>PVNU02002146.1:3240582-4447123 GCA_003013855.2 Liriodendron chinense
CAAGTAGGTCAGGCCAAGCATTGGCTTGCCGGGTGACGAGGGGAGAGAGATCAGAGATGAGAGAGATGTCGGGTGATGAGGGGAGAACATAGCTTAATCCGCCCTACGAATCGAGTTGAACATAGCTTTTTCAAGCTGAGTCAAGCGAGCTTTTCGTGCTGACTCGATTTCTGTACAACTCTATCAACAACATCCACACACATCTTATCAGCTCTCTCATGCTACACTTTTTTTTTCTTCTTTTTTTTGCCTATCTGAGGTCCTGCTACCTTGTGTAGTATGATTTAACGCAATGATATTAAAGTTCTTCCAAATGGGTTCAGGGCCTTGCCTCTTTGGTAGACTCTGTGGAGTTTCGATAAGGGGTGTTGGTTTCGAAACCCATCAGTGCTGAAATATCCATGTTGTTGACAGTACCAAAAGTTCTTCAAAATCCTCTTAAAAACTGTAAAATCTAATAGCATAGAGATCATGCATTACATAGACAAAAAATTAATGTCCAACCCCATATCTTTTTTTTTTTTATAACAAAAGCCCTTATCCAAAATCTATAGAGCAGATCAACCATAGTAAAAGTTAAGAATGTGAAGAGCAACCCACCAATTACATCCGCGCGCCCTTAAAAACTTATTGGGACCACAAAAGTTTTGAATCAAGCTGGTAATTGTGTTTTCCTTCGTCCAAGTCTAGTATGACCTTATCAACAGGCTGGATGATAGACACACATGCAGTGGGCTGTGGGAAGTTTTTAAAGGTGGGCGTTCAATGACCACTATATCCTGTGATGTGTTAATTTGCTTCACTTTTGGACCATGCATTAAAATGATCTGAGAAAACCGATGGACAGCGTGGATTTACAACACATACATGAAGGTGGGCCCCACAGTTAGGGAGACACCCACTAACGTTGATTTGCTCAACCCAAGCAATGGTCAAAGAATGTTTGTGAAGTAAAAGAGTCGGAACCCATCACTACCATCTTAGCCGGCTGGTCATTTATCTGGACGACTGGTATCAAAAAATCACATCAATCGATCTAACAATATGGAAAATGGGCCTTTTAGCGTATATTAACCTCTCTTTCTTTACCCCTTTCAGACTAACCGTTCTAAGTTAAATGGTTGGATGGCGAGGACCATCTGATTGCACTATTGTCCATTCAGATTGGACCCACTTGATGGACTGTGGCCCATTGAACCTCGTGTACGGTAGAGAGCTGATCATATGCGTCTAACCCCGGTAGGATGCGGGACCGGTACTTTGAATAGTATATACGGGTTGAGTGGTGGGCCATTGTTCAGTATTAAAGGCCATCGATTCTTGAGTCACATCGTGGAAGGAGATTGCCCAAAGAATATCCCACCTACCAACCTCTGTACGTGGAACGTCGTCGTATTTTTCTTCTTAGCCGTCTACTGATAGGCCACAGATCGAAAGGTTAAGATTTCTCTACTGAAAATATTTTTGAGGAATGGTCCATCCACGGTGGGACATAGCAGAACAATGGTCCGGATTGCCAAACTAAGGGCCCCACTTGTCAGAATAGACATTTTGTGTATGCTTTGCAAAGACAGCGAGCACGTGGCATATAGAAGTCCACCACTTGTTACAAACGTCTCGTAGTCGAACCAGGAGCAAGGTAAGTGGACGCGGATTGCCTACTTCGCTGTACTAGCTACTGGAAGGTGCCCACATGTAGGACGCGGATTAGCTACTGAAGTAGACAGTAGCCAAACTCGCTACTGAAGTAACGTCACCTAGTTGTGGGCCCCACCATGATGTATTTGTTGTGTTGTATCCGGCGTCCATCCATTTGAAGAGATCATTTTTAGGCCATGATCCAAAGAATGATACAGATCAAAAGCTCAAGTGGACCCCATCACAGAAAACAATTATGTTTATTAGAGATACCACTTGTTCATAAGTTAACAAAGACATGGGAGAAGAAAAAACGCAAATATCAGCTTGATTGAAAACTCACGTGGACTTAAGAAGCTTTTAATGGTAGGCGTTCAGTCCCCCAGTGTTTTTTGTGGTGGGGTTCACTTGAGCTTTTGATCCGTCTCATTCTTTGGATCATGACCTAAAATGATCTCTCCAAATGGATGGACAGTGTGTATACAACACATATATCATGGTGGGGGCCCACAGAACTAGGTGACATCCCTTCGGTAGCGAGTTTGGTTACTATCGTGTTCAGTAGCTAATCTGCGTCCTCAGATGGACGTGTTTCATGTGGACCACACCCACAAAAGATAAATGGACAAAATGGATAAAACAAATATATGATGGTGGGGCCCACGACCCACACAGCACTATCCAGTAGCCACCTCCCTATTTGCAGCGTGAGTAGGCAATCGGCGTCGAGGTAAGTGCCCGCATGAGAAGAAAAAAAGGGTGGGGGGTGTTGCGGATTCCACGCGTGTATATCCTTACACATACACAAGGGGAAAACGTGCATGGTCGAAACACGTGTCTGAGATCTGATATTTCCATGATGTTCGATTGAGTACTTAATTTTTATTCATAAAAATAAGACAATTATACTCTTTAGTTGGCCACATCGAACCAAAAAAAAATCTAACTTAAAAGTTCCTTTTCCACCCATTCTTTTGTTTGCTTATGCATCGGGTCTACGTGAGGTATTTGCCTAATTTTTATGCCATAACATCTAAAGGTGCATCTTGCCCTATAGAAAGGTTCTATATTTTTCATAATGTTTCCCTCATCAGGTTGATGGGTCGCACGCCCGGCACATATGTTCTTGGTCTTGTGTTTTGGGACACATGTTCCCACGTGTATTCAGGAGACTCACACGTGAGGAATTAGCAAACATCATACGACAGGTGATTTTCTACTCGTGCACTTGTGCATGGGGCTGTGAATGGGTCAGCAGACTGATGGGGTACCCAAACCCAACTCATTTAGACCCGACCCATTTGTTAAATAGTATAGGTCTGGGTACTCCAAGAACTGACCGAGTTGTTAAACATGTTTGGGTCCAAAAACAAACCAAGTTGTTAAACAGGTCTGGATCTAGTTTCCTTTATATTAGGCCAACCCAACCCAACCCAAACCCAAACCCAAACCCATTTAGTAAGTGGGTGGATTTGGTAGATGTTGCGAGGGAATCACCCAAGCCCTATGTTAAACCTAGTAAAAATGCTTGCATACCACATCCAGACCTAAACCCATTGGCCATTAGACTTAGATTTATAAATGGATATGGGCGGATCTCCCTTTACTAGACCCAGATGGATTGATTCAGACCCGACCCAGACCTAGACCTACCCATTTAGTAAATGGGTCTGGATCTAAAATTTGGACCCATACCCATTTAGTAAATGGGCGGGTTTGCTTTGGCTAAACTTACCCCAAACCCGACCATTTACAACCCAACTTGCACAATTACTTTTGCAAAATGCTACAATGCTCTTAGTTGTTGGATTTAATTGCTGAAAACAGTAGATAAAAAATTGAAAACAGAATTAAAATAATAAATTAAAGAAGTTAAGAACTTATGTGTTTGACGTAAGGCGTGACTGAGTCACTCGGCTTGAAACCAAATCTACCTTCCTTGGGCCGCATCCCAAATACAACAGGATTTCTTGGATAGTTGGCCTCCAGGATACAACGACTATTGCCCAGTCCCAACGGTGCACTCGCTGTATATGGGCTCGAACCAGCGTGCAGAACTTAAATCCACAGTAATTGACTCACTTGCAAACTCAGTTTTCAAAACAGCAATAAACCAGAGAGGATTTTGAAGAATCAGAAGGAAAACTTGATTTTAGATTGATGAAAACGGATCAGAGTATAGGTCTAGGTTTAAACCCAACAGGAGCGACCACCCGAACAAATGCATCTCTTTGGTTTGAAAATTCGTGCGAAAAGACAGACAGGTGCGAGTATACTCACGAAAAACTGTTTAGTGCGAGTGTACTCTCAATCCCACATAGACCTAGACCCAGACCCAGGCCCAGGCCCGAGCCCGGCTAAGCACTGGCTCGGCGCAGCGCCGCTCGGCTCGGCCGGCGGGCATGCGCGCGTGTGGTCAATGGCATAGATTTGAGCTAATGGCATAGCCCCCCATCAGACCAAATTTACATGCCCCCTGAGAAGGGGCTCAAGCCCAATATTAAAACTCCATCTTATAACTTGGAAATTTCCATTATTCATTTCCGATGTGGGACTACAGAGTAGCACTAAAAGACAAAACATTTTTTCAAAAGAGAAATATGGAGGGAAATCTAAATTTGAAACACTTTTTAATTTTAAAATACAACATTAGTTGCACTGGGATATTTATACGATCTAAACCATTAGTTCAGATTGTTGATTGACTTTTTTGGGTATAGTAGTGTTTATGTCAGTGGCCCGTCCTTCCCCAATTCAAGGTTTTGTAGCCCTAAAATATTTTTTTTCTTACTTTCCTGTAGATGAAAATGCCCCTTTTCCACGGCTACCCCTTATACGGTGGGCTTCTATCTCGGGATGAGAAACATTTTTTTAAGAAGGGTGTGGGCCCCACCAAAAAGGGAATTCGGCCCACTCCTTGGTCGATTTGATCAATTCATTTTAATTGGACAACCATGAACCCACAGAAGGGTATTTGCAATTTTTCGTTTGAGGCTTTATGTGACCCACAACCACACAAACAAATATGAGTTAATTGTGAACTGTTTCCTCCATTATGGTCTATCTGTGTGGGTTTTGCCTTCAAACTTGGATGGATGACATGAAATTAAAATTCCTTGCATTTGGAAGGGATGTATTTGCTTCAAGACAACTCAGTGGGCCCCACATAAGATATGGATGAATTCAAAATATGGGGCTCTTGCCGCACAATGGTAATTTGATTGTTTCCTTATTCCTTGATTTTTTTCACAGTATGGGAGGAAGGTGTGAAAATAGAGGATAGTGTTTTTTTATTCTATTCCTTCTTTTTTCCTTCTTCATTCTTCCTTCCTTGATTTCCTTTATAGTCTTTTCATTTTTTTTTTTTTGTATGACCAGTGAGAGTTTGTGAAAGGCAGTAGGGTGTGGTGGTTTCATTTATAGTTGTTTTCTTTTGTATGAATAGTGGGAGTTTGTGAAAGGTAAGGGGTGTGGAAGAATGTTGTAATAAATGAATTTTTGTAAGAAAATAATGTTGAAATGGATAATTTTATAACGGATTACTTTTGAGCACTCAATTGTTTTGTAAATGAGATAATTCAAAAGTCATTTGAAGTTCATTAAACTATCTTTCCAACGAATACAATATCACCCAAATTGAACATGTAACGAAGGAGTTATTGCTATTTTCGTGGGATCAGTTACCCACATTGAATATCCATGATCTATAATTTTTTATGAACTTTGGTCCCACTTTTGGACAATCAAATAGTGTCGAAACGAGTAGATTCTAACCCATATGAAAATTCATCAAATTATCTTTCCAAAGAGTATAAGACCACCCAAATTGGACATGTAACGAAGGAGTTATAGTCACTTTTGTGGGATCAATTACCCAAAGTGAATATTCACGGTCCATAGTCCTTGATGTATTTTGGGTAATCAAATGGTGTTCAAATGAAATAATTTTGAAGTCATTTGAAAATTCATCAATTATCTTTCCAACGAGTGTAAGATCACCTAAATCGAACATGTAACAAGAAAGTAATAACCATTTTCAGGGGATTGGTTACCCATAGTGAATATCCGCGATCCTCAATGAACATCCACAAAAATAGCCATAACTCTCTAATTACATGTTCAATTTTGGTGATCTTATAATAATTGAAAAGATAATTTGATGAAATTTTAAATGTATTTGGAATCAACTCATTTGGACACCATTTGATTGTCCAAAAGTAGGTCCAAAGTTTATTAAGAACTGTGAATCGAAAAAATTCACGGTGGGTAACCGATGCCACGAAAATGACCATAACTCTCTCGTCACATGTCTGATTTAGGCGATTTGTACTCGTTGGAAAAGATAATTTGTTAGTTCCCTTTACAATTATTTTTTTTGTATGAATAGTGGGAGTTTGTGAAAGAGTGAAGGGTGTGGAAAAGATTATTTCATTTGGAAACTATTTGAATGCCCAAAAGTGGGCCATCACAAAATTACCCATTACAATATTCTTCCATTATAAAAATTCATTTTTTACAATATTTTTCCATACGCTTTTCTCTTTCACAAACTCTCACTATTCATACAAAAAAAATAATTATAAAGGAAACTACCATACACTCTTGCCTTTCACAAACTCCCACAATTCATACAAAAAAATGAAAAATAATTATGAAGGAAATCAAAAAAGAAAAAAAGAAAAAAAGAATAAGGAATGGAATAAAAAATATATAAAAAAATCCCCCATTTCACACCTTCCTTCCTTCTCGTGAAAAAATTAAGGAAGAAAGAAACAGCTAAATGACTATCGTGGGGCAAGGGCCACATGTTTTGAATCCATCTATATCTTATGTCAATCCTACTTGCTTGTCTTGAAACAAATTCACCCCTTTCAAATGTAAGGATTTTTAATTTTATACCATTCGCCCAAGTTTGAGGGTAAAACCATCATAGATAAACTATAATGGAGAAAACAGTTCAAAATTAACTCATATCGTTACTGTGGTTATGGGATACAGAGCGTCTCAAACGGAAAACTATAAATATCCCTCTACAGGTTCACGCCCATCCCACTAAAATGAACAGATCAAATCAACCAAGGAGTGAGGCGATTTCCTTTTTTGGTGAGGCTCATGCCCTCACCCAAGTTTGAGGGCAAAACCCATTGTGTATGAACTTGAACGTATGAATAGTTAAAAATTAACTCATATCGTTAGTATGATTGTGAGCTATATAGAGTCTCAAATAGAAAATCATAAGTATCCATTAGTAGGGTCATGCCATCCGATTAAAATGAATGGATCAAATCGCACAAAAAGTGAGGTATATTCCTTTTTTGTGACGCGCATGCATTTTCTTTAATAAAAAAAAGAAAAAAAAGCTGTCACCCGTGACGCCTAATTCGCACCCCCAAGCGTAACTAATATTAACCATTTAAGGATGGCCTTGGATATTGACGGCAAGGATTGTCTGCCCAAAAGTGGCTCCAATCAACAATTTGAAACATCTGTTTGTTATAGCTAATTATGCATTGCTTATGATTATAAAGATGACTTTGTTTACACGATCGTAATCATTCCGTCCATGACTTGGAAATGGATGGCTATAAAAAAATAAGGCCAACTCAAGAACAGATCGGATAATACAATCAGTTGGGTTGTTGCGTAATAGCCCATGGAATCTGTTCGAAATTTAATAGACGGTCCAGATTGATCGATTTGACTGTCCAAGTGAACAAATAGAACTATTGAGCACTATAAACTACAGTCCTCTGGGAGCACTGGAGCATTTTCCTAACTTTTAACCTCGTAGGAATTGCATCCTCTGCTCTGACGACCATAGCACGTGATGGCATGACGCGGCGGGTCTCACAAAGGTGACTGGAGCCACGATAGCCACGAAAGAGATGCTTAACGGTCCAGAGAGAGGAAGAGGACTGTGATCAAGTGTACCAATACACCGCACATTTGGTATCCATGTACTGCAATCTGAACTGCCAATATGATGTACTCCATTAAAAATCAGACAATCTTAACCATTCGTTTGTACCCGTTGCATTTGTAAGGCTGACGATTGTCTTTTATTTGATAGCTGTTGGTTGGATGGTCAGGACTGTCCAGTCAGCGAGCACAGAAAAGAATCACGGTGGGACACCTGCCTTTAGGATTGCCTGACCAATCGGTCCTATACTATGGGCCATCAACTATGAGTAACCACTAGATGATCAGTTCCTTGGCCTAGATGCTACGAACGGTGATGATGAATCCATGAATTTCGCCGACATGGAACCGAAACTAAAGAGGAAAAAATAATAATAATAACAGCAAGAACAGATACCCTAAGGGTCCACTGCGCACCATGTGCGATATAAAATTGCCAATGCATAGATTTTAGTAATCAATACGATGACATGTGAAATGCGCACCTACGAATCAGTTATCAAGGGAAATTAAGAGTACTTTTTGAGAACTCATCTATCTAACGTCATATGAGCCCAAAATCTGAGCAGCTCACCTGATGTAGAACCCACGAAATTCCTAGGGCCCAACTTTTGACATAATCTAAAACTTTGGTCGGCCATGATAAAAAAAAAAAAAATAGTTTCCTCCCTTGATGTTTCTCTCTTTGCTGCGGCATGTTAGAAGATTAGATCAGGTTGAAAGTTGGAGAGCTGATTAGGTGTGACCACGGGCTCACCCAAGACAGTGCGTCACCTACTATGGGGTTACCATGGGCCTACCTTGACATATGTATTATGCATCGACGTTGTCCATCCGATTTTCTATATCATTTGAGGTCATTATACAAAAAATAAAACATATCCAACTATTACGTGGGCCATACCATAATAAACAGTGGTGATTGACCATTAATGGGGCCACAAAAGTTTTGGATTAAGATGATATTCATTTATTCCCTTCATCTATGTTTATGTGACCCTTATCAACAGTTTGGATGGTAAATAAACATTACAGAAACATTAAGATGCGCTCAAAGGAGTTTTTAACGGTAGGACAGTCAATTACCATTGTTTTTTATGGTATGGTCCACTTGATAATTGGACTTATTTCATTCTTGTATAATGCCCTAAAATGATATTTAAAAACGGATATACAACGTGGGTAAATAAAACATACATCGCCCCACGTCAACTCGTAGGTAGGGCCGCACCGTCTTGGGTGAGGGCACCTAGTCCGCTCTTTGAAAGTTGGACCAAGGGGGTTTCATGGGGTACCACTCACATGGACCATTCGGATTTGGGGGTCATGACATGTGTGCAAAGGTGCGCAGAGCTTGCTACGGCGACACGCGTGTGGAGACGTGAGCAAACGTGCCGCGGCCGTTATAACCCTCTACGGAGTACGCTAGTCTTTTGTGGGCCGTTATAACCCTCGAGGAATGCTAGCATGCAACGGGGGACGCGGATTATCTACTGACACGTTGAGTAGCTATCTCGCTACCGAAGTGACGTCACCAACTTCTGTGGGCCCCACCATGATGTATGTGTTGTATCCACACCGTCCATCAGTTTTTGGAGATCATTTTATAGAATGAGTCCAAGAATTAGGCAGATCCAAATGTTAAGTGGACTTCACCAAAGAAAACAATGGGGATTGATCTCCTACCATTAAAAAATTCTTGGGGCCACTTAAGTTTTCGATCAAACTGCTATGTCTGTGTGAACTTATGAACAGGTTGGATCTCAAATAAACATCATGGTGGGCCCTAGGAAGATTTCAACGGTATCATCACTGTCCCCACGCTTTTCTTTGGTGTGGTCCACTTGAGCTTTGGATCTGTATCATTCTTTAAATCATGCCCTAAAATGATCTCTCCAAATGGATGGACGGTGTGGATACAACACATACATCACGGTGGGGCCCACAGAAGCTGGTGACGTCACTTCAGTAGTGTTGTAGCTGCTCAACCTGTCAGTAGCTAATCCGCATCCATGAAGCGGGCCTGCATAAAACTTCTATGTGGTGAAAGTGCTAATCTGATCTGTTGTTTTGGTGGGCCATTGTCTAAACGAACCATGTTAAAAAACAGAAAGGGAGTGGACTGTCTTAGCCATCTGATAATTGACAGGCAAAAGGAATGACTAGAGCAACGGTCCACATTGAACTATTAAACAAATGGACGCCCAGAGTCCTAGCTAATATTAGACGGTTAAGCAGAGAAATACAGCAATATTTCACCGAACCATTTGCGGCACTTGTAAGAACTGAAAATTCGGTATACTGTGCAGGTCACGCTAAGAGGTCCATGTTCAACGAATAAGGTACGAAATTTTGTCCCTACCATCTTCTAACCTGGGAGATTTATGGGGAACGGTCCATCCATTGTGGGGCTCAACAAATCAATGGTCTGGATTAGAATTAGAAACCCATGTATAATGTGCAAGGATGCGAGTGCCGTATCATGTAATTCCTCATTCTCAGTCTACTCGGGAATCAAAATGCGGAGAAAAAGAGGAACTCCACAGGGCTAGGGAGGTTGTAACGTACAAGTAGACCTTGGACGGTAGGAAATCGGATTGCGTATTAACTCTGTTGGGCCTACCATGAATGTATGTGGCTTATCCATGCCGTCCATCCGTTTTTCCAGCTCGTTTTAGGGGTAGATCCCAAAATTCAAGCATATCTAAAGCTCAAGTGGACCATGCCACATGAAACAGTGGGAACAATGATTTTCACCGTTGAAACCTTCCTAAGCCCCACAGTGATGTTTATTTGTCATCCAACCTGTTCATAAGATCACACAACATGGATGAAGAGAAAACACAAATATCAGCTTGATCCAAAACTTCCGTGGCCCCAAGAATTTTTCAACGGTAGAAATTCAGTTCGCACTTTTCCTATGGTGTGGTCCAGTTGAGCTTTTGATATTCTTCATTTTTAGGCTCCAGCCATAAAATTATCTGTAAAGATGGATGGACGGAGTGGATAGAATACTTAAATCATGATGGACCCCACAGAGTTTACTCAGTAGGCTAAGCGTACTGAGTTACTCGTTACGCAAGCCGCCTCTGGACGGTGGACAAGTGATCTGTGATGGGACTCAAAAGAATGGTGCATGCATCAAAAAGCCCCCATGTTGGAAAATCCAACCTCAGTGCCTGAATATCATCCCGTACGCTCTGCCAGAGTATGAAAGTTTCCCCATACATACTATACCTACTACAGTCATTAGACAATGCTTGGCCGAGAGACTGTACATTGTAGTTGGATATTCAGTTTGTACAAATAAAGCCTATTGCTCAGTGATCCAAACCATTCACATCATGGGCCTCACTGTGTATAGTCTGTTTTTAAAAAAAAAATCCGATACAAAAGGTTTCCAAACCTTTCGATAGGAGACAAACAAAGAAACGGTTACATAAGAATACATCTACGGTTCAAATTAAACCATTAAAAGACCAAACAATTTATGGAAATATAATTTGTACAAAAACAGTAAATATTCAATCCCTTGAGATTTCCATCAAATGTACGGTTAGGATCACTGAAAAGTGGGACCCAAACCTAGAAAATGAAAGCCCAAACGTACTGTACAAACTCTCTGGCTGTACACTATACAATACAGGTACTTGGAGCAGGCGATGGCTGTAATCGTACGTATAAAAACTTTTCGCATTCCGAGCTTTTCTTTTGCTGGTTCTGTTTTCTGCGTCTGTCTGTCGCTTCAGAGCGGGCGTTTAAAACCGCTCGTTTTTCTTCCCTTCTCTCTCTCTCTCATGGAAGATCCTCGTCCGCTCTTTCCCAAATCTTTCAAGCTCTAGATTCCCGTCCTCTTTTCTTTCTAACCCTAGATCTCAAAACCCTAGAGAGATTTTTCTTTTTCCTTTTTTCTTTTTCCTTTTTTCCCTTTTTATTTCTTGAATCTGTCGTTTTTCTCATATTTGGACGAAAGAGGGAGGGGATTCGTTTCTGGTATGGGGACGAATTTGATCTCGGAGGATTACGACTGGATCAACGAGGTCGGGGGTTCTGATGCTGAATTCCGCTGGACTCTCGACGGTTTCAACGATCTTCCCAACGCCTGGTTTGAGATTTTCTGCTTTAGTTTATCAAAATTTGGGGAATTTATGTTGATTTCGTTGTGTTTTTTTGAGGAATTACGGTTATGGAACGATCCTCGGCTCAGGATTAGGTGTAGGATCGTTGAGTCTTGATTGAGTTAGTGCAAGTCGGCCCATGGTTCAGTGATCGGCACCGTTGATCTAGTGGATATCGCCATGGATGGTTCATGCCCCAAAAATCTTCCTGCTCCGGCAATTTTGACGCGTTGATTGGTGGCCTCCCCATGGACGGTTGAGTATACCCATTCAACAGGAATAGGTCAAAATTGGATGGATTGATCGTCCAATCTGGGAGGCTTTTGGGGCTTTGTCGATTCCTGGTGGATTTCATCAGGTCAACAATCTGGATCACCAAACACCCCCTGGAATCATGCATTTACTCTTTGTTCTTGCTGTTGATTTTCCGATGGTTTAATCTAACAGTGTGGAGATCGATGATGCTTACAAAGATGTTGGTGGTCTTGAACAAACCAGCTCTAGGAAAAGGTAAATTTGTCTTTTTTTTCCTTGATTTTTCTTTGTTCTTATATTGTTTTTGAATTTTTTTGAGCATTTTTTAAGCCATGATTATCTTTTAATGAAAAAAATAATCTCTAAAGAAAGTATATAATTTTGATAATCCTTTTATTTTTTTTAATAATCTCTCAATAAAAAATTTAATGGATGTGTTTCGACCTAGAATCTTGGAATTACAGACCTTTTAGAACGCTATGCTATGGCTTTAACGGTGATTTTACGTAGCCAACCTTCGTGTTTTTAATTATGGGTTCTTTCTTTCATGTTTTGCTTTTGTAAGGTTGGTATGTCTCAATCATTCTGAGATTACATACATCTAGAGGAAATATGCATGGTTCGACCTGCATTACCAGCTTTTTTTCTCTTTTGGGCTAACGCTCTAGCTAGAGATTTCCACACCCATGACTGATTTTTATAGAAGAGTCCATTTTGCCTCTGTTCGAGCAGAGTCATGCCTCGGATTGCTTGAAGTATCACTTGGCATGTAAATGTTAAGTGGATCTTTCCCTTGGAAGTCGTTGTAGCTATTTATGGCAGGAAAAAAATTTGGAACAGAAAGCTTGTCATGAGAGTTAGGAAACCTTTAGAAGCTGATGTGCATACAGAATTCATCCCATGATGTGGAAGTTCTGAAGCATGGTTGAAATAGTTGGAAGTAATTTGGTATTTTTCATGCTATAAATCTAATCGCCTATTTATCTTTACAATATTCGTAAATATATAAGTATTTATTTGAACATGGACATAAATGAAACTGAGAGAAGGATTTCTTGGGATCCAGTGCTTTTGATGCAATGGAGTGATAGATGAAATCATACTTGGACGAAAACACCTTCTTACTGCCTTCTTTTCTCGGTTTGAGTTTACCATATTCATGGTTGATAGGCTTAACAGTCAAGTAAAATTTTACCTGGTTCCCTATAGTTTGGAAGAGCATTTTACTCTTGTTGGCAATAGGAAGACCCTGTACATCTGTACCTTTTCCCTACTTAGGTTTTTTTTTTTTTTTTGCTCTCTATTTAGGTCATGTTGCATTGAATTCGGTTGCAATGCTAGTGCATGAAACTCCAGCCTGCTTGATAGCGTTGCATGATGACCAGCTGCACATCTCTTTCATTATAATGCATTGATGCCACTCCATATGGTTCTTTAGCTTTGACTTCATTTTATATGCTAATAAAGATATTCATTGAGTTCAAACTAATGATGCATTATGAGTTCTACTATTATCCATCTATTGTGTTGCGCTTAATGATTTATTACGTGTTTTTTTTTTTTTTTTGGGTGTGTAATTCTGTTCAGTTGATGTATTTGGCAGGGCGAGGGACGATTCACTCGCTGGACCCAAGTCTAAAGCATGTCGTGAGAAAATGCGGAGGGAGAAATTGAATGACAGGCATGCACTCTTTCTCTCCCGCACTCAGTCAATGAGTATGTGTGGATCTGTTAGGAAGTATTAGAGAGTTTTCCTTGGTATTTGCTTCTCCTTTAACTTCTCTGCAGTGGTTCCTTGAATAGATTTGTGCTTGATTCATCGTGGTCTGATATTAGGTTCTTGGAATTGGGTTCTGTTCTCGAACCTGGGAGACCACTTAAGTCTGACAAAGCTATGATTTTGAGTGATGCTGCTCGTGCGTTGGTACAGTTGAGAAGTGAGGCGCAGCAGCTTAAGGAAGCAAATGAAAAGCTTCGGGAGACAATTAAAGACTTGAAGGTCTGCGCTCACCTATTAAGTTGTTTCTCCCTTTGCAAAATCTACCTGTCAAAGAATTGGAATGAATCAATTAACTGAATCTCTGTGCGAGAAGGTGCTTTTGCCTTCAAAATGACCAAACTTTCGACAGCCTTGAAACATGAAAAGTGATGATAATCATGGTGCAACTTATTGGCCAATTTGCAACAGATGCTGGGTTTTTTTTACAACAACAAAACAATAGGTATTTATTGTTGATATTGTCATTACCAATCTTTTCTGGTCTAAAAGTCCTCAACCTAGTTACTGTCAATGACCAGGTGATGTGCCATCAGCAATGTTTTCCAAGGGTGACCAGCAATGTGTTCGAATAAACAGCTTTTGATGTTTTCTTCCCTCTGTTTGTCTTTAAACCTACCTCCAGTCTTCAAGCCGTCCTCTTCCTTCTGAAACGTACCCTTTTCTCAAGGATTGGGTTCTGGTTACAGAAAGAAGACATTTCCTTGATTGCCAGGATGGATTTCTCTCCTTCTTATGTAAGCCTACATGATCAGTGTAACCTCTGCTGTCCCCATCCTGAATTGCGACTGACTGCTTTCTCATCATTTGTCCAGTGTTGCATCTCTGCATGTCCATGCAGGCACATGGCAGTATTTCTTTACACATAAATACAAATTTCTAAATTTAATATTCTTTTATTGAACCATCTTAATTTTGTCACCCTTTAAAAAAACAATTGTTTTTTTTTTTAATATCGTTGTGTATCTAAATATTCATCTGCTTTCCCTATTTAAAATGTATTTCTCATCACCATTCTGTTGCATTTTCAATTCAAGTTTGAAATTTTGCCTGTATCATGGCACTTTCAGAGTTGATGAATTCTCCATCTCTAGCTGTTTTAGTTCTTCCAGGAATTTCTTAATGATCTGTGCACTCTATAAAAACTGAGAAAAAAAAAAAAAAAAATCTGTCTTATGAAAAGAAGCTGGGAAATTTTTGTGTAGGAATTTTTTACTCTGGCACTTCATTGCGTTTGTTGTGTCCCGCACAGGCTGAGAAGAATGAGCTCCGAGACGAGAAGACCAAGCTGAAGGCAGACAAGGAGAGGTTAGAGCAGCAGGTCAAAGCCATGACTGTGCCACCAGTAGGATTCATGCCTCACCTAGCCCCACTCCATGCAGCTGCTGCAGCTGCCTTTGCTGCTCAAGGTCAAGCTGCAGCAAACAAGACGACAAGATTCCCAGGCTACCCAGGAGTGGCCATGTGGCAATGGATGCCCCCTGCAGTGGTCGACACCTCACAAGACCACAAGCTGCGGCCGCCTGTTGCTTAAGATTGGAATACGATTTGTAAACTCTCTGCCGGAGGTCTTTGAAATCCGGTAACCAACATCTCCGTTGCTAACTGTTTCTTGGAATAATTCGACCTCGTTATCTTGATTATTACTATTATTGTTATTATGTCTAGGCTGTGAGAAACAACGCCTGTATCACAGCCCTTTTCTGGTGAAAACATGCAAAGCTTTTTGTAACTTGGCTTCTGACCATGTTTCCATATTTTTGCTTGGGAAAGGATTGGGTGCTGAATGCTGATATCTAAGTTGGCTATCATCAAAGAATCCATCTCCATGCACGAGAGCCAATTGTTCATATGTGGAGCCCTATGCCAGTAATCACATTAATCAGATGTAGATATTTTGACCAAAGGGAAATGATCAGATACAGTGGTTGTATCTTAAGTTATGATACAGCCATTCTTTTCCTACTAACATGTCACTCATGTAGAATCATCCATCTGTACGAATAGAGAGGCGCTCCATTATAGTCATCTGGTGGAAAAATCAGGCCAATCCACTTGTTGGGTGCGCCACAACAGTACTCGAATTCAAAACATCGGCTGTCGACACCCATATAGATGTTGTCCCACTGTGTGTGCAGTGGCCTAATTTTCATACCAGTTCATTGCTGTGGCACACCTTTTGTACGGATAAGATTTTCTACACACGTGACATGTTGGCTGGAAAAAAAGATGGTTGTATCATAACTTTTGATACAGCTGCTGTATCTGATTATTACACTTTATGAAATGGAACGTTACTCTTGCGAGTTTTTGTAACTGTTTGTTATCCGAAAAAGACTTACAATCAACGGCTAAGATTACCCGTCTGGCATTATTTATTAAACCCCATGCATGTTTGGGCCCTAGCAGATGGATAATTTAGATGTTGTACATGTGTCATGTGTGCAGATAATGAATGATCGGTAGCTAAGATGATGGGAGGTTTTTTTAAAATACATCAGGACGTTGTATTGCAATAAGATAGGCATGACCCAAACACTTCGTTTGGTATGGTTCCGCTTGGATAGAATAACTTTCATTTGTGGACTTTCCAGCATAGAAAGTGAGATGAATCGTATAAGCGGTTTGTATCATTGGAGTATCGCCCGGATTCAAAGGCTAGAATTAACTTATAGTATTGTAACATGTCTGGATGTATTCGAGCAAGCTTCCTCAGATACAAGAGATAGGCACCAGATTCTTTCTCTGGGAACTGATCACCTTCAAGCAAGGTACCACAAGCTTGCTGGTACCCGTACCATTTCTCCATCAACATGCCACTTATGCAGGACATCAGTACAAAAAGGTAGGCACCACCATGAGATCCTCTGTCACAAAACTCAAAACTGGTCCACTGATCAGGTGGGCCACATCATTGGTTTCAATGGAATGCCGACGGCCTGACTCAACAGATAGGTGTGGCCCACCTAGTGAATGGATCGGCCTCTCTTTGAGTAGTGTGATGTTCAGGGTGGAACCTACCGTTTCCATGGTATCGATGTCCTCCACAAATTGCATGTTTGCAAGACAGTTGTGGTATCGTTGCGTGTAGGTGATCAATTCTCCTCCCTTGGCTTTCTTTTGAAAGATCAACAATTAAAAAAAAAAAAAAAAAAAATCCCCTTCAAGGATTCTAATACCGGCTATTTAGTACAGGTGTACTACAACACTACAAGATCTGAACCATTCATCCATGCGGCCCCCTCTGTGGATTGAATGTGAAAACCTCGGCCAATTATTCCATTGGATTTTTGTGATCATCTGTCTCTTACTTTTGAGGTCTGCGAATAGACCGCTGAAAATATTAGCCACGATCACATTCGATTCAACTGAGAACAAGCAAAAGACCTCCAATTTGAACAGGGTAGGATGATCCGATCAGTGGTGGTATTTTGGTCGAGGTACATATAATTCCTTCCCATAAAATGAGGCTGCTGCATTTCCTTCAAGACGGGGGCTGACTGGTGAGATTGGGCTTCCGATGGACTTGTAAGCATTATAAGTGACTATTAAGTTATCAAGTACCCTATCCGTACGTATGTACTCTTGATTATTTCTATACGCTCCAGCTTGGTTGTCTGGGCGTGGATTTTTAACTTGATAGCCCATGATTTCAGAACCACACTACTAGGACAATCCTCGCCATCTCTTTCTCTGCACATCATTCGAATGCTTATGAACAAACCTCTCATGGCCTGAGGTTTTAACTATGAACCATTCAGGTTAGATCCACTTCATATACGGTCCCAATTTTCCCACGTGGACAATGAAGTGGGTGCCGCCTCTACTACATTATGGGACGCGGATTGCCTGTGGAGTCTACTGTGATGACCTGTGGAGTCTACTGTGATGTATGCTGCGCCTTCCCTTTTTGCCCGATCATTTTAGGCATGAGCCCCAAAAATGAGGTAGATCCAAAGCTCAAGTGGACCGACGCCACAGGAAGCAGTGCGTAGCTCTCGAACCTACGGTCTGGATGTATTTGGGACTAAATTTCAGGCCCCAAAGATGGATGTTTGGCAATCATAGGATAATCTTAGGTGTAGTCCAAACCCCAATGAGGTAGATCCAAAGCCAGGTAACAGCTAATCCGCTCCCGTTTCCCTGACCGTTGGGCCCACTCATATATGTACATGCCGTCAATCCATTTTTTAAGGTTACCACACCACAGGAAAAAGTGGCGACTTCTTGGGTGCCACAAAACTTTTTAGATCAAGCTGATATTTGTTTTTCCTTCGTCCATATCTGTGTGACCTTATCAATAAGTTGGTGGCCCTTTGAAGTTTTCAATGATACGCGTTCAATGAACACTGTTTCATGTACTGCAGTCTGCTTGAGAGTTGGATCTGATTCATTTTTTGGACCATGCCCTAAAATGAGCTGCAAAAGCTAATGGATGGCGTGGATATACAACACATTAAGGTGGCCCCACGGTCACTAGGGTTTTGCCCGGGTAACACCTAATGATCCGACTCGGGCCCATGAGCTACGACCTTTTTTATAATGTTGCAGAACTAACGCAGGAATTTCGTATAGAATCCATTGAAATTCTTAATACTTCATTATGCGGATGGTCAGGTATAATGCTATCTGATCTGGCGGTCTATCGGCTGGCCCAAGTGGTTGATCGCTTTATCAACGGCTCAAAATAACACCAATTACGTGATCCTTGTCAACAATGGAGCAACTACCTATTAAAAGTCAACCATCAGATGATCCTCACCGTCAACATGGTTTCGCCGGGAAAAAAACAAGTCCATCACATCAGGTGGACCATCACCTTCAAGAGAAATGGGCAGTAGAGAAATACGACGAATGGGAAAAAAAATATACACGTGGGCAAGTAGTGCACGCCTCGGCCTGAGCTTTGGGCGAGGGAATATTCCCGGTGAGCCCTAGCTGACAATCTGCCGCACGTTAACCATGCTGGTGCTTGTGTCAACTGTTAGGGAAAAAAAAAAAAAACCACTCTCCCGAGTGCCACACACGTCTCATTCACATCCGTCCATTTCGTATTTAGAACCGTTCATCCATGGGCCCCACCAAGGTTGGTCACGCTGCAAAACATGCAGTCCATCTTGTTTCACATAGATTTGTCGTCGTAACCGTTGGATCAAAGGAAAACAACATCAAACCGACCATCATAGACATCTGTTTGATGACGTGACCTTCAAAAGGATGGCCATCTACTCTAAGGCTATGTGATGGACGCCCGGATGCATCAGCCACACAGCCACATGTGAGAAGGTGAGTAGAGATGAATCTTGATGGGTTCCTCAGGACGGATGCGGATTGCCTGCGAAAGCTAGGTGGGGCCCACCGTGATGTTTGTGAGAAATCCACCCCGTCCGTCTATCCGTTTTGTTAGATCATGTTAGGACATGGGCCCATAACTGAGGCAGATCCAAAACTCAGGTGGGCGGTACGACAGAAAACAGTGAGGATTGAACGCCCCCTGTACTTAAGCATTCGTGGATCAAAGAAGTTTCGGATATATATATATATATATATATATATATAATCGCAGTAGTAATGAACTCATGAGCAGTATGGATGGCATATGAGCATTACGGTGGACCTAGGGAGGTTTCAACGGTAGGCACTTCCCTACCCAGATTTTCCTTTTGTGTAGTCCACTTGAGTTCTAAATCTACCTCTTTTTTGGGCACATGTCCTAGCATGATCTGGCAAAACGGATGGACAGGATAGATTTTTCACAAACATTACGGTGGGCCCCACCTAGCTTCCCGTAGGAAGTGACTGCGAAAGCCATCCACGTCCACCTCGACGCAAACAAGAAGTAGAATGGCCATTTACTTCACATTACTACCGAGAGTGGCAGCATATGAGAGGGGAGGGGGTACCATTTTGACAGCCCATTTTAAGGCATGATCCACAAATGAAGCTGACCGAAATCTTAGATGGACCACACCACATAAAACAGTCGTGATTGAATCCTCACCATTAAAAACTTCATGGATACCATAAGAATGTTTATTTGCCATCCAACCTGTTGACAAGGTCACAAAGACCTAAACGAAGAGGCCAAAAAATATCATCTTGATCCAAACCCTTTGTGGCCCACAAGAAGTTTTTAATGATCAATTACCACTGTTTCCTGTACTATGGTCCATCTGACACTTGGATCTTTTTTTTCTTTTTTTTCTTTTTTTTTTTTATTTTTTTTATCATGCCCTCAAGTAAGCTTTCAATACAGATGGTCGGCGTGATGTAGTGACATACATCACGGCAAGCCCCACAGGGGTCCCACCCACGTCTGCGGATCCGGGGTCTCACCTAATCCGCTCCCATGACGGGGAATCGTAAACATCATGGTCCATTTCTGGTCGGCCCAGCTTGATTAACGGTTCCCATCAGCGAGGATGGGCTCATATATGGTAGTCGTCCAGGCCACTCAAGAAATGGAACTCATGTTATAACTCTCCCTGCCCTGCGGTGCATTTACTTACCGACCAGGCTATCCGGACCATCCAATTCGTGGGCCCAATTCTGGACCGTGCATCGCCGGAAAACCACATTGAATAGACGATCTGAACCATCTAATTTATATAGTTGAATTTGGATCCTCACCGTGAATATGATAGTTCAACAAATTGGATGAATAGGATTAAAGTGTGAATTTTACTTTATGATTCCCCAATTTGGGTCCTACAATTTGGACCGTCTAGATTGGAATGAGTACGTTCGATATGTGGCGGCAATGAAGTGGATAGTAACAGACGCAGATTCTAATATACTGTTAGACGCTCTTCCATTTCATGGCAGCAACAGCTCCGTAACCGTAAGCCCAAGCACGTGCCAACGTCTAAGCGGCTGAACGCCTCACGTGAGAATTCATCTATAAAAGGGCGGGAAGCTGCTGCGATCGGGTCATTCCGGCATTGCTGTCATAGTGCTCGGTTCTCTCTCTCTCTCTCTCTCTCTCTCTCTCTCTCTCTCTCTCTCTCTCTCTCTCTCTGTAATGGAGAAATCCATCTCTTTCAGGCTTTTGCTATCTATTCTTTTGAGAGTTATCAGAAAGATATCCTAACTAACATTCCCTTTGATTTTTCAGGTGAATCATCGGACTTCTCTACAAAGGGGAGAAAAATGAAAGAGATAGTACAAATTCAGGTAAATTTCAAAATCTCAATCACTTCTTCTCTGAGATCTCACTCAAGATCTCTGCATTTTTCTGTATTTGATCCTCTCATTCAGCAAGAAATGTACACTTCTGTGATTTTTTTTACAATGCTCCATTCGTGCAGTTAGTTTCCCCTTTTCTCTTCCGTTTTCTCGTTATTCAAGCTCCGATCTATCAAAATCTGAAGAGTTTCGCGAAATCTAAAACGATAGGGACCAATCCCACGTTCGGAGCCTTTCCTGACATTTATCCGTCTCAGGCTCTAAGATTTCATCTTATCTTGAATTTCCAGAAAATAAATGAGTAATCAGCTGATCTCGTTCTTTCCGATCTCTGATTCTTCTGAATGCTTCATTGATAGAATCTGAAGATAGAGATGGATCGACTGAGACCTGACTGGGCAGTGAAGATGATTGTTGTTTTGATCGTGGCATCAATCTTGATTCGCTGCGTCTCGGCAACAAATATCACCGTTGGAGGGGCTGCTGGCTGGGAGCTGATGTCGGATTTGCAGAGGTGGAGTTCAATGACGATTTTCTACACGGGAGATAGCCTAGGTCAGTTCAATATCTGTCTTATTTTAGCAGTTGTCCTTTTGGCTTTGGTAAAATGCGGATATAGGCTCCGAACGTCTTTAAATCAGAGCGAGGCAATCTGAGACGTGTGATTCCGTTGGAGCTATAGAATGATCTTCGTTCCGACGGCGCGGATCATTTCGCTCTGGTTTGTGGCGGGTCTGACCTGCGCAAGTTGGATACACGTTCCGTAATTACGAAAAAGCATGGTAAGAGTGTATCTCCGACGGACCCTAAGCCTCCGAGCCGTACGATTTAGTTGGATTTCTCAAACGATCATAGCTCCGACGGCGTGGATCATTCCGCTCCAGTTTGTGGCGGGAACTGATCGGCGCAAGTTAGAAACTAGTTTCTTATTAATTTCGAAGCTCTTAAACCAGAGTGGGTGCAATCCGAGCCGTATGACTGCGTAGGAGCCATATAGCGATCATAGTTCTTAAGGCGCGGATCATTTCGCCCGGTCTGTGGCGGCAACTGACCGGTGCAAGTTAGAAACAAGTTTCGGAATTACACGGTGAGATAGTAATTTCAAGTAAGTTTTTGTCACTTTAGAACAGTTCAGGTGGTTTCTTCTTTCGATGGTTTGCATTACAAACTGTTCAGGGGCATTTTCGTCAAGCAAAAAAGCCCCTGGGTGCTGACGATCTACCATTTGAGAAAAACCTCCATACTCTGGCATAGTGAGACGGTTGATACGCAGGCACTTGTAAATTGCAAACACGACATACACTTAGTCAAATTAAACAGTCCAAATTATTTTTAGAAGTGTATATTTACCAAAAATAAAAAACTTAGTGTTCTTTGATCATATATTTATCGACTTAGTGGACATTTATTGAACGGTTAAATATAAAAACTTATCTATTCGGTCCTAATCTACAATCAATTCCCCTCGAATCAGATGTTAGGACTGTTCGACCAGCTTGATCTTGTGATTGTGACTTGGCGGCGGTGGGCTGCATGGCTAATCGATTTTTTTGAGTTAATATATTCCACGTGTACAATTTCTATGTGCCTGCGTATCAAATATCATAACAATCTGAGTATCATGCGACTCTCATTTGTCTTTCTTCTGACAATCGGGATGCAGTGTTCTTTTATGGGCCCAACCACGATGTGCTGGAGGTGAACGAGCGCGCCTTCAACACAGTGCCGCATCAGTGACCCCATCCGCACGTACAACGATGGAGAGTCAGTGGTCCTTCTGGACAGAGCCGGGACTAGATACTTCATTTGCGGGACACATGGACACTGCGAGCAGGGCATGAGGATGCGGGTAGACGTGATCCCTCGTCCTGAGGCCCCAGACGACGACGTCGAAAGAAACCGCCGTCGACGACGTCCTCCTCCTGAACATCATCCACGACCACATGAACCTCCTACCATTGAGATACCGCCTAGTCCCACCACCTACGCGTCTCCTCCCCCTCAGCACGGTTCGGCTGCCAGGGCTGCTGCCTCTGGTTACGGAACTTGTTTCACTTTCATCTCAGGTCTGTTCTTCTCCTCCATTCTCCCACTCACTCTGCTCCTCGTCTTCGGATTCGTGCACTTCCTACGCCTGACCCCCCTCTCTCTCTATTTCCACCCGCACCCGCATACACGTATATACTATACTCTTTTGCTCTTGTGATACTACTGCATAGGCAACTAAAACTGACAGTAATGATGCTACTACAGTGTCAGATGATTTGAACGGTCATTGATGCTTTTTTATGGCTGTTTGTTTCTAGAATTTACTGAATTAGTTTCGAGAGAGAACGAAAAAGGGCTGCCCGCAGTGGGCCGCACCAAATCCGAATTGAAGGGTTGGATCTAGCACGCGAGTGCCATGTTGACGTACTCACCACGCGGCCGAATACCGTACTGGCCGCAGTTTCCCTCCAGTTTTTTTTTTTCCATGTTTGAGGAAATCTGATCCGTGCAAAAGGTTGGGCTCGTTTCCGGGAGCGCCTAACGTGAAAATAAGGTTGATCCTTCATGATGGAGGCTAAATCTATTTTTCGGGTAGGATCGTCAGCTCTTCATTTCTTTTAATGGAGTGGCCCATCTAATTCTTGGATGTGTGCTATTTTAAGTATGGATTATGTTCATGATGGAACCAACCTTTTTCACGGCTCGGATTTCTTACAGATGAAACACCTTAGTGGGAGAAACCGTGCTGTACGATAAACGTATGGTACTGGTGGTGGCAAGGACTGGTCACTTCTCAAATAAAAATAAAATAAAATCGAGGGGCATCGGCTCTTTGATTAGTCGCATTCCCCCAGTTTACCAAAGCTGTAAGGCCTACCGTTATGTGTGTGACATCCAGTCCGTCTATCTTTTGTGCCAGTTCATGTTGCGACATGATCCCAAAAACAAGGCTATTCTAATACTCTCAAGTACCACAGGGAGGTGTGGTGATGGGAACGTCTGCCATTTAAATCTTCTTGGAGTCCACCGAAAAGTTTGAGAGCAGGTTGATATTTGGCTGGATGGCATATAAACATCACAGATAGCCCCATGAAGGTTTCAATGGTGGGCTACTGTTTCCTGTCGTATGATCCACTGGAGTTTTGAATCGGTCTACGTATTGGGCTCACATACTTACATGACGGGGTGCAAATGATGGACGGAGCGGATGCCCAACGTGCATCATGGTGGGCCCCACAGATCTAATTGTTGCGCGGGCTCTCTCCACACCACCTTTGTAGGAAAATTGCGTCCCCTGTTTACGGGACCGAATGAGAAGGATGCGGCTTGCGTGGTTAACCTGCCACCAACGATCTTCGTGGTGGCAGAACTCTATGAGGCGGACGCGGATTAGCTACTGACAGGTTGAGTAGCTATAACGCTACTGAAGTGCCGTCACCAGCTTCTGTGGGCCCCACCATGATGTATGCGTTGTATCCACACCGTTCATCCATTTGGAGATATCATTTTAGGGAATGAATTAAAGAACGAGACTGATCCAAAACTCAAGTGGACCCCACCAAAGAAAAGAGTGGAGACGGTGACGAGACCGTTGAAACCTTCTTTAGGCTCACCGTGATGTTTATTTGAGATCCAACCTGTTCATAAGTTCACACACCCATGAAAGAACAGCTTGATTGAAAACTTCTGTGGTCCCAAGAAGTTTTTAATGGTAGGAGATCAATCCCCATTGTTTTCTTTGGTGAGGTCCACTTGAGATTTAGATCTGCCTAATTCTTTGACTCAGGTCATAAAAGGATCTCTGAAAATGGATGGACGGTGTGGATACAACACATACATCACGGTGGGCCCCACAGAAGTTGGTGACGTCACTTCAGTAGCGAGATAGCTACTCAACCTGTCAGTAGCTAATCCGCGTCCCTATGAGGCCACTGTGATATATGTGTTTATCCACGCCATCAATCCTTTTTTTTTTTTTTTTCAGCTCATTTTAGGCCATGAGCTCAAAATTGAAGCATATATCCAAAGCCCAAGTGGACAACACCACAGACCTACCGTTGAAAACTTGGGGGCCACAGAAGTTTCAGGATCATGTTGATATTTGTGTTTTCCCTTCTTCCAGGCCTGTGTGACCATTGTGAACATGTTTGATGGAAAATTAACATAACGGTGGGCCCTCGGTATGTTTCAACAGTGGACATCGTTATCCCTACGAAACTCGTGTGGTGTTGTCCACCTGAGCCTTGTAGATGCTTCAACTCTGGGCTCATGGCCTAAAATAAGCTGGAAAACAGATGGACGGCCTGGATAAAATACATACATCATGGTGGTGGGCCCCACAGTACTGCCACCACTGAGTTCGGTGGTGGCAGGGTCACCACGCGATCTGCGTTCGAATGGACCAGTCGGGACGCATCCGGCCAGGATTGCAAATGGACGCCGTTTCTCCCAAAGGTGGGGGCCCACCAAGATTGCAACCAATAGCAGGTCAAAGTGTCAGGTCTAAAGTCATGGAGGGACCATAACGTCCTTCTCTGTTATTATGTATGATCAGCGAAACGTAGAACCCGATCAATTTCTAGTGGGCCCCACACCTGACCTGTTTCAACTATGCAGTCGAGATCCCTTAGATTTACAAAGACGAGATGTGGTGTAGGATCATGGGAACCCTTTCTTTAACTAAATTGGTTTCCCCACCCACTCAATAAGCTGCTAAGACTTTCATGAAGGGTGATGGCTCATTCGCAGCCCCGCACGTGGTCCACACTATCCACCTTATGAACCTCAATTTGGTGCCCAAAATTCAACCATG
Organism: Liriodendron chinense; assembly: GCA_003013855.2. NCBI lineage: Eukaryota > Viridiplantae > Streptophyta > Magnoliopsida > Magnoliales > Magnoliaceae > Liriodendron > Liriodendron chinense. The sequence goes on from PVNU02002146.1 coordinate 3,266,276, forward strand.
GGATGATCTTAAAGATTAGAATTTACCGCTGAAGTTAGACAATTTCTAATTAACTGAGATGGCCAACAATTGGACGGCTAGGATCATTCAATGAATGCGACTTTGCAGTTATGTACCATCGACTATGCGGCCTATGGCTTCGACGGACGGGGATTGCCTACTGATGCTGCCAGTAGCATGTAGCTAGCTACTGGACGATCCTGTGGGCCCTACCATTATGCATCCATCCATTTTTCCAAAATATCATTTTAGGATGTGATCCCAATAGCGAGGCAAATCCAAATATCATGTGAACCACACCATAGGTAACAATGGTGATTGAAAAGGTTGGATGAAGCTGATATTTACGTTTTCTTTTCATCCAGGTCAGATGGCAAATAAACATTACAGTGGCCACTAGGAAACTTTTAATGGTGGACGTTCAATTACCAATGTCTTCCTGTGGTGAGGTCCACCTGAGATTTGAATACTCATGCCCTAAAATAATGATCCAAAATGGATGGACGGCATGGATAAAACACATGCATCATGTATGGTCTAGATTAAACAGTAGCTGGCCTTTTTAGAGAATCCTGGAATAAAGCAAATCCCCAAGCCTTTGGAATCAATGGTCTGATTCAACATACAGGCGTGGCCCACTTAATTACCAAACCAGCCTCATCTTCTACGAGATTGATTAGCATGTTGGGACCTATCATTTTCATAGTACTGATATCCTACTGGCATGGTGGCGAGAAATACAGCATTGTACCAGAAGTTGTGGTACCTTTTGCATGCAAGTTATTCAGTTCTCATTATTTGGATTAGCCTATTCAGTGCTTGGGTGAGTCTTGCTTTAGTACAACCGGGCTTTGGTTCCACATGTGAGACGAATCATTCAATGATCCAATCCGTTGATAACAATAGCTGGCCCATGTAACAAAAATCCTCTGGATTAGAGTATCACAGCTAGCCATTCATCACTGAACCATGCTACTAAACTTCGTACAAAATGCAAAACCCAGACATCACCTGATAACCTGTTCGCAACCCACCCACCCCCCACGAAGACTATACTGGCAAATCCTACCTGAAGATTCAGGACCTCCGTGTGAAAAGCTGATGAAAATCATTCATCAGCCCTCCAAAATCTTCGCTCTGCTTGCAATTTGGAGCACATCCAAATGCACCTGGAATAAGGATGGCAATGGGCCTGGTGGTGCGGCCCAGCTGCGTTGAGATACCTTAGCTCACCTCCCAAAAGAAAAGGCTGGATTTGACACCACTGAGAATTGTAATGAGTTTGTTTTGCCTCTGTTGTGACTTAGGATCCAGAGCGTCACCTCCCACTGAAGCCCACATGTTGGGTGGTCCAATAATTAGAACCCTCCAGGTTGTGTGTCTACGCTTATGCAGGCCATGATAAGAAACTTAAGCTGAATGGATGATTGTCTCCGTTAGATGAATTTAGAACAATGAAAATAAATTTTCAATTGCTTGGCATTCAACTATAAAAATTAAAGGTTAGGATCATCAGTAAAGTGTGATTATGGAACAATATCTTATTTATGGTAATGATGAGAGCACGGACGGTTCAAATCATTGGACCATGAAGTGTGTGGGCCCCATTGGGTGGCAAGAGACGCTTGATCTTGAATCGGGACCAGCGCAAACAGATTCAATTGTCATGAACATTGACATCATCTTTGCAGAACAGGGGCATTTACTGATTTCTTCCCGTCATGACGTCACAATAAAAAAGTAAATGAAAATTGTCACACGTACATAAAAAGACAAGTTTAATACCAGACTATAATCTCACCTTAAGATTGTGGGAGGCGATTGGAGAACTGAAGCACGCAAATCCATCCATGGTGTCGAATCGCAGTGAGCAATGACAGCTGCTAAAGTTCAACACATTTTACAGGACCTTCCTTTTCCTACTCATGTCTCTCTTTTCTCTTTACAAAACTTTTTCCAAGTACTACATCTGGGTTCCGACTCTTTAACTCTTCTTCCTCGGGCTGAACTAACCGGCTCTGATAAATTTACATGGGTGAAACCCAACCTGCATTTATATGAGAGCCCATGCGTGACTCTGTGGAGTTTGAAGGCCTTGAGAGGGCTCTCCCCATCCTTTGTGCAGTTTCGAGGGTATTGATGTTAAATTACAACTTGCTGTCCGATAGTGTACATCCTTTGATCAGCTGCTGTTCTGAATCATGGGTTGTGGTTGAAGCCTTTCGTCGGATTGAGAGCTTGAAATTTTCTGTAAAGACCTGTATTGCAAGCGAACACTCTCTCCGCTATCAAGAATCTTGAGAAGATACCTGCATGCATTCTCAAGCAATTAATTAGAGCCTCTGGAAGGAGTAAGGTCATTTTCTTTCTTCATTCTTAAGAGAGGTGTTAAGCAGAACACAGTAACGAATGTTCAAGAGAGACATTGGTCACTTGGAATATTTAGAGGTAGTAGAGATTCAGAGCCTGTTCGGTTACCCAAAAAATTTCTTTCCGAAAGCCTTTTTCTGGATAGTGGCGGATGTCAATGGCTAGTCAACCACCAATTGTACCAATTCCGATGGAAGCAAATACATAAATTGTCAAAAAAAAGAAAAAAGAAATGGCAATTACCTTGTACATGCAGTCTGGATAAAAAGTTGAAAATCATCATTTTCTTTTGTTTTTTTTCCCCCACTTCTTCCACTTCTAATCCCTTCCTAAGCTAAATCCAACCAAATACTTTTGATTCTTTGGAGGAAAAACCATTTTTTTTAGGGCAAAATAAAGATTGGAAGGGAGTTGGGCCTAATTTCGAAACAGTGAGTTTTTTTTTTTTTAAATCACTTGCAACAAGTAGAAATAAGACGCAAATCCATGATTTTGCATGCTCAATCATGGATTTGAAGCTCCTACTTAGGGATTTGGGGAAATTGGAAAAAATCCAAAAATTGTCTATTTCAGCTATTTAAATTGCAATTAGACTATGGTAAAATCAATTTGGACATGTTGGGAGGCTGATCTACAGATTCATAGAGGTTTGAAAAAAATTCTGAAAAAAAAGCGTTTAGTTAAATAATAATGTTTTTTTTTTCAGAAAATCTAATTTGATCAGCATTTAATTGGCCTTAGGGCTTGTTTGGGAGTTGCTTGTAAATGGAGGAAAATGAAATCCTTTTTTTTTTTTCAGAAAATCCAGTTTGATCAGCAGTTAATTAGCATTAGGGCTTGTTTGGGAGCACTTGTAAATGGAGGTAAATGAAATCCACTTCACAATTATGGCCCGTTTGGCACCATGGATTTGAGGAGAAGTGGATTCCATGATATGAATTCTCATCAATTCCAATTCTTACCAATTCCAGATTTTCTGTTTGGCAGTCAAGATTTGGAGAGAAATCAAACATGAAGGAATGGATGGTGTAAATTTTAATCCCACCGTATGCCCACCGTATTAGCCTCAGTTTTTAAATCCATGCCATTCATCCATTTTTACAGATCATTTTATGCCAAGATCCAAAAAATAAAGCAAATCCACATCTAAAGTGGACCATAAAACAAGAAAAAATGGAGAGTGGAACCTTTATGATGCACAAAAGTTTTGGATTAAACTGAAATTTGTGTGGTCCCTTCATCCAGGTCTTTGTGACCTTATCAACAAGTTGGATGGAAAATATATATCATGTTGGGTCCCATAGCTAGGGACACATTAAGGTGGGTCCCACGTTGGGAAGGATTTCTCCTCAAATCCCACCTTTTTTTGAGGATTTGAAAAGGGGCTAAAAGTGCCTTTTTGAGTTCTCCTGGATTCCTCTCAAATCCACTTCTCATCAAATCCATGGTGCCAAACAGAATAAAGCAATCAGTTTCTCCTCCTTTCTCCTCAAATCCATGGTGCCAAACGGGCCATTACACTCAAATCAAGTGTAAATGGATTCCTCACTTCTGTTTGGTAGCCTTAAAATGAAATGCACTAGAATCCAAATATTTTGTTTGGATGGGATTAAATGGGTGGAATTTGAAGGAACATATGTGATATCCCAAATTAGTGTGCATGTGATATTTGACAAAATGATTGTAAAAAGCCTATTGAAATATATACTTTGGCAAAAAATGAGATAAATATGAGCCTTGGGTGAGCCACAAACATAAGAATCACAGCAATTTGCCAATGTTTTTTAACCGTTCATTTAGATGGCCAACGTTTGGACGGTTTTGATCATTCTATTAGTGAGATTTTAGTTACGCAGCCAATAATTGGATTGTTTCATATTATCATCAGCATGCCTTGAGCATGGCGGACTCGGAACACACCAACACCTTTGTTTACTCATGCAACTCTTTAGGGATCCAAAAAGGGCATTTCACACCAATTATTACCAGATCTCTCCTCTTCCCAAGGATTTCAAATTATTTCGAATTCATTTACTCCTAATTCCATTTATTGACATTTACTCCCATCCAAATGCACCTCTTACCCCAATTAGTCCCAATTCCTCCCATCCAAACACACCTCTTACCTCATTTTCTCCCACTTACTCCCATCCAAATGACCACTTAATTTGCAAGCGCTTAGAAGCGTTGGCCAACATTAATATCAAATACACTCTAATTTGTGAATTTGGGGAAATAAAGTAAAATCCGAAATTCTCCTAATTTCACCCATTTAAATTGTAATTAGAGTATGGAAAATCATATTATAGATGTCGAAGGCCGATCTACAAATTGAAGCAGATCTTGGATGTTTTGAAAAAAAAATATATAATTAAAAATTAATAAAAATAAAAAACAAATAAATAATTTAAATTTGATTTTTAAAAAAATTTAATTCCATATTAATCAACAAATGTTTAGCCTTAATAGTTATGAATTTAGTATATTGAATATGCTACCAGCCTATTTGCTTAATGTTGTTTTGCAAGTAGGGAAAAAGTCTCGAGGACAATGGAGGCAACTCGACATTGGCTATAATAACACGGGACCACGGTTCCTAACAATCAATTTGGATCTTGGTGCAACTATTGTAGGCAAGTATCGAAGAGTTCAGGAGTGTCCTGCTTGAAGGAACACTTTGCTAGGGAGGGCATCAAAATGTTGTTGATTGCCCTAATGTTCCAAAAGAGGTGAGAGTGAAAATGAAGGAGATGATGAGAAAATAAGTGAATATTATAGATGACTGTGTTGCACGTGATAAGAGTTTAGGGAGGAGCTAGCACGGCCAATGAAGGGCCTTGAAGATGTACAAGAAGTAGATAATATGAGAATGTCCCAACTACAAACATGTTGTTGAGTCGTCATTACATGAGCAGTTGAGACGGTTTGAGGTGAATGGGCTCACTTTTGAGGGGTCTATGTGGGAGGTTCGTGGGGGTGGGGGTGGGGGAGTGGAGCGGGGAGCAATAATTAGGGGGTAATGATATTAAAAGGGGTTTTGGTGGTTAAGGCACACTAGTAGCATGCGGATGCCAGATGTATCTTCAGATCTGGTGATGTATAAAGAAGGGGGAAAGCAGAAGCGACTGAAGGAATTGTGGAGTGGAGGGAACGTGAGGAAGAGAGTGGGGAAGTTTCTTTCAAAAAACAAAAAATCATTTATAACCAGTTACCACATCTCAGCGAATGCAGTGGCAAGCCCGCACTTTAAAAATATGATCGCCGAAGTGCAACGTGGGGTGAGGATGTGGTGCCACCCACGCCACGTGAGATTATGGAGAAGTACATGACAGGGTTGCCGAGATGCATCGTTATATTGATGAGTCGAGGCCATCAAGTTGATGTGTGATGGATGGACGAGACCAATAAGGTATTTATCATAAATTTTATGGTCTACTGTAGGGGAAGGATTGTATTCTTTAAGTCCATTGATACAAGTAATAAGATTGAAAACTTACATCTATAGGTGGATGACGGATTTAATGGAAGAAGTTGGGAGGAAAAACATTGTACAATCTGTCATGGAAAATGGAAGCACATTTATAAAGGCGGGGAAGGACTTAATAAAGATATACAACTTGTATTGGACCCCATACGTAACCCATTGAATCGAGTTAATGCTTGAATTGATGGAGGATAGGGTTTTTAGTGAAGAATGTGCTTGTCGATTCTCGGACAATTACAAATTTCATCTACAACCACACGAGAGCGAGAATCAACCTCCAAGTGAGTGTCAAACACATGTCTGAAAGTCAGAGTTAGAGGCCTCTTAACTCGTGCACTGGAGAGAGGGATTTAGAGCAAGTCACCCAGGACGAGGACCATAATTCTCTTCCTTATCCTTATCTTATCTAGAATAAGGCTTACACTCATCATTTTTGTAAGCAACAGCTAAGTGGCTCTAAAGAGGACTCCGTACCATAGAGCATGGGGTCTATGAACATCGATGGTGGGCAATGTTCTCAAATCGCATATAATCGTATAAGCCATTAGCCTAGGTTGATCGCTTATGCGATCGCATAAGCGATTGCTCAAGCTGATGCTTCATTTTTTTTAATGACAAAAAAATAAGAAACGGAAAATTTTCTTAAATCTTAAAAAATTAAGAAAAACTATTTAATTGTTGTAAGTGATTGGATTGGATTTTTTTTTCTTTACCTATTTCATTGTAGTTTAACTATTAGACCATTTATAAGTTATATTATATATAACAAAATAGATTTAAACAATCAACAAGTTACACTAAGAAAGAATTAAGTATTAAATACTACCAAATAGAAATTTTATTGATAACTTGATTCTTGATGAGTTGATGCATACAATACAAGTACAACTCTACAAGGTACAAGTTACAACCTTTTTTTTTTTTAGAGAGAACCAATTTATTAAAAAACATGCCGAAGCGAAAAGAATACAAACCCAACACACTCCAGAACTACAAGGGAATAGCGGCCGAAGCCGCCTTAACATACACTGCCCACTCTGCTACTAGCTTTTTAACCCTCAAAATTACCTGCTTCCTCCCCTACAATAACATTACAGAAGCAATGATCATTTCTGGCTCCCCATATTGTCCAAAGAACTGCCATAATAATAAGCCTCGAAACAGCTTGTCTGGCCTTCCCACCCCCCTGACCATGCCAAGCCCACAACAGGTCCTCCACCGACCTAGGCATCACCCAGTTCAATTGCAACCACCCAGACTCTAGCTGCGAAGGAGCAATGAATGAAAAGGTGATCAATCGCCTCCTCGTTCCTCATACACATCAGACAGATATTGGGGAGAACAAGCGATCTCCTTTGAAGATTATCAATAATCAAAATTCTTTTCCGTCCTACAAGCCAGACGAAAGCTGCAATCCTGGGAGGCTCTCCATAAAACCAGTGGTGGAAAGGATGATTGGGCGACGCATTAGAGGGTTTGATGGAGATCATATTGTAAAGAACTTTGACCGAGAATTTCTCTGACTCTTTGCCCACCCAAACAATGGTATCCTCCTGAGAAGGATCCGGCACAACAGCATACAACATCTCCATCACGGCAAGGAACTCGTCCAATTCAGCGTCCATCATATTCCTTCTGCAAAGAATCGAACACACAACCGTATCTCCTGCATAAAAGTAGCAATCCACCACGCGAATAAATCTGTCCAGGGCGACCCTTGCTACTGTAGGGAATAAAGACTAAAGCTCCAGCTATCCGCACCAAGAGTCCGTCCAGAATCTAACCCGGGATCCTGCTCCAATCTTAAAAGAGATACCCTTGCACACCAAATACTAAGTAGCCATAATCGCCTTCCAAGAGCTAGAAGTTCTATACAAAGAAGAACTCTTAACGAACCACCCTCCTTCCTGAACCCCGTACTTTGCAGCTATGATGTTTCTCCAATGGCTACCCTCTTCGACGCTAAATCTCCAAATCCATTTCCCAAGAAGAGCAGAATTGATATGATTTAACGGTTTAATTCCCGCCCCCCCTTCTGATAAGGGCTTGCACACCTCTTCCCACTTGAGAAGGTAAAACTTATTCCCCTCACTATTCCCTTTCCATAAGAAATCCCTTCTCAACTTCTCTATCCTGTCCATAACCGATTTAGGACATCTGAATATAGACAAGAAATACATCGGCATGTTGGATAAAGCTGACTTAATCAGCGTGATGCGAGCTCCTAAAGACATATATCTGCATCTCCACGTAGAAAGCTTCCACTCGATTCTTTCTACAACCTTATCCCACAAGTGTTTAGCCGGCTTCCCCCAAGCAGAGGGGCAGCCCTAAGTAATAAGACAGAAACGATCCAGTTTCGCATCTGAATGCCATGGCCATACAAGTCAAATTGTTTTGTTTGACATGCTCCCCTGGCATTTCCAACTTTAGAGCATTTATCTTTAGACCCGAAACCGCCTCAAAACACACCAAAATCCTCCTCAAATTCCTAACATACTCCTTGTTCGCCTCGCAAAACAAGAGGGTATCGTCAACTTATTGAAGATAGGAAATGGATCCTTGAAGATTCGAAAGTTGACACCCGTGAAACAAACCATTGTTCTCCCCCCTTTTTAGCATTGAACTTAGAGCCTCGGCCACGATCACAAATAGATAAGGGGAGAGAGGGTTCCCCCGCCTAAGACCCCTGGAAGCTCTAAAAAATCCTTTGGGGGAGCCATTCACCATTACTGAAAACTGAAGCCGACCAAATACATGCCTTTATCCACCCCCTCCACCTTTCGCCATATCCCATCTCCCCAACCTTGTAATCCAAGAAATCCCAATATACGTGGTCATAGGCCTTCTCTATGTCCAACTTGCACACTATCCCGCTTTTTCCTCCTCTATGCATAGAATCAATACATTCGTGGGCAATCAAAGCCGTATCCAGTATTTGTCTCCCCAAAACAAAAGCCCCTTGGTTTTCCGAAATAACTTTAGATATACTCTCCCTTAGTCTAAGCGCCAGAATCTTTGCCAGGATCTTGTAGGGCCCCCCGATAAGACTAATGGGCCTAAAAGCTTTCAATTGTTGGGCTCCCTCTTTCTTCGGAATGCGGACTATGAACGAAGCTCCATGTTCGAACGACAAGCAACCACTCTCCGAAAACTAAACTATGAATTCTATAACATCCTTCCCAACCACGGACCAGAATTTTTGATAAAAGGTTATGGGGAAGCCGTCTGGTCTTAGGGCTTTCTCCTCGCTCAGGGACCTTAAAGCAACTCTCACTATGGGTCTATGGTCCGAAATAACTCTCAGAAGACCCAATCAGCTGAAATAATGAATTTGTCCATACGGGAAAGAACCAGCTTAGCTTGCCCGTTAGACCAAGTAAATCTAGCTCCTCCCAGCGGAAGGTCCACCATCTCGTTCCGACCCATCCACTTCGAGAAGGCTGCCATGCTTTTCGTGACCTTCCCGCCTATGGATTTTTCATGCAAGAACCGAACTACGTTAAAGTCACCTCCGATACACCAAGGGATTGACCATAAAAGCCTGATCTCGTTCAGCTCCTCCCATAATTTTTGCCTGAGATTATAGACACAGCAATACGGACACTGAGAAATCCCCAACCAACGAATCAATGCGCCTGTATTTTTTAAAATTCCATGCGACTCAAATCCCACCTACAGTCCCTGATGCATTAAGCACACAAAGAGTCGATCATACCTCTGTCAAAAGTCCACAGCTTAGTTTCCTGAAGCACAATGATATCCGCTTTAGCCTTTCTGCACACCTTCTTTATTTGGTCTCTTTTGCAACTGTCCCCCAATCCTCTGACATTCCAAGTAATCATTGATCACTGGATTTCCCCGATCTCGCCCTCTTTCCGCCTACTCCTTTTGTCGTTGAATCATAATTTATGGAACATTCGAGTCTCAAGAGTTCCCTCACCCCTTTCGTATTCTTCTTAGCATTGTATTGGCATCTATCTTGGAAGTACTGCGCGGCCCTGGCTTTAGCAAATTCGAAGAAAGCCTGCACGTCATCCTCTGTTACCCCATAGGACATCCCCATGAACCCCCTACCCTTTCCAACACGTCCTTGGCCCACCTCTGTTGTTCTGCAAAAACATTCAGTGAAACTTTCGTGATGACTTGTCGCAATCGCTTTCTCGATGCAGAGAGGAGTGACATCTAAAGCTTCCTCGAACGCGTCTGCTTCACCCGCATCTCCTACCGCAACTAGACTCCCTTCTAACTTTAGACAATCTACAAGAAATATAACCGTTGGCCATTATGACATCACATACTAGAGTATTCCATGGTTATGCGATTTTCCAGTGCATAACCATCACATACTTTAGTACGCCAAGGCATACTTCCTATAAGGCATATGTGACCATTGCACATGCGATCTAAATCAAAGTATACGATTGTGCGATCACACATGACAAAACTAGTGGTGGGAAGGATAGTTCCAGTTTTGTGACACAAACAAAGTATGGATATGGATCATATGGTGACAATGGACCTCATCGATATGTGACGAGCGACTCCGGAAATTACAACACAGTTTTTTGACCACCAAGGGCAATATCCATAATATGGCTACGGGAAGATGCATTGTGGAGTTTCATAATGACTACCCAACTATAAATCCATATTAGCCGCAGACAACAATGATTTCATAGTACCCTCAGATGGGCGTATTGATCCAGTTCAGAGAGGATGAGTATCACCGTTATGTCAAAGAGTATCTTCGCTGGTATCATTTCAGGAGTTTCATATGTACTACCCAGCTATACATCCATATTAGTTGTAGACAGTGACGATAACACAGTACCCACAGATGGGTGTATTGATCCAGTTTAGAGAGGATGAGTATCATCGTTATGTCAGAGAGTATCTTCACTTCTATCATTCACTATGACCTAGACACGGTATTGTCAATTAGTGGAAGAGCAATACTATGGCCAACCTCGTCGAGAAAGAGACGGTGACTTTTAGCCACCATGCAACTCTATGCAAGTCTGAGGCACAAACATAACCGACATATTTTTACAACATTTGTTTTTTAATATATTACTTATGTTTTCATACATGTCTTTTTAAATTTATATGAACTGAATTTGAATATAGTTGCATCACTTCTGTCAGACTGCATAAATTAGGACCCTATATAAAGGAAACCCATTAAATGCACTTGTTTTTTGTGATCTTTTGATTTTTGAGTGTATTGATATCTTTTTTAACATCCCCCCGAAGTTATGAAAAATTCAATCAATTTCCCAATGTTTTCCCATGTCTCCCAAACACCCTTGAAGTTTCATTGAAAAATTCGTTTAATTTCCTAACGTTTCCTTATGTTTTCCAAAAACAGTGATACATCCAATATTTCCAATGTGATAACCGATATATTTTTGTATCCATACCGATGTGGAAAACATTGGCCACACGTGCTAATGTGCCATGTGCCACACATAGGCACGTAAGTGAGACCTCCCTTCTTCAAGCACCCCACAGGTGCCAAACATGCTAATGTGTCATAAGTAACATGGGCCATTTTAAAGTAACCCAATGTAGATCGGGTGCGTTTCAACATTGAGGTCTCAAGTATGAACACTATACATACCAATGTGCCATAAGTGAGACCACCCATCTTCAAGCACCCCACAAGCCACACATGCCAATGTGCCACAAGTGAGACAGGCCATCTTCAGATAGGGCGCATTTCAACATTGAGGTCTCATGTTTGAGCACCACATGTGCCACCATACATCTTCAAGCACCCATATGCACCACTATGCATCTTCAGGTGTCCAACATGTGCCACACGTGCCACATGTGCCAGTATCAATGTACAAGAGCCTCGCCACATGTGCCCAATGTTTATAAGAACCACACATGCTTGTCCATCCATCCTTATCCTAGGTGTTAGACAAATAATATCAGTTAAAAAAATAAAAAATTCCATACAAGCCTATCCAGAAATTCCTCAGCTGCAGGTGTGTCCAGAACAGCCTATCAAAACAGAATTTTGATGGTAACCAAACAGGCCCTTGGTAAGAAGTCTTGTGGAAGTCAATGGGAGATGGAGGTTCACTAATCAGTAGTATCTCCACTGACCAGAGGTCCATTTCTATGGCAATCATAAATGTTGATGAATTGGTTTAACCATTGGAAGGGGCTGAGGATTGGGAACAAAAAAACAAAGATTCGACCATCAAAGCTGACATTATATGTCAAAAGATGGGAGTGCAAAAAAGTAAAAAAATAAAAAGGTTGAACAAGAAAAAAGAGCTGGTCCACATTCAACAGGTGGAGAATACATAAAGGGGATGGCTAGGAATATCAAAACACTAATCTTTAGGCTATTGCATGTCTGCCAAAACACTAATTTGTAGGCTATTGCATGTCCGCATAGTGGCCCGCCAATCAACAATATTCCTCTAGACATGCTATGTGTATGCAGGAGAGGAGATGCTTGGAAAGAAGGCGTGCGAGCCTCCAAGCTCCAAGAGGCTCTAGCAAGCCCCTTGAACTTCTCTTAAGGGTATCAGTCCATAAAATTGCTGGGGAAATATTCAAATCAACAAGCTACAGAAAATTCTGAGTAACTCAGAACTTAATGCTGTTTTGAATCACTTCTAACCACTACATCACGTTGAGAATGCCAGTGATTATTTCATAATTGTTTGAAAAAGAAGACCTGGTTAGCCTTGTCATCAATTTAACCATGCAACCTAGCACAACTGAACTCCAGATTACTTCCTCTACAGCTTGCATGTAATAGGACTGTCACGCTTAACTTCAGTCCCATGCATGGTTTTAAGACTCGTCCAAGTCAGATGCAGCTTGGATGAGTTGACTTGGATTTGGCACTACCTGATCCGGTTCAATAGCACAAGTCAATCCCCCAAGTCACCCCTGACTCAGGCAAGTTGGGGCAATACAGCCCCCCAGCTTGGGCAAGTCGCAACTTGATTCAAAATCAAACAAGTCAATCCAGGTCTCCAAGTCTAAAAATCATGTTCCCATGAGCGAGCCGAACCCAGCCAGTCTGACTCAGTTCAGAACAGTCGGCTTCACATATTTTCTTAACATTTCATGAAACAGAAAATTGAAAGAACTAATATGCTAACAAAAAATTAGAAGCAAAGAAGTTAAAAGCTCCAACTCAGTAAATATGGAGGTATTTGATTCATGAAATTGAAGAGATGATATTCTTCCCTGCTTTCTAAAAATCGTGTAAAAAGAGAATCTGGAGTTAAAAGAGGATTAGACAAAAACGTCTGCCAACTCACCAGCCATTGAGGCATTGGGACGTGATGACAGCTTCCCTTCCTACAAATTTATCAGGCGTCCTCCTATTCCCCTGCACAAAATCCCCCTTTAACATCTGTTCCTTTTAACCAGAAATCAGTCCCGATCGTAAGTTCTCACCAATAGCATTGAATACCTTAATTACAACTTTCTCATCCACTGCAAATGGATACTGAACGCCCTTTTGTTGCCTTGGACTGTCACCATCAGCAGCCATCTCCCCATTTTCCTTCCAAAGAATAATCAGCTTTTCAGAAAGAGAATCCAAGGAGTCATGGTTTATAGGTAAAACTCACCATTGTAAACAGTAAGACACCCACAAATTGAGGTTAAGCAAATTCAAAGACATCATACATGATACAACAAATGAGGAAACTCGTAACAAACAAAATGGAAAATAAAATGACAAAAGAAATGAGAAGAGAAAAGAATCATTCAAAATACTTTTTGTGATAAGATTAATCGGAAGTTTATACCTTGTTTAATCTCTTCAATGCATCCATCTGTTCACCCACTTCTTTCCGGCGCTTCCTGAGAGCTGCGTTATGGAAGAGTCTCCTGTCATCCTCATGTTTCACAGCTGCAGCTGCAGCCCTCAAAGCTGTGGAGAGGTTCAGTTTCAGTGGGCAATGGAAGAACTTACAGAGGATGAAAGATGTAAGGGAACTGGAAGAGGGCAAGAGAAACTGGCATGTACCATGATTAGGGATCAAAGCTCCAACCTCGATTTCCGAGTTGCAAATGCTACATCTGGACTGTGTTGTAAAACAGGTTGAAAAAAACATGCCTTTTACTTCTCTTGTTTTATCAGCACTAAAATGTATAAAGCAAAAGAAGCAGAAAGGATATGATAATTTACATTCGACATAGTAAAGCACGACAAGGCCCATGATAGAGTGGCATGGTAGCCACCCAATCAATTGGTATAAGGCTAAGATGATGATAGTACAGAAAAACAAAACACAAGGAAGCAGGGTACTTTACATGTTCTTTCTACACATAATATGCCGTGAAATTTCTGAATGTATTATGATATAAGATCTATTCATTAAGTATCACTGAAACCCACAAATTTCTGAATATATTGTTTGCATTGGAGTGAATATCATATTCAAAGAAAATGTCAGGACACCAAAGAGTTCTGACCAGGCACTAATATATCACATCTGCTATGGGATTGCTTTCAGAGACAAATAAATGGGGAGGAATAATGGAAAACTTAATAAGTTCAGAAATGTATCTCATTAGACTAACCTACAATAAGGGTTTTTTTTTTTTTTCCCAAAAACAAATTAAATGCCATGGTTGTGACTTCTATGGATCACATCAGATGAGTTCACACGAATAGGAAAATTTAAGAAAATAGTAGGCCTAATCAAGATATAGACCTTCAAAAGTTATAAGGTCAGTCAAAGTCGATACCACCTTAGTGAATCCTGTCTCGAAATAAAACTATGAGAGTTCGTTTGGATGGTGGTAAATTAGGCAAGTTGTTAATGATTTACTAGTAAATCATTTACAACTTGCGTTTGGATGGCCTAAATGCTTGATTTACTAGCAAAACGCTGGGATTTCATTGCTAGCAAATGAGTTACCAGCAAGAAAGCCTACAATGGCTCTCTTTTTTAAGGCTAGGAGATATGCACCTCCCTCTCCATTGTATTTGAGAACTCCAAAGCCTCCAACAGCTCTTTTTTTAAAGGCTAGGAGATACACATGCACCTCCCTCTCCATTGTATCTGAGAACTCCAATGGCTCGCACCTCCCTCTCCATTGTATCTGAGAACTCCAATGGCTCTCTCACTCTCTCCCCGCCAACAACAGCAGATCTTGCTACCGGCCTTATGAAAGAGAGTTTGAATTCGTGAGCCCACTTTTATGGCTCACCTACTGCTTGGTTTTATGTGAGGATCAACCCTAAGCTTCAGTGAGATGGGCTTAACCCAATGAAGAACCACTTTGAAATCCACTCTTATATACCATTTGAATGTTTTTTAATGAATTACTTCTCTAAACTATCTCAAGTGTGAATACACAATTACAGGATATAAACCATTTATAGGCTATCCAAACACTGTAAATCATTTACAACTTAAAGCCAAACATACAGGCTGTAAATCATTTACAGCCTGTAAATGATTTACTAACCATTTACCACCATCCAAACGACCCTTGATTGATCGATGAAAGGAGGGGGGGGCTCTCTTTAGAAACATAAAAATATCATTGCACTTGTATTTTGTAAAATAGAACTCAAAGACCTACCTACAAAAGGTGAAAATGGACATTCTCCTGGTAATCTGATATATGTGACATAAACATTACTTGCAAGTGTGAGCATATATGGTGGTTCAAACCCCAGAAGCTCAGGTACAAATAACATGCAACTGCGATGCCATCTTGAATGTCTATACTTCATCACATGCATGTATGATGCAAGTTTCTACATCCAATCTTTCATTAACTGGATATTCTATTCAACCAGTGAATGCTCGTAACAAATTCATACCCTGATCTTACGTGCCATCAACAAATATTTTACCAGCATCAATCTACACTTCGTTATATCATATGATTACATAACATTCAAGGGCCTATACCATCATAATGTTTGTGCTTTTAGCAGTATCAAACAAATGAACTGGGTTTTCTCCCACGCTAAATGATCTTTTAGCAACTCAGTGATGCAGGCAAGGGAGTGGAGGGCCCACAAAATACAAATCAAAGAATCAAAGAGGGCATGCGTGATGGTGACATAGGTTTATGGTTCTATAGACATCTGCCTCAGAAGACATGCATGTTATGTGGGATTGCCAAAATGGAGCACTGGAACGCCGTTATGTGGCAAAGCTGAAGAAAGAATTGAACTTAAACTGGATATTCATACCACTTGTCAAACTCTCCCATTGTGGGGTTCGGAGCCTTTACCTCGTTGGAAGACTCTGAGGAGTTTCAACAAGAGGTCTAGGTATCGAAACCCATAGGGTGAAACTCCCACTGCTAACCGCACTAGTGGGTGCGACGTATGACTGACCGGGTGGGTGTGTACCACGATTAACTGGGTGGGTGCGTTGCATGACTAACAAAAAAAAAAAAATTCTCCCATTGTGTGCCTAAAGGTAGATAATACAGCCCAAGTATGGAACAGTGAGTTAATCCCTACATCCAAGAACTAGCAAAACTCTCTCATATTTAATGAAAAGAATATCATAAGCCAGTTTCAGTCATAAACAATCTGAAATAAGCATATGCCCATACATATGGCTGGGGTTACTAAGGATCTTCTACAAACAACTCTAGAACGAAAGCCAATGCTTATATCCCATTGGACCACAAAAGGCTCACCTAAAATAATCAATCTCCCAATTAACTTGCAAGAAAAAAAAAATGGAAATAACCAAATATAGAAACAAATAGAGTCCATATCCTACAAAATTTGTCACTACACAACCCTATGGCATCTAGACCCAATCAGTTTGTATATAGACCTCTCCCCCTGTACGGTTGCACAAAAACCTAAAAGCAGAATCAGGTTGGACTTGTGAGGCACCAAAGTCCAACCCTTTATTGTATAGAGCCATGTGATTGGGATCTGTGGGCCCCGCAGTCCAATCAAATTACTTGTATGGCATAATCATCACCCTTGATCAAGTGGGGTCCACTCGTGAACATCTATTAAACCTCCTAGAGTACATTTTTCATGAAGTTTGGCCAAGATGCACCATCTTTCTCTGTTATCCACAAAGATGAGTCCGGTTTGAGGATCAAATGAGGTCGGCATAACAAAAAATTGTGTCGCTGCACTTGGTTTTGGGTTCCTGTAATCAGTAGGGTGGATGGTGTGGTTACCTCCCCTTGCCTTGTATTTTCCTTATTATTAAAATTTCTCATTTTCATCCAAGAAGAAGTAACCTTCCCAACAGGCTCATCATAATGCGATTTGGACAATAACTAAGAGAATTATGGCCCATCTACTGATAGCATATAGGGTAATTACAGGATTAAGGGGTGATTAGGATAGGAAGTAATGGATGGCTGAAATCATATTAGGGTTTCTTTTGTTTAGATAAATATATGCATTGAAAACATGTTACAGAGGGTTGTTGTTTATTTACATCTCGAGGGAGACGATTTCAATGGGCTCGGGGTACAATGATGCTCTAGCACACAATGGTGCTCTTAGATGCACAGACAGTCAAATGATCGATCTGGACCATCCATTAGGTTTGACCCAGTTTCATGGATATGGTGAAAAAATTTATAGATTTGTGCAAGTCATCCTTGCGCAGGGATCATGCTAATATTTTCTGTATCATTCCTATTTTGGTATGAAAAAATTTCATACAAAAAAAGAAAAGTAACTTTTCCATTCAATCAACCATACAAAAACAGAGTCTGGATAAAAGAAGTTCCAACAATCGATATGAAGTTTATTCAGAGTTCAATTGGATAATGTCTCCAAGAACCATTTTTATTGGAGGACCACAACCATCCCATCGTAGCTTGGCAAACCTACAGTTCAAAAAGAGAAGCTAATGTTTGGAAGGTCAGCATCCTCCAACCACTATGTTTTTTACAGTGTGGCCCATAAAATTTGGTGCAACTTAATGGATGGTCTAAATCAACGATTAGACCATATAAGTGCCTAAGAGCACTAGGGTGCACTAAGATCATCAGTGTGCCCTAGCAAGCAATTTCTCTTGCAAACTGACAGTGTTGGCAGTTCTACAACTTGAAGCCAGATTGCTCTATCCATTCTTGAGCATCGGAGCAAAATATTCTCTTTGTATCAGTGCTTATTTTATTTCCCATATGTCACTACGTCATCACACTTTCAAAGCTCCATTTACATTGCATGTATTGCACCCTTGTGCATTTCCACTACCCATAGTCATTGTTGACAGACGAATGCAATTCCTCTACATAATCTTGAGGCATGTACGATGTAATTACAGAAAAATCATCAATGAAAAACAGCACTTGAGGGAGAGTATTGATGTTTCTTGAAGACTCACAAATGTGCATGATCCTTTCTATTGCAATCTAAAATGACTTCATTTGTTCTAAAAAAAAATGGAGGCATACATTTAAATACACAAAATATACGGGTAGAGTAAGAGCATTGCATAATGTTAGCATTACAATCGTTATCATATAAGGGCAGTGAATAAAATTATAAGGGAAGCAAACAATATCAGGTGTCCTACTCTCCTAGATTTATCAGATCTGCCTATGACTACAGTAACAAACCTTCAGCATCACCTACTTAAGAACTTCAATAACCTTTAAGCACCAGCATCCAAAACATTCGCTGTTAATGAATACAGAGCAGTTTCATGTGCATTTTCATAACTAGATTTGTTGCAAACATGCTAGAATCTAAATGGGAGTGACAGGAATCATTATTTCAGCTCTCATTTATCAGAAGTTCGTAACATACTGAACTTAAGTTCCAATTACCATTTCAAGGACCTTTCTCAGCATTAGACCACCAAATGAATGTCCACATGAGACAACCACTGCATCTTCAAGGAATGCACCGCTAAAACAGCAACGGATCACAGAAAACATCAGTAACTTCATAATGCTAGCAGCAGCTTACTGTATAAATTTATCCGTGCAGTTGTGTGTGAATGAACAAATGCAAATGAGCTTATAAGTAAAATCAAACCACAGGTTCAACATACTTGGTTTCTAGCCTTCTTGCACTACAAAATATGAATCTCAAAGCCAAAGGATCCAAAATGAACAATGGAATCAACAGAAATATAACACAGCAAACTGGTTCATTGATCTAATATGCAATGCAAACAACTTTGGATATGTAACAGATTCACTTTTTTGACATAATATCCACTTTTCCATCGTTGGCACTTTGTAGCAACGGTTATAGTATCAATTTATAAGTACTTCCGAAGAAACCTAAGCATGACCAATGATGCCTTAAAACTTGCATATTAGGAAGTCAGTTTCATGTCATATTGTTCAGTATAGAACTTCTTTATACGCTTTTCTTTTTAATGATTTAGAAGTTGGAACCAGTCAACATGATGATGATGACAGTAATTTTCAACTTGACTATGAGTTACTTGAGTTTGAAAGCTCAAGTTAAATTATTAAAGGTGGTGAACTGTAGAGTTTTAGATTTTTGTTATTGTTTTTGTTTTGGAAATAGGGAAATTTAGATCAAAATCTATGTAAGTTCGTCAACCCATATGCCTCTATATTAGGAAAGGCACAAAACCAACAGGAACAAAAATATCTACAAAAGAAAAGCAAAAAGGCTATCTAAAACATCTCTACAAGAGAACTCAAAACATGATCATAGTTACAACGAATTCCAACCCATGGAATCAAGAGGACAATCTTCCAAAGCAAGACAGAACTTGGCCCACTCCATGACCCAAAGGTCTCGCCTTAGAGAATACTTCCACTAAGGAACCCGAGCTGTCATTGAAACATTGGTTATTCTTCTCTTGCCAAATCAACCATAGACCCGCTAGCAAAGCAAGTCTCCAAATCTTTCTCCCAACTTTACCAAAACCTCCTCTTTGTCATGCTTGGAAAAATTCCGAAATTGTTTTTGGCATCACCTGGGAGACCCCAAATAGCAAAAAGAACTTGTTCCAAATCCCCCTCGCAAATGAACAATGCATGGATAGATGATTAACTGACTCTCCATCTTTCCAACAAAGATAGCATGCACTGACTAGAATAAGGCCTCGCTTGTGGAGGTTATCGATGGTGACAACTTTGTTCCATCACGCCAACCAAGCAAAAGCCACAACTTTTTTTGGGGCTCCATATGACCAAATATGAAATGAATGCGCTAGAGCTTCAGCCGCCTGGGGCTCCCTTAAGAGCAAAGAAAAATCTAACTGAAAAAGAGCTCGACTTGTCTAAGTCCATGAAATTACATCTCGCTCCGTGCTTAACACTAATCATGAAAGGCAGTTCAGCAAAAGTAATAATTCAGCCTCCTCCTCCTCCTCCTTAAGTGCCTTCTACAAGGAGAGATCCACGCGCCGGATGAACCAAGACGATCAAAGCATTTTTTTACTGAAATACCTAGGTCCGAGGATACCGAGGCTAGTCTAGGATACACCTCCTTAAGCAGCCGAGGTTCCAACCAAATATCTTCCCAAAACATGACACGCTCCACATTTCCCACTGAGAAGCCAACTCCAGACTTGAAGCTATTTTCAGTTTCAACAATTGTCTTCCATAGCCCCGTCACCCTATATAAAGAAGATTTTCTAGGCCACCAACCTCATCCGTTCTGTACTTCTTGATGATGATTTCCTTCCAAAGATTGTCATTTTCTAATCCAAACCGCCAGAGCCACTTGCCTAAAAGTGCCTTATTCATGGGGCTCAGTTTTCTGATTCCCACTCCACCTCTCGATTTCGGCTGACAGATGTCATCCCATTTCATC
The DNA here is from genome assembly GCA_003013855.2 of Liriodendron chinense. NCBI lineage: Eukaryota > Viridiplantae > Streptophyta > Magnoliopsida > Magnoliales > Magnoliaceae > Liriodendron > Liriodendron chinense. The sequence goes on from PVNU02002146.1 coordinate 3,286,879, forward strand.
AAATGAAACTTCCTCTTATCCTCAGCTCCTCTCCAAAGAAAATCCATTCCGAGTTTCTCCAACTTCTTGATGATACCCAAGGACATTTGAAAAGAGAGAAGTACAACGGAAAAAAAGATAAGTAATGGTGGCTCCAGGAAGGTAGCTTCTTCTCAAATCTTTCAATCATCCAATCCCATAGGTTTTTAGGGGGATTCTCAATGCATAGAGGAAGCCCCGGGTAGGTGGACGAAAAGGATCTCATCACACACCCAAATATTGACGCTAGTCTCTCCGAATCTACTTTTGATATTCCAATCCCTAACATCTCGCATTTTAGTGAACTCACCTTTAGCCCCAAAACCACTTCGAAACAACATATGATCTTTCTCAAATTTTGAACATGGGAACCGTCTACGTCGCACATTAAATGTGTATCATCCGTGAATTGAAGATGCGGAACCTGAAGACCGCTCTTGTCCACCTTGAAACCGCTAATTACCTAAAAAGACGCGCCTTTCTCCAGCATCCTGCTAAGGGCTTTTGCTATTATAACAAACAAATGAGGCGATAGATGATCTCCTTGCCTTAAGCCTCGTGATGATTTAAAAACCCCTTTGGAGATACATTTACTAATACCAAGAACTTGGCCGATGTAACCCACACATTCATCCATCTGCATCATATCTCGCCAAAACCAAGCATCCGTAGTATTTAGTCCAAGAATTCCCACTCGACATGTTCATGTCTTTTCCAAGTCTAGTTTACATACAACGCCTCCGCTCCCTCCCTTGAATTTGGAGTCCATATATTTGTGTGCTATCAAAGCACTATCCAAAATTTGTCTCCCTTCACAAAAGCACCTTGAAATTTGGAGATATCCCGAGAACTAATTTAAGCCTTGATGCTAAGATCTTGGCTAAGATTTTATATGGGCCCCAATCAAGCTTATCGGTCTATAATCTTTCAAACTCTCCATTCCCTCTTTCTTTGGAATCAATGCAATGAAAGATGCGTGGAACTCAAATGCTAATTTCCCATGCTGAAACAAATCTCGAATAAAAGCAACCATGTCCGACTTAACCACATTCCAAAAGGCTTGAAAGAAAGCTATAGGAAAATCATCGGGATCAGGCACTTTATCTCTCCTCAATGCTTCCACTACTCCCTTCATCTCCTCCTCCGAAACCTCAAATTCAAGGAATGACGCATCCTCCGGTACTAAGGAGACAAGACAAATTGTCCAATTTAGACCTTAGAACGCCTTCTCCGGTCAGTAACTTTTTGTAGTATTTCCCAATATCCCTCACAATATCTCCCATTCTTGAAGGTGTAGCATCATTTGTGATAATGATATTTAAAATCTTGGTCAAAATTACCACTGTTAAATGAAAAAATAATAATTTGATGCTACACAATGCTAGAGTTGATGATAAATTAGTCTGTGCCCAATTCATTTGTTGTAATGTAGATATTCTATTATATTTGGAAATACTGTCTAAAAAATAGTTGCAAGATTCTTCTAACTAGGTGCCACTCCCGCTTTGAATCATGTTTCAGACTCTCACTCCAGCACCCCCTTCCTACCTATTTCTAGTTTTCTACATGCTTGACTTTGAAACAGATGCTTCCCTGCTCCCACACCAATTTTTTGCTGCAACTTTTCATGCTTCATGCAACTGTATTCTATAAAAAATTAATAACCAACTAAAGCACCAATAGATAAACTTCCTAGAGCCCTTTGGACCTATACATCTGTCAACTAATAAGTGACATATTATAAGAATCTTTCATGGAAGTGAATTTTTTCAAGCTGGAAACATAAGCGCTAATCATTAAGCGATAATTTTTTTTCTTTTTTGAGAGATAATTAAGGATAGAATCCTTATTCCATTAAGCGATAAGAATATTGAAACTGAAAATAAAAGGATAGAATCCACATCTTCAAGCTTTATGAAACACTCATCCCTGTAACCAACAAAACAGAACCTGATCTCAACACATACTCCCGGGCAAGAGTGTCATGAACCCCATTATCTCCCTAGAAACATGATGCAAAACAACATTGGAAGTAAAGATCAAGAACTTTTTTTCTTTTTTTTTAATGGCTAGAGCCCATCAACACTGGCTAAGTTTGAATCAGAATTAGAATTTCAGTGTGGGTCTTAGAATTAAAATTTTGGAGGGAGGGTGGTGGTTGGATTGTATCTTCATCATCACCATAGGCCTGTCACAGCTACTTTCGATTAGCTTTTTTTTTTTTTTTTAATGGTACTTTGATCTGCTCTCCAAATCCTGTTTTCCAAATAAATAAATAAAACCTATTAAGACCCAACCTTCGCCAAAAGGGGATTGTATCTTACAAGGAGGGAGGAAGTGTGTGAACTCCTTCCTTCGCAAGGATAGCAGCTATTTGTTCACAACTCTTGATGCTGCAGATGTTGCAAATGTTACATTGGAAAAATTCCATATTCCGCGTTGCAGTTCATTAATATTCATTTCCCATGCAACTCTTTCATGCTCTTTAATACTTAATGGTTTTATTGTGTTTCCACGATCCATCATCATCTAATCTTTTTTTATCTTCTTTCCTTTTTTTAATGGTTTTGTTGTATCGCCTGTTTAGGCTCCCTTTAATATTTTATGGTTTTATTGTGTATACATTTTTATGCTTGTTTCTCCCAGGCTGCTTTAACTTGGAAATAGGTTGGTTGCTCAGTTGCATTTTGCATTCCCACTTTTGCATAATCACACAGGTAAAATGGGTAGCATTTTCAGTGAGGAACACCTATCATAGAGAAATTTTCTCATCAAAAATATTAAAACATGCATCTAGGTGTGAGAATAGTAAACCAATAACCAGATCTCCAGCCAGGCAAAACATTGCTTGAACTGCATTTCCCTAAAGTTGGCATGTTGTTTGCACATGCTTGTCCTGGGTGATTGCTGATTCACTGAAACTTCCAGACGGTCTAAGACACCATGTTCTTGCTACGCTTTCTAAGTAGAGGAGCTTATATACAAGAGAAATGCTAACAGCCCCATCCCCAAAGCTTCTGCATCAACATGGCACAGGCAATCATTGATACGGACGGTCCATTCACTCATAAAATTGAGAGCACACCATGGTGTAAACATCAAGCAAATCAGATAATACTAACCCACAGAATTGCACAGTTTTGTACAGTTGTCCATCTTTTCTGAGCCATGGATCAGATGGTAAGCATCATCAAACCAAGGTGATTATTTGAACCATAAGCAAGCCATGCTGGGACCTACTGGATAGATGTTTCAAGATGATTGTTGGGCTATTTTGTTTCTGCACTCGATCGTAACTATCCATTTTTCATGCTATTGGACAGATGGCTGGGAGCCTGGGACCATCCGCTTGGCTTGCTCCAAATGGTATGATTGAATGAACCGACCAGATCAATGATTGGCCATGCCATGTGTGACTTAAAACTTGGCGATGTTGTTAACATACATGTGAATGTAGGGACAAGTGGAGCTACAGACCAATGATTGGCAGTGCCATGCACAATGTAAAAGTTTTCCGGACACACGTGTCTTGAAAGGTAAATAATGGGCTTATATCAACTTCCATGAGCAAGAAAGCAAGAAAAACCTCATGATCACAGACCCAGAAAACAAAGAAATGAGACGAATTAAGAAAGCAAGTGAAAATTACAACTTACGATAAGGGATCTGAGAGAACGCTTCTCAGTGATGGTTCCCTATTCAAATTATTCCGAGGTTCCTGGTTCCAAAACCCATAATGATTGTTATATAGATGAATGTGTGACTCCAAAAAGGAAATCATTTTCACAACAAAGGAAAGAGAATAGAATAAAACATACAAGGAAGAAAGCAAATCCAATGGAAATTTTTGGCACAAAAAATCAATGGATAGGCTCAACAACGATATCAATATGAAAGACAACTCAATAAAAAGTTACATAGGTTCCACTGAAACTACTAAAACTTTTAGATGAGAATAAAAAGAGAGAGCCAGTTGAACATGATAAATGCCCCATACCATTCCACATGTTATTCTAAAAAAGACAAACACATATTTTTCTAGATGAACCAAGAGGACACTTTAGATTCTGATTTCAAAACCTAGGAACCAAGTTACTTAACAACTAAGAAACTTGTCAAAGAACACCACAACATTTCAATTTTCTCTAGTCCAATCAAGCGAAGAATGTAGCTCTTTCTACTTGAGAAAACTGACCATTATTAAGAAAAAGGAACGAGGGCAAAGGTAATCTTAGAACAAAATGAAAAAGGAATGTGGATCCCCAAAACCAAGCAAAATTTTGATAAGAGGCCCAAGAACGAAGACCCCAGAACAAGCCTAAAGTCAATATATTTCTTTAGCAGGTCTAACTTCATTCATTTATTCTATAGTTATTTATCTCCTTTATACCATATAACAATGACTCTCCTAGCTTATTCTAAAGCATCATATAAAACCATCCAGATCTACTACGTAGGTCATTCCTTTTTTCTAAACCTGTGTAAACAAACAATCCCAGACACTTCTATAGACTTGGTGTATCGTGTCAGACACAAGATGATTGCACTAGTATCAAACAATCATATGATATTTATAGGATATGTTTTTACTTTTAACAGAATCCTGATAATTTCCTCACATTATTGTCATAATATGTAATCAACATAGCCCTGTCCCAGTTATTTCAGTCAGCTTCCTGTCATGGCATACACGCACATGCACGCATGTGTGTATGCGTGTGGTCTGTTTGTGTGTGTGTGACTTGTTCAATAAATTAGAAGTTAATAGAATGGAATATCCAAAAGAAATAAAATAGAATAGGTTGAATATTTCAACATGACAAATACCAATATGAATAGCATGTTATAAATGGGATGCCCATATCTGTATCCATGTCCTGAATTTTGAGAAATGGGGAGTTGGTTACCCATCTCTGAGTATCTTCTTTTCTTTCTTTTTTTTCAGAAAAATGGGGACTGGGAAGGATCTCCGAATACAGGAATTACCACACCATCCAACAATAGTGCATAAATCTGGGTATCAGTTGTCTAAAAACTTTGAATCTGCAGAACCCAACCTATTTAAGAACAAATACCCTTGATTTGTTATATTTTACCTGAGCTGCCATCCAATCATCTGCTTCTATGAGTATTTTACAGTATTCCTCTCATTCTGGTACAGATTTTCCTGTAATATTTCATGTTCCACTTGGTGCTCAGTAAGTGGTACTTTTAGGGAGTTCATACGCCTGTGCGCCTTTCTCAAAGTTGAAATAGACAACTCAGGGCTAAGGCTTTCCTAGATTATCTGAGAATGCAATAGCTAGGTTTCCGTAGCAGCATCTCACTAACATCCAAAAATACTCTGTTTCTGAAAACAGCAGACATTTCCATAAAATCATATATGAGGGACGGTTTGGTACCTTGCCTATAAAAGGGAATTGGCCTCTCATTTAAAGAACTTCATTATCTTGAACATTTTAAATGAGGGAAAGGAGATGGATATGCATATAGACAGTTTTACAGAAATCAATAGCTTCTTTTATCTCACTTCTACAATCATTTTTACAATTATTAAAAGACGAGCTTACATAATTATTATCAGAACGGTTGCAGACTACATCTTCCTCGGCCGACAGGTCATCCATAAACTGGCTTACAGATATTGGTACATAGCTTTGGGGGATTATGTGACCAGCTGCTGCAATTGGAGAACAGTCTAATATAGCATTGCCCTGTGGCATGAGCCTAAATGCTAGTGAGGACCTACAAGCAAAAAATATTAGTGTTAGGTATATGGAACACGTAGGTAATATGACTGCCAGGAGAGAAGGAAAAAAATAGAATTCATCCACATCAAGTGCGGTGTGAAATAGACAGACAGAAGTCAATAGGATAAAAGTGAAGCCAAAGAGCAAGATGAAGCTTAAACCTTCCACCAGTAATGCCACTGGAACAATAGTCAGGAGCAGCTCTGTATGAAGCGGCAGGACGAAGGCCAGCAGTAGCATGGCTAAGTGCCTTGCCTGTAAGAAGCAAAAGTTCCCCAGGACCTGACATACTGTCCGCCAGGAACCAACGGCCATTTGGGTCACAAACCTATGGAAGAAACGACTGACAAAAATGATTTGAGGATCACAATTGAGTATAAATCAGAATAACAATTACGTTGATGAAGATCATTCGCATGGTCCAAATGTTCTGAAGTGTGTGTGTGTGTGTGTGTGTGTGTGTGTGTGTGTGTGTGAGAGAGAGAGAGAGAGAGAGAGAGAGAAGAGAGAGAGAGAGAGTGAGTGAGAGAGTGAGAGAGAGAGAGATGAAAAGAAAATAAGTGAAAGACCTATAACTGGCAGAGGATTATTTGTATAAGTCATTGAAAGCAAACAGAAAAATACCTGGATCCCAGGACTATCTGAAGCAATCAATGTCAACAGGCCCTTCTCAACTTCACTGTTCATTGCCGGCTTCCCACCCCCAATTGCCCCCTTTCCATTCTGTAGTGATGCATGAGAATAGGAGGCAACCAACACTGATGAAGATATCTCATTGGCAGGCAGCGGGGTATCATCAAGCAAATGGTTAAAAACACTGCCCAACATATTACAAAAAGAAGGAACCCATATCAGAACCAAATGCAGCCACTGGAAAAGATAAAAACTTAAGAGACAAAAACTCCAGAAACGCCAGCATTACTCGCAGCGCAGACGAAGATGCCTTGCTATTGCACACAAAGCAGCACGAGCTGCCTTTCCCAAACACCTAAAAACATCACCCATACATGGTGGTGATGAATCTCCATCTTCCAAAGCCCTAGCACGGAAACAGTATGGTTAATCAGTCCAAAACAAGAAATCAGGTGTAACTGGATCTTTGAACATGAGAATATGAGGACAAAACTGTCAAATATAGATAAACTGAAACATGTGACAAATATGTGAAGTGACAAACGTAGTCCACTGCATGAAGAACAATATGCCCAGATAATTGAACTCGGTTTCCTTTCCAACAAACTTGGGATATACACGTCAGCGTTATTGTAATGAAAATGAGTACTGTTTTCAACTGCAAAAATAAGAACAGACACAACAAAGAAGGGAAAGAGAGAGAGAGAGAGAGAGAGAGAGAGAGAGAGAGAGAGAGAGAGATCCCCTGCAACTCCAACTGCCTGTACAGTTACTCTCCATTACAATTGAAGGTGGCATGCCAGACATTTCAAAGAAAATAAGGTTGATGCTAGATTTCATGAAAGAGAAGCACCTATGTCGGCAAAGTAGGCACTCCCGTGCCAATACAAAAAACCTGCTCACAAGAAACAAATTGAAATGACAAGAAACTGAAAAAATTCTCCGCCAAAATATTTAAAAGGAAAAAAGAAAAGAAAAGAACCCTCATAAATTTTTTATGGATAGCAATTTCCAACTGTTTGTCCCAACTGATCTTGGAAGGAGGGTTTTGTTAAATCCTACTGTTACAGGAACTTAGCTAAGCACTTAAACTAACCAAATCAACTCAAAACTCACCCAAAACTATGCAAAATCTCACTAAACCCACCCAAAACTCAAGCTTAAACCATCGCCTAAAGCCTAACTAAAGGCCCATAATAATTGAACCCAGATATGGAAGGTGTGGGAGAAAACCAACCAAACCAAAACCCAAGCTTAAGCCCTCGCCTAAAGCTTGCTAAAGCCCCACAATAATCAAGCATAGATATGGAAGGTTTGGAACCCAGGCCAGCTTGGGTCTGGAGCCCACATTTTTGTAAGGATCTCCATTGCTGGTGAAATCCCTTTTCCACCAGAAAGGGAGCTTTTTTTCGAGTATGTGCTCTCTGATTGGCGGAAATCCAATTTCTGCCAGACAGAGCCATGTTAAAAAATGAAATTGCTCTTTGGCTGTTGGAAATTCAACTTACATGCATGTGGGACTACAGAGCTCCTCCAAAGATTGTGGCCTTTAGGTGGCTTGTGGAAGAAAAGGATTATATTGACCGTCGGTAATCTTCAAAAGCAACCAATGGTGATTCCTAATATTTGCCTTATGAGCATGTCTAATGCCGAATCAATGAACCATCTATTCATTCATTGCCCTTTCGCGAGCCAAGTGTGGAATGTGTTTCTAAAAGATTCAATTTAGCTTGGTCTATGGCCCTTTGCTATTGGAGATCTTTTCTCAGCATGGCATGATGTGGCTTTCATAAGTAAAGGTCTTATGGAGACTTTGGTTATTAGCCAACTTATGGGTGATTTGGGAACAAAGAAATGGAAGGTGCTTCTGAAGTGAAAGCAAGCGGGAAGAGTGGGTTGCAACTTGCAAGTAGGGCATATTTTTCTTGTGTGTGGTTGAATGGGCTATTGGTCTTGGTTGCTTTGAAAAGATGTAACTTTTTCTGTTTTGTTTGTTGCTTGGGTTGTAGCGAGCACCATCTCACCGCTGCTTATTTTCCTTCTAATAAAAGTTACTGTTACCTTTCAAAACAAAATTTCAACCTCCACCACCCCTTCATTTTCGGGCTCAATTTTTCTAACTTCTATTGCCCAATTTTCATTATCTTAGGGCCCCCTCTATAGGCCTTTGAACAAGCTTTCCAATGAACCATAGATCATCCCAAACCAAGGTTTCGGCACAAAGATATAAGAGAGGGAAATGGCTGTCTGCACAAACATTTTCAAATCCCAAACTCCTCCCTCCAAATTTTGTAATCAATTTGCACCCAAATCCTTCAGACTCTTATTTAGCCTCCAACCCATCCTCTTAATCTGCCCCCTCTTTTTTTTTTCTTTTTCTTTTTTTTTTTGAAAAGTAACAATTTTATTTAAAAAGCCAAAAAAGGCGGGAAAGAATACAAAAGCTAAAAAGGAAAAAAACAAAAGACTGATTACAGCCGTAACAAGGCCAAAAGGATATAGATGTCTAATTCCTTGATCCCCGCTCCCCACTCAAGCGTCCAACCAATTGCCCTTCGTGCAGTTGTCACTGCTACTGTCGCTTTGTTATCAAAGCATCTAACCAACTTTCCTAGGAAATTCCCACTCTACCCTCCAAAATCTACAAGATTTAGACATGTGCCTTCTTCCCTAGAAATCAAATTATCTTGGAATCTTTTCCACAAGTAAAATTCCAGCCAAACTGTTCAAATTATCATTCAACCTTCCAATCAACACAATTCTTGATGCAACAATCATTTATGAATTTCCCACCCTTTAGAAAGCCCACTAGATTCCCCTTTAAATTACCACACAGCCATCATGGATCTCTGTAAATAGCCCTTCCTCTCTCAGAGAATTGGTCTTGCCTCATTGAATTCTTAAGCTCTAAACCTAAGAGACTATCCCTCTCACAACTCCTCACTGACCCTTTCCTGCAACAACAAGAATCTCTTAGGTGAAAAGTTGCAACAACTTCCACAGCCATAATTGTTAGTTAGGATCATCATATCAAAGTGACTTTCGACAAGGATAGCAATCGAAGGTGGCCCTCACATGATGGATGGTCTGATCAATGCTCAGATTTCCTCAACCATAATATATGCGGATAATCCATTTGTCTAGGTGGGACATGTGATGGACAGCTTCAGACAATGATTGGATCCTTTTTTTTTTTTTTGTATTATCTTCGATTTCATCCATTAATTTTTTATGACCATTGATTGGATGGATCGCCGAATTCCAAGTATTTCAGAGGAGTTGAAGCTCCTCCTAAAATGTAAATGTGATCAGGCCAACCAAGCAACAAACGTAGAAAATTGCGAATTTGACAAGCAAAACCCCAAACAAGTTTGCTAATTAATGAATTTCCAACTTCATGAAAATACCAACTAATTAACTTCCAAATTTATGAATTGACTAATTTCATGCATGCAAACAAGCCCTAAGGAGTATACCTCAGCCTCCTGGCTTTGAAATACAGCGCCAGTAACCTTTCTCTATCAATAGGATCTCCTTGATCTCTCAGTCTTCCCTTTCCTTCTGCAAATTCAAGTTCAAAAAGAAGCAAGCAACACCCTCCTCATAATTCAAGTCGATCGAGATTGCAGTCATTCAAGGATAATCCACATGCCAATAAGCATTTCCTTATCTTTCTTTTAATTTTATACAATTCACTTCCATTTTAGACCTTTGAAAAGACATACAGAAATTCATTTCAACAAAATTTTGCTTCTTTTGATAGAGGAGATGCCACAGTTTTGCCGGTGGGTTCCTTCCTGATGCAGGACAGCCCTAAATATGATGCATGCTCATGATTACAATTATCCAATGGAAGTAAAAGCAATAATAATAATGAAATCTAGCATTAATCATCATAAACTAAGAAACCAGAAAGAAAACATGCAATGGGACGGGCCATCATCACAACCATAGAGTATGGGATTCAATTAGTGCCTAGGTTGGATCCGCAGAGGAATGGAACCTCCCGATCTTGCATGGCGTTACCCAATCGATCAATGATGATCACTAGTCCGAAGAACCAGGAGGTTTCTCGGATTAAGGATTTGAGAATTTGGGAGTTTAGGGTTTGGATCGATTCTCAAGGTTTAGATCGTGGGAAATAGCAAAACAGAAGTTTAGAAGGATAACAATAGGAGATAAAATACCTGGAAGAATTTGGAGGGGCACCAGAAGAAATCAGAAGAAGAAGATCAAGGAGAGAGAAGAAGCACCATGAGAGAAAGAGAAGAGAGAAGCCACCAAAGAGGTTTGTCTTTCCATTAATAATCAACTAATCACGTTATTAGGGCTTAGCCCACTTAAATAAGCAAGAAGAAAACATAGAAGTACCAAAATACCCCTAAACTATCTTTAAAAAAAACAACTTAAAAAAACTGTTCGTACGTTGATCGGGCCCCCCATGACCAATTTGGTCGGGCGCCCGGCTAAGACAGAAACTGTCCAGCAAGGAAAACTGAAAATTTGCTGAATTTCGGGCGCCCGGTGCCAAATTTGGCCGGGCGCCCGACCACCTTCAGAAAAGCATTTTTCTATACTTTCAGTCGGGTCTTCTTCCATCCTACACACGTGTCTTCTATGTGCCAAATCACGTGCGTAGCGTCTTCAATGCTCCTCAATCATCGCCTAACCACAAGGATGGAACTTGTGGGTGGCGCTTTCTTCGTTGGTACACTTGAAATGGTCTTGTGTCCTCATCAACTCCCCTCGGGTGAGAAAAACTCGACTCCAACGAGTTAAAACTCTTGTGGCGCTCTAGTAAGTCTGGATCAACACGCTGCACTTCCGCTTCAGTCAACCATGTAGATTCAGAAGGTGGTTTGTTCCTCCATTTGACAAGATACCTCTGGAAACCTCCATCTCACATGGAAACTATCTCATCATCCAAGATCTCTTCAATTTCTTCTTTATGAACAATAGGTGGAGGGAGGGGTGGAAGGGGTTGTGAAGCAAAATCAGAATAGGGCCATGAATGAAATGATGGATCAATGGTCGGGTTAGGGGAACGGACTAGATCTTCTACATTAAAAGTCGGGTTAATGCCCATTTCAGATGGAAGGTCAATCCGATACGCATTTGACCCAATTTTCTGCACTATCTTGAATGGTCCAGCACTACGTTCTTGTAATTTCTTAGCGGAACCCTGTGAGAACCGCTCTGGCCTTACCCTCACCATTACATAGTCTCCTTCTTGAAAATCTTGTAGTCTACGATGAGAATCAGCTGAAATTTTATAATTATCATTACTCTTACTTATCCGCTGTCTAATATGCGTATGCAATTCATGGATATGTCGTGCAAATGCATCGGCTGATTCAGAAGACCTTTGGGTGACAGACATGGGTAAAAGATCTAGTGGCATTCTAGGTTTATACCCAGTGACAACTTCAAATGGACTCATCCCTGTAGATCGATTTACTGACCTATTATAAGCAAATTCAGCAGTTGGTAAAATAGGTCCCAAGTCTTAACATGTTCACCTACTAGACAACGTAGAAGATTTCCAAGACTACGGTTTACCACTTCAGTTTGACCGTCTGTTTGTGGGTGGTAAGCAGTAGAGAATTGCAAACGAGTTCCCATAATGTGCCACAGTGTCTTCCAAAAATAGCTAGTAAATCGAACATCACGATCAGACACTATGGTTTTAGATAACCCATGGAGACGCACCACACCATCAAAAAAGATAAGAGCGACATGAGACGCATCCGACGTTTTCGAACATGGGAGAAAATGAGCCATTTTAGAAAAACGGTCCACTACGACAAAAATGGAATCGTGCTTCTTGATTGTCTTGGGAAGCCCAAGCACGAAGTCCATACTAATGTCCTGCCACGGAGCATGTGGCACTGGCAATGGCGTATACAGCCCGGTATTTTGCTTTTTCTGCTTTGCTAGTTGACATGTACGAGATTGCCCTAAAACTTTGGTTACGTCTCGCTTGAGACTTGGCCAATAGAAACGATCTTCCACAAGGGCAATGGTCTTGTCACAACCAAAATGGCCAGCTATCCCTCCTGAATGAAGCTCCCAGATGAGGAATTCACGAAGGGACATGCGAGGAATACAAAGTCTGTCTCCTTTGAAAAGGAAGCCATCTTTAAGAACATATTCGCCCATAATACACTGGTCACTAGAGAGCGACGCGTAAGTACCCCCAAAATCAGGACGTGGGGTATTCATCTTTCAGTTGCTCAAACCCAACTACCTCTACACTCAAGGAGTTGAGCAACGCCACTCTTCTACTAAGGGCATCCGCTGGTTTGTTTTCAACCCCGGCTTTGTGTTTCAAAACAAACGAGTATTCCTGAAGAAACGCTACCCACTTAGCATGCCTTGGGTTGAGTTTCTTCTGAGAATGCAAATATCTCAAAGCCTCATGGTCAGAAAACAAGACGAATTCTTGCGGTAGGAGATAGTGACACCAATGTCTCAAGGATTGCACTACCGCATAGAACTCTTTGTCATAAGTGGAGTATTTCTGTTTTGCCTCATTCAATTTCTCACTAAAATAGGCTACAGGATGGCCCTCTTGGCTCAACACTCCACCTATACCAACACCAGACGCATCACACGCCACCTCAAAGACTTTAGAGAAGTCAGGTAGACGCATGACAGGAGCTTCTACCATTTTGCCCTTAATCTCCTTAAAAGGCTTGACTGCGGCTTTGGACCACACGAACTCTCCCTTTTTCATGCATTCTGTAATGGGAGCCATGATCGTGCTAAAACTCCTAATGAACCGACGATAGAAAGTTGCTAGGCCGTAAAAGCTTCGCACTTCATGAATGTTCCTCAGTTCTGGCCATTCAACTATGGCCCTGACCTTTTCAGAGTCTGCACGCATCCCTTGAGATGACACTATAAATCCTAAGAACACAACTTGGCTAGACATGAATGCACATTTCTTAAGATTAGCGTACAACTTCTCCTTCCTAAGGACGCTACAGACTACCTTTAAATGTTCAAGGTGTGATTCCTTAGTGGTACTATAAATAAGAATGTCATCAAAGTACACCACTAGGAACTTTTCCATGAACGGCCTCAAAGCTTGTGTCATCACCCGCATGAACGTACTGGGTGCATTAGTCAAGCCGAAGGGCATGACCAACCACTCATACAACCCATCTTTTGTTTTAAACGCAGCTTTCCACTCATCCCCTGGGCGTATACGGATTTGGTGATATCCACTCTTGAGGTCTATCTTAGAAAATATAGTGGACCTCGCCATCATGTCAAGCATATCAAGTCTAGGTATGGGAAACCTATACTTGACAGTAATTTTGTTTATGGCACGGCTGTCCACACACATGCGCCTCGTGCCATCTTTCTTTGGCGTCAACAATGCAGGCACGGCACACGGGCTCATACTCTCTTGGATGAAACCCTTTTGCAGAAGTTCATCAACTTGCCTCTTCAATTCTGCATGTTCTGCAGGGTTCATCCTGTAGTGAGGAAGGTTCGGTAGAGTAGACCCTGGAACAAGATCAATGGCATGCTGTATGTCCCTCATAGGTGGCAACTCATTCAGTAAGTCTTCAAGAAATACATCACTGCATTCCTTCAGGAACGAAGTCACCTCACGGGGTAACTCTAATGGAACCTCAGGTGTAATCTCTCTAGCCACAAGGGCATACACCATAGAATCCTCCTTAGTCTCCTTTTCAAACTCTCTTGCATTGATTATATGTAGAGACTTAGGCTTGGATTTTCCTCCTCCTTTAGAATCACTTACCTTCTCATCCTTTTTCTTCCCTAGTGTGCTCTTAGGTGGCATAGGGTTAAGTTTGATCTTTTTACCGTTATGCATGAAGGTACACACATTGGAACGGCCAAAGATCGTGACATCATTATCGAATAGCCACGGTCTACCTAGGATAACATGTCCCACATCCATAGGTAAGACATCACACCACAGGGACTCCTTGTATGACTCAAACTCGATGGGGACTAGACATTGATGGGTGACAGGTAGGGATGTCTTGTCAACCCAAGAGACTTTATATGGGTCTGGATGAGGTGTGGGTTTCAGTTTCAATCGCTCTAAGGTGTTAGTGGAAATCACATTCTGACAACTTCCACTGTCCACTATCACCCTACAATTCTTTTCACCACACTTGGCAATAGTGTAGAAGATAATGCTTCGACGCCAGTCAGCACTACTCCTAGACTGAGCTAGCACACGCCTGACTACTGCAAGCGTTGCTTCTCCATCTAACTCTTCATCATCAGTAAGTCCTCCTTCAGGGTGATACTCTTCAACTTCATAATCACCCTGGTCATCTCCACCCTCGTGGGACTCGCCTATAAGTAAGGTTTTCCCACGGCTCTTCGAAGGACACTAATTAGATATATAGCCCAGATTGCCACACTCGTAGCATCTCACTTGGCTACCTCCACTAGGACCTGCACCAAGAACCCCTTTGCCCTTGTCCTCCCTAGGCCTAGGCAGAATGGTCGCCTGTGCCCTAGGTTGACTGCCAACATTAGGTCCAGTCCCCTGGGAACTAGATCTAGCACTGGAGTCTCGGGACTCAAAACGACGGACGACAGGAGTTTTTAGATACTGCTCTAACTCCTGCACGACTTGATATGCTTCATCCAAGTCTATTAAGGGCCGAGTCATAAGCTCGCGCTGAAGATCCGCACGAAGGCCCGTCTTGAAACGCGAGAGCGTTACTAGCGGGTCTTCTTGGATATCACATCACATCACATATTCTTCAAATTTAGCGATGTAGTCAGCGGCAAACATTGATGCTTGGCGTAGAGATTGCCATTGGTCAAGGAGCTTCTGACGATATGAGAGAGGAAGGTACTTCTCCTTCAACTTCTCTTTCATCCCATACCAATGCGTGATAGGGGCTCTACCAACTCTTTCTATCCTACGCTCAGTGTTGGTCCAAAAGAGCTTGGCTTGACCCACAAGCTTCATCTTAGCAAACCGCATTTGACGGTTTTCTGACATGCCATACCACTCAAAGTAGTGGTCCATGTCAGCAACCCAATCAAGGAATGCCTTGGGGTCCAAGCGCCCATCAAAACTTGGGGCCTCGACTCTAACACTCTTCATCGCACGCTCATCTAGATCATAGCGGTCTTGATGATCACATGTAGCTCGTGCTTCTCGCACAACACCACGACCGTTACCACGATCTCCATCTTCACTACCTCCACGTATGGCAGTGCGTTCCTCTACAATTCCTCCCACTTGGGAGTGCGCATCATCCCCAACAGCGGGGTTTTCCCTTTGGGACGCCTCTAGTTGCTCGACCTTGGTCCTGGTAGTGGTGATCTGGTTCTCAAGGCGAGCAAAATCACGCTTGTGACTTGCCTCTAGGGCGGTTATCTTTTGTACCAATTGAGCAAGTTGCTCAGACAACTGCTCGTTACTCATGGTAGGCTGAAGTCCGAAACCTCTACCTCTCCTAGTAGGCATACAAATAAGACTTGGACCAAAACTCTACCCAACTAGACACTAGGTGTTTTGACTCACAAGATGAATGCAATGAATGCAAAACTAATATGAACTGACACAATTAAACTAAAACAAAAAACGACTCAAATCTGGAAATTTTCCAAATTAGGAAACTTTCTAAAATCGGAAACTTTCTAAATCTGGAACTTTCCTAAAACAAACCTAAAAATCAAAACCCTAATTTGATAACTCGATCTAGACACAAACCATGCAAGCCTATTCTCTGATACCAAATTTGATGCAGGACAGCCCTAAATATGATGCATGCTCATGATTACAATTATCCAATGGAAGTAAAAGCAATAATAATAATGAAATCTAGCATTAATCATCATAAACTAAGAAACCAGAAAGAAAACATGCAATGGGACGGGCCATCATCACAACCATGGAGTATGGGATTCAATTAGTGCCTAGGTTGGATCTGGCGAGGGATGAAACCTCCCGATCTTGCATGGCGTTACCCAATCGATCAATGATGATCACTAGTCCGAAGAACCAGGAGGTTTCTCAGATTAGGGATTTGAGAATCTAGGGGTTTAGGGTTTGGATCGATTCTCAAGGTTTAGATCGTGGGGAATAGCAAAACAGAAGTTTAGAAGGATAACAATAGGAGATAAAATACCTGAAGAATTTGGAGGGGCACCAGAAGAAATCAGAAGAAGAAGATCAAGGAGAGAGAAGAAGCACCATGAGAGAAAGAGAAGAGAGAAGCCACCAAAGAGGTTTGTCTTTTCATTAATAATCAACTAATCACGTTATTAGGGCTTAGCCCACTTAAATAAGCAAGAAGAAAACATAAAAGCACCAAAATACCCCTAAAATATCTCAAAAAAAAAAACTTAAAAAAACAGTTCGTACATTGGTCGGGCGCCCCGTGACCAATTTGGCCGGGCGCCCGGCTAAGACAGAAACTGTCCAGCAAGGAAAACTGAAAATTTGTTGAATTTCGAGCGCCCGGTGCCAAATTTGGCCGAGCGCCCAACCACCTTCAGAAAAGCATTTTTCTATACTTTCAGTCGGGTCTTCTTCCATCCTACACACGTGTCTTCTATGTGCCAAATCACGTGCGTAGGGTCTTCAATGCTCCTCAATCATCGCCTAACCACAAGGATGGAACTTGTGGGTGGCGCTTTCTTCGTTGGTACACTTGAAATGGTCTTGTATCCTCATCACTTCCCCATCACCAAGGCTCTTGCCAGGATCTCAATTCATGGATTTTTTAAATCAAATTTTAAGAATTTTGGGTTTCCAATTGAGCTTGAGCATATTTTGCTCAAAATCAATGTGTCAAATCCTCCATTTTCCAACATTTCCCCCATTGTCCTTCAAGATCACAGGATCCATATCTGCACCAAGCCTGGTAAGAACAGGCATAGAGGCAAGGGTTTAGTTAAAATTGATGAGCCAGAGATCCCTTAAATCAATATCTTTTGTTACCTTGGCTCTGTTATTCATGAGAATGGGGAGATTGATGAGGACATTTTTTTCAATTGAATAAGAGCTACATGGATGAAGTTGAGATGTGCCTTGAGAATGTTATATGATTGCCACATATGAAACTTAAGGGAAAATTCCATAAGGAAGCAATTTGACAAGCTATGCCATATAAGTAAGAGTGTTGAACAGTTAGCGAGCAACATGAGCAGAGAACGAGCATTGTGGAAATGAGGATGTTGAGATGGATGTTTGGGAGGACTGGAAAGGATCGAATCACGTATGGGGTAACTTGAACCATCCTTTAAGTTGTCCCAATAGGAGACACGGTCATGGAAAGCGAATTGAGATGGTTCACTCCATGGTAGCATGAAGCGTGAAGCGAGGAGGCAACAAACTCAGGTGTGGGACCATGAAGTGAGAGTGGGAACACAAGTCCGAAAAAGGAGCAGCACCTGATTAGGAGCAGTGTTTGCAATATTGATAATATCAACCAATATATTGGCCATTATTTTTGGAATTGCGCCTCGACGATATGAAACCCTTGGGAAGTACCCCGATCTTTTGGTGTCAATGCAATATATTGGGATATGCATTGACAATATCATCCATTTTATTTAAAAGGTGGGCCCCACCGTGATGTTTATGTGAAATCCACCCCAACCACCAGGTGCATCACCCTATGCTAGGCCCAAGGCACGCGATTGGAAATAGGGTACAAGGCAACGCTCACCATCCAAACATTTGGGCCTCATACCTAAGTTTTGTTTTGGTGTCTAATGGGTTGGAGTGGATTTCATATAATCATCACATTGGTCCCTATAAAAATCAAGAGTGGATGTCTCTCTCGAAACTATTTCATTTGGTGCGGCCCAACTGAATCATAGGCCATCTTGGGTTTTTTTTTGCTCTGGGGTCTGGGGCCTAATGTGAGATTACACATCTAATGGTTGGAGTGGATTTCACATACAGCATCACAGTGAGCCCCGTAAGAAATCAAGGGTGGGCAGGTGTCCCTCTACCAACTGTTCAAATATTTGGGCCAATATATTTAAAAAAAAAAAAAAAAAAAAACTTATGGTACACACCCTTAATTTTTAAATGGGACCCACCTTGATGTTTATGTGATATCCACTCTGACCATTAGATGTGTAATCCCACATTAGGCCCAAGGCCAAAAAAAATCAGCCCAGCTTATGATTTAGGTGGGCCACACCAAAGGAAACAGTTTGGAGAGGGACATCCACCCTTGATTTTTACAAGGCCTACTATGACAATTATATGAAATCCACTCCGACCATTAGATGCCACACCAAAATTTAAGCATAGGGCCCAAAAATCAAGCTCATATGTCATTTAGGTGGGCCACACCAAGGGAAATAGTTTGGAAGGTAAGCATTGCCCTATACAATGTTTCCAATCATATGGTCCCCCTTGAATCACAGATGGGGCTGATTTTTTAGCCTTGGGCCTACCATGGGGTGATGCACCTGGTGATTAGAGTGGATTTCACATAAACATCACAGTGGGGCCCACCTGAGCTGCAACCCTTGCTCGCCAACTTTCCTATTCTCTGTTTAAAAAGGGGATTGCACAAAATTCTTGCAAAACGTATAACAATTAGATGCACATGCACTCAGAAATTGTACACGTGAATATAATAACTCAAATTAAACCAATTAAATTGTGGTACCCACTGTTGCTAAGTCACAATCCTAAAATCATATTATTTGAACGATCCTAACCTTTAATTCGTGGACACCTGTTTGTTGAAACAAGACCATTGGATTTTTCATTCTTAAGTGTCCAATAATGTCCACCAACCTCATCCGGACAAGGAAATAAACCTGATCTTTGGATTGTGAGACATAATTTGGACAATTTAGTTTCAGTTACTTGTACGCCACACGCGTGATTTTTAAAAATAATTAATTGGTTGTGTTTTCATGCATGTCTTTTATGATTTATAAAATATGAATTGATTTTGAATATAACCACTTATGTCAGACAGTGCACAGCTATACAAAGGAAACTTATTATGTGCACATATTTTTTGTAATTTTTTTTTCTAACTTTGTATTGATGTCTTCTTTAATATCTCGTGAAGTTTCATTGGAAATTCAACCAGTTTCCCAACGTTTCCCAAAAACAACAAAATATTATGCAATACATCCAATACTTCTGATACAACAACCAATATGTTTCCATATCCCAAGGGTGTGAAACACTCTTCGATACTAATGATTAGGAGCGGAAAACTAAGGTTCAATCATGTGCAACGAAGACTGGAGATGACCCAAGTAAGGAAGGAAAAAAGAAAAAATCCAATTCCCACAAAATATGCGAAAAATTATTAACAAAATAATGCAACTAGATTAAGGAAGAAACTAAGTAATTGCAATGAAGTTTAATGTACCAGGCTGAAAGGTAGAATCACACAAGAGAGATGGAATGACTATCAGCAAGCTCAACAGTCCCTCTAATCTTATACTAGAGACCTAAAATAAGGCTCAAGTAAGGGGGGTACATTTAACAGGGTCAAAGGGCCCTAGAAGACAATGAGACGAAAACCTAGAAAGACTTGGATTGAGGTGGTGAGATCAGAGATGAATGCCTATTCACTTATCGAGGGCGGGGCTTTATGTAGGAAAATAGTATTGACGAGCAAAACAAGATTCATAAAGTTGGCTCCAATTTTCTAAATCCCCAAACCATGTAATGTGTAGATTGTGCAGTGACAAGACACACACAAAAAAAATCCCACAAAATATACAAAAATTATTAACAAAATAATGCAACTAAATCAAGGAATAAACTAATTGCAATGAAGTTTAACATACTAGACTGTAAGGTAGAATCACATGAGAGAGATGGAATGACTGTCATCAAGCTCAACATTCCTTTAGTCTTATACTAGAGAGAACTTGCTCAAAGAAAACATCTTTCAACTCTGTCTTATATAGCACCTATACCTTATTATATGAGTGTTTACACGGTTAACTTATTGAGAAAATCTCTAGCATAATCAAAGGAATCTAAAAATAGAATTCCTTGCAAGCCAATATTTCTAAAATAAGAGAACCCTCAAACATGAAAATCTGATAATACTTATTTCCTAGCACATAGATATTTTTCATAACATAGAAATATAAAGAACAAAAATTAGAAACAGGCTAAAAACAAGGTATTTAATAACAGTAACGGCTGTTACAGCCACCATATTACGACCAATTTAAAAAAAAAAAAAAAAACTATCAGTTGAGTTACGGCTATTATAGGCCATTTTTTTCCATAAAGGCTGCTACGTAATCATTTTTTAATACCTTGGCTAAAAAGGAAATTAGGCCTTTTTCTTGTGCATGTGTAGAGTGTGCACGTGTGGGATGTGGTATGATTGCATCAATTTCACCGGACATGGAAAAACTCGGTTCTATCGGGTTAATAGCAATATCCTCCTCATAGAGCTCCAAGTTGATACGCTTGATATTGTCTGCTAAGACCCACATGTTGTTCGACCTAGCCGGCCACTCCACTAGATGAGAAACTTCTACTACCGTTCTTTGGCATGTGGAAACTATCTAATCATCGAACTCATATTCAATGATTCCTTTGAACTAACGCGATACATCTAACATCTAATATCTAAATAGCTCGTTCTTCCATGCTCTCATCTTCATGAAGTCCACAATAAATTGTAAGGTCTTCCACATTGAAATATAATTGATCTTCATTTCGAGTAGAAGCTCGATCTAGTATGCATTATCACCTAGCCCCCCACCTTTTGAAAGTGAAGCTTGGTGAAAGAGCCTGCTGGAAACCTCTCAAGTTCGAGCCGCACCATGTCCCTATCCCCTCTTAAAATTGTGCCCACTGTAATTTTCATTACCAATGGTGATCTTTTGTCTTACTTCTTAATACCTCTCCTTAATATGCTGTGCAAAAGCCTTGGCATCCTTACTCAATCGAGTCGCAATAGGAAATGGGACTAAATTAATAGGATGTCGAGGTCATACGTCAACCACAATTTCAAAGGGAGAGTCTCGTAGTGCGGTTCATAGAGCTATTATAGGCAAACTCAGCTTATGTTAATACAGTGTCCCATCAAGTAATGTGATCAACCACCAAACATCGAAGAAGATTCCCAATACTGCGGTTGACGAATCTAAGCTATCCGTTTGCAGATGATAAGCACTTGAGAACTCTAGTTTAGTTCCCATCTTAGACCATAACTTTGTCAACAGGATTTGCTCATAAACTTAACATCACGATCAGATACAACTATCTTGGGAACATCATGGAGATGAACCACCTTGAAGAAAACATTGGTGATGTGTAGAGCATCTTATAACTTCTTACAAGGGATGAAATGGGCCATCTTAGAGAACTTGTCGACCACAATGTAAATAAAGTCATAGCCACATTGAGTCTTAGGTAATCCTAGAATGAAATCCATGTGAATGTCGTCCCATGGAGCATCTAGCATAGGCAGTTGAGTATAAAGACCAATATTTTCCTCGGCCTCAAGAAAAATGCACAGTTTTCCACAGCTATCAATGTCATATACATGTGGCCCCTGGTTCAGTGATCCAGACTAATGATCTGATGAGACCCACCATTGATAAGGGGTGAATCACAAATCCCCCAGATTCCCATCCTAACACTTTCATCTATTCCTGGGGGGAGGGGAGGGGAGGGGCAGAAGCACAGAAACAGTCCACATATGGTGGAAAACGCGCCAAAAAATGATGTGCGCCCAAAACTCCACAATGGAGCTCAACAGATCAGCAGTCCGGATCCCAGAGACATGAGCACCACACTACAGAGTTAGGAGTCTTGGCAAGCTATACATTTGCTCTGGACCATATGCCTCTTCCCCCGACATCAATGTTTATCCATTTAAAAGGAAAAAAATAAATAAGCAGTACTTAACACGGATTCTGATCTGAATCAACCAAAAGAAAACAGAGTTTTTCGCACTTCTGATATGAAGCAGACAATTCTGACATACAATTACTTCTAATTATAAATCAGAAAAATGTATAGACAAATTCGTCAAAAAAAAAATCCGAATTTTATTTTATTTTTTTTTAAGTAGAGAGAGAGAGAGAGAGAGAGAGAGAGAGAGAGCCAACCTTCCAGCCCGGTACATGTAAACCCCTCTACTTGACTTCCCCCAACTCCCTCCGCCGCTGCCATTGCTCTGAGCCCTCGTCCTGAAATACAGCCTCGCAGACTCGAACGCACACCTGATCAGCGCCGTCTCCTCACTCCCGAGCTCAATCACCGCGGCATTATGCCTTGTCAGGGACCCCGAAAGTGCCTCGATTGCCCGAACATACGCCCCACCGGGCGCCCCATCATACGGCGCGATGTCGGAAAGCCGCACCCTCGAGATGGGCACCGCCTCCGCCGACGGGTGGGCCGCCGCGATCGGCTCTGGGCCGGCCACGTGATGCGACGACGTGGAGGGAGGGAGGGAGATGAGGCCGAGTGAGAGCGACTGGAGAGGCGCAGGTGGCGATCGAAGGGCTGAGGAAGAAGCCGGGGTGGGGGCCATGGAGGAGCTCTGCATGTCGGATCAGATCATCGGTGATGGTGGAGGTCATGATGATGATTCTAGGGTTTGGGCGTGGATTGAGAGGAAGCTAGGGTTTTGAGTGGTGGAATCCATTGAAAGAAGGGTACTCTAGGGATTCCGCAGCTGAATTCAGAAGGAGAGAGAAAAATGGTAGGGTTTATATGTGGGAGCGGAGAAGAACAGGACACGAGTCTGAGAGGGAGAGAGTGGCCGTTTTGTTTCACCTGCGAAGCCAAGTGTTTTTTCGCGGGGGACGGAAATACCCTCGACGTTTTGCGGCATGTGCGAGCGGTCGCAGTCGGCAGATTCTATCGTTTCCGAGGTAAAACCGATCTGCGAGTCGACTCGGACGAGTCCACTTTATGATACTACTTGGTTACACAGTAGACAGTAATGCGTGCGTTGACTCGGACGAGTCCAATACAAAACTTTGTACATTAAACCTTTATTTTTTCTAGAATCAAACTCACGACGCCAGCTACTCTAAGCAGGTAAAAATACATCTAAAGCAGGTCGAGCACAGTGACAAGTTTCATTTTCGAGAGATTTTTAAATTTTGATGTTTTTCTTGAAATATTATTAGGAAAATCTTACTAAAAATAAATAAATTTAAAATATCTATTGTACATTATGATTAAATTTTAAATATACAAGTATATAATGAGTTAGTTAATATTTTTAAGTAATTACTACATCGGTTTCGAGATAATATGATGAAGTTTAAAATTTATGTGTTGATCTAAATAATTTCCTACATTTGTTGAACTAAGTTTACAATTCAACCTTTTTTTTTCTTTTTCTTTTTGAAAAATTTTCTTTGATATCTTTTTATATGATTCCAAAACTATTTCCGCATCCAAACAACTCTTAATTTGCGACCATGAGAAGATCTGCTAATAAAAAGTCCAACGAGATTGCAGCAATAGCTGCTTACCATTTTGAAAATGGTGGTAAGTTATAACCAATGATTTAGATATCCATAGTATTGGCTAATATGCATAGATATCAATAGCATCAGCAATGCTATTGATATTGCATAGAGCTGACACAATATGAGAGATTAGTTATTATATTCTCCCATTTCACACAAAATATCACAATGTATCATTGATACATTGTGAAATACCAAAACCTTGTAAAATTTTTACAAAGAGCTTCACAAAATTCCACTTTATCGTCAATACATGTGATGCATTATGATACATTGTAATATGCATCAATGATACATTCGAATACATTCTCCTCCTAAAATTTTGAAAAAAAAATACAAAAATTTCCCACAAAATGTCATTTTCTCCTAAATATTTTCGAAGAACACATTATTACACTCATATTGCATGATTTATGAATTATATGAACTCATTTTAAATATAGTCGCATCATTTTTGTTAGACAATGTATAATTTAAGACCATATGCAAAGGAAACTTGTTGTATATACTTTTTTTTCTTATTTTTTAATTTAAAGCTTGTAAATTTTTTTAATTTAAAGTATGTGACCGTTTCAACATATTTTAAAGTTTTTTTGAAAATATCCAACATTTCCAAATATCTTCTTCAAGCCACTATACATTCCTTCGTGTATGTAATATTTTGTGGTACTCATGTTTCCATATCCCAAGAGTACTGTGATAGATGCATTGATGCCATTAATTTAGTCATTATTGCGATTCATCCATGGTAAGCACGTCAATCCAGATATTTTTGGAATCCAAGTTTGGTAATGATTTGTCTTGGTGAAATGCAATGGCATTCGTACAAGTTAATATTTAAACAATTTAAGGTATATGATTGTAAATCATCAGTCATTCATTAGGTAATGTCACCATGGACCAAGGCAAAAAACTAGAATATTTGACGTTGGTAGTCGCGACAACAAATCCAAGTGATTGTTGGGATGTCTTCAATCTTGGACACCAGGGGGAGTCAGGCGCCCGAAATTACCCCGAACATCGACTTCTAGAATTTGATGTTGCTGGATCTGTTTTTGGAGGTTGTAGGGGGGGCCAATGACTGTTGCAAGGGGCCCGACGGTTTCTGTAGGGAGAGGGAGGCAAAATTTTCCTAAATTTTTGTCAGAACTCTTTGGACAGAATTTGGTTCTATCAGGCGCCCAACGGTGCGTGAACTGTAATGTTGGTTGCGTAGTTTTGTGTCGAATTTGTTTCTAATCTCGGTTGTTTCCTATTTAAATGGGTGTGATGTGGGATTAGGGTTGCCGCCAAAGGGGCCAGGTATTATAGAGGGGATTGAGAGAGTTATGAGGCAAGAGAAAGAGCTGGGGAAAAGCTTGTAGTTCTCTGAGACGAGGTAAAGAGTTGTGTTTGTCCTTCTCATATGAGAATTGGCTTTGTTAGCTTGGGATTTCTCTTGTGAGTTATAATTCGGGTAAAGATTCTTCTATAGTCTCTTGTAACTTCTCATTCATAGTGGATTATTCGCATTGCGCTGTGGTTTTTTACCTGTGAAGGGTTTTCCACGTAAAATTCGGACTGCCTTCTCTTGGATTGTTGATTTTCTTGTTGCATTGTGGTTTGCCTTGTGTGATTCACTTCCGTTGCCGGTTATTCCCATCAGTGGTCATGTCTATCATATATCATATAAGTTCCTCTTTGATGGATCATGTGGACTAGGTCAACTTGACAGGTCATTAGACCACCTAACAATAAGTAGTTTTGGGTTTAAAATTTGAACTCATGGAGCTTACTGACCCACATTACTAAGTGGGTCGAGCTTGAAACCTCTTAAAATTAACCCAACTTGAACCTAGACCTAGTTTTTAAATGCGTTTGACTTAGGCTACCCTAAAATGGACCCTACCTAAATCAAACCAAAACTCATGACGGTAGGAGTTAATACAAGGACAAGAAACGTTAAAAGCTTAATTAATTAATTACCCTAGATAAGTGAAAATTAGGAACCCATAACAGAACTGATGGTCAATACTAAATCCATTAAAAGTTACAAATTGGAAAATATTTTTTGCTAATTTTTTCACCTATAACATGGAATTAGTTTGCTGAAAATAATTTATGCTTATTTTTTTCTTAAGCTCTTCTCAAGTTTATCTAATAAAGTATAGAGCTCATTAATTTGAACCTTGATAGAACTAACACATTGGGAGCATTGTTAATGCTCACTTGTAAATTTTATACACGACCATGAGATCAATGAGTCAATTTGGGCACAGGAGAACCCATACCTTGTCACACTTTATGTGGCCTATTAGAGGTTATTGACACATGTACATATTTACTCATTGGATTATACTAGATTTTCTAATATTTGAATTCATATGCATAGATGTGATTATTTCACGATAATGTAAGGACATAGATGTTCAAATTTGCCCTTACGACGCGAATTGGCCAACATTTTATGATTAAAGGCTAGGTTTGCTTCTCACATAATGTAGATAAATGTGCAGGTGTGCACACTAAGAATAATGCATATTGAGGTGCATATATATATGAGATGCACCGTCACCCTGATTTATAAGATGATTCGGAAGAGACCACATACAAATTCACATGATCATCTCTTTACCTAATCAGATCGTGTAAGCCCATCCAATGCAACAAGGATGGATCCCATGAGATGATTACAAAGACAACGAACATTTGATCATCATAGTGTATGAGTTGAATAACATGCGACGATTATATATAAGCAGCGAATTGTTTGCAGTCCAATCATTGTGGGAGTGTGCTACCCCTATAGGTGATCTTATATTCTCATTACTCTATGCCATGGTAAGGTCGTGATGAGGTGACACTACTTTGGTGTGCATTCGCAAGGCCATACACAAGATTGAGCACACCAGGAAAAAAACAGTCAAATCAAAATAATACCACAAAGATGGGTTAGAAGAAAATTATAGATGATTGTACGTGTTGGGGAGTCTTCAAACTAGTGCATGTTTGGGTGCTCAGACCGGCGGGCGACCAATCTGACGTTTGTGGTCCAATGCACGAGAAGGCTGGACAATATTTGTGTGCCCAGACCGGTCGGCCAACTGGTCTACAGAGGGCTCTGACCGGTCTGGCGACCGGTCGGCTGTGCGCACGGGTTTCTTGCGCAGCTCGCAGTACTGCACAAGGTGTTTCTAATTTCAGATTTTTGCTTATTTAAAGAGTTGTAATCCGACTTAGATTAGAATCCTAAGGCGTTCAAGGTTTCCAATTCGTACTAGGAAGAGGGGAGAGGTGTGTGTGAGAGAGAACTTGGGGTTTTCTCTGTTTTTCCTTGCTTGTGGGCTGTCAATCTCTGTAATCTTCTGATATTCATAGTTGATCGATTTGTGCCGTGGTTTTTTACCCATTGAGGGGTTTTTCCACATAAATTCAAAGTCTCTTGTGATGAATGCTTGTGTGTGATTGATTGCATCTTGTTTGATTTCGCATTGCTTCACGCGTTCGGCGTTCCACTTCCGCTGCTGGCTTTCCCAACAAGTGGTATCAGAGCTAAAGTTGGGGTGAAGTAAATTCGAATCTGAGACGAGAAGATGGGATCGGGCGCAAGGTTCGAGGTAGAGAAGTTCTCCAGAAAAAATAACTTTGAGCTATGGAAGGTGAAGGTTGAATCCTTCCTGGTTCAACAAGGGCTTGATGAAGCTTTGGAAAGCGAGCCGAGGCTATGAAAGACGATGGGTGGATGAGGCTCAACAAGAAGGTAAGAACCTCAATTCTGTTAAACCTTACGGATGATGTTCTCTATCATGTCATGAAGGAGAAGACTGCGGCTGAAACGATGGCGAAGCTAAAGAAGGTTTATGCCAAGAAATCTCTAGAGAATCGCATGTACGTGTTGATGCAGTTGTTCACCTTGAGGATGACTGAGGAAACTGAGGTGGAGGACCACCTGAGCACGTTCAATAGGCTGGTTTGCAAGTTGGTGGAGATTGATGAACCGATGAAGGATGAATACCAAACATGCATCCTATTGAATTCTCTTCCAGATTCATATGAGTTGTTCAGGGACTCTATGTGCGTAGAGAGGGAAATCATAAGCGTCAAGACCGTTATCTCAGCCCTCTAGTCGAAGGCGATGAGAAAGAAAAGCGGTGACGTGGCTTCCCGTTATTCCTCAAAGGCACTGGTTATGAGGGGAAGAAGTTCTGAACATGGAGGATATTCAAAATCGGGATCTAGGGCCAAGTGCAAAAGGAAGGCTAAGGTGAAGTGCTGGAATTGTGGTAAGGAGGGCTACATGCAAGAGAGGTATGAAAATTCGTCTGGAGAAGGAGCCAATACTGTAGAGGATGGTGGCGATCTATGTAAAGTTCTGACTGTATCTGGCAAAGGATCTCACGGTAGTGAGTGGATCCTTGATTCAGGAGCTTCATGTCACGTATGTCCTGACCGGAGTTCATTCACGACATACAAGGAGTATGGTGGAGAATCCGTGTTTGTGGGGGGATGGAGTCGCTCATAAGATTGTGGGTATAGGTACTGTGCGCATCAAGATGTTCGATGGGGTCGAACAAGTCCTGGAAGATGTGAGGCACGTCTCCAAGATGAAGATGAATGTGATTTCTCTTGAAGCACTCGAGGCGAAAGAGTGCGTGTTTGTCGGCTGCGATCGTTGTTGTGAAGTGATGAAGGGGCACTCGTGTGTATGAAGGCAAGGAGGTGTGGCCATCTTTACATGTTGATCGGGAGCACAATTCATGGTGGACCTGCGGGAGAGGCAGCGAGATCCATGGTTGCTCGTATGTGGCAAGTGCCCAAGGGCCACATGAGAAGAGCGGTAAAGGGCGTGAATTTGCAAGGTTAGGGTCGATGATGGCACAAGAAGCGGTAGAGTTATGATTGAGGATGAGATGACGTTGCAAGGATGTGTTGATTCGACGTTTGAAGCCTCGGAGGAGTTTATTGGAGAGTCTTCAAACTAGTGCACGTTTGGGTGCTCAGACCGGTCTGACGTTTGTGGTCCAATGCATGAGAAGGCTGGACAATATTTGTGTGCCCAGACCGGTCGGCTGACCGGTCTGCAGAGGGCTCCTACCGGTTGGGCGACCGGTAGGCTGTGAGGCAGGGACGGTGTGGATTTCTCCCTGGACTATTCTGTGCGAGGTGCGACCGATCTGCTGTGCGCACGGGTTTCTTGCGCAGCTCACAGTACTGAGTAAGGTTTTTCTAATTTCGGATTTTTGCTTATTTAAGGAGTTGTAATCCGACTTAGATTAGAATCCTAAGGTGTCCAAGGTTTCCGATTCGTATTAGGAAGAGGGGAGAGGTGTGTGTGGGAGAGAACTTGGGGTTTTCTTTGTTTTTCCTTGTTTGTGGGCTGCCAATCTCTGTAATCTTTTGATATTCATAATGGATCATTTTGTGCCATGGTTTTTTACCCGTTGAAGGGTTTTTCCACGTAAATTCGAAGTCTCTTGTGGTGAATGCTTGTGTGTGATTGATTGCATCTTGTTTACTTGTTTGATTTCGCATGGCTTCACGCGTTCGGCGTTCCGCTTCTGCTGCCGGCTTTCCCAACAGTACGGTGCTAGTGAGGCATTGAAAACTTATATAAGGAGACAAATTGAATAGACATTTAGATTTTAATGCAAATTATTTTGGAAAAATATTTACATATTATTATATTACTTTTTTCAGTAGGTTTTATCGATCAAATTTGTAAAGATAAAATATATTCAATCTCAAAAGCATGTAAGTATGCATCGGACCCGAGAATTGATATTTGTCCTTGTGCGCATATGAAATCAAACATGCTCTATCAAGTATGATCAAATTAATGGTCTAGGACAAGTCGTTGGATATTAGGACAAGTCATTTTGATCCACTTGTGAATTTGGTGCAATGTTATCCTCTATGGAGGTTTAGTCTTGAAGGTCCCACATTAGATCTACTTGATCGAAAGGGTGTGGATTGAGTTTTCTTAGTAAGAGAGAGCATGGTAATTTGATGTCCTTCATCATCACCCCAACATAAGAGATATTGGACGATTTGACTGAAGATATGATTGAGGTACAGAAATAAAAATGTAGGATTTTGGTTTTATATACTTTTTTCTCTCCTCTCTAACTCTAGCTCAAAGAAATTACTCCACTTCTAAAGACATTAATCCACCAAATCGAAAGTTTTCGTAATATGTATAGTGTTTTCTTCTCTCTTGTGGTTGAGAATAAATATCTCTAATGGCCTTCATTTTGTTTCCCTATTCATTTTTATATAGCGAAGAAGATAATTGTGATTATGCATCTAAAGTAATTTTGTTCTTGAAAATTTTAAAATTGAGGTATCTTTTATGCTCCTACTTACAAACCTAGCCCATTAAATAAACCAATATTTTGTTCTTTGCTTTTACTTGGACTCGATCAAGATCTAGCCTAAATCAGGTTAGTTATGAGACTAAAATTCTAACCCAACTGTTGAGCTAAGTCCTATACTCCCCTTAACCCAAATACCCAATCCATTTGCAACCTTGATTATCATAATCTTTTCCCAATAACCTTAATTAGGAATAACAAAGACTTGCTTGCCATACACATGGTGTACAGGCATGGAAATACTAACCCATAAAAACACACAATCTATTATAAATGAATGTTTGTTTTGAAATTACATTTATTGGATAAATGCTTACTTGGTGGACAATTTTAGATAGCCGCCATGATATCTTGAGTCATTTATTTTGAACCATTCGATCAAATAATTACCAAGGTTCATTCAATATGATTTTGCAAACATTTAAAAATTTCTATATCATTGCTGAAGGTTGTTGGATTTTTTTCATCTACCAATTTATTAATTTAAAATAATTTGATGTTTTCAAAAGCAAAAGTAAAGAAATAAAAGCATTTTAAGTAGATCATACCATACAACAAGCTATAGGCAACCAATTCTTGATATTACAGGGCACGAAATCAACAACAAGAGTGAGAAAGTCCATCTACCAAAGCACTTGAGTAGAATGTGTAGCACATTTGCATTGTATGGTTGTATTGGAAGGGTGTAGGCCCACCTTTGATATTTTTTTTTTTGTTCACAATGTTTGAATATGTGGGTTTTCATGTGGCCAAATATACCCTAATTGGAGAAGCTATATCATCTAATCAAATGCCCAAAATGGAAAGTGTAGAATTATAGACAATGGGATCAACTTCAATGTAAAAAATATTCATTGATGAGATTGGATTCTCAATCGATGTATTAGGTAGTGGAAATACGAAGTGAGGCTCACCTATCCAACGCACAAGATCAATAGAGGTTGGTGTTAGACTTTAATTTGGCTACACGGCTGCATATGTATTAGTTGGTCGAGATTTTATTATGCTTGTGCATGTATTTATATGTCGGGCGTGCCAGAGTCATATGCGACTTGAATCGAACCAAACACCTTATTACCCTAAGAGCTAAAATAACCAGATTAGGACTAGATTTATAAAGATTAGCCCGATTACTTAGCCACCAATTGACAAAGAATTAGATGATTTGTGAAGAGAAGGATTAGTCATTCATATGAGTTCTTTTTGCGTTAAATGCAATGAATTTTTTATTACCATGATGAAAGCTGTTTATTAACATAATAAACGCTTGAAGAAAGACACATGAAATGTAAGGCTAAGGGTCGATTTTTATTAAACTGAATATGAGTGTAACATAATTGGCAAGTAAATAAGCAAATCAAAGAAATTACCTACGATAGTTCGTGCAAGCAAAATAACCATGGATGCTTGACAAGTATCTAAACCTGGACAGTCGAGAGATGGTCATGAGTTTGTTAATTAGTTGTTGCTTAAAGTAATCGCTAAGGACTTAGGGGTTTAAAATCCGATGACAAGGTCGTGAATAAAGGTAAGGACATGTTTATTTTACCATATATCATGGTATAAATGAGTAACGATTACTTTTAATAGTTGTAAAAAAGAAATGAAAGTAAATATGCCTAGAAAAATGAGATTCATCTCATGGATTGGTTACATAAAATTTATGGGTCCCACCACGATGTATGTGTTTGATCCACACTGCCCATTAGATTTACTAGCTCCTTTTAGGGCACGAGGAAGAAATGAGGTAGATGATAAGCTTAAGTAGACCACACTACAAGAAACATGGGGATAATGACGTTCATCATTAAAAATAGAAAAACAATATAGGGTCTACAGTGATGTGTATCTATCATCCAACTTGTTCATAAGGTTAGAAAGACATAGATGAACTAAAAACACGAATATCGACTTGATCCAAAACTTTTGTGGCCCCCAAGAAGTTTTTAATGGTAGGTGTTCAATTCCCACCGTAGCATGTGGCATGGTCGACATGCACTTTGGATTTGCCTATTTTTGTGCTCAAGCCTTAAAACGAGCTGATAAAATGGATGGACAGCATGGATGCAGACACATAAATCACAGTGGCCCCCACATATTTTTGTATTTGATTATTCTCCTCGGTTTTAATGAAGTTGTCAACACCAAAACAACAGCTTGTATGGAATTTTTTATGATAAATAATTATTACCTATATATCAAAATTTACCATAGTAAATGGTAAATCAAACCGCCCTTAAAGTAATTCCAACTTGCTATAGCAATGCACTTGGATAGAAGGGGATAAAACTAAACTAAAGCTATGGTAATTGATCCAAACTTGCTACAACATTGTGCTAGACAGAAGTTG
Source organism: Liriodendron chinense (assembly GCA_003013855.2). Classification (NCBI taxonomy): domain Eukaryota; kingdom Viridiplantae; phylum Streptophyta; class Magnoliopsida; order Magnoliales; family Magnoliaceae; genus Liriodendron; species Liriodendron chinense. The sequence goes on from PVNU02002146.1 coordinate 3,319,440, forward strand.
ACATGCTAAACTAAGGCTAAACTAAGGTAGATAGGTGCCCATGTGGGACAAAAAGCTTAAATGAGTAGTATTGAACTGAATAAGAGACTTATTTGATTGGATCGGCGAGGGCATGAAGCTCTTCATTCCCTATTATTTTTTATAGGATAAGATAAGCAATGGCCTTGCATATAATCCCTTTGCTTTTCAGGATCAATTGGTTGATCAGTTAGTGGCCTTAGCCCAATACATTTCTAATTCAAAAGTAGATCAACTAAGCAGCGTGTTGCCATCATTTGCTTGTATGTCCTTTTCAGATGGCTTTCTCTTCGTAGTGCGTAGCTAACAAGTTTTCATATGTCTATAACCAATCATATCTAGCCATGTGTCACTATTATCACCAGCTCAGAACCACGTGTGTCATGTTATAGCCATGTGTTACCTAGGAGAGTGATCGCTTCTAAGGTTTAGGTTGTATGCATTCCTGACAAAAGGGTCCTTCCCATCCTTAAGATCATCTCTATGCTCCACGAGTACTTTTCTAATGTCCCATACAAAAATGCTGACACATGGTTGCGGATCAGCTAGTCCCAGTGGGACTAGCATAAGGGGTGGTTTCAAATCTCTATGGGCCCCACCATGATGTATGTGTTTTATCAACGCCGTCCATCCATTTTTCGATCTTATTTTAAGGCACAAACCCAAAAATGAGACATATCCAAATCTCAGGTGGATCACATCACAAGAAAACAGTAGGGATTGAACGTCCCTGTTGAAACATTTTTGGGGCCACAGAAGTTTGGTATCAAGCTGATATTTAATTTTTTTCCCTTCATCTAGGTCTATTGACCATATCAAGAGGTTGGATGGCAAATAAACATGACAGTGGGTCCTAGGAAGATTTTAATGGTGAAAGTTCAATCCCCACTGTTTTCTAGTTGTGTGGTCCACCTGAGATTTGGATATGTCTCATTTTTAGTTTCGTGCCTTAAAATAAAGGTCCGAAGAATGGATGGATGGCGTGGATAAAATACATACATCATGGTGGGGCCCACAGAGATTTGAAACCACCCCTCCCGATCCGCGTCCGTACTCTATCGTTGGAGCGGGTTTGATAGGTCGGGTGTAAATATCGGACCCACATATCCTATGCAAGACACACAAGGAATGTTGTAAATATCGGGTGTAATTTCATATGTTGTCAAATGCCAGCAATTCCCACAAGGAAAAGTCAAAGTAATGGTCGAGACGCACCACTAACATGCCCCGATCCAAAAAAAAGACATGCCCACTAGAGAAGTAGGTTGCACGCACACAAGTATGAAAGGACAAAAAAAAAAAAAAAAAAAAAAAACCCTGGTGGAAACGTCCACAAGTTGCTAAGACAAAAACACTCCTTTTATAATAGTTTTTAATAAGGAATTAGCGTGTGACGTTAAACAAACGTGTTAATCACTTAATTAAGCAATTTTGGGAATTTCAATCGCCCAGAATAGTCTAATTAAGCACTGTCAAACAGGCGATTAGGTAATTTCCACGAGGAAAAGATTGAAGTGATAATTAGCATACGTGTCAGCATAGGAAGCATGTGCATGATCAGGTTCACACATTGGGCTTCCAGATCCATTCAATTCAGACTGGCATTGCCAAAATTTTAGACCTGCATGCCAACCTGGCACATGTATGACTGAAAATCAAAGAGTCTGGCTTTGGCCCAGTTTGATTGCTTTCCAGGTAGCGGTCCTGCATCTGCCCTTGATGATGGTCAGATGGTGGGCCACGCTTAGTACTGCTGGCCTGGCCCAGTGTTTAATGCTGGTGATATAAACCGGCTAGGCTCAAGATATTTCATTGTAGGAGGAAACTTCAAAGCTTAAAGCTTTTGATTTTGTGGGGTAAGCACTTGTCACTGAGAAACAACAAGCACAGTCCAATAAAGCGGGCCAGGATCTCAATTTTTTCAAATCAAGAATCTTTAGATGGTTGGTGTTCAAATACAATCCAAAACTTTCTAAATTGATGTCACATGAAGAGCTTTTTTCTTCTTTTTTTCCCACCTCAATAGAGACCTTGAAAGTCATTGAACAAACCACAACTGTAGCTAAATCAACCAATTTCCACATTTTTCTGATACAGGTATTTCTACATTAAGCTTAGCATACAAATCAAGGTTTTGGCGTCACCGTGATGTTTTAATGGCAGCCGTCCATCCATCCATCATTTGTACCCCTCCTAATTTCCTTGGCTCTAAAACTTAGGTAGATCAAATTCATGTGGGCCACAACCTATAAAATAGTGCCTCAAAGCTCTAAATTCACATGTTGTGGCCCACTTGAGTTTGGAATGATCTGATTTTTGAGTGTCCATTCATCATGGTTGTATGCATCTTCTGAATGAATTAAATAAACTATAAAAAAAACATGACGGCCCATCTCAATTGTTTCATGCATTGTGGCGCACCTGAATTTTGGATTGGCCTTGTTTTTGGGCACCAAGGAGAACAGTAGGAGGCACAAAAATGATGAATAGAGATGTCATTAAAACATCTCGACAGGCCCCACACATCAAATCGAAAGTTAAGCTAAGCTTAACAGATGTTTGCACGTTGAAGTGGAGCTAGCCTCTTTTAAGAAACAATGTGCTGAGAGCAAAAACATAGACATTTCATGTGAGCAATTCTTATATATGGATGTAACTGTCATGGACTATGATCTATATCTATACTATATATAATAAGAGTAGCTTTAGAACATTTTTGCATTTAAAATTAGTTTATAGCGGGTGCCGAGCTTTGAAAATTCTAAGGATATGAAAGACCTTTCAATTAAGTGTAAGAGTATTTCAGGAACTTAAAATTGTGGCTGATGAACCTCCGACAGCTCAGATTTCACGTGCCAAAACCAGCCAATGAGTTACCCAGAAAAAAGCTTCAAAAGCACCAACCTTTTCTCGTGAAAAATACATTCATACTCCGGCAAAGTGTGATGGACGATACACAGACTGTTACAAAATACTGAGAAATTTCATACGTACGTGCAAGTAATTCAAAATAAACCATTCAAACTCCAAGTTCTAACTTGGATTTATCATGAACCAATTCCTACTTTTATTTGGTTATTTAGGGGTGTTTGGATTGTAAGTTATTTAAGGTACTTATACCTTAAGTAGCTTATCTTTATTTTACTTATTAAACTGAAGTGAGTAAGTAATTTTAAGTAAAAAAAGCTGCTTATAATTGATCATAAACCAAACTTACTCATCTCTAAGTTACTTATCTACTGTTGTAGGTAAAAAACGTAACTTATTTTGTAGTATCCAAACGGGCCCTAATTAATTGTTAGATTGATGGACAATTATAGGATAGTAATACACACACACACACACACACACACACACATGTGTATGACCAGAGCATCATACAACTCCTCTTTTCACCCCAGGCCTGGCCCTCCCTCTCCCCACTCTCTCCTCCATCCTTTCTCCATGTGCCTTGCATGTAGGGCTATAAATGGTCGGGTTCAGAGTGAGTTTAGCCAAAATTAGACCTGCCCATTTGCTTAACGGTTCGGGTCCAAATTTTAGACCCAGACCCTTTTACTAAATGGGCGGGTCCAAGTCAAGTCGAAGTCAACCCATCAGACCCATTTATAAATGGTTCGAGTCTGGTAGAGGGAGATCCACCCAAACCCATTTATAAATGGGTCCGGGTCTAAATCAACTATGAAAGCATTTTTACAAGGCTTAAAACCGGATTTGGATGGGTTTGGGCTTGATGAGTCCCTTGAAACATAGACCAAACCCGCCCACTTACTAAATGGGTTCGGGTCAGGCCTAATATAAATGAAACCAAACTCAGACCTGTTTAGCAACTGGGTCTATTCTTGGGCCCAGACCCGTACCATTTAACAAATGGGCCGGGTCTAAATGGGTTGGGTCCGGGTACCCCATCGGGTTCGCTGACCCATTTACAGCCCTAATTGCATGTGCCACACCTGCTAGCCCTATTCAAAAACCTGAAAACTCAAGTCAACTCAATGTACAGCTGGTTGGTTTGACTAGAAGACTCGACTTAACTTGATATTTAATTAATTATTTAATACGAATGTTCAAGTAAGAATAACTATTTAGTGGCTATGAATATAAAAATTGACTTGTATATTAGTGGAGTTGGTTGAGCTCAGAGATAAAGATAGCGGTTTGAATCTCGAACCTTGCACTTTTAATTATTTTTTAATGTAAAGTAATTATTGATCGAGTTGACTGAGTTAGTGAGTCCACACGACAAGTCTAACCAAATCAAGCTCATCATGAGCTTCATGGTGACTCAGCCTAGTTTCGAATTGAGTCACTGGGTTGTAGATCTATGCCCCCGAATGAAGACAATGGCCCTTTGAATTCCCATGACCAACCTTGGCTATTCAAGATTCCAGTCTTGTTTGATTGAACCGGGGATAGAGACTAATGCCTTTCTATTTAAACGAGGAGTTTGTCTTTTTATGTTTTTCAAAACCCGGGACCCGGACCCGCCTAAGGTGTTTGGGTTCGTACCATGACTGAGGTCTTATATCCCGGGTTTGACTAACTGTCGTTCGGGTTAGGGTGGGGTCCACATAGGACAAGGGCATCTACATGATTGGACGGCTTGAGTAGTTTGGATCTCACACGTGCCACACATCTTTCATTTGTAATGCAATGTCTAAAATCCATATGGTTGGACCAGAAGTCACTGTCCACCCTCTGTATAACTTTCAACCTGTCAAGTTTATATTCGACCAGTCGGTTTGATACATTTCCTCACATTACCCCAAATTTCTAAACATAATCGGTCCAATCCAAAACTCTGGTGGGCCACAGCACAAGGAACAAGGGGGGAGGGAATGCCCCAGCTTTTATTCTCATTGAAGCCCTTCATCATAGGAAATGACGGCTAGTGGACCATGCAGCCCCATTTTGCTAAACAAGTGCACTATTGGGTCAGGACCCATTTCGAAGGGTGAGGTACCTTGTCTGTAGGAAGCCATGCATGGCATGCATAAGGTGGGTAAATCACCCCGCTAAAAGATCAAGTGTTGTCAACTCATTAGGTGGCCACACATGTATGAGAACTATAAAGGGATAAGTTGCCAGCCATCAACTTTCCAACAGAAACTACTGTGCGTTCTTCTGAACTAGACCAGCCCTTCCTCTAGGCCGCAAGCGGATTAGGTGCGCCCCACGGTCCTCGCTTCACCCAACATTGTGTGGCCCTTACAGTGGTGCTCACCTTGATGCATGTATTTTATATCCACATGTTGTCCATCTGTTTTGCCAAATCATTTTAGGGGATGGGCCCAAAAGTGAAGCAGATTCAAATCTCAGGTGGACCATACCATAGTAAATAGTGGTAACTGACTATTAGAAACTTATCATGGGACACCATAGTTTTGGAATCAAGCCAATATTTGTTTTTTTTTTTTTTCTTCTTTCATCTACAGAAGCACTACAGTGGGGCCTAGGATGTTTTTAACATTGAGGCTTTCAATCAACACTATTTCCTATAGTATGGTCCACTTGAGATTTGGATCTGCTTCAGTTTTGTATTAATGCCCTACAATGATCTCACAAAACGGACAAACGACATGGATATAGAATACAAGCGTCAAGATGGCCCCACAGTAAGGGCCACACCTAATCCGCTCCCTTTCTGAGCTAAGTCAGGCACATGGTGAGGCCCACCTAAGAGCTTGGATGTCATCCACACATGCCTACTTTCCACATGTGGCATCATGCAAGTGGTTTGTGTGGGCTCACTGAAAGGCTATACAGGGAGTTCTGTTGCACAAGCCCTCTCTATCTCGTAGGATACCTGTAATTTTGGAATTGGGATTTTGATCAAAGAAGTCCTGTCCCTACGTAGCCCTATAACAGTTTAAAAAAGAGGATGAAATTGTCCTTGCTTGGAGGCTAGTGTCCATATAGACATTCTTCTTCTCCCTTTGTTACTTTCCTGCTGCTCTTCTTCTTCCTTTTCAAATATGTCTTTTGGGGACCCACCACCACTCCCTCCAACTACATTTTTCAGCATACGATCACCGCCATCAACTTTTCTGGCGTGTGGGCACCACCACCAACTTCTTCGGCCCTAAAAATGAGTGATGTTTTTTCTCCACCGACGACATTTCTTAGAGATGGATAAGTTGCGATAGGTGAAAGACATTTCGAATGAATTTTTTATTATATTTTATTGTAGAATAACATTGTCTTAAAGATGGAAGCCACTTTTGATTGTGGATAGAGATGGATGGTTGTGGTTGTTGTTGTGGGGAGAGGTGATTGTCAGAAGAAATTTAAGGCAGAGATGAATGGTTGTGGTTGTCATGTGGAAGACAATGAAGAGATAAAATTTGAATTTTATAACATATTGTGTTGGAAGACAATGAACATGTATCATTTGTAAAGGATTGAAGTTGTCATGTGTTAAAGGTCTAGGTCGTGGTTGTCATGTGTTAAAGCCTAAGGGTAGAGGATGTGAAGGTTTGGGTTATGGTTATCATGTGTTAAGGGTTAGGGTTGTGAGGGTGTTGGTTGTCGTTAACATGTGTTAAGTCATTTGCTAAGGGTAGAGGTTTTCATATGATAAGGGTTTGGGTGTTGGTTGTTGGGTGTTAAGGATTGAGGTTATGATGGGTTAATGGCTTATTGTCATGTGTTAAGAGTTGTGGGGCCCATTGTGTGATATGTGTTGAATCCACTTTGTTCATTGGATTCATAATTTAATTTAACATCACGGCAAAAAAAATTGAGCTACATAGAAAAAAATCTGTTGCCTCATGGAGTTTTCGATCTCACTGCTTTCCATGGTATGGTCCACTTAAGCCTTTGATATGCCTCTTTTTTTGGGCTCATGCCTTAAAATATACTTTCAAAATGAATGGACAGCATGGATAAACTACACACATCATAGTGGGGCCCACAGGACCATCTTTCTCTAGCCCAGTCCAGCTCCCTAATCGATGTGACGTTGATGCCGATTTAAAGCAAAAGTCTTTTGGAGGAAGATCCGCCACAAAAGCTATGTTGGGCCCACCGTAATGTTTTTGGGAAATCCACTCCATCCATCTATTTTGGAAGATCATCTTAAGACATGAGACAAAAAAAAATTAGACAGATCTGAAACTCAAATGGACCACACGACTGCAAATAGTGGAAATGGGTTGCGTACCATTCAAACCTTTCTAGGCTCCACTGTCATGTTTATAAGCAATTTAAAATGTTGTTAAAGTGACCCAAATGCTCATAAGGTCCTTACCACGGGGAGGGAATGAAAGAACAAAAATATTAGCTTGATCCAAAGCTTCTGTAGCCCCATGAATGTTTCAATTGTGGGTGTATGATCTCCACTGTTTTTTATTGTGTGGCTAGTACTTGAGCTTTGGTTCTACTTCATTTTTGGGCTCATGTCATAAAGCAATTTGACAAAACATGTGAATTTCACAAAACATGTGAACGGTGTGGATTTCTCACAAAGACCATGGTGAGCCTTATAGTGTTTACTCCATTCGAATCCCTCTCACCATCATGCGTTGGGCTGAACAGAAATGGCAGGTAGGTGCAATTTTGTACCTAAAAGTTTTCAATAATCTGTCAGGGGCTGTCCTTGAGAATATTTTAAAAGTTCAAACTTTTAGGGTATTAGGCCATACTACAGGACTATTTTAGTCAAAATTCTTTTAGAATTTTCACATCCCTTACCTGTCACCTCCTGACAAATTTCGTTACTCCCTTGCCGTGCTGGCAAGTTTTTATAAATATAAAATGATGAAATAGCCCTTTCGCAGGTGAAATGACCCAAATGAACCCACCACCTACGCCTTTGTTACAGCCCATCCCACTTCTACCTCCACCGTCCGGTTCACTATCACTTACATCATGACAGAGAGACAATGAGCATTGTGACAAAACGGTAGAGATGGAATATAAAAATTTAAAACTATAAGCAATATCTATATAAAAAAAAACAAAAAAAAAACCCTCTAATTTGGGTACGAACAATGGAGTATTAATGCGTGCCTCGTTGTTAGTGTGATATGTTGGGACGTGCACGCAGAAATGCATTCGTGATAATAACTACCCATGCGGCATGCGTCACGCTTCCAAGCACGTGACACATGTAGGGAAGGAGGGAGATTAATAATAGGGTGATAGGTCACCACCCGTCTTAACAACGGTGGTGATCCATCCTACACACGACACTCATGTACGGATGTCCAGATCATTTAAGTTGTGGACACACCTTTGTGGTTGTAGATCGCAGCATGTCTCCAAGAGAACTGCTCAACTACAATCCAAGTGAACTCATGGCACAATGCCATCTTTTGTGCTAACAAGCGATTTGTGTGACAGTGTGAGACTCTACCTGAAAGGACGTGGCTCTGGGTGGATGCCTAGACTGTGGGGTGCCCCTGTGATGCATGTGCCTTACATTCCGGCTGTCCATCCGTTTTAAAGTTCATGTAGGATATAATCCAAAAAAATAAGGCAGATCCAAATCTCACGTGGACCACAACATAGCAAATATTGGCAATTGAGCATCCACCATTAAAAAACATCTTGAGGTCCATCGAAATGTTTATTTGCCATCCCGGTGATAAGGTCACAGAGACCTAGACGAAGGGACCACACAAATATTAGCTTGATCTAAACTACTTTTGTGGCCCACAAGAAGTTTTTAATTAATGGTCAATCACCACGGTTTCCTGTGGTGGTCTACCTGGGATTTAGATCCACTTCAATTTTGGGATCATGTGGATGTATGATGTGGATGTAAGGCACATATATCACAGTGGCCCCACAATGAGGGATCCACCCACCTCGGACCCACCAAAGCCACACTCTACCTGAAAATGGTAGACCTGAGTGTAGATCATTGGTCATGAAATTTTCAATATCAGTGGGCAAGACTATTGAGAATAATAATTAACCAATTGTCTAACCAACCTGCATACAAAAGCATACGGGTCCACCCATTTATGAGGGTGATCGTCTTGGTGGGGCCTGTCATTTTCATGGCACTGATTTCATATAAAGATGACATATGCTGGCAGTAAAGATGTAATAGGACCACTGAGAGATCAATAATCAATTCCCATACCTATGATCTCGAGAGATTTTCAGATTTTTGGCAATTTTCTAAGATAATGGTAGGGAAATTTTGCTGCAGAAATCTATAATTTTACCAAATAATGCCTCCGCAATTGGAAATTACATATAGGTGTTAAGGGTTGAAACTATAAAAATGCTTTCATTTATTTGTTTCATTAAAAAGTAACGAAAATCAAGACTTGTGGGGCCCACTTGGTATGTGTGTAACATCCAACTGTGTATATAGATGCCTGGCAGGGGCCACTTCCTAAAAGCCAACCCATTTTTAGCCAATCTTTTTAAAACAACCAAAGAATATTTTGAAACTCAAGTTAGGAGGTTTCTTGTTAAAAGACGAAATACTTGTAAGGCCATAGGGCCAGTAATTTTTTTTACTTAAAGTAGGAACTAAAAATACAAAATCACTATTGTCAAGTGAGATATAGAACGGGATACAAAAACAGTGTATTGTCATTGTAGTGGAATTCATTCACACACGTTCATGCATGGAGTTCATGCCCCATCCAACCCATTAGCCGTTATCATCGTACCATGGTGATGATTGAGTTGGGAGGGGGGTAGAGTTTGTCGCTTCATATATCCCGGGGTTACTCCACCTAATAGGGTTAGCCTTTTGGGTATGACACAACAGTGGTATCAGAGACAAGGTTATCTAGTCGAGCCATGCCCCATGCCCACATAGCCAGGAAGGAGGCCCTCATGCATGCATGTTGCATGCCCCAGATTCTGCTATGAGGAGAGGGATTGTTGGTTTGTCCCACATTGGTTGGGAGGGGAGTGAAGTTTGTCTTCATATATTCTAGGGTTATTCCACGTAACAGGGTTAGCCTTTTGGGTGTTACACCACAATATATAACAGGGGCAAGACATTAGGTCAATCAGATCATTAGATGGCCACACTTGAACTAGGATATTTTGAATGATGTACATTATTTTTTTATGGATTACCCTATCTTGCAATTGAATTTGTCATATTTTTTGTTCTTCAAATAATAATAGTGTTGGTGTGCATCCACTGGACAGGTTGGATGTGAGACATACTGCGGGTTCTTGTAATTTTGAATTTTCCACTTTGTTATAAAGAAAAGACAAAGGAGGACAACAATGTAATTTCTACTCTTAGAAAGAACTTCAAGTGATATCAGAGGTTCTCTTTGGTGGAATCAATTGCTTGAGGAATTTCTTGGTGAAAATTTTATTAATAAATGACTTCAAAATTTAAAAGCTTGGATACAATTACCTGAAGGCATCTATATTTTACCAAATAAAGCCTCCACTGCTAAGGAGGTGATTTTTGAAGAATGAAATTACAAAAATGCCTTCATTCAATTTTTTCTTTTAAAGAAATGGAGCTTAAGAGTTGCAGTGCCTGCGTGGCATGTCTAACATACAATCATAAAATATTTATACCGCACCACGGTGATAACACGAACAAAACATTAGGTTGATTAGATCATCAAATGGACTACATTAGAATTGAGATATCTTGAATGGTATACGTTATTTTTATGGATTGGCCCACCTTATGATTAGATCTACCATATATTTTGTTCATCTAACAATAATGTTGGTGTGCATTTGTTGGCCAAGTTGGATGAGACACATACCACATGGGCCTCACAACTATCAATTTTCACAAAGGGCAATGTAATTTATCCTCTTAAAAAACACTGCCCTAGGACATGGGTTGTTGGAAGCACTATTTGGTAAAATCTAATTATTCCAATGCATTATAAATCCCATTTTACCAAATGATGCTTCCACCTTTGCAAAATTAAGTGGAGGTGCCAAATGATGCTTCCACATTTGTAATGGAGGTGCTTTTTGAGATATAAAATTACAAGAATGCCTTCATTTAAATTTTTCTTTAGAAGCAATAAAACTCAAGGCTTGTGAGCTCCACCTGGCACATGTATAACATTTAACCTATTAAGTGTATGCACCTCACCATGGTGATAACACTAACAAAAAATCAAGTAAACTAGATCATCAAATAGGCTACAATTGAATTGAGATATTTTAAGCGGTGCACATTATTTGTTATGGATGGACCATCTTATGATTGGAAACACCATCTTTTTCGTTCATCCAATAATAAGGTCGGTGTGCACCTGTTGGATAGGTTGGATGTTAGACAAATGACTCACAAGCCTCACAACTTTCTATTTTTACTTTGTTGTAAAGAAAAAGTGAAAGAGAGCAGCAAAGTATTTTACTTCTTAAAAAGCACAGGATATCACTTTTGGAGGCACTATAACTATTTCGTAAAATCCAATTTCTTGAAGAAATTTGTAGTAAAAATCCTAAAATTAAATTATTTAAAAGTTTTTTCTATTAATTTTGTAAATATTGAGATAATTTTGCAAGAAATTAAGAACTTTCTACATGTTGAAACTCAAGACATTCTCATGATGATTTATCCGTAAAAATATTGCTGATTTTCAAAATTTCGACAAACATAGCGTATCACGCAATGGGCCAACTTCACCTAATTAGATCCATTTTTACAGCCTAATCCTTTTAGAATGGGTAACATTTTTAATGCAAGTAGAAACTACAATTCAAAACGCATAGTCCACTTGAGCTTTGCATATGGGGGTGAGGCCAACGTTGATGTATGTATTGTATATCCAGTAGGCCTGATTTTTCTATTATAGACTCATCCATATATTTGTGACCTTATCGTGAGAAACGGTAAGTGCATTTGCGTGCTGCATTTTTAGGTATTCGTTCAAGATCCGAACTGTTCACCAGATGGGCCTCATCGTGTAGATCGCCTAGTTCAGAAACAGGTTCATACACCCATATGTTGGGCCACCAGAAATTTGCTGAAGGCTGACTTTCCGAGAATTCCCTTTAACTGTCCATTTCATTTGTCCACATGTGGACCACTTTATTAGCATTACCAATCTAATTTATGGACCAAGGAATCTAAAAGGTGAGGCCCAACTGATGAGCGGCTACTGAAGCACTTGAGAGGTGAGTAGACCAAATAGAAAACTGTTCACTCGTGCAAGTGTACTCGCAGTGCTCTTGCCGTACACTCCATGGTTTCCCCGCACGCGTGCAAGACTCTCTTTCGGGTTAATAAATAAATTAAAAATAAATAAATAAATAAGCCATGTCATGGTGTCGTGGACTTTCATGTGGAATTGCACGCGGCATGTTAATTCCTGATACGTACGCGCCACATGCTCTCCTTGACACACGTGTGTGGGATATGGGACGTTCATACAGTGGCTTCCATTGCCACTGTTCCTCTACACAGAACTCCAGCCTGCGCATGACAAAGAAATGGACAACTAGGAAATGATAAACCAACGGTCAATATTCTACGTAGATTTGTTACTACATGATGAGTGGTCCGGGATGATTTTCAGGACAGCACACATAGATTGATGATATCGTCTGATTGACGTCTCAGATCTAGCACAACTGTGCTACACCTTGCCTTCTGTGATGTCGTTATTGTTTGGCGCTTGTAAGGTGGGGCGTCTGGCATTACAACCGCACTTCAAAATTCAAATAGAACGAACCTTTCCAGAGGAAGTTATTTGATACTCTAGCTGCGTATGATGCTTGATACGCCGGCACTTGAAAATGGTATACATGGCATTTTTATCTCAAATTAAACCGATTAAATTGTGTAAATCACCGTCTATGAATCATCCTCTAAGAATAAGATTGGTTGAAGAGTTCTAACTTCTGATTCGTAGGCACTTGTTTGTTGACATAAGACCATAGGATATTTTTCATTTCAACCGTCCAATTGATTCCACCAATGTGATAACCACATAATTCAGAAATCTCAATTTTTGGTTCGTGGTACGTCTGATACAGTTCAAATAATTTAGATGGCTTGATTTAAATTTATTAGATGCCATGTATGCAAGCTTTAAGCAATTTCTGACTGCCCGCGTATCATCTGTCACACTCTAACAGAGTATAATTTTTTTATCAGATTTTTAAAGATCCGGGCAGCGCATATAGCATGCGCTGAGAGCCAAAGACATGGAGCATGCGATGTGTCTCACCGTACCTTACGATGTCAGTTTCTATGAGTTATGACTCTGCCGTCGTGTGACTGAGTCACAACGTTCTAGACCCTGTGAGAGTTCACCACCGTTTTTCGAAAGTGATATTTGATGACCACTAATTCTTATCACATGCAGCTCATGGTCTAAAAAACACCAGAATTCGACTCGACTCAGAACCTAGTTGAGTCGGATCGTACTAAAAAAGGGGCGATTGGATAATAAGTTAATTAAGACGAGCTACTCATGCCACAAGTAACTTATTTTGATTTATACTTATTATACAAGTAAATATGATTGGTAAACAACATACTTATCTGCTTCTACCATCTTTCATCTTTTGCTCATGCTTCTCTTAAACAACTTATGAAAAATAGATAAGCTAAAAGAATTAACTAAAGTGGCTAATTAATTTTAAGTAAAAAAGTTACTTATAATAAGTCATAAACCAAACTCATTTATTTGAAACAAGTTATTAATATGTCACTGTAGGTAGAAAAAATTAATTTATTTGGTGCTATCCGAATGGGCCCAAAACTTTTTGACTCGGACAAGTTTCTCTATCGCTTCCGCGGGTCCTGCTGATCTTTTTCTGTAATAATTAATATTTAAAATATAAATAATGTATGATGTATGATGAATTGTGCTGAGACACATCGAGTTTTTCTCAAGTTTTGACGAGACTCTTTTTTCTGCTCGATTCGAGTCCGAGTCAACTCAGTTGTTTTGATTTGATTTCTTAAAATTCTTTTTTAAGTTTCTAAATCATGGTACAGATGTTCAGGCCATTAAATTGTTGGGCTCATTGTGCATGGAGCATAACTCTAAATGGCATTGACGAATCAATCCTAGCCATCTAATCTATATGCTCACTGTGGATGGAGCATATATACTCTAAATCGCATTGATGAAGCAATCCTAACCATCCAATCTATATCTATCAACTGAATGATTAAAGTAAGATAGTGAGTGGTCAAAACAAATTTCAAGGCTAAATCAGATAGTTAACATCGAGGTTGGTGGCGTGGCTTCGGTGGATCCGGAGACCAACCGAGGTTGGTTGATCCCCACTTGTGGGGCATGGCGTGATGTATGCGACTTGAATCCACTCCCTCCATCCGTTTTAACAGATCATTTTAGGCATGGTTCCAAAAATTAAGTAAATCAAAATCTCAGGTGGACCACACAACAGGATACAGTGGTGATTGACCATTAAAAACTTCTTGTGGACTGAAATTTTTTTGGGTCAAGATGATATTTGTTTGGCCTCTTAATCCATGTCTTTTCAACCTTATCAACAGGTTAGATGTCAAATAAACATTCCGGTGGCTCCCAATAAGGTTTTAATGGTGGGAATTCAATTTCCACTGTATCAGATGGTGTAGTCCACCTGGGATTTGAATCTGCTTCAGTTTTTGAATTACGCTCTAAAATGAGCTGTCAAAATGGATGGACGGCGTGGATGTAAGTTACATACATTGCAGTGGCCCCACAAGTGCCCACTAACATTGTCTTGTTATGGTAACTTCTGGGCTGTGCTCCACTGAGTAAAAGCATTGGCCTGTATTGACTACGTGTTGGTCAAAAGTCACCACCATTTTTAAAATTAGCAAATAACTGTCATAGGAACAGAGGCCTTACATTTGGGTGGATCCCTAACTATGGGGCCCAATGTGACGTATGTTTCTTATATCCACACCGTCTATCCATTTTGAAAGTTCAATTTGAGGCATGATGCCAAAAATGAAGCAGATCCAAATATTAGGTGGACCATACCACAGAAACAGTTGTAATTAAATCCTCACTATCAAAAACTTCACGGGGGCCCACCAGAATGTTTATTTTACATCTAACCTGTTGATAAGGTCACAAAGAGTTGTACGAAGAGACCACACAAATATCAGCTTGATTCAAAACTTTTGTAGCCATGAAAAGATTTTAATGGTTGCTATTTCCTATATTATGGTCCACCTGAGTGTTGGACCTGCTTCATTTTCTAGGGCATGCCCTAAAATAAGTTTTCAAAATGGATGGATGGAATAGATATAAGTCACATATATCAAGGTGGGCCCCATGGTCAGGGATCCACACAAGCCACGCCCTTATATTTGGCCACGATACCATTATTCTAGGGAAACATTAGTGCTGTCAACGGGCCTGGCCTGGAGTAGGTCTCGGCTCGGATTTTGAACTGTTCTGGGCCGGGCTCGTCAAAATTCTTATTTTTCAGGCCGGAGCCCAGCCGGGTGCCCAAGTCTGGCCCTTGGCCATGTATGTATGGGTGTAGGTAGATGAGTGCAGGTAGGGTTTAGGTATTATTTTGAGCTTGATTAATAATTGGGTTGAGTGTGGCTATGACCTTGCCACTATTAATTAACTCAACCCAAACTTTATTATATCATTGAAGTCTTTATTCCAAAAATTTGAGAACATATGATATTCCCTTAACATGATTTACTCTCCATATTTATCACAATGTTGCTCTTACTATGCGGACGTAGGATGAAAAGTTAAAATTACCTTCGATGGGAAGAATTTGGAAGAATCAAAAGCCATATCTTTCCCACGTGCAGGAGAGAAATTAAGGTTGGAAAAACTAGAAGCTTGGCACTGGCTTTTTGCATTTATAAAAATTAAAACGACCACTAGTTGCATGACCTAGCTTTAAGTGTAAATATGAAAAAATGAGTCTCATTTGTGATTTAAGTGAATTGTAAGATGGTAAATAGTGTACAAGGCAAAGCCCACCCTCCAAACTATTTTCCTTTGTGTGACCCACCTAAATCATGGATTGTCCAAATTCTTGGGCCCCATGGGATTACAAAGCTAATAATTGGAGTGGATTTCACATACATGTCACGGTGGGTTTGGGTATGCCTCTCATAATTCCTTTCTTTCTTTTTCACATTGTAAAAGCCAAATCTCTTCAACCAATATTTCCTTTTCTTTTTTAATATACGAAAAGCCAAATCTCTTCAATCAATTGTAATAAGGACGTTAATTTGAGTAGAGCTGCACACAAGCCCAGCTAGCTCGAAAAGCTTGCTCAGCTTGGCTTGGCTCGTAGGTCAGTTTGATCAAGTTTAAGCTCGATTTTGAAAGTTCGTTAAAAAATAAGCTAAGCTCGAGCACGAGTGAGCTTGGCTCAGCTTAGCTCAAAGCTCGAATAAAGCTCGGCTTGCTTGAGCTCGATATATATATACACACACACACACACACACACACACACACACACACACACACACACACACACACACCTAATCTTAAGACTTTACCCGACCCTTTTCTTTTCTTTTCATTTTCATTCTCACCCGACCCCACACACCCCACCCCACCCCTACCAGGCCGCCCCTCTCTCTCTTTTCCTCCCATTTTTTTTCAAATCTCTCTCTCTCTCTCTCTCTCTCTCTCTCTCTCTCTCTCTCTCCGTTTCGGCTTCCTCCCCGCACTGCACCTTCAAATGAGCAGTCGAGCATCGACCACTAGGGTTGGGTCAGTTGGGGCAGTGGGTTGGGTCGAGTAGGTCAATGGGTTGGGTTGAGGATGAAGGGGGGAAAAAAAAAGAGAGACAAAGCTCGGCTTGGCTTGGCTCGAACAAAGCTCGATCGACTCGACTAGCAACATAAGCTTGAACGGTTGTGTTTGAGCTTGATGCTCAAGCCAAGCTAAGCCAAGCTCAAGCTCAACAAGCCACTGATCAAGCCAAGATCAAGCTTTGTCAAGCTCGGCTCGTGTGCAACTCTAAATGTGAGTGGATTGCATGATGTGTTGTGCACCACGTGTGTTGACATCACCAAGTTTTGTGGGACCCACCATGATATATCCACACCGTCTATCCATTTAGCGAGATAATTTAGGACATCATCCAAAAATATAAGGTAGGCTCGGAGCTTATATGGGCCACACCACATAAAGCAGTTGTGACAATGATGTCTGCTGTTGAAACCTTCTTAGAGTTCACGATGATGTTTATCTACCATCCAGCCTGCTCACGAGGTTACACAAACCTGGATGGATGAAGGAAAAGAAATAAGATATCAGCTTGATCTAAAAGCTTCTGCTGCCCCCAAGAAGTTTTTAGTGGTTGGTGTTCAATCCTTACTACTCTTTGTACTGCCGTCTACTTGAGATTTTGATCTGCATCATTTTGGGCTCATGCCCTAAAATGATCTTGCCAAATCAATGAATGGTTTGAATTTAACACATACATGAAGGTGGAGACCCTAAAATGATTTTGCCAAATCGATGAATGGTTTGAATATAACACATACATGATGGTGGGGCCCATAGAACTTAGTGACGTCAACCCACTAAGGTGGGGCAAACCACGCAATCCACTCCCAACGACACCACGTGCTACTAAAGCTAAATCTCTTTAAGTATTAGTTACAAAACGATGCTACTGCCAATTTTTTTTGCGGGGCTCACCATTGTGTATATGTGAAATCCACTCCAACCATTAATTGTGTAATTTAACATTAGTCTCATGGAAAAAAAAAAGGGTTAGACCTGTGATTCAGATGGTCAAAGGAAACAGTTGGGGGAGATGTCCAATAGTGAATTTTTGTATGGGGCTCAACATGAAGATTATAAGAAATCTAGTCCAACCATTACATTAAGAAAAGCAATTTAAACCTAGGGCCCAAGAATTAGAACAATCTATTATTTGGGTGAGTCATAAAGAGGGAAATAGTTTGGAAGGTGACCATCGCCCTATGCACTATTTCCAACCATATGGTCCACCTAAATCACAAATGAGGCTCTTATATATATATATATATATATAGAGAGAGAGAGAGAGAGAGAGAGAGAGGAATGCTCGCTTGCTCATTTCTCGTGAGAGAACTTGTGAGCACTTTTTCTTGGCTCATCACACTTGATGTAAGCCCAAAATCTGAGCCATCCATGTGATACAACACCCTAAAAAACCCCTAGGACCCATCTTTCAACTTGTTCCAGAACTTTGTTGGGCCATGAAAGAAGGAAACAGTTTCCTCCCTTGATTTGCCTCTTGCTTTTTGCTGCGGCCCACCAGAGTTTTGGATCAGGTTGAAAGATGGGCCCTAGGGGTTTTTTGGGGTGCTGCATCACATGGACAGCTCAGATTTTGGGCTTACATCATGTGCGATAAGCCATGAAAAAGTGCTCACGATTCTCTCTCACGAGAAGTGCCCAGGTGAGCATTCCTCTCTCTCTCTCTCTCTCTCTCTCTCTCTCTCTCTCTCTATATATATATATATATATATATATATATATATATATATATATATATATAAGATTGAATTGGATTGGATTCCATGGTCCACCTAAAATTTGGTCATGCAACTAGTGATAAGTTAAGGTAACATAGCTTTTGGTTTTTCCGAACCTAATTTACTTTTGCACGCCATCCTTCATTCGTGCAGTGCAGAGGAACATTTTAGTAAATATTAATAGTCAAAACATTGTTATGGAAGAAGAAACTTTCAAGTAAAAACCCAAAATCATATAGTGCAGATTTATATATGTTGCTTAATAACTAAATTAATTTATGGCTAATAATTATTTAGCATTAATACTGATTAATTTTTTTTTCCACACTAGATAGAGTGAAATTGTTGAATAGGATTCGTGCAACTGACCCCAACTAGTTCAAATAAGACTTTAATGATGATGATGAAGAATTAGCACCTTTTTTATTCAGGGAAAAAAGAAAAGAGAAGGGAAAAAAAGGAGGCCAATTCCTCTACAACGTTGTAGGATAACCCTATTGGTATTGGTATGGTACAGCACATATTAGAGATAGGAGTGTCAATGGGCTGGGCTCGGGCCTGAAAATCAGAATTTTGAATAGAGCTGGCCTGAAACAGTTCAAAATCCAGGCCGAGACCTACCCCAGGCTTGGCCCGTTGACAGCCCTAGTTAAAGAGTATGCGTGTAGCTACTCCAAAATGGGACGCGAGCCTGTCTCATTGCCATTCAGCATGTCCCACATCACAGTTTTTGAAAAAAACCTCCCATGGGAGTGGGAATGGGTTAGTGGACAGGCCTGAGTCAGCCCATTTGTTTATTTGGCCAAAATTTCATATATTTGTGTTTCCATCTAATATTAAGGCCTGAATTAGCTCAACCCTCAACGGTAAGAGTTGTTTGAACCCTGCTGCAGACCAGGCCTCCAGAGAAAGGTTCATCAAACTGACGCCTGGGTCTGAAATCAAGACAGGGCCCACTACATATGGGCCCATGCACTCCTGTTTTAACAATATACTTGGGTTTTCAATTTGTGCTAGTCGGGTAGGCCAAGAAGGTCTCAATGGTCCCCTATTTGGAACAGGCTGATGCTTGTGGTTTCCCTTTATCTTGGCGGGAGTCATCTTATGAGTTGGTTGAATGGCATTTAGCTCCCTTGCGTTCTTGTTGTTGTTGTTATCTCACGAAGATTAAACACTCTCACTATTTCTACCAACTCAATTAACAAGCTTGAGATGGTTCGATCTTTTTGGATTCACATCTAACCTGATGGGGTGCAACCAATGAATGGAGTGGATGTCACAATGTTGGAGAGTCTTCAAACTTATGCACGAATTGGGTGCTCAGACCGGTTGGGCGACCGGTCTGACAACGTGGCCCAGATGCACAAGGAGAAGATGCTGGACAGTTTCTGTGTGGCCCTAGACCGGTCGGCCGACCGGTCTGCAGGGGGCTCTGACCGATCGGTGGTGCAACAATGTGACGAATTTGTTTCCTTGTTGGAAACGGATCTCTTGCGCGGTTTTGCGCAAGAGGTTTCCAATATGAGTTTTTTTTCCTATTTAAGGGGATATAGTGCGGGATTAGAACCACCGCCATTGGGCCGTGTTTCTTAGATGGATTGTAGGAAAAAGAGAAAAAGATTGGGGAAGCTTGGGGGTTCTTGAGGATGAAGAGAAGGACTGTTCTTGTCCGTTTCATGTGAGAATAAACTTCGGGTAGCTCGAGATTTCTCTTGCGGGCGTTTTTGTTTCTTCAATCTCTGTAATCTTCTGATATTCATGGTGAATCGCTTTGTGCCATGGTTTTTTACCCGTTGAGAGGGTTTTTTCACGTAAATTCGGAGTCTCTTGTGGTGAATGCTCGTGTGTGATTGATTGTATCTTGTTTACTTGTTTGATTTCGCATTGCTTCATGCGTTCGGCGTTCCACTTCCGCTTCCGCTGCTGGCTTTCCCAACAATAGAGACATGACAATGGCCCCACATAGCTTTTTGTTACTTGGGCTCCTTGCAATAAGTTTTATAGTCTCAAGGGTTTAATCACCTAACTTGATGCATGCCATTGGTTTGGGGGCTTTTTTGACTTATTAATTAGGATCTTAATAATTGATATTAGAGCCAACATGGCAATTGATTCCATTAGTCTAAAGATTTATCTCTTAGAGTGTGTGTGTGTGTATTGTTAGTCATGCAACACACCCACACTGGGCAATGCACCCACATGGTTAGTCACACAATGCACCCATCCATTGGTGGGGTTGATGTGTCTCCTTCGTACTCCAACCTAAGACCTACTGTTGAAACGCCTGCATCTTCCAGCTGAGCTAACAGGAGAGACACTGAGTCACCTCTTAAACTATACCTATTTCAAAATGGGTATTTGGCTGCATTTCACATGGAATAAAGGTTATTTGGCCGCATTTTAAAATGGCTGTACGTAGATCAAACCATCTTATTTCAGATCCAAACAAGTGCTTTGCAGCCAACCAATGAAAATCCCGCTCACCAAACGGATTGACTTTTAGGAAAAGGTTTTTTTCCCGAAGTAGCGTCCAAACACGCTTTAAGACTGAAAAGCCACTGATTTGGGGCGCTATAGAATGTGTGTACGAGTAGAGCTGTACACGAACAAAGTTGAGTCGAGCTTTCAATGACCACCCTAGCTCATGTTCTGCTTGGCTCAGCCTTCGAGCTGGATTGACATGATCAAGCCAGCTCAACCAAGCTTTTGAGCTGAGTTCGAGCCTGAAAAAATAAAAATTTAAATATGTCTAACACAAAAGTCTAGCCTAAAATTGTTTAAAATCGGGACCTAAAGGCAGCCTAAAGCTCTGAGGATAGATGGTTGGCAATCATAAGAAACTCCGAGCACTTATAGATTGAATGATATTATCATAGTAATTAATTATATAATTATATATTAAAAAGGATTTTTAACAAAAATTCCTAAGGAATTTATATTTTACCAAATAATGCTCAGGATTAGAAATTATATGAAAGTGATTTTTTAGAGACTTAATTACAAAAATGCCCTCATTTAATTTTTTCTTTGAGTAGTAGTGAAAGTTGAGACTTGTGAACATCTAACCCGAATGTGTATGACATTTAACCCATCCAACATATGCACCCCATGATGATAACAAAAACAAAACATCCCGGCATTCAGAATATCAGATGGCCTACATTTGAATTGGGATACTTTATATATATATATATATATATATATATATATATATATATATTATGGATCCCCCATCCTTATGATTGGATTCATCATATTTTTTATTTGTTTAATAATAATGCTGGGGTATATCTATTGGATAGTTGGATGTGATGCACATACCATGTGGGCCCTGCAATCCTGGATTCTCTACTTTATTGTCTAGAAGAAATAAAGGACAATAATGTACTTTCACCTTTTAAAAGACATTGCCCTTGCTATTTGGTAAAATCCAAACCTACAGGAATTTTGTTTTAAAAAATCCTATTAAAAATTAAAAGTTATTTCTTAAATTATTTTATTTTTTATTTTTTATTTTTTAAAAGACATTTCTAACAATATATAGAGAAAAACCTCTCCAGAAATTCCCTCTACCATGATTTGTCACTATGGCTCTGATATGCCAAATCGGCAAAGATGAGGTTCCTAGAACAAAGGGCCTCAAGGAGGGGGGTCTCAAGTTTGCTTTTGTTGTGGAATTGTCTATTGAATTGTCTGTTTTAGCACCTATTTAGTCATCCGAAAGATAAAGTAACTGATTGATTACGCGTAATTGCATGCACCGTGATTGAAGAAGTAATCATAATTTGCTTTGGTATTTGCAATGAGTAGTGTTATTGAAAACAGAGCTCGTATACTCTATGAGCCCCACCATGATGTGTGTGTTTGATCCATGCCGTTCATTTACATTGTCAGGTCATTTTAAGGCATGAGCCAGAAAATGAAGTAGATCCAAAACTTTCGCAGCTCTGAGAAGTTTTCAATGGTAGATGTCCAATCTCCACTATTTTCTGTGACGTGGTCCGATTGAGCGTTCGGATTTACCTTATCTTTGGGTTCATACACTAGGATGATCTGAACAAATGAATGGACGGCGTGGATGAAACACGCACATCATAGCAGAGCCCACTGGTTAAATGTTGAGTTTTGCTCTATTTCCAAAGTGAAGTTCAGACTTTAAAGCAAACACCAGACGCTCGCCATAATCACTAATTTACAACCTTCTTGCATTCATTTACAGCTGCCGTTAAAACTTCTAAAAGAATAGTAGTTCCACAATTTTAAACAATTCCAGAAGAGTTTTACAGGCGTGATTTTAATGGATGTAAGTTTACTACATTAATAGTAGTATGAAGAACATACCATAAAAATTTTGTTGTGGGCCCACCAATATTGTTTGACATCCATCCCACTGGGATTGGTAGTGAGGATAATGGTCGGTCCTAGAAAAAGCTTTGTGGGCCCACCATAATGTATGTGGTTCATCCACACCGTTAATACTTTTCTACGAGTTCATTTTAGGGCGTGGTGCAAAAAATAAAGCAGACCCAAATCTCAGGTATCACACCGCAGGAAAAAGCGGTGATTGAATGCCCACCATTAAAAACTTCCTATGGTCCCACTGTAATGTTTATTTGCCATCCAACCTGTTGATTAGGTCACACAGACATAGATGAAGGAAAAAAACCATAAATATCAGCTTGATCCAAAAATTTTGTGGCCCCTGAGAAGTTTTTAATGGTTGACATTCAATCACCACTGTTTCCTGTGGTGTGGTCCACTACAAATTTGTGTCTGACTCATTTTTTGGCTAATGCTATAAAATGAGCTGTTAAAATGGATGGACGGAGTGGATAAAACATATAAATCATGGTGTGGCCTATAACTTTTCCAGCACCAGTCACCACTGAATCAAAGTCACTGTCCATCATTTGTAAGTGAGCCCAGCTCATCTTTCAAAATTCGGGCTTATCTAAAAATCAAGTGGGCCAGGCCACCGGGAAAATGGGGATGGGAATGCTCATCATCAAAACCTTTATGCGACCATCCATCGTAATGCTTATTAGCCATCCAATCGGTTCAGATAGCTGGGCCCCACTGGGATAAAGGGGGGGAAAAACAAATATCAGCTTAATCCGGCACCAAGAAGGTTTGAATGGTGTCCATCCCATCCCCACCGTTCCCTATATTGTGGCACACTTGAGTTTTGGATCAGGCTGGTTTTTGGCTCAAATGACCAACTTCAGCAGCTGAAAATGATGGAAGGAGTGGATGTCACGTGCACATAACAGTGGACCACGAGACAGAGGGTCCACTGTAGATTGCATGTGTTAGGTATATGACCCTTGATGTAATGACCACAGCCGTACGAATCATTGCGTGCAAAATGGACAATGGACCTTTTTTTGTTTTTTTTTTTTTTTTTTTTAAACTTTTACTGTGGATGTCGGATTCCCTTAATCATGGCTGCCCAATCATGGTTAGTTTTGGGTCACATGCCACTTATGATGGACCCCACCTTTTCTTATTATAGGTGATCTTGCTTGGACCCACAAAATAAATTGGAACCATGATGACGGACCGGATTGGGTTTCCCCTGCCGACAGTGCTAGGGCTGAGTTATTGTACATTTGAGTTTGGGCTTTCAATTCTAACGTGTGGGGTCTACGGTTCAGTGATCCAAACCGTTCGTGTGATGGGCCTCACTTTGGATGGCTATGCAGCTAAAATTCTCAAGATATGAAGATCTAAAGAGTACAGGTCACCTAATGCAAAGCTTATTTCTCACATGTGTTCCATATTTTCCTACCTACACTCCTAATAATAGCATTCTCTCGGGATGGAAGGAAAATGAATTTCTCTTGGTTAAAGCTCAAATATGCTATCACCCATCTTCACTCATCTCATATGTGCCACATGTGTCAATGTGCCACATCAGCCATTATCTAATGCCCCACACCCATGCTACTATGCAACATGTGTCACCATCTATCTTCTCTTGTGTTCCATATATGCAAAGCGTCCCACATGTGTTAATATACTACACGTGTCACCATCCATCTTCTCTTGTGTTCCACATATGCAAAGCGTCTCACATGTGTTAATATGCTACATGTGTCACCATCCATCTTCTCTTGTATTCCACATATGCAAAGTGTCCCGCATGTGCAATGAGACACCACCCACCTTCTCTTATGCCCCATGTGTGCCACCATTTATCTTGTCTTGCGCCCTACATTTCCAAGGCACTCCACATGTGTCCATCTGCTACATGTGCCATCATCTACCTTCAATTGCTCCAAATATGCCACATGTGTCGTTGGTACCAATGCACAGAAGTGTTGTCATCTTGTTTCAAGTACCAGTGCATCAATTGTGCCAGTGCGTGCCCATGCCACATGTGCCATCGTACAGCTTCAAGCACTTCACACATTGCATGTGCCACAAATCAATTTCAGACACCCACATATGGCATGTATGCTACATCTGCCACTATTAATCTTAAAGCATAGCATATGTGCTAATTTGGCATGTGATAGTGTAGTGACTGCCTAGAATTTTGTTTTTCTCAAGAAAATTTTATTTTTTGCCGATAACACTTTTGAAAAGTAGATTTTAAAAAACAAACAAGAAAGAAAATGCTTCCTTTCCCACAATTTCAATAAAGAAAAACTTTTTTTTTTCTTTTCTTTTGCTTTCGTAAGTCTAGACAAGTCCTAAAATCCCTTCTCATTCTCCAAGAATCTTTCTCATTGCCTCTCTTTTAGAAGGGTTGGATGGTATGGAACCAATGTGTTTACAAAATCTACACCGAGCACCACATTCACGGGGTTCAAAAACCAGCCCCATCTGTGATTCAAGTGGATCACATGATTGGAAATAGTGCATATGACAATGCCTACCCTCTAAATTGTTTCCCTTAGTGTGGCCTACCTAAATCATGGATTGTCCTATTTTTTAGCCATAAGGCTAAATTTTTATCTGACATCTAATTGTTCAAATGGATTTTACATAATCATTATGGTGGGCCCTGTAAAATTTCAACAATAGACGTTTCTCTTGCAATTATATCTTTTGGTGTGGCCCATATGAATTATAGGCCAACTTGATGTTTTGGCCTTAGGCATACCATGGGATTACGTATCTAATGGTTAGAGTGGATTTTAGAAACACATCATGGTAGGAATTGATGGGCGTTCTATAAAATTTCTTTTTTTCTTTTTAATACAGGAGCAAAAGCTTTCAAAAAGTTCGGAGAGCGGTGACCCTCACCCCTTCTCTTCGTGAAACCATGAGTCAACTCACCCCTTCTCTTCGTGAAACCATGCGTCAACTCAATCTTTTGACCCTGGGCATAACATGGGATTACACATCTAATGGTTGGAGTGGATTTCACATACACATCATGGTGGCGTGGGTGAGCGTCCCATAAAATTTCTTTTTATTTTCTTTTCAAATTCTTTTCAAACAATTGTAAGAGCAATGACCACCTGGGGAGTCCACTTTGACCATTAGATGTGTAATCACATGTTTGGCCTAGGGCGGGCTATGTGATTTTAGTGGGTTATACTAAAGGCAAGAGTTGGGTGATAAACATTGATTGTTGATCTTTAATAAGGTGCACTGAAAATCTACTCGAACCATTAAACAAAACACAAAAATTTAGACATGGGGCCCAAAAATTAAGACTATCCATACTTTAGGTGGGCCACATCAAGGAAACAATTTGGAGGGTGGTCATCGCCCTGTACATTATTTATAACCATGTGGTCCACTTGAATAATGGGTGGGGCTGATTTTTCATGTCATGTAACTGGTGGCTAAAGTGGATTTTGGAAACGCATCATAGTGTGGCCTACATATTTTTATAGGTGAACAAGTGCAATCGCCTTCCAAATCAAGGGGAGAGAAGGGAGTTTTTGGTTTTGGATGGAGCCTCTTTGAGAGATAAATTAGACTTTTTACATTCTACCTTTATGGTTAGAGATTTATTATTATTATTATTTTTTAAATATAAAAAGTAAAAAATCTTCTAGAATATTATATATTCTAGGGAAATTTTGGATAAAAACCGCAAAATAATAAGTTTACTAGAATATTAAATGACTTATGGAGCTAGCTTGTTTCACTAATTACCCTAATATAATATAAAGAAAATGTACAATGATTATAAATTACTTTACCCGTTCTCTAACGACATCTACATCTGTATTTATTGTGGATTCCTGTGTTAGTTTATCAATGACAAAATATAAAGATGATATTTTTACATTACTTTGATGTCAAAATCATAACCAAAATTTACTTATATAATTGTCTGGAGTCCATATTCTCGTGACAATGTAATGAAAAAGTGTCGGTATTAAAAAAATCACACCACAATGTTAGCTACCCCCCATCCAGGCCTCCTACCTGGGAGTCAGTACCAGGACCTAGTGTTGAGACGTATATAGTTAGTATGTGGAACCCATTGATAGCTTTCAAATGATATATCATGCATGTGAAATAGATAATTAATCACAAAGTAATGGATGTCAGGAACCATAATGTACGCTAGACCCTTGGATAGAACTTTTTAACCCGATTTCCTTTAATCCCAACCATCCATGTGATTTTCCTTGACTTTGTCCCATAACGGTGCCCTTGAAGCAATTTTCTCACCCTATTTTATCAATTGAAGAGCTTACCTTGCGAGAGAGTGTTAATGCGTTTTGTTGCTGTGTCACCTTATATGAATGTGTAGATCCGTATTAAAAATCTCTGCAATACCTATTGTATGCAATGGGTAAACTATCCTAGCTCTATGGGCTTCGAGTGTTTGCACATATGACATCCACTCCATCTATCAAAATCATCCGGATCAAAAACTCAAATGATCCCCAGATCATATGAACAATGTAAAATCACTCCTAAAATCTCTCAACTTCAGCAGTGTATTGCACATGAGTTTTAGATTAAGCTGATTTTTGGAGTGCATGATCATCCTTGTAAGATGCACTCACTTAAGAGGGCTGCATGAATACGTATACCATGATGGGCCCACTAACGAAACTAAAGGTTTTCATCCATTCCTTGTCCATAGAGTGCGGCCTTCATCAATTGTGGGTCAGGTAGATTTTTGGGAGGTGGATTGATAGTGGGATTTGATTGGGCAACGGGGCACTATTAGAGATGGCACATCTCTCAAACATCATGGATTGTGTATTGATTTGACAACGCTGACCTCTGTGGTGACCCAACATGGTAGGATTTGATTGGTCCATACATGTTGCTATAGAGATGAGGCCTGGGCGAGTATGTATTTATACTAAAAACTCTCAAGCATGCTTTGCTTTGGCCTCATCTTGGACAGCCAAAAATATCTCACCATGCCGGCTCACTGTGATTCCGTGGCACCATGGTCACTACACCGTCTGTCTCCATTTGAAGCATAGCGTGGACTCCATCTCCGGTGATGGCACGTGTCCTAATTAAATCCTACCATGATAAGTTATTATTGGAGAAAGATTAAGTGATGCCCATATGCTCAAGCCAATACTGACATGATGGAATTTTATTGGATGGTAGACTACTGTGTAGATGAGTCATCATGGCTTGATGTCCAATCAAATTCAGCCACAGGACTTGGATGCAGGAGCAGTACCCAAGAAAACGGATTGCTTGTGGTACCCGCACTGTGGATATCCCTGTGGCATGATGTGTCCTGAGTTTTGCAGTGCTTGCCATGATGAATGTGTTTTGTCCACACTATTCATCTGTTTTGCCAGCTCATTTTAGAGCATGAGCCTAACAATGATACGGACTTAAAGTTCAAGTGGACCACACCATGGAAAACTGTGGGGATTGAACTCCCGCCTACTGTTGAAAACTTCCTAAGGCATGATCCAAAACTTTTGTGGCCCATGAAGTTTCCAACGGTAGGGGTTTAATCCCCACTGTTTTATGTGGTGTGGTCCACTTGAACTTTAGATTTACATCATTTTTTTGTCTCATGCCCTAAAATGAGCTAGGAAAATGGATGAACAGTACCGATAAAACACATATCACAGTGGTCCCTAGAGCACTTAAGCCAAGTTGTGCCATAGGTATATTCTTAAGGTGGGTGCCACAGGCAATTAGATTGCGGTACCCCAACCAGCATCCCATGCTTTGCCTCAATGCAAGCACAGGACACGGATTGGATTCTGCCGTGTCCATTCTGACAAGAAATGGCCAAGGGCTTTGACAGGCCACTGTTTGTATTTTTTTTTTTTTTTTTTTAGGACCACACCGTCCATTCATTTTGTCATATTATTTTAGGGCACAAGCCCAAAAGTAGGCAGATTCAAAGCTCCGGTGGACCACACCATCGGAGGCTGCGGTGTGGACCACTTGAATTTTGAATTTTTATATGGTATGGTCCACCTGAGCTTTGGATTTGCATCATTTTGGACTTATGCCCTAAAATGAGCTGCCAAAACGGATGGATGACATGGATAAAACACATACATCACAGTGGGCTGCATAATGCTTGGGCCATGTTGTGACACAGGGATATCCCTTCTGCTTCCAATACCCAATTGGTATCTCCTATTTTATCCTCAGCCCTAGCACAGAGACATACCTTTGGGTGCTGCCCCTGCCCGTCTTAGCTAGGAATGGATAGGGCTTCTCAGGGGCCAATGTGATGTATGGGTTTTATCCACACAGTCCATCCATTTGCCGTATCATTTTAGAGCCAATGTGATGTATGGGTTTTATCCACACAGTCCATCCATTTTGCCGTATCATTTTAGAGTACAAGCCCCAAAATAAGCAAATCCAAGGCTTACGTAGTGGTGATACTGACACAGACCGTGGAAACCTTTCTAGGGTCCACCATGATGTTTAATTGTCATCCATCCGGTTCATAATGTCACATAAACACAAATATCAGCTTGATTCAAAAGTTCTATGACCCCCAAAATGTTTTCAGTGGTAAGTTTAATCCCCACTAATGGTCTATTTGAGCCTTGGAATTGCCTATTTTTAAGATAGTACTGGTAGAGTGGAAGGAGAGCATTGATAAAACCCATATATCACATGGCCCCTCAGAGCTCTTGTCAGTTCCGAGCTAGAGGGGGTGGCGACAGGACCTGATCCGTTGTAGCACCAGTGGAACGCGGATTGCCACGAGCTTGTACTTTCAGTCCCAAATTGAGTAATACCTTACTTGTCCCTAGCTATGAAAGGACAAAGGCCCCAAGGGGCCAACATGATGTATGGGTTTTATCTGCACGGACCCTCCATTTTGCCGCATCATTTCAAGGTATGAGCTGGAAAAAAAAAAAAAAAAAAAAAAAAAAACCAAATCCAAGGCTCAAGTGGAACACACCACATGAAACAATGGTGATAATGGGGCGCAGATTGGGAACTAGCCCCACCATAGCTAGAGACGAATGGTCCTATCAGGGGATCCGTGGGGGCCACCGTAATGTATATGTTTTATCCATGTCTATCCATTTTGAAAGATCATTTTAGGACATGAGCCCAAAAAGGAGGCCGATTGAAAGCTTTAGTGGATCACACCATAGGAAGCAGTGGGGATTGAATTCCTACCATTGAAAACTTCCTAGGGCCCACCACGATGTTTATTTGCCATCCAACCTATTCATAAGGTCACATAGACCTATATGAAGGGAAAACATAAATAGCAGCTTGATCCAAAACTTTTGCGCCCCACAAGAAGTTTTCAACAACAAACTTGGCTTTCAATTCCCACTGCTTTCCATGGTGTGGTGTCAGTTAAGCCTTCAATCTGCCTCCATTTTGGGCTTATCCCTTAAGTGATCTTTTAAAATAGATGGATGATAAAACATATACATCATCGCGGGCCCCACATATCCCTTGACTAAACCGTCCCTCTCTAGCTACGTCCTAATGGGGGTAGTACCCAATCCGCACTCGTGATAATGACACCCACTATTAAAACCTTCTTAAGGCCCACAGTGAGGGTTAATTGTCATCCAACTTCATAAGGTATAAACCCAAATGAAGGAAAAACATAAATATCAGTTTGATTCAAAACTTGTGTGACCCTAAAAAAGTTTTCAACCGGTGTTTAATCCCCAATTTGTGGTCAACTTAACCCTTGGAAGTGCCTCATTTTTTGGCCTGTACCATAAAATGATATGGCAAAATGGATGGATGAAGTGAATAAAACTCAATCATCAAGGTGGCCCCTCAGTGCCCTATAAGAAGCTAATTGGGCCTACCATGATGTTTGTAAGAAATCAACCCGTCCATTCATTTTCCAAGATCATGACCACATGGGCAAAAAAAAAAGGCAGATCCAAGGCACAACTAGGCTATATGACAGGAAACAATGAGGATTGAACGTCCCCCTTTGAAATGTTCATGGAGCCATATGAGTTTTGAACCAGGCTAAAGAGCTGTTTGGCACGGAGGATTTGAGGGATTTAAGGGTATTATAAATCAATCAGTCGTTTGTTAGGGTAGATTAGAGGGCGTTTCAAATTCAAGAGACTTTAAATCCTCACTTTTGGTGAGTTTTGTAATCCTTCTCTTTTACTTGGATTGCAAATCCTTTTTTTCTTCTTATTTTTAAAGATAAGAGAGTCGCATGTATAACATGTGCCATTAGGTTACTAATCTAATGGGCACATGGCCCACCCCAAAATAAATTGCACCACTAACATTACTTCGATAGAATGATTGAGTAGTACAAACATTGTCCATATAAACCAACGGTTAAAAATTGTTGGTTAGCCGCTTGGTTGTAATCCCATGCTTGTGGCCCATTTGAGGCTTGGGATTTCATCATTTTCCACCAAAGTATGCATATTTCAATGAGCTTATTATAGTCGAACATCACATATTAACCCTAGGAATATTAAAGCTGATTTAGTAATTAAATTCAACTCTTGTAAATAAACTACATAAGTGCATAGCTAATTTTGGAATACAAGGGATTCTAAATCCATGATCCCAAACACAATGGAGGATTTCAATTACAGGATATTTCAAATTCAAGAATTTTCAATCGGTATTCCAAATCCATGGGCCAAAAGAAGCCTAATAATTCTTTTGCTTTCTGTTTATCCCAGTAGGGATGTCCTTATCAACGGTATAGATGGCATATAAACATCAGACCCGGTTTGGCTAGTGACCATGCCACTAACCAAGTGGCTAGTGTTCGGTGCTCTGTGGGCCCCACCATGATGTATGTGTTTTATCCATCCCGTACATCCATTTTTCCATATGATTTTAGGTCTTGATCCAAAAAATGAGGTATGTCTAAATTTCAGGTGGATCATACCACAGAAAACAGTAGTGATTGAATGTCCACCATTAAAAACCTCCTAAAGCCCACTGTAATGTTTATTTGACATCTGATCTAGATCATTTTTGGTCTCACGTCCTAAAATGATGTCATAGAACCGATGGAAGGGGTGGATTTCTCAAAAAACATCACGGTGGGCCCCACCTAAGTTTATTCCTGTGAAAGCCGGAATCCGCGTCCGTGTTTATGCATGTCTGCCACTTGAGATATCGACCTGGGTGTTGTTGTGCGGCCCACTTGAAGTTTGTTCCTGTAGTGCGACCCAGGCATAACGGATGGACGGACTGTATTTCTCACAAACATCAGTGTGGATCCCAGCTAGCTTCCTGTCCAAGCAATCTGCACTTCAGTGGCGATGAGACAGGATGTGACCCACCGGCATGGTGGCAGGCACCTTAGTTAGAGCCCAGGTGGTTTAACTACCTGGTAGGGTAGCATCTGCTTCCTATGCTCTTAAAATTACTTTACACCTTTAATTCGGGCGTGGTTTGAGTGGATCCCCAACTGTGGGGCCACTGTTATATATATATATGTGCCTTACATCTACACCGTCCATGCGTTATGAAAGCTTAGTTTTAAGGCATGATCACAGAAAAGCGGAAGATCCAAATCTTAAGTGGAACATACCACATGAAATAGTAGTGATTGAATCCCCACCATTAAAAACTTCATGGAGGCTAGAGGAATGTTTATTTTACATCCGATCTGTCGACAAGGTCACAAAGGCCTGGATGTAGAGACCACAAATAAAAGCTTGATCCAAAACTTTTATGGCACATGAGAAGTTTCTAATGGTTGAGTACCACTGTTTTATGTATCATGGTCCACCTGAGATTTGTATCTACTTCATTTTTTTTTTTTTTTGGATCATGTTCTAAATGAGTTTTCAAAATGGATAAACAGCGTGGATGTAAGACACACACATCACACAGTGGACTCAAAGGTCGGAGATCCACTGAAGCACCGTTGGATGGGAAGCAACATTACGGTTCAACTTTCGCATACCAATCATTCATATCTGATCCAACTATTTGCACGGTTTGGATTGAGGTGCGTAAGTGCCAGTTGCAGAATGTTTATTTGTGTGGACCCCATACTGCTCCGGGCGTGAGATCTAGTAAAATCCGTCCGTTTCAGACAGTCCGCCGATGCAATATTCAAATTCAAGTGGGACCACTGAAGCAATCCCTGTGTGGGAATTCGCGTGAATGGCCCACAGCCTCTGGATTGGCATCTAAACATGGCCTGGCCCAAAAAATCAAGCAGGTTCAGTCATCAGGTGGGCCCCACATGTGGGGCAAAAACATAAACCGTTTGGTCATACCGTCCATTTCTGTGATATGTAAGCTGCCTATTGTATTACTGGAATTCTCATATTTTTGGGTCACAGAACGTTCACGGCGGCCTAACTTGATGGACTGCCTCTATCTTGTACACGCGTCCTCATTTGGCACGTGTGTCGCGAATTGCCTCTTTAATATTTCCTCGCGTGAATCGCCCCGGCATTCGCCTGGGAATTCGTTTGCTCCACCCCTGTTGCCTGCTCAGTCTCTATGGCGTGTGTCGGGGCGCGACTTGGCTGTTACCCGGGTAACAGTGTGGGGCCCACCTTAGTGATTTATTATATATCCACGCCGTCCATCCGTTTCTACAGATCATTTTAGGACGAAATCACAAAGCAGATCCAAATCTCAGGTAGACCATAACACACTAAACAGTGGTGATTGAGTGTGTCATCATTAAAAATTTCAAGGGCCCATAGTAAGGTTTTTGTAATGTTTATTTTTCATCTAACCGTTGATAATGTCAAAAAGATATGGATGAAGAGAAAATACAAATAGCAGATCAATCCAAAACTTTGTGCCCATAAAAAGATTTTAATGATCATTTATCACTATTTATAGTGGTATGGTTCACCTGATATTTGGATATTCTTAAGGCTTTGAATCGTGTCCTAAAATGATATAGGAAACAGATGGACGGCGTGGACATGCAAAAAATACATCAAGGTGGGCCCACACGGTTAGGGTAACACCCACTAAGCTGTTACCCTAGTAACAGCTAATTCGCTCCCGGCGTGTCCCATGGGGCCCACATACTGATATGATCCAATGATTTGAACGGTCGATATTCGTTTTACTAGCATAAGTAGGTTATAGACCATAATCATTGTTTAGTGATTATCTTAACCGTTGATTTTTAGAGTTGTGTGAAAACCATTGAAATCTTTCTTTTCATTGTTCTAAGTTCATCTACATATGTTAATGGTTATAATCTTCTGTTCAGTTTAATTTTTTCCCTGTGCTCCTTAAAACAGAGATTCCGGAACATGGACGGTTCCGATCATTGTAATAAAGCATGTGGACCCCAACGGACGGCGACGCACACAATTTCCGTGTCGCGACAGGAAAAAGAATTGTTCGTCAAGATTTCACTGAAACCGAGGGTAGTCCCGTCATTTCCATCTAAATCTCTTTTCTCACGAGCCAAGAGGATGGCACTCTCGTAAATCGAAGCAAAAAAAAGGGGCTATTGACAACTCCTCTATTACCGACAGTACAATTTCAAATCAGTAGAGTGACGTGGTATCATTTCCTTTTTAAAGGGCTCTCACTTTCTTAAAATTACATTCTCGGTTTAGCCATTTGAACGCCAGCTCCTTGTTCCGGTCGCCGGCTACTGTGGCCGGCGTTGGTTTCTTTCACGAGCAGTCCTGGGAAAACGTCGATTTGACGGACGGATCAGATCTTCTTGCAAGAGGTAAGCTTCTCAGCTCAAATCCCGTCCGGCGTTGTCCATCAGATTCCCGGCGAAAATTCTCGTTTTCTCGTATTCTTTTTTCATAAAAGAGTCCCCGGAGTATGAATTTTTTTTTTTTTTTTTCCTTATAGGAGATGGTTCCTATTTCCTAATCGACCGTTGGATATCTGATAACCAACGCTTGGGATTTTTTATTTGTATGTTTCTTTGAAGCGGTCAATAGATGTTTTGCGGGAAAGAGTGGAAATTACCGAAATGTCCCAGCAACTTCAGCTATTTGCTTATCCGGGAACTGACATTTAGGCCCTCACTTTTTGATAGACATACCCTTTCGCCACTTTGGTAGTTGAAGTAGTGCGCCTTTGGGCCATTGTATTTCTGGAAGTAGATGAAATGGTGTCTTGAGCTTGAGAGAGACTAGAAGTTAAGTTGCCGGAAGTGCCGCTATTCGAAGAGTCCGGTGTAGGCCGATGACACGTTGATTTCCATGGGCATTTTCGTCAATGAGAATTTCAGGGCTTCCCAACGAAGAAGCTTGTTTTGGGCTTTTTTCCCACTCCAGAATCCAAGCGTTTTCCTTTTCACAGCAGTTTTGACACTGATTTTTCAGTCGTTTGACGCGGTCTTGACGCTCATCCCTCGAGATCAACGCCAACGTGCCCGCACTTTGTGGTGTTCGTTTCACACGTGGAGACGTCTCACACGTGAGCGAGATCCTTGGCCAATCCCACGGCTCTACCGTTGTATATTTATTACAGCAATCTCAACAGCCCGTATTCAGTGTATGCAATTGTACCCTACCTGATGATAGGAACAGCGTGATATCTGGGCTAGCGAATGTTCATCGTGTTGTGCACACGATCAATGGGCCAGATCTCTCACACGTGTGCGACGTGGGGCACGTGCTGCGCAGAGCACTACACCTACCTCACGCGAGTGAGTGGACTAGGTAGACTTTTCGTTCGAGACGCGGATGGATTCTTCTTTCATGATGGGGTCTCTTCAATGCATCGCTGACAGTTTCGGCCATTTCTTTTTCTGATTTCTGACGATACGGTCTGATATTACGTAATTCTGAGCAGAGACCAGAGAAAGAAAGAGAGAGAAAGCTAAAGAGATTTACTGATGAGAGAAATGACGGGTGGTGATAGCTGTCTTCAATCATGTCGAAGCTCCAGCAAGCCTGCCTGGTTACAAGCTACGCTCGCAGGTGATTTACATATCCATAAAATCTTTGATACTCTGGCAGAGTGTGATGGTTGATACGCAGGCTTTTTGTAATTACTAAGAAATTGCAAGCGGTACATACAACCAGTCAAATTAGACCGTTCTTGCCAAGTGTTAACTTGTGTAGTTAACCACGGATTGGTGGACATTTACTGGACGGTTAAGAATAAAAATATCCAAACGGTCCAATTTATGGAAACAAGCGTCCACGAATCAGAGGTCTGGATTGTTCAAATAATCTGATCTTGGGACCGTGACTTGGAGACGGTTGGCTGCAAAATCTAGTCGGTTTTACTTGAGTTGATATTTGCCAGGTATGCAATTTTTGAATGCCCGCGTATCAAGGGTCAAAGGCAGCTTGAGTATCATATAAATCTTCTTTGAAGTTATGGCATATTACCATAAAATCCCAAGTATTTTCGTCAAAATTGCTGGTGTTGCTTTTACCTCACGTGGCGGTCGTGTAGGGTACTCGAGTTTCCTAACCAAACGGTCTCTGGGGCCCGCAGTGATGTCCGTGCAACATCCAATCCGTCCATTCGTTGCGCCATCTCATGTTAGAAGGGGCCTAAAAAATGAGGCAGCTCAGGGGTGTCACGTGAGAAGCAACAGTGGGATTGAACGCCCACTGAAGTTTTCTATTAGGCTGACATTCGAGTGCGCCCCACCGAAGGGGGATGGGATGGCATATAAACATCAGATAGAGAGGGCCAGGAAGGTTTCAATGGTGTGCTTTTCCATCCCCAATGTTTCCTGTGGTGTGTGGTCCGCTCGAGTTCTGGAGCTGCCTCAATTTTGGGCGTGCTTTAGCTTGGCCTTGCAAATATGATGGTCGGAGTGGATGTCACAGAGAGATTGCGGTGGGCCCCACAATTTTTTTTTATTTAAAATACGTGGAAATCCGACCGCGATGTATGCGTTTTATCCATGCCGTCCATCCGTTTTGCCAGATCATTTTTGGGCAAAACTGAGATAATCCAAAGCTCAAGTGGACCGCAACCACTGAAAACAGTGGGGATTGATTGCCTACCATTGAAGTGGGGGCGGGCCACTGAAGTTTTGGATCAAATTTGTGTATTTCCCTTCGAGGTCTGTGTCATGGTGGGTCCTGGGAAGGTTTAAACGTTGGATATCATTATCTCTATCCACTGTGCTGTTTCCTGGAGTGTGGTCTACTTCATGTTTGTATCTGTCTCATTGGGCATAAGCCCAAAATGGAGGTGTACTGTGTGGATAACATACATGCACCTCGGTGGGGCCCACAGAGTTGGCTCACCTGGGATATCCCCGGATAGCGCGTCCCATATTATCTTCATCTGATTCTTCACCCAATCAGCATTGTCAATGTAGCCCAGGCGCACGCACTGTCAATATAGCACGTGTGGGCATTATCACATCTTTCCATCAAGTGGGCCACGCTCTTTAGAGCTTCTTGCCTTGAATTCAGGCCGTTTCACTCCTCGAGGTAGTTTACGGGGAACAAAACATCCGACGGCTAGGAAAAAAGTTTCTTAGCGGTCCGTCCGTTTATTTTGTCCGCTGTTTCCCACTAGACGAGTGAATATGCTTTAATTTTGAGTACTTCCTTTGGAAATCAGCGGATAGTATAGTTTCCGTACTGTGTCTTATGTGCAACATCCAGTCCGCTCAAAACCTTGTCCCCGGTTCGATGAATCGTAAAGGACCCCACATGTGAGAGGGCGAAACCCATGTCAGAGATCGGTGCCGTTCATTTGCAACGACCCGGATCCAGCCATGTGGGTGCGGACTTTGGGGCCCACTTCGATGCGTTTATTGTACAGCAACGCTGTCCAGCTAATTTTAGAGCATGATTAAAAAAAAAGAAAAAAAGTAGATAGCAAATTTCAGGTGGACCCCACCATAGGAAATGCTTAACCCAAAATTTTTATGGGAATTCAATTACCACCGTTGGATAGGATTCGTCTGAAATTTGTATCTGCCTCATTTTTGGACTATGCCGAAAAAACTGATGGACGTCGTGGATGTACAACTTCTATATCGAGGTGGGCCCATGGTCATGGCCACCCCGAGGGTCATCCGCGTCCATTCATCGGATGGGTAGTGGTCGCTGTAAGCAAGTCACGTGTTACGCCCACACCAGAAGCCCTCCTGTACCCTTCCAGTACTAGCCTCTGCTGTCAAAGCTACGTGTCGCTATCGCAACGGGAGCGGATTAGGTGCGGCCCCGTCTCACTCAACACACTGCGGCCCTGACCGTGGGACCCACCTTGATATATGTTTAGTATATCCATGCCGTCCATCTGTTTTTCCAGATCATTTTAGGGTAAAAGAACAAAAATGAATCGGATCCAAATCTAAGGTGGACCACACTACAGGAAAAAAAATGTTAATCGTTAAAAACTACTCATGGGCCATAAAAGTTTTGGGTCAAGCTGATATTTGTTTTTTCGTTTCGTCCATGTCTGTGTGACCTTATCAACATGTTGGATGGCAAATAAACATTACGGTGAGACCAACTAATTTCTTAGTTTCTTAGTGGTGGGAGTTCAATCACCTCTGTTTCCGGTGCACTTGAGTTATGAATGTGGTTAACTTTGGGGCCCAAGTCCTAAAATGAGCTGGCAAAACGGATGGACGGTGTAGAGATAATACACATACATCACGGTTGTCCCACGGTCACCTAATCCGGTCCTCAACGCTGTGATCAACGTAGAAAGATGATGTCCAAAAGCTGCGTATTTGTCAGGAATTAATGGGGACTTTTTGTCGTGTTTGAAATTTGAAATTCGAATCCATATTTGTAGCGTGTTGCAAAAGTGTAAACGATTTTATTGGGGAGCGGAAACATCGACTTTCTTTCGCTTTCGTTTTTAAACAAAAGGATTTTTTTGTAAATACAACGTCATTATTATGTAATTTACATTTTAGTAAATTTTTCGAAAGTTTTTATCAGACTCCACGTAATTAAATTTCCGTACATCCTCATTACGAGAATACCCTTCCATCAGGCACATGCATATGGTGTTATATGATACTCTAGCTACAAAGGAGGCTTGATACACGGTCATCTCAATAAATCCATTAATTTTTTAATTTTGGCCGACCAGTATTTTTAGGTCATGGCATTTGGTAACTGGGACCCATAATTTGGACGGTTCGATTTGAATTCATTGCATGCATTTGAATGTATAATTCTCGAGTGCATGTGAATCATGCATCATGTTCCTCTTGGCGGTAGCAGATAGGATAGTATGCTTGTATAATGTTCATGACCGGTCACGTCACTTTCTCTAATTAGGGAAGCCATACAACGTACTAGAAATTCCCTACTTTCCTCTTTCACGACTCTGGATAGATCGAGCCTAGCCATCAATATTTTGAGCTTGTCTGGTAATGTGGACCGTCCAAATTCTTGTTGCACGAAAGATCATAACCTTTGATTTGTAGCGCTGAAATGCGAGCCATTGAAAGCTCCCTTTTTAGCTGTTATGAATTCATTGCTGATAATGCTCGTCACGATCATCCATTTAGTGCAATTTTCTCCCAATCGCATTGATAGCATAGAATCCACCACATGAACGGTTCTAATCACTGGACCACTCACTATGTTGGCCCCTGTTGATGGCGGCAGACGCTACATCCTGTGTCGCGACAGACGCAAAACGAGTTTTTTTTTTGTACAAATTCAATATAAACGACGGGTTGTCTTGGCCTACTGGTTGTTTTGGCCATTTGTTAGTGTCTTTCTTAAAAGATGAAATGACGAAGATACCCTCGTTGGTAAGTTACCTGAAAGTAGAGAATCGGGTCTATCGTAACAACTATATGAGCATTCCCGGATCCACATGAATGGGAAAATCCTAGCCGTTAACTTCCTTGCCCTTCTTATTATCAACGGTCATGAACAATTTTTTATTTTATTTTTTTGGGTCGACTTGTACTCCAAGGCAGCCAATTTTCTGCATAGGATCACCTGGTTTGAGGTGCTTTATAACTGTAGCACACCCGTTTTAGGGTACACTTGTTGAAAGGTCCTGATGTATTGTTCCTCATTCCAGGAGCACGTTCTACGGTCCCTCTTTATATTGATCGTGGGTCCCACTGGTTTTTCTAAATGTTTTGGATATGCACAGTGCGTGTCTGTGCACCCCATATATGGGACGTGGCTTGCCTCGAGACCCTGGTGATCTGACTGTGGGGCCCACCGTGATGTCTGTGTTTTATCCACGCCGGGCATCCGTTTTACCGGATCATTTTAGGCATGAGGGCCCAAAATGAGGCAGATCCAAAGCTCAAGTAGACCGCACGACAAGAAAGGCGGGGAGAAAGGGTAAAAACTCAAATATCAGCTTGGTAAAAACTTCCGTGGATCCGATGAGTTCTCAACGGTAGCTTTAAATCCCCGCTGTTTCATGTGGTGTGCCCGATCTTTTGATCTCCTTCATTTTTTGCTCAAATGATTTGGCAAAGTTGGATGGACGGCAGGGATAAAACACATGCCACGGTAGGCCTCACAGAGGTCTACAGGCAATCCGGGGATTGGATCCAGCGAGGTGGGTGGGACCCCTAACTGTGGGGCTCACGGTGATGTATGTGTCTTAAATCTACACCTTAAAACCATTTTGAAAGCTCATTTTACCGCGTGACCCCAAAAATAAAGCTGACTCAAATTTAGGTGGACCACACCACAGGAAACAGTCGTGATTGAATCCCCACCATTAAAAGCTTTATGGACTCAACCGGAGTGTTTATTTTCCATCAATATCATCTTGATCCAAAAGGCTTTTGTATGATTGTATCCCTTGAAAAGTTTTTAATGTTCAATCACCACTGTTTCCTGTACTACGGCTCATTTTTTTTAAGCATGCCCTAAAATGAAATTATCCCTAGTCGTTTCTCGGCTTGTCGGGTCGGCGGACCTTAAATGGACGGTTGAAAATGAAATTACCCAAACAAGCGTCCGCCAATTAGAGGTTATGACTTAGGATTGATAGGCCAACAATGGTTAGGATATTAGGATTGAATCTGACTTACGAACTGTTATCTCCCGAGATAGTCCTGCTGAATTTGAGCCACTATTCGCCAGTGTTAATATCTGAGTGCATGTGTATCAAGCGTCTTACGCGGCCGGAGTATCAATTACTCCCGTATTTGATTGCAAACCGGCGCGAAGGTCCATTTCATGATAACTTAAGTTGTCGTCGTAGGCATTTTGGAACAGCAGAAAGGATCGTGATTCAGGCATCGGGTCCTCTTATTCGTGCGTGACACTGGTGGTCTGCTAAGTAGGCTGGTCATACTTTTATGATAAAAAATAGGCGATGAGGCGACAGAACGGAGCACGTGCAGGAGATCTTGGCCATTCATCATTTAGGGTACATAAAGCTTGCCATGGGCCACAAACTAATATGGTCGGCTAACTAGGCAGCTAAAACTTTTATGTCTAAACGGTCGGTTAGAGAAAAAAAAAAGTCCGACTGGAAAAGTTTAACTGTATGTGTGTGCCTCACTTAATGTCTTTTACGGCCGCGATCTTTTGGATATGGCCGATTCGTAGCGCGCCCTATTTGATGAATGGCCTGGATTTCTTACACGTGTGCTGTACGCATGATCTCTGACACGTATGTTATCCCCAGGCCTCGTTCGCCGAATCACGATCTTTGGGAACACAAATGATTGCGGTTCTCTATTAAAGCGCACACGGAATATCCATTTGCTTCACACGTGAACGGTGAAGACGAAGCACGCAGCCAAAAATCAGAACCGTTCATCGAGTACTCATCTCCGGTCTATTTTTCCTCATCCTTGATTTACTTTCTACACATTTCGTACATGAGCGGCCGAGATCTTTCCCCACGTGTGCTTCGTTCCTACGCGTGGAGGGAAATTATTACACTTTTAGAGCTAAAGCAAAGCATGTAAAGATGTTATAGTGACGAAATTACCCCTGGGTGGAAATACAATATCTATTCCTTTTCGGAACGTCAAATACAATGTTTTTTTGAAAGGTGCATCAGTTACAATTTAAAAAATAAGAATCCAGACTCCTGAACTAATGTTTCCGACATAACGTTCGAAAAACGATGATTTTTACTGTATTCGTCCGAGATCCGAAACTTATGAAAGAGTCTGTTACGGAAATTGTTAGGGGCAACGGTAAGAAAAGGCAATTAGTCATTATCGTTGTTTTGAATAGTAGACTCATGGGCCCTACGGCACAAACATTCGGTCCGAGCAACGTTATAATAATACTTCGAATTTTCAAATTCACTGCCTTTCATTATGGGATCCTCAGTTCGATTTTTGTTAATTCCGACAACAGATCTGGACCGGCAACTGCAAACGCTCTCTCTCAACCTCCCGGAGGAAGACGACTCTGACACCTTCGCAGAACGTGCCGAAAATTACTACCGAAAACGCCCTCAGCTCATCCAACTCCTCCAAGACCTCTACAACCGCTATCTCACCTTAGCTGACCGTTACTGCCAAACCCTCAAGCACCAATCTCAAATCCCCACCGCCCATTCCGACACCGATGATGACCTCAACACCCCTGAACGTCCGATTACCATCCCTTGCAACCTTTACTCAGACTCTGACGCCGAGAGCTGCCTCTCGTACCAACCCCCAACTCAATTACCAGGCAAAAATCTACCGACGCCCGACACCCTCATCGCTGAGCTCGTAATGAAGACAGTTGAGGCTGAGATCCTCACCAACGAGCTCGAGATCCTCGACCGACAGCGGGTGGAGTCTGGGCGGAAGATGGAGCTGCAGAAGAGCCTGCTGGAGGTGCTGGAGTCGGAGCGGATGGTGTTGCTGAGCGAGAACGCACGGTTGGAGTACCAGGCTGCGGCGATCGCGGAGGAGAATAAAGGGCTGGCGTCGGAGGCGGTGTTCATGAAGCGGAAGGCAACGGAGCTGGCGCGGTGCATGCTGAAGATGCGGGATGATCATAGGGTTTGTATGCTTAGTCGTAAAATCGAGGACTTGCAGGGGCAGATATATGGACTGGAAAAGAGGAATAAGGAGTATTACGAGCAGCTGGTGAGGAGGGAAGAGGAGAAGAAGGAAGTTGTGAAGGGTGTTTGGGTTGAAGTTGAGAAGCTGAGGCTGGAGAATGCTAGGCTCAAGGAGGAGGCAATGAGGGGTAAAGATGGGTGGGCCAGGGTCGGCAGGTGGTGGGGCAGGGTCAAGAAGGTTGAGTTCGTGGTACCCTTGTGTGGATCCCAGCATGGGAGGTGCTTTTGAACGGTTGGATTTCGTGGTACCCTTGTGAAGATGTAGCTAAGAAGTAGATGGCCTCTGTCTGCTGCGTTTTGATGTTAATGAATGTATTTTTGTCCTTTTTGGTTTAGCCAGGGGTATTTTAGTAATTTATGTAAGTGATTTTAGCCTATACTGCTCTTCCTTTCGCGTCAATGGATCTTTCCTGCCTTCGAAGCGTGCGTGATTCTCCATCGTTTACCGTATGTTTGGGAAACCTTGTTGGACGGTTGCGATTATCTGTCTGCCAAGGTGGCTTACCTTATAATCACACTTGAAAAATGATCCCAACCTATGGTTTTTAGAATTACGACGTAGGCCTCGAATCATTTCTTTTCAAGGTGGGTCACAATCACTAATTCGAGTAGGTTTCAAGGGTCGCGAGACAGTAGCTCGTGAGTTGCGACGAAGGGAAAAGGATCTTTTCAATCAAGGCCTATGTGTGAGCCTTCGAATGTGTGATGCAGATATGGCCAGCTGGTGATGGATCTTCGGGACAGATCCAGTTGAATTTGCGGCACGGTTATATATGCCATCTGTGAGCCAGAATTGAGAGGGCGTGGCTTCGGTGGATCGGCGGTGGATCCCTGTTGAGCCCACCGTGATGTATGTTCTTTACATCCATGCCGTGTTTTGCCCGTTCATTTTAGGTTATGATGCAAAAAATGAAGCAGACACAAATCTCAAGTAGACCATACCACAGGAAACCGTGGTGATTCAAACAGATGGAATCTGAGTTTTCAATTCAGTTTCTGCAATTTCTGATTCCAACACTGGAAATCAGATCGGAAACCAGATTCATTGTTTGGTTGAAAACTGTAATCCAGATTCTGTTTGGTTGAAAATGGTGTAATCCAACCGTCGCATAGCCGGCTTGGATCCGCTTGAAAAGTTGACCCCTGGCCTATAGTAGTCCTGCAAGACAGATGGCCGGGTTGGATGGCAAATAAACATTACAGTGGGCCTTAGGAAGTTTTTAATGGTGGACGTTTAATCAACACTGTTTTCCCGTGGTGTGGTCCACTTGAGATTTAGATCTGCCTCATTTTCAGTCTAATGCTCTTAATTGAGCTCTCAAAATGTATGGACCGCATGGATATAAAATGCATATATCGAGGCATGGATATATGATGATGCTCACTTCCACCTCTTTTCCCTTACGATAGAGTGGTCCCAACCACACCCATTCCACTAATCCCGATTCCAGCTGATTTAAGTTTATAGAATCCTTTTTTGTTGGAACTTGCTGCCAAACACATCAATTGAAATTGGATTATCTTAGAATCCAGATTTTAAGATGGAAACATTTTCAAAATGCTAACCAAACAGGCCCTAGTGTTTTGTAAGTCCCTATTAGGGCTCTCAATGGGTTGGATCCAGCTCCGAGTCTGTGTATCTGCAGAAGGATTCGGATCGGATTCGGATCCAAAATGTGATATCCATATCCGATCCATTTATAAATTGTTAGATCCATTTCCAATCCAAAATCCATATAACCATCGGATCTGGGTTGGATATAGGTCTGAATCCACCCCATTACAAATCTAAAAAAACATATGATATAAAATATATAATATAATATATTTTATTTAGTAGAAAAATGATGCAAATTCCACTATTTACTATGGTATGGTCGACATGGCCTAAAATAATTTGTAAAACGGATGGTCAGCATGAATATAATGTATATAGTAAGGTGATAATGAGTCCGATCTTAATCGGATTCGATTCGAACTCGGATATGTTCTTGTGAATCCATATTTAGTCCATTTAAGTAATCGGACCTATTTTAAGATTCAAATCAGGTCCATTTAACTAATCGGACCTATTTTAAGATCCAAATCTGCATTATATGGATTCGGAGTGAATCGGATCTCGGATCTGACCCGCTCCATTAAGAGCCCTAATTCGTATCATCAAACGATGACATACACCCATGTGAAGGACCGCCAAAATTTCCACGGGTTGCTGATTTCCTCCACTAGGAATCTAATGGGGACTACTAATATTTGTGATAAATCCACCTTGTCTA
Source organism: Liriodendron chinense (assembly GCA_003013855.2). Taxonomy (NCBI): domain Eukaryota; kingdom Viridiplantae; phylum Streptophyta; class Magnoliopsida; order Magnoliales; family Magnoliaceae; genus Liriodendron; species Liriodendron chinense. Next base: position 3,364,413 of record PVNU02002146.1, read on the forward strand.
TTTATTTTACCTAATCAATTTAATATGTGGTGTACCAAAAATGAAACAGATCTAAAACTCAAGCAAGCTACAAGAAGGAAAACAATAGGGATTGAACGTTACCCTTGAAACATTTGTCCGGACATGTAAGTTTCATATCATGCTAAGTTTCGTTTTTTTCAGGGCATCAGTAAGAATGACCTTATAAACAGCTTGGATGGCGTATAAATGCCTAAGGTAGACCTTAGGAAGGTTCAGCTCTAGCCATTCCTCCCCCTCCCCCACCCCCCCCCCCCCCCCCCCCGCTTTTCCCTCTCGTGTGCCCTCCAATTTTGGATCGACCTTATTTTTAGTATCACAAGGGCCCACCTAACTTCGGCCCAGAATCTTCCCACTAAAGGCTTTTGCAGGAAATCCGCGTGTACGACGCGTGGCAGGCATAATTGTCTGGCAATCGTGACCGTTCAAGTAGAAGGTTAGGGTTGCTATATACCAATGTCATTTTCAAGATTTACTGCATCACGTGATGTGCCCCACGACTGGATGGTCTGGATATCCGTACATACTCGTCAAGTGTGCACCGATGCGTCGCTACCATGGTAAAGGCCGACGCGGAATCAGTACTGCCCCGCCTGTCCCAACCCTGAAACGGACTGGGGCTCTGAAGGCCCACCATGATGTATGGGTTTATCCACACCGTTCATTCATTTGTCCAAAAAATGACAGAGATTCATGGCTCAAGTGGACCACGCCACATGAAACAGCGGTGATAATAATGATGCCCACCATTTAAACCTTCCTAAGACCCACCTTGATATTTATTTGTCATCCAAACTGTTCATAAGGTCACATAGACCTCGATGAAGATAAGATAGCAATATCAGCTTGATCCAAAACTTTTACGGCTGCCAAGAAGTTTTTAATGGTAGGAGTTTAATATCCACTGTGTGGTCCACTTCAGCCTTGGATCTGTATGATTTTTTTTCTTAATTATATCCACAAATGATATGGAAAAATGGATGAACGGTGTGGATAAACCCATACATTTTGGTGGCCCCTGCCCACCGTCTCTTTAATTGTATGGGCCTAAATGTTCGGTCAGACCCATTTACCATTAATATAGGGTTATGATGGTTTTTGTCATACATTTTTTTTCTCCACTCCATGGACATCATGACAACTTATATGGGCCCAACATTTGATCGTAAGATAACTAAGCCAAAGAATTAGAGAATCTAATTACAGTTTTTAAGTCCGCCATTTGTAGGATGAATTAGGACTTCACTTGAGAAGTGTGGGGTGTTCTAATTTTGTGATCAACTGTTCAAAATCTCCTATGATGATGATGATGATGATGATGGATATATGGATAAGAATATAAGCTAAAGCTTGATCAAAGCTTCTGCGGCTATGTGGTATGCCCTGCACCACGGACTCCGTCCTGCCAGGAGCTATGTGGGGCCCACCGTGATGTATGTGTTTTATCCACACCGTCCATCTATTTTGACAGACAGTGGTGATAATGACACCCACCGTTGAAAACTTCTAGGGTCACCGTGTTGTTGTTTATTTGCCATCTAACCTGTCCATAAGGTCACATAGACCTGGAACACAAATATAAGCTTTATCAAAACTTCTGCAGCTTTCAAGAAGTTTTTAATGGTGGGCGTCCAATCACTGCTGTGTGGTCCACTTGAGCTTCTTCATGGTGGGTCCCACAGAGCCCTGCCAGGAGCCACTCCTGCCAAGCAACTCGACTGAACGCGCCCGGCTGCATAAAGATTCCAATAGCCCTAAGCTCGGTGGGGCCCACAGTGATGTATGTCTTATATCTACACCGTCCATCTGTTTAGCCAGTTCGTTTTAGAGCTTGAACCCAAAAATGAGGCAGAACCACATGAGCTCATGTGGTCCATACCACAGTAAACAGTGGGCAAAATGACGACCACCATTGAAACCTTCCCGAGGTCCACCATGATGTTTATTTTCCATCCAACCCGTTCATAAGGTGAATCCGACCTGCACGAATGCAAATTAGAAATATAAGCTTGATCCAAAACTTCTGTGGCGCCCAAAAAGCATTTAATGGTGGGCGTTCAATCCCAATTTTTTCATAGCTGTGGTCCATTTGATCTTTGGATCTGCCTCACGTTTGGGATCATGACCGAAAATAAGCTGGACAAATGGATGAACGGAGTGGATATAACACATACAATACTGTGGGTCCCACAGTGATAGCGAATTCGGATTGCGTACGGAGTCACTCAGGACGCTCTTATCGTACTGAGTAAACTCTGTTGGGCCCACAGTGAATGTATGTGATATATCCACGCCGTCCATCCGTTTTTCCAGATCATTTCAGGGGTTGAACCCAAAATTGAAGCATATCCAAAGCTCAAGTGGACCATACCATAGGAAACTGTTGGAATAATGATTTCCACTGTTGAAACCTTCCAAGGGCTCACAGTCATGTTTATTTGTCATCCAACTTGTTCCTAAGAACAAAAAGATACGGATGAATGGAAAAAAAAATAAAAAATCAGCTTGATCCAGAACTTCTTTGGCCCCCATGAATTTTTCAATGCTAGACGTTCAATTCACACTTTTTCATGTGGTGTGGTACACTTGAGATTTAGATATGCTTCATTTTTTGTCTCAAGCTCTAAAATTATCTTCTAAAATGAATGGACAGAGTGGATAAAATGATTAAAACACAGTGGGCCCCACAGAGTTTACTCAGTAGTACTCTAAGCGTACTGAGTTACTCAGTACGCAACCGCTTCCGTCCCAAATGACTCCCTCTATTGGAAAGGAAACCCTCCGTTCTTTCCCCTGCACAGCAGCAGGCAGCCCCCCGTCTCTCTCTCTCTCTCTCTCTCTCTCTCTCTCTCTCAAGGTATGTGTTTCTATTCTATCTCTTATTATTTTGTATTTTTGGAATTTCATGAAAAATCAGATTTTTTGTGCGTTTGGTTGAACCAAACATCATGAAGTTTCATGATGTTTTGCAGAAAATTAGGCTGATTAATCTTGTAATTTCATGATATTTGGTGCAACCAAACACATGATTATACATATAGGTTATTCGTATTGCAAATGCTGGCGACCTAGATCTCTCTTTCTGATTTTTGATACTTTTAGGACGTGTTTGGTTGGCCCCAAATTCATGGAATATACTGAAATCTCATGATATTTGGTGCAACCAAACTCATCCTTAAATATAATATACTTTTCGAGTCTTTGGTATCTGATTTTTCGATTCTACTCGCCCGAGTCACCGAGTCGACTTGACATGGTTTCGAGTTTTTGAGATTTTGACTTCTTAAATGGTTGGTACGGAAGCTGGTTGCGTACTGAATAACTCAGTAGAGGAAAGCGTACTGGGTAAACTCTGTGGGCCCACCGTATGTGTCTCATCCATGCCGTGCATCCGTTTTACCAGATCATTTTAGGGCATGAGACCAAAATTTAAGCATATCCAAAGCTCAAGTGGACCACACCACAGGAAGCAGTGTGAATCGAACACCTACTGTTGAAAACTTCTTGGGGATCACAGAAGTTTTGGATCAAGCTAATATTTGTGTTTTCCCTTCATCCATGTCTGTGTGACCTTATCAACAGGTTGGATGACAAATAAACATCACTGTGGGCCCTAAGAAGGTTTCAACAATGGACGTCATTGTCCCGGCTATTTCCTATGGTGTGGTCCGTTTGAGGTTTGTATATGCTTCAATTTTGGGTTCATGCCCTAAAATGAGATGGAAAAATTGATGGACTGTGTGGATAAGACACATACATCCACATTGGGCCCCATAGAGTTTACTCAGTATGCAATCTATTTCGGTTGGCACAAGTGAGGTGGGGCCTTTGTGCAGTGATCCAGACCATTGATCTTTTTAATTTTGGGTCGACTCGCTTGAATAAGGATTGACTAGAAGGAACATCTACAGGGTTTGACTGAAAATCTAGTGATTTTCTCACAATTATCAGAAAACGCTTAGATCATTAGGTTGAGCAACTTCTGATTTAGGACTCTAGGAAATACAAAAATGCCATACAGAAATGGTATTGCTTCAACCCTGCATCCAAAGATTATGGGTGTGTTTGGTTGCTCAAAATATCATGATGTTTAACAATTCATCAGTTTAATTTGGTGCAAAATTTCATGATTTTTTACACAACCAAAGACACCCACAGAGGCCTTAAAGATGAAATTAGATATAAATGTTTCTTACAGGGCTTGTTAGTCTAGACAGTTGTTTTCTGAAATCCACATAAGATTATGTGATGGTGCTACGGCTGATTAACACACAATTACTGTTATCTAGGGGAGACAGGTCCCTTAATGGGTCTGGAAGTCAACTACTAGATTACATATGTGTGCGTGTATGGGCTCACGAGGACTTATATGATCCTCAACCAGAGGATATGCATGGCACACTCGGGGTTTCGGTTGGTACAAATGGAACCTTCATGCAGTTATTCAGATCATTGAGCTGTTGGGCCCCAACACGAATGTACCATGCCCTGAAAATCTCCCAGATTGGACTCAACCCGACCTGGATGAACATTGAGTCGAGTTGAGTTTTTGGGTTTCTTGAAGTATGGTTCTCACAGGACGCGCGCGCGCGCGCGTGCACACACACACACACACACACACATATATAGGAAATGGTACTATGAGGTTGACCTCATGGGAAATTTCCATGAGGTCGAGCTGTGTGGGCCCCACCGTGATGTTTGTCGAACATCTACCCCACCAATCAGATGTACCATTCCATGGTGGGCCACGGGCTTAAAAATGAGGTCAATCCATGACTTAGGTGGGCCACACTACATACAACAGTTGGGACCACAGAGAAGTAGTTCAAAAATCCAGTCCATCCATTATGCGTGTCTGTCTTGGATGAGGGGTCAAATAAATTTTCAGCTGCATCCAAAACTCAGGTGGGCCCCACCAAGTGCTTTTAGATGTTTTAGCCATGCCTTCACATGGTTTTAGATGGTATGGCCCACCTAAGTTCCATATATGGCTGATTTTTGGTATATCCTATTGCCTAAGGGGGACCCATAAGATTCAAATGCAAGGTGTTGATGTCCGATCCACATCACGGTGGGGCCCACACAGCTCGACCTCATGGGAAGTTCCCATGAGGTCGACCTTGTGTGTGTGTGTGTGTGCGCCAAGCCAAGAGCACTAGATCAGAATCATTCTCAAGGAATCTATAAGTGACCCAATTTTTCATCAGGTCTGGGTGGAGACCAAAGATCTTAAGCAACCGATCCAGCAGAACAACATAAAAGATAAAGAAGTATCTTTAATTTCATCATGCTTGTTCCACATTCGAAGTTCCATTTGTACAAATAAGAATTCCCTTGATTTTATATATTCAGCTTAAGATTGTATTTTGCCTTCCTTGTACTTACTGCCTTTTACGCAACTTTCGTCCAGGTTTGGCCCAAATTGATTGGAAAATTCATTGAATCTCCCCCAGATCTTCAAAAAAATCATTTTTTTCAAGGCTTTTGCAATTTATCTGAGTCACCTCAGCTTGAAATCTTCCTTGCCTTTTTTTTTTTTTTTTTTTTTCCCCGGTCCCCATCCTTTAAAAAAAATGAAATGCGCACTTGCTCGTTCATCTCCAGCTTCTTCTCTCATTTCTCCCTTGCAATCACTAGACCCTCTGTTTCTTTCCTGTCTTCTTTTGGTTCTGCTGCTAATGTCTCCTGCTCGAATTCAAAGCCCTTTATCTTCAATTACCTGATCAAAAACTTTGGTTTCTCTGAGACTGTTGCTACTGCAATTTCAAACCGTCTCCCGAATGTGAAACACCCCGATAAGCCCGACTCTGTACTCCACTTCCTCCAACAGTCTGGATTCTCAGAAACCCACATCCGAGACGCCGTCCGAATCAGCCCGCAAATCCTTGTCGCCAACACTGAGAAAACCTTAAAACCAAAGTTCAAAGTATTCGAAGAACTGGGTCTCACGGGATCTGATCTGGGTCTCTTCCTTTCAAAGAATGCAACGCTCCTGACGGTTAGCCTGGACCAGAAGCTGATTCCCTGCATCAAAATCCTGAAGAACGTTCTATCCAATGATGACCACATCGTACGTGTTCTGCAGAGATGCAAGTGGATCCTCTACAAAGACCCAAGCTCGAGGCTGCTGCCCAACATCTCTTTCCTTCAAAGCTGTGGAATTGTTGGGTCTCAGCTCTCGATGCTCTTGAAATATCAGCCGATTCTGTTCGCCATGAAGGAGCCTGGACTCCAAAACCTCATCATCAGGGTCAAAGGGATGGGCTTCTCTGTTGATTCACGGATGTTTGTTTACGCTCTCTATACAATCAGTTGCATGATGCCCGATACCCTGGAGCGGAAATTCGATCTGTTCCGGAGTTTTGGGTTTTCAGAGGAGGAATTTTTGTCGGCATTTAGAAAGGCGCCAAGCTTGCTTCGAACCTCAGAGAAGAAGCTGCAGTTGGGATTGGAATTCTATGTGAATACTGTTGGCCTCGACCGTTCAGCAGTCATTAACAATCCGACGTGTTTGATGCATAGTTTGGAGAAAAGGGTGGGTCCTCGGCATCGAGTTATTGAGATTCTGAGATCGAAGATGCTATTGAAGAACCCAGGTATCATCTATGCGATGCAGATGCCAGAGGCAGAGTTCTTGGAGAGATACATTTTGAAGTTTGGAGAGCACGCCGGGGAGTTGCTGGCAGCTTACAATGGGGAGGTCTTGACATCTCCAACACATGAAAATCTATAGTTTTGATTGCTTTTTGCACTGTAAGTTCTGCAGTTGTGATCCCTTTGGATTGTGATACGATCTGTGCATTTTATTTCTCATTGCACGATGTCTCTTGTGGAGAGCTGCTGCTATTGAGGCATACAAGGACCGTTTATGAGAACTACCTAACATATCATGTATGATTTTATGGACCCTGATACTGAGTTGATTCGTGGCTTAGGTTCAGATGTTAGTTTTGCATCATTTAAAAATGTTGGCCACTCATCCTCCTCGCATGTGCCACTGATCTACAGCTACTCAGACCGTCCAAATTTTAGGTCTGGATGGTTCGTTTCTCTAAAATCATGCTGATAGTTGGGTCAGCAATTGGGGAAGCCTGGATTCATTTCAAGCAGTGCAGAACATAAGGGTCTAGCCCTATGCTATGATAATGACCATCCGGACTTCAAATTAGCTGAAGCATGGCTCACGTTTTGATGTTTAGACTGATGCCCAGCCCGGATATGATGGGTGTCAGCAGCCCAGTGGGATCATGATAGCAATGCAAAGGGCATGGAGTGCCGTGCAAGGAAGATCTTATCCTTTGCAAGTGCGAGTGGGATTCAACCTGTTTTATCTATTAACCTTGAACTTATAGGAACTAAAACCATTAGCTTGTAAGCAGAGTTTACTATCCAATACTAATCAGATGCTTGGCTATTTCTGTGAATGGAAGATTGAAGTGTAAGCATACAGAATGCTACAAGGATCATAACCAAAATAAAAGAGGCCCCTTAGCTGTATAGTTGTGTTTCATGCCTTCAATTCAAACATCACCGACACAATACAATTTTTATTTTTTTTCTTTTTCCAGTTTCTTCAGCCTACTTGCGGACCAATCAATATACCACTACTCACACATGTAATCAATGGTTTGGCATAACTGCAATCCGATCAACCAAACAAAAAATAAAATCCCTTCACTCGCTACAGTTTCTGTTATACACATCCGAAGAATGGTCCTTACAAGAATACTAAAAATGTATTGACTACAATCTATCGACTCAAAACTCGGAGAGAAGATCAGGTGAGAGGACCGAACGTTTAAAGAATTTGCATGACAATGGGAGAGTGATAAAGGAATCTGAATTCACTCAGAGAAACATGAACAACAGCCAAGTTCCATGATGGTGATGGTATTTACAAGGGGAGCGTGGTGCATGCAGTCCAGCGACACAGTTGTGCGGGCTTGGGATATCGGCTGTCTTTTCCAGATTGAAACATGAACTGGCCACATTTACAGACTTCCTTCATGGGACTAAATGCAAGTTATGCAAGTCATCAACCGCATCTGCTGTGCTGCCAAGGTGTCGGAAATCGGACCTGTGTAGAAGGTTTGATTGAATTCTTCTAGAACTAGCTTCTGAATCGCTGCGTGCCATCTTAGATGATAAACGATGGCGCACACGGACACGATGAGTTCTAGCCTCAGTTGAGAAACAGCCTGTAATTTTCACAACTAATATAACTTCCTTGTCTCTATTATCTTCGCACCAGCAATTTTGTGGATATCCATCGACAAACTCAGCAAAGGTTTGGAAGTCCTCATGGTGCACAGAGACTTCTGCAATTTGGCCAGGTTTGATTAAACCAGCTGCTGGAGTTACCTGTTGAGAATAGGACTAGGAAATCAGTAGGCATCCCAAGAAAACTAAACTACCAAATCGAATATTTTAAAAAAGAAAGAAAAAAAAAAAAAACTGAAAAGAAGGAAGAAAGCCATTGCATTGCTGCCTATATATGACCACGAAGGGAACACTGGACCAGATTATTGATCTGGAGTTAGATGTACTCATCATCATTATCATCTAAGACATATCCCAACTAATTGGGGTTGCTTGGAGTTTAAATGCACTATAAATGAGAAATAACCAGTTCTTTCAGAGCTCTGCAAGTTATAGCGTTCATAGTTTCACAGGGACATGTGGACAGGCCAATCAATTGATCTGGACTGTCCATTAGATACGTGTAAAAATTCATGGGCCTCCAAGCAAAAAAAAACTGACCAGATGATTCAAACCATCTGATCAATAGCCTATCAAATGGACAGTTAACATTGATTATGAAAAAAAGATGTCCAATCAACCATTTGAACCATCCACTTGAATTGCACCATTATGGATTACGTACTGTTCCCAAGAATCACTTTGATCGGACGGCTTACCATCCAATCCATGGCTTGGGAAACATCCCACCATGGATTACTTATGGTCCTAACAATCCCGTGAGCACCAGATAGTTATAAAAAGATGCAATCCTTCAGATGGATATGATCATGCGATCTGTGTGATCTTCACATGGTGACCCATGAAGTGTGGGTCAGACCTAATGGACAGTCCAGATCAACCGATTGGATTGTCCAAGTGCCCCTGTGCAACCAAAGCACATGATCATTTCTCTTTCTCAAAATAAATATAATCAACATAATGTAGACACTATATGTAAAATTGACACTAAATCGAAAGGGTCCCAAAACTATGAAAGGAGACTTCATTTGTCTTAAAAACCAGCCACGGGTGGTTACCTCGAGCCAGTGGGGAAAGCCAAAGGAACCTCTCACATGATGTTCCTCAGATGCAGTTCCATCTTCCTTGATGATGGTTTGACCTTCACAAATTATCTCAAACATGGCCTTTTCCTTCACACACTTATTGGTGATTCGGAGAATTGAGGTGTCCTGGTCTTGAAAGAGTATGTTGTTGGTGCTAACAATAGCTTCTGGAACGTTGCATAATGCTTGTAGTAAAGATTTTATTTGCTCATTTGATCTGATTATTTCTCCAAACTCTCGTCTCCTTATTGATTCATCTACACGTGCAATATCAACACTAAAAATGCACCTAACAGGCTTGTGATCACTGTCTGTCACATCCATGCAAGCATCATACCTGATAAAAACAACGAGACAAGTCCTGTGAATATGAAAAATGCAAATATTCGGCCATATAGAAAACTGGCAGGGGAAACAAAAAAGACTTACTGTGAAATTGAAGAAACTACAGGGCATTTTAATGTGCACTCGGCAGCTGATGCAAAACGGCTATCACGAAATAATATTCTGTCACACCAGGCAGGAATGCGTTTCTTCTCACTGGAATCATATCCTAGAAAATAATAGATAACAAAATGTTAGCTATGAGTGTCTTTTGGGAGGAAGACAAGAACCTAAGGGTGTGTTTGGATATGAGGAATCCAAGGTGTGTGTACATGGAGAAACTAATGATTATGTCCATGGTTACTATTGAAAAATGGATTCTACATTTGCGGTCCTGTTTGTTTTGCAAGCGGACATCCCAAATCACTAGAAAACGATCAAATTGTATCTTGCGTAGGAGAATCCTGACTGGATAAAGCTAATGATTACTCTACAAAATCCATTATTTTCTTTGCAATCCAAACATTGGAAAATGGCAAATTAAGGGAAAATATTTTCTTTTCTCGAGGATTTCACTTACTAAATAATGAAAGCATGAATGATTGCAAGAAGCATGAGATGAAGATGTGGGCCTCAAAAGCGCAATTTTGCAGATCCTACGGCCCGTCTGGTGGGTCTCATATGTTGAGCTATGCTTAGAGATTTTTAAGAGATAGGTGTCCTTTGTGCGGGTCCAGCTTGATTATTTGAGGTCTTTATTTAGTAAAAATTTTAAAGGATCTTTAAAGGAATCTTAACTCTCAAGTCGTTATTGGTTTTCTATTTTGAAAGAGTTGATCTTAAAAATCTCTAATAGGATAATATTAATATATTGAGGGATCTTTAATAAGATATTTTGGGAGATCTTAATAAAAGAATAGAATTTTGTTACATAACTATAGTTTTTTTTGTTTTTTTTTAATTTTTAATTTAGCATAATTGAGTCTTTGTACGTGTGTGTGCGCACACGTGCACGCCGTATGGCAGTGAAGATTGAGAAAAAAAAAAAGTGCAAGTTTCAGTAGAAAGTATTCTCTTGCATGGGGAAATTATAAAATCAACCCTCTGAATTGGTATTTATGCAAAATCTGTTCTTCTCTTATTTCCTTTTCATCCATCCTGCATCACTAAATAGGCCCTATAAGTCATTCAGATGTTACTGTCATGTCCATCCCTTTAAGAGAGTACCCAGGTGAGGTCATTAACTCATTTGAATAATGAATTCTACCACAAATTAGTCTCCAGTGGACCCTACTCCCACATTACCTAAGACCATACTGCTTAATGGATTATCCTGGAAAAATATGTGAAGCATACCTGCCAAACCAGCTTGGTGCCTTTCAAACTTATATGTGGGAGGGAACTTTATGAGCCCTTCACGCATCCCTTGAAAGACCTTGCCAGCTTTCATTTCTGCTCTGAGCTGATCCCTTTCTCTAAGCCAGTCAAAGCATCTTTGAGACACAAAGTCTCTTGCTTCATCATAAGATATTCCATGAAGGCGGTAATTGAAATCACCAAGAAATACCATCATGTCCGCTTCAGCTAACTCGGGCCTTCCATCATCAGAGTGGAGTGTAACAGTCTGTAATGAAGGAGAAAATAAAATTACATCATTTTGCATATAACACTGACCACACACACAGTATTCTGTACCATGATTTAAAATTGAAGATTCAAATCTCAAATGACGAGCGCTAAATGATATACATACATTTGTGCCACGAAGCGATTGAACAGAAGATGAAGCGCCAACTGCATCAAAGTCGATGAATGATATGGGATAAGATTCAACCAGACAAGTAATTTTCAAATGCAAACAGAAACACTCACAAAAAAAAAAATAATAAACATGAAAAATAAAACTTACCATTCACTGCATTAAGTCCATTATATGGTCGGCTGAATACCATAGTTCGGTAAACATGATTAAAATCAGCATTGCGACGATTGACTGCTTCCAAATGTGCAGCAAAATGGCAATTTACAAAACAAATTATCCGATCATAGACTCTCATCCTCAAACCTACAGCTCCCTGTGGTGACAACCTTTAGCCCCATCAATTATATTAATCACTAAAAAAAATATAAAAACAAATAAAGCTCACAATATGAAGCCTACAAAAAGCTTCTATAAAACCATTAAGGCCTATGAAATATTTGAGAAGAGGTAAGAGGTTGCAAACAACAACAGAGTCAAAGATAAGGTTGCAACTTTAGACTTGTACACATTACATGTTACAATATATTTTTTTCACGAGGAGATAAACATGATAGTATTGTAGCAGAGAAGAAGCATGATCAAGGTATTACAAAATGGTTATGTAGTGGCCACTATATAAGAGTAACATTGGGACCTATTACACAATAGAGGGCTGTAAAACCTGATCTGGAAGAAAAAAAGGCCTGTAACGAGCGGATACATTTTTTTCCCAAAAAAAAGGCCTGTAATGAGCCAATACAGCTCTTTCCCCTTAAAAAAAAAAATTCGAATGTTACAGGGCCATAATAGTCATTATGGCCCGTATCATAATGGAGCATGATCATGCCATTGAACGTTCTATTGTTCTGCTATTCTGGAGTAAGATCTGGTATATGTTTGCTTTCACATGGACAGCCTACAAGTTGGAGCACCTATTTACATAGGAAGCATGGATTATGAAGGAATACACATATACCTTGTTACCAATTGCGCGCCCAAACCCACATGGTACTGCTGCAGCATCGACGTCTCCAATATGTGGTCTAAGATTCTTCCTAGCCCTGGAAAATTATGAATTCATTATATGACAGATGAGGCACTGACACGGACAGAAACAACAAGAAGAACAAGGAAAAGAAATGGGATGTTAATCATATGTATGGTTGGTTTTGCAAAATTGGGAAGTACATTGAAATCTTTATGATGTTTGATTGCATGAAGTGTACTAACCATACAGATATAAGCAACCCTGCCAACTGCCTAGATCCTACACGTTCAAAAGTTGTTCCTTCATCCAACGTCTTCCCAATAGCATCCAGCCACCACTGCCCATTAGCACTCCCCTCGAGTCCTACCTACACTCAGAATAACAGTATAGATGCAACAAATTAATGAAAGAACACAAATTGATATCTACAAAGACAAAATGGCAAATCGCAATGACATGCCACCATGCACGTACCATGCAATCAAGGGTCTTTTTGCCACAACATATTCAGACAAAGTGTCATATTAGTTACTTAGGTTTTGTCTGCGCATGTGAATATTAGTGTTCCACTCATGGTGTCCATGACAACTGTGCTAATACACATGTTGCTTGTACTTAGAGGGGAAAAAATTCCAAGTAAAAGGATTATGTGGAATAATAGCTGAGGTGGTTGGGAGTTGTGCATCTCTGAATTAGAAGAAAGATTTTCTGGAGGATAGTGCGTTTGCCATTATGTGGGGCCTTTGAAAGCAAGGATACAAGGAACTTTGGAGCGAGGTGAATCCCGTGGAAACCATTATCCAATAAGCCTGGGTGAAAATTGGGGCTGGAGTGGTGAATGGGCACAAGAAAAGGAAATACTGGCTCAAGCCGAAAGGCCAAAGGGGTTTCTCCCTTCTCTAGGACATCAGTACCTCAATTATCCCCTTTTGGAGGTGATCTCGGTCATCTTTTAATTATGTTTGATGCTGGAACTATTTCGAACTTGCCAGCTAATACAAGCAAAGGCTCAAACAGTACAAACTATGGCTGAGCAACATTCTTGAGAATATTTACACTGGCAATGACAGTGTTCTCATATTCTCCACACTAAGCAAAAGCACTCGACACTATATTGCAATGGTTTAGATGATTATATTACATAGTATAATAGTACTTATGGTGGTCACAATTTTTTTCTTTTTCTTTTTCTTTTTATAAAATCTTATCCGAGGAATAGATATTCATCACTCCAAACTGTAGGTCCTTTGAAGCCAATGCTTAGATCCACTCGATGGCCCGCTTTAACAAACCAAAGCATACACTCCAAGGGATTTATCCTTCAATTACTTGTAGCACCAAGCCAAAGGCATAGAAATAATATATTAATATGTAAAACAATTATGATGAAAATTACTCACACTAAAACTTGCGTACCTCCCTTTTATTTGCTCTTGAGAAGATCGTTTTGAAAACCATCTAAATGTGACGTATCATGCAGATATGGTAAAACCCAAAATAACTAAGACTCCTACAATAACACTTTTCAAACTGTGTTTCTACTCTAGTGGACTCAAACCAATTAAACAAAGGAGAAAGGACTACTAAAAATGTATGAATATGGACTTTGGGAAGTCCTATTTACTTGGGACTTCAATCACAAACAAGCATAACGAAACAATACCAGACATCACTTAACCGTGACTAATGGTCACATACTAACTTCCTGCACTGGCCAATTTGCAAAGGATGTGATTATTGTCAGTCTTTGAAGGTAAAGTATTTAATATATGGCTCGAGCTCCTAGCAAAATGAAGCAGCCAGCATAAGTCTGGAAATCAAAGTCTAGAAGTGCATTTTCAACATGGCAAAGACAACAAACTGATGTCTAGCAGTGCATTTTCAACATGGCAAAGATAAACTGATGTCTGCAACTTGGGTTCAGGTCAACCTGAACCCAATCAACTCAACCAAGTTCGGGTTGGGTTGTCAAGGTGATGCGGACATCAGTGGTGCACCCTTTAGAGTGTACCAGAGGAGGCGACGTCGCAGATCGAGTGTTGGAGCAGACGAGTTGATGTGGATGGACGCCGGGCCCATTGGGCCCATTTTCTGACGCGTTACGAGTACGCAAGTTGTAGGATCGCGCAGGAGCATCATGACCGCTGGACCATGGAGCGGATTTACATTTAGGCGTTTTTCTATTTATTTCCTTGTTTCTAGGCGCTTTAGTGTCGTTATTTACTTTAGACGTTTTTATGTTATTTCTTTGGTTTTCAGGCACTTTAGTGCACTTTTTTTATTTCGTAGCTTATATATACTAGTGAGAACCCTATTTCGAAATTATTGAATGAATAGAAAATTCGTGAGTTTCTTCCTCTTTGTTGAGAGATTAGGGTTTCAGGATTGGCCCTCGGGTGTTGAGGATTCCACCCCGGAGTTTCCGTTTTCTCTTCTCTCTTTCTTCAAGGTGCGAGGAAAGGTAAGCTTCTTTTGATTCCTAATTCGTACTTTATGATAACCCATTGTTTTTCGACATCCCTCGTCCTTTTCTGAAACCCCCCCCCTTTTTGGTACGATCGAAAAGAGGGATGCCTAGCCACGATAACCGGATCCAAACTTGACTGTGGACTGGTCTATGCTAGATCTGGGATATCCTCATATCCCTAGATCCTCCCTATTTTACGATTTTACATGGTTTTATGCAAAGGGGCATGATCCGGACGGACGGACGGAATTCATCTTCGTGTTGAGATTTGTTAGTTTCCTCTGATTGAAAGTAGTTAGTTTCGTAATTTTATTATTTGAATATCTTCCAACTTGATATACATGCATCTAGGGTTAGATCATCACATGCCCCTGCATCACAAGGTCCTCAGGTCGGGTTCAGGTTGGAAAATGCCAACCCAAATTGAAATCAGGTTGGGTTCGTCTTGAGCAAACTTGGGTTGCGTTAGGTCAGGTTGGAAATAATCACATGCATTGCTGCCATGTGCGATCACATATGCCATTTTTTTAGAAGGATTGCATAGACCATCATGGCATTGATGGCATATGGGATCCAAGATAGTAGGCGATAGCATACTTTTTTGTGCAATAAGTCTGCAATCGCATGTGCAAGTTTGTGATCGCATACTTTGCAAGTTGTGCTTTTTTTCTTTTTTTTTGTAAATTGTAAATTAAGTTGTAACTTGTAACATGTAAGTTGTTCAAGTTATCAAGTTATCATTTATCAATAATATTTCCATGTTCAAATTTTTTATAATTAATTCTCTCTTAATGTAATATGTTGTTTATTTTGTTAAATTTTATGTAAATATAATATAAGTGATAAAATATATAACTTATTTGATAAATGGTCTAATAGTCTCAAACACTCAAGCTACAATGAAATTAGGTAAAAGAATTTGATCTAATCACTTG
Source organism: Liriodendron chinense (assembly GCA_003013855.2). NCBI lineage: Eukaryota > Viridiplantae > Streptophyta > Magnoliopsida > Magnoliales > Magnoliaceae > Liriodendron > Liriodendron chinense. The sequence continues at coordinate 3,380,194 of PVNU02002146.1, forward strand.
TAGTCACTGTTCGAGTTGTCGATGTCGTTACAAGTTTTGCTGGCCAGAGATAAAGATATAATATCATTATCGCCGATAATATTGCCGATAACCGGAAATGAGGGGGAAAAGGGAAAAACATGAGGAAAACGGTGGAAGTTTTCAATGAAACTTCAGGGCAAGCCTAAATACACATATTTGCATATTTAGGAATAAAAAAATTATAAAAAAGAATACATTACATAGTAAGTTTTCATTTAATGGGGCCCCCAGAGCATGTATTGCTGTAAGAAATCACTCATATAGTAAATAGTGCAAATAAAATAAATAAATAAATAATCAGAGCCAATGATTAACTAGGCCCCGGATCCATCGACCTAACTGTGGGGCCCACTATGATGTATCTCCCTTGCATCCACACCGTCCATCCATTCGAAAAGCTCATTTTAGATCATAATCCCACAAACGAGGCATATCCAAATCTTAGGTGGACCATACTACAAGAAAAAGAAACAGTAGTAGTTGAATCCCCAACCATTAAAAACTCCATGGAGGCCATCGAAATGTTTATTTGCCATCCAACCTATTGATAAGGTCACAATGACCTGGATGAAGAGACCACACAAATTCCAGCTTTGATCCAAAACTTTTGTGGGCCAGGAGAAGTTTTTAATCGTCGATTACCATTGTTTCATGTATTATGGTCCACTTGAGATTTGGGTCTGCCTTATTTTTTGGATCATGCCCTAAAATGAGTTTTCAAAATGGATGGACGACATGGATATAAGGCACATGTGTCACAGTGGGCCCCACAGTCAGGGATCCCACTAGTGGATCCGGGCATCCACCAAAGCCGCGCCCGTTAGTTTAGGGGTAGTATGCAATCCCACCATGGGGCCACCTTGATGATTTTTTGTATATCCACACCGTCCATCAATTTTTTCAGTCCATGTTAGGACATGGTCCCAAAAATTAACTAAATCCAAATCTTAGATGGACCAGGGTCACCAGACCATAGGAAAGAGTGGTGATTGAATGCTCACCACTAAGAACTTCCAAGGGCCCACCATAATGTTTATTTGCCATCCAACCCATTGTTAAGGTCAACCAGACCTAAATGTAGGGAAAATATAGAGATCAGCTTGATGCAAAAACTTTTGTGGCCCACGAAATGTTTTTAATGGTCATTCACTACGATTTCCACTGGTGTGGTCCACTTCCACCTAATATTTGGATCTGATTAATATTTTGGATCACGTCATAAAATGATTTGTAAAAACGGATGGTCAGTGTGGATGTACAAAAAAAATCATCAATGTGGACCCCACACAGTAAAGGTAACACCCACTAAGGTGTTAGCCGAGTAACACGGGCGAGACCCCACCAGGACCTATCTAGAGACAGACGGTACTATCAAGGGCTCTATGGGGCCCAATGTGATGTATTTGTTTTATCCACACTGCCCATCCATTTTGAAAAATCATTTTAGGTGATGAGCCCAAAAATTAGGCAGATCGAATGCTCAAGTGGACCACACCACAAGAAACAATGGAGATTGAATGCCTACCACTGAAAACCTCCTGGGAGCCACAAAAGTTTTAGATCAACCTAATATTTATTTTTCCCTTCATCCTGGTCTATGTGATCTTATGAACAGGTTGGATGGCAAATAAACATCTCGATGGGCCTTAGGAAGGTTTCAACGGCGGGGGACATTGTCACCACTTCTTCCTGTGGTGTGGTCCACTAGAGACTTCGATTGGCCTCATTTTTGGGCTCATGTCCTAAAATGTTCTTTGAAAATGGATGGACGGCTTGGATAAGATAAATATATCACGGTGGGCCCCACAGATCCCCTAACAGGATCGCCTACCCAAACCGCACCCGAGTAACGCCGAATCCACTCCCCTTTAAGACCAGCCCTCTCGTTAAAATAAAAATAAAAAATAAAAAACTAATCACAATACAAAACCCCACTTTCTGTCAGATAATCCGCTCCCCTTTCGATTTTTCCTCCAAAACCACCAATTTCCGTAGCCCTAGATGCAAGTTCAGAGGTTGGTATCTTCGATTCTTTCCAGAAAAGCAGTCGTAGGAGGAATTATTGTCAAAAAATCCTTAAGTTTTTGGGGTTCATGACGTACCTTTTGAGGAATCCGCAAGACGATCTCTCAAAAGTACTCTGAGGAGCTGAAACTTCGTTCCTCAAACAGATCCAAGAGATAAATACCAGTATTTTCCTTCTTCTTCTTTTTGTAATTTTTCTTGTTGGATTTCGAGATGATTGTCGCTCATAATAGTAGGCAAAATCGCCCTTTTATCGGAAAAAAAATGTGGATGTTGGCTACAATTCCCACTTGTGGTAGGTGGGAACAGTGTATTATCCATGAAATTTCGAAAATATAAAAAAAATGAAAAAAATCGCTGACATTTCGGCAATATCCAAAAGGGAGACGAAAAAATGGGTTTTCGGTATCGAGGAGCTAGCGATACCGAAAATATCGGCGACAATTCGATATTGTCGCCGATAATTTAAACACTACTCGTAGTAATTAGGCATAGTTTTTCCTAATTTTTTATACTTTTTATCAATTTTTTTTCAAAATTTTCCCTTTTTCACATATTAAATTTTTTTTTTAAAAAAAGCCAAAGCAATATGCGATGGCATATGCGAACAGCACATGCCAATCGCATACAATGGCATATGTGATTTGACAACATTGATCACATGTATTCAAGTTGGGTTGGGTTGAGTATAGAGGAATTCGGTTGGGCATCTCGGGTTGAAACTCGGGTCAGGTCAGGTTGTGGTTTGGGTCATCTTGAGGTTGGGTCAGGCTCCACACTCAACCTGACCCAACCCACCCGAGTTGCACAGCTAGCTCTGACAGGCTTCTAGGCCTTACCATAGGAAACCACGCACATGCACGCACGCAACCACCCACACACACACACACGTATGCATGCAGGCACACACACTGAATGAATCATTGTAAGAAGTATCATTGATAACTCAGGCGGCAGGCATGGATAGGACTTTTAACAGGCCTGGCATGAGGTTTGTTTGCACCCAAATTTTGAACTGGTCAAGCTGGGCCTGTCGGGCCAACCCTCTTAAAAATTTGGATTTTACTTGGTCCAGGCCTGATCCATTACTAGCACTGGTGCAGTAGGCCAAATGAGAAATAGGTAACACGATTTAGTGCCAGAGCAATATGCTACTATCTCAGCTGAGTAAAGAAGAAAAAAAAACAGGAACAAATGTGGCTTCGAAAATATGTTAAACCTTACAGTTTCTTTTGCAGCTGCCATTGCAAGAAATCCAGCACCCATTTCCACCTCTTGCAACCCAGCAACAACAATGCCAGCCTCTGATGCTGCACAACCCAGCCACGATATAAGCGAGTCAGGAGATGCCCTTTCTTGTCCAACGTTCCAAGTGCCTGTTACTATTTTCAGCTTTTCTAATTTTGTATATAGCAGCTCTTTGTTAGACAATTCTGATCTTAATATGTTGTCAAGAGGCCCTGGAGACGTCATGTTCCATCCACGAATGCCACCATGATTAGCCAATGTAAAAACATAACCACCACCAACGGCCATTTTTATAACAGGACTGCTGTGAGCAACCCATCCTCCAAGAAGATTACCTTCAAGATCCAATACCTGGACAATGCCACTTACATAGCCTACCCACAATCGTGTCCCAAAAGTACAAAAACATTGAACAGAAAAGGAATGGTGATGGAATTCTTGTAACCGATTGCCATTTCCGTCCCACTGCACGAGGGCTCCATTGGCACACCCAGTCCAAATCATCCCATCTACTGATATGATCAGTGCTTCAGTTCTCTTATCATCTCCGAAAGCCCCCTTCGCAGCAGCTCGACGGACTGCATCAGCTGCTCCCAGCAGAGCATTACGTGAGCGTTGAAAGAAATTTAAAGTGCCCTGAAATTTTTCCTTCTTTGATATGGAAACAAACTTCGTCTTCATCTCTTCTTCTATGGAAGGATCCTGAGCTGATGAGACATCGATACGATTCTCAACCTGACCTTCTATGTTAAATACTTTCAAAAGCTCCTTTGTGCGAGCATCCCTGTGCGGTACATCATCAAATTCCAGATTCTTTTAGGATTATTTCGATGTTAATTAACAAAAATGGATGTACTAAGTGGGGTAGTTCTCTGAAAAGAAACAAATCCCTCCTCAAGTCATCACTAATTGTTTTCCTAGGTAGCAACGTATGATTAATTTTCATCGAGAAGATTTGTGAAGACATACCACAGTGCAAAGAACAGGTACCCACCACTCCACACTTTTGCTCTAGAATTATCAGATAACAAATATCTCAAATCTGCAGCTGCTAAGGAACAAACACCGCCCACAGTGACCTGGTTCCTGAGGTCAATATATGACCGCTCCATTAATAAGGCAGCCATATGTCTTTCTTCCACTGTTAAACACAGAGATTTTTCTAAAGATTCCCAGGGCCAGGCCTTAATGGCACCACCTTCAGAACCTGACCAAATGTCACCTGGATTTCAAAAGCATCAGAATGAATGATAATGAAGGACAGAAACAAATTGTTTGACAGAAATAGCTATGGAATGAGTTAGTTATACAATAAACTTTGTAACACCAACATAACTTTGAGATGTGTATTAGAAATAAAACAGGAAGGAACAAAAATAGCTGAAGCTCACAGGTGACAAACCAGAACCCATCTCGAACATATATGATGTGGGGATAAGAAAATCTTAAGATATTATCCACTGATCCACATTATTCTAAAATAATGAATAAAAAAAAAAACTGAATAGGAAAACAGCAATAGAAAATCACGTGAAAATGAAATGCATCACAGAGAGAAGAACTTAAATGTTTGTTCACGAAATTCACAAAATTTGTCACTGATTAGAAAGCCCGCACAACCAAAGCATCATCTTAACAATCGTCTTTGAACTTTTTTCTTGTTTGCTCTAATCGTCTTTGAAAATGTACAACGGACGGTTTCAAACTTCTTAGTAATGCAATTGATGGTGATGGACGTGATCTAAAGAGTCAATCACAAATCAGAAGTAATGACGGGTCATTACCTTCAGAAGACAAATGTGTCATTGGGGACTCTCAGAGTAATATACAGGATATAAAGGATCATGACAAATGAAAATATCCAACTGAGAGCAAAGATGAAAGGCAAATCCTCTTCATCTCAACTCTATGGCACATCAGATGTAACCCTGAAAAGAGGAATATGGCCTTTGTCAATAAGCATGTTACGTGTAGGGAAGATGAGGAATCAGCGGACTGCCTATTCTTCCACCGTTAGGGTGTGAGAATCATTTGGGATCTTTTTTCTTCTGAGTCAAATGGGCGATAGAGAGGTCCCTTTTTTAATGTTATTGCAGGTGGTCTGTTGGTCAGTTTTCAGAGCGAGATAGTTCTATATGGGGGGAGATGTTTCCCTATGCAATCCTGTGGGGCATGTGGATGGAGAGGAATGCTAGAATATTTGACAAGTCCTCTCTTGCCTCTCAAGTTCTCCATTTTCTCGCTGATTTTGGGGTGGGTTCTTGTGTTCCCCGAATTTTGAGAGACCTCTTTTGGATTTGCTAAGAAGGGGGAGGGAAGAATCTGTATTTGGTAAGCCAGCCCAGAGGCGTTGCCTTGCTGGTAACCATTTGTTTATATCAAATACCTCTTAGAATTTGCAGAAGATGGCTCAGATTAGCTTGTCTTTGATGTGATCAAAGAGATCTCTCCCCCATCCACCCCCAATAACAAATGATCAATCCCAACCCTCTTTTTTAAGAATTGAGAATTTTATTCATTTAATCATACAAGATACATGGGTAATTAGTGCCCATACAGGTGATCCTCTTGACACTCAGGGGAATATCTACCCAAATCAAGCAACATAAAAAATAACAAAAAAGGCATATCCAAGCCAAAATTACAGGTTATCCCAAGGTCACCTTGATCGTGGGTTGCTTTGGTACGTGATACAGGAATGGGTACGCAATATGCTTCTTCCTCCAATACATGGTACGCTGCAGGTAGGATCATGTGCATCACTCTAATACATACATCGTGTATGCAATATCGTTTTATATATGAAGTCATATTGCAATTTATATATGCAATGATGAATATTATAGACCTTGCATACTTAGTGTTGTATTATAAGTAAAGACTTAAGAGTATAAATTTCCACATTATAAACGTAAATATGCATTAACTTATTCAATGGTAAGAATATACAGCTATAATTTTGGGTGAAAATAGCAAAATCTAGAACGCAGATGGCCCATAATCTGGATCGCTGGATCCATAATGGAAAACGTAGGGGATTTCATGTTTTAGGTAACACTGGGTTATCCCAACTTCCAAGCATCCCCATCTTCGAACACTCTCAGAAATCTTGTCTCACAGGTGCCCAATTGATAATCACATGCAGGATTTCTTTTTTCCTTTAGTGCATCCACTGATGTAAGTGAATCCACAAATATCCTAGCATTTCACACCTTCCACTCCAAAGAACCCCAAAAAAGAAAAAAAAACACATCTTCGACAGTCCCTGATTGGACTGCCCCTCCACTCCAACATATTTCCCATAGAAGCATTGAAGCACCATTCAATCCCAAACTGAGATAGAAAGAAGGCCCAGAAATCCCTAACCACCGGATAGTGGAGGAATAAATAATCAGTTGTTTCCTCATTCTCCCTAGTCCCTACACATGCCTCATATCATCACAAGCCCGCTCCAATCCTTTTCCATGCTTCCTAGTGGACCCAAATCCTTCCACAATCCATACCATCCATTCTCTAGTTAACGTCCAATCTTAACCAAGGGTATGACATCACAAGATACGACCATCGGATTTCCATCAAGCTTCAGGACTAACAAAAACCTTTAAAGCAAAATATCCAATAGTTGATTTTGCTTCAACAAACATTTTAAAACACTGTTTTTACTGTTGGACAAACTTTTGATGTTTGATGGAATGCCAACCCTGTAAACTTGCTGCACAAATAAGTCCTATGGTGATCTGTGGATCTCATGTTGGATTGCATCCAGGCATCTTAGCATTCCAGTGTTATGAACCCAACAACACCCACATGTCAAGCAGTAAATGGCATCAAGAGGTGCATCAAAGTCATAACATTTGGACAAGTGAAGTCCCCTTGCATGCTCAAGTCGAGGATAAGCCCAAGCAAATCAATTATGATCGACCCTCGATGAGTGACTCAATGCAATCAATCCGATGCGTGTGAATACAAACTCTTGTGTGGGGAGGCTATCACTCATATCTCACGGTGGGGATTAATCCATGCCAATTCTATTAGCAATCCGCTTCACACAAGAAAAGCACATGTGACCCACTTAATCCAATGGTTATGTATACTTTCAGGTACTCATGAATCATGATCCAAATTCTCCCATTAACATTTTGCAGTGGGATCACTTCCTACTTTCCATGGGGACTCTACATTTGATCCTTAAAATGTCTTTGCACATTGAACAAATATTGCCATTCATAACTTGTATGCAGAATTGATCAAAGAAAGCAAAATGTATATGAATAACAAAGTCATATATATCCACAATCATAAAAGGATTGGCTTTTAAGGGCACATGTAGGGGTGTCAATGGGCCAAACAGTGCAAAATCCAGGCCGAGACCTACCCCAGGCCTGGCCCATTGACAGCCCTAGGCACATGCATCCAATAGTCAGAACCCAGTTGTGGGTATTTCTTGTGTGGAGGGTGCAACCCAGAACAGTACTAACTCAAACCGATACAACTCAGACAAAATTGAGTCATATCAAACGATATTTCAAACCATGTGCACCACCGAAATCACCACCTTCCCATCATGGAAAACACACCCTACACTAAACCAGGGCAGATGAGCGGTGATCCACAGCCTTAATCTCGCTATAATTAAAGAACTACTTTTCCAAGTGACCACGTCTCAGCTAGATATCCACCCAATAGCATTCATTGAGTCGCCTTCCACCAATATATGTTAGAGAAGGTGATGCAGGACACCCTAATTATGATGCATGCCCATGAACATATATAATCCACCAGAATAACAAAACAATAATAGTAAAAAATCCCGCATCTATCATCATAATCTAAGAGAATAAAAAAAGAAACATGAAACAATGTGGGCCATCATCACTATCACACGGTGTGGGATTCAATTACGGCGTGGAATGGATCTGGCGAGGGATGGAACCTCCCGATCTTGCACGGTCAAGATCCAATCATATAATGGGATTCACTAACCCGAGGAATCAAGGATTTCACGGGTTAGGGAATCTGAAACTTGAGGATTAGGGTTTAGGATCAAAACCTCAAGTTGTAGGATTATAGAGAAATGAGAAATTAGGTTAGAAGGAAAAAGGGGAGAAGAAGATTACCTTGAAGAATGTTGGAAGGGCAAAGGAAGAAAGAAGAAGGAAGAAGAAGATTACCTTTGAAGAATGTTGGAGGGGAAAGGAAGAAGAAAGAAGAAGAAGATTGGGGAAGAAGGGATAAAGTTCTACACACACACACACACACACACACACACACACACACAGAGAGAGAAGGAGGCAACCAAAAGGCTTTTCATTCAATAATCAATAACTAAATTCGTAATGAGGGCTAAACCCTCTTAAATAAGCACTAAGAAATAAGAAAAGACTAAAATACCCTTAATACTTAAGTAAAAAAAAACAACTTAAAAAAAAAATAGTTCGCGCGGGCGTCGGGCGCCCGATCGGTCGCCCGAACATGGCCAAAAACCTCTAGCAACTAAAACATGAAACGGATGAATTTCGGGCGCTCGGTTGGGCGCCCGATCAGTGAAAATTATTCAGTTGGGTCTTCATCATCCTACACATGTGTCTTCCTATTGTGAGGTCTTCTACATACCAAATTACATGCGTAGGGCCTTCAATGCTCCTCATGTCGTCACGAATGATCAAAGCCCTTCATCGGGCCAAAGAGATGCATGCGTCGCTCGCCTTCTACGTTGATAAACCCTAAAGAAATTGATGTTCGCATCATTCTTCTCGGCTGAGAAGAGCTCGACTCCGTCGAGATAAAGCTCTTGTGACTCTCTAGCAAGTCTGGATCAATTCTTTGCAATTCCGCTTCTGTCAACCATGTAGATTCTGACAGTGGTTTATTCTTCCATTTGACAAAATATTTTTGGAAACCTCCATCTCTCGTGGAAACTATCTCTTCATCCACAATCCCTTCAATTTCTTCCTTTCGAGTGGTAGGGAAGGGGTGGAGTAGCTTGTGAAGCAAACTTAGAGTATGGCCACAAAAGAGAAGGATCAATGACAGGATTAGGGGAGAGAACTAGATCTTCCACATTAAACGTTGGATTAATGCCCATTTCAGATGGAAGGTCTATCCTATACGCGTTGGACCCAATTCTTTACAATACTTTGAATGGCCCAGCACTACTCACTTGTAATTTCTTAGCGGTACCCTGTGAGAACCACTCTGGCCTTATCCTCACCATTACATAGTCTCCTTCCTGAAATTCTTGTGATCTACGATGCGAGTCAGCTGAAAGCATATAACTATCAATGCTTCTATTAATCCGCTGTCTAATATATGTATGCAATTCATGAATGTGTCATGCAAATGCATTGGCTGACTCTGACGACCTTTGGGTGACAGACATGGATGAAACTAAAGGACGCTCTGAAAAAGCAACGGACTTGAAATAAACAATCCTATGGAAATAAGCAACCCTATGATCTAAAACTTGAAAAACGGTAACAAAAAGACACTTCCCATGGGTGGCACATAATTTCTCATTATAAGTGTTATAAACAAAGATGATGTTCAGGTATCCCAACACTTGAGAACACACACTATTGATGCCTAGTCTTAAACAGATCTTGACATTGACCATGATGCTCAACGTACCATCAAGATGAGAGATGGGGGGCCTTGACCATCATGCCGTGATTACATCACACTGAGATTTTATAGACGGCCAAAATGTGCCCACGTGCGCCACATACCATTGTTCTTAGGAGTGAAAAGGGCAGGCATGGCACACAGAACAAAACTCCAAATCAAGCTTTCCTTATTGAATTCTTCCTCGAGAAGTTTATCAAATTGACACTGCATTTCTGTATTTTCTGCGGGGTTCACCTAGTATGGAGAAAAGCTTGACAGGACCGACCTAGGGACAAGATCAATTGTGTGCTGAATGTCCCATTTGGGAGAAAATTTATCACATAAATCATTTGGTGGGATATCACAAGTCATATGGGTGTCTACCATCATATCATCACTAGTCTCTTTTTCAAATTCATTCGTGTGCATTATGGTAAGAGACTTAGATTGAGACTTTACATCACTTAAGTCACACATGACATTTGGAAGTGGTACGGTCTCAATTTCTTCGACCTTTTTATCACTAGCACACACTTCGTCATTCTCAACGATGGTGAGCGATGCCTCAATTTCTTCACTACTGATGTCAGGCACGTACTCTTCCACTTCATAAACAACCTGTTTGAACCCTTCCAACTTGCCATTCACGACGGTATTATCTCGCTCCCAAGGAAATATAATTGGTGATAAACTGATGCAGGACAGCCCTAAATATGATGCATGCTCATGAACACAATTATTCAGCGGAAATAAAAGCAATAATAATAATGAAATCTAGCATCAATCATCATAAACTAAGAAAATCATAAAGGAAACATGCAATGGGACGGGCCATCATCACAACCATGGAGTATGGGATTCAAGTAGTGTATAGGTTGGATCCGGCGAGGGATGGAACCTCCCGATCTTGCATGGTCATACCCAATCGATCAATGATGATCACTAGTCCGAAGAATCAGAAAGTTTCTCGGATTAAGGATTTGAGAATTTGGGGGTTTAGGGTTTAGATCGATTCTCAAGGTTTAGATCGTGGGGAATAACTCGTGGAATAAACAAAACAGAAGTTTAGAAGGATAATGATAGAAGATGAAATACCTGGAAGAAGTTGGAGGGGCACAAGAAGAATAGAGAAGAAGGAGATCAAGGAAGAAGAAGAAGCACCATGAGAGAGGGAAAGAGGAAGGAGGCAACCAAAGGTTCGCTCTTTTTCATAAATCAACAACTAATAAAAAAGATTAGGGCAACACCCTTATAAAATTCGGAATTAGCATAATTACCAAAATACCCCTACTAACAAAATTTAAAAAAAGACATTTGCATGAAAAAAATGTACCCACACTAACCCAAAACTCAAATAAGTAAAAAATGCGTAAAATAAACTCAAATCTAAGATGTCCAATGCGCTCCAATGATGGTGTGATGAAAGTGGGCCACAATGAACCAACGGTCCGATCACATCATCATCACGATCCAACGGTCTGATCATCTCCTCAAAGCAACTTACACATGTCTTCCCAAGGTGGGGTCTTTTCAAATGTTTCGGACTACATGTGTAAGGTCTTCAATGCTCCTCAATAGTCGCCTATCCACAAGGATGGTACTTGTGGTTGGCGCTTTCTTCGTTGGTACACCTTGAATGCTTTTGTTCCGCATCATACTCCTCGTCTGAGAAGAACTCGACTCCGGCGAGTTAAAACTCTTGTGGCGCTCTAGTAAATCTGGATTAACGCTCTGTAACTCCAGTTCTATCAACCATGTAGATTCTGACGGTGGCTTGTTCTTTCATTTGACCAAGTATCTTTGGAAACCTCCGCCTCTCATAAAAATGATCTCTTCACCCAAGATCTCCTCAATTTCTTCTTCATGGGTAATGGGTGGGGGAAGGGGTTGTATAGCAAAATCAGAACAAGGCCATGAAAGGGACGATGGATCAACGATGGGATGGTGGGAACGGACTAGATCTTCCACATTAAGAGTTGGGTTAATGCCCATTTCAGATGGAAGGTCGATCCGATATACGCTAGACCCAACCTTCTGCAATATTTTAAATGGTCCAGCACTACGCGTTTGTAATTTCTTAGCGGAACCTTGTGAGAACCGCTCTGGCCTTATCCTCACCATTACATAGTCTCCTTTTTGAAATTCTTGCAATTTACGATGAGAATCAGCTGAGATTTTAGAATCATCATTGCTCTTATTTATCCGCTGTCTAATATGTGTATGCAAATCATGAATATGGCGTGCGAATGCATTGGCTGACTCTGAAGACCTTTGGATGACAAACATGGGTGACACTAAAGGACACTCTGAAAAATCCACGAACTTAGAATAAACAATCCTATGGAAATAAACAATCCTATGACCTAGAATTTGAAAAACTAAAACAAAAGGACACTTCCCATGGATGACACATAATTTCTCATTATAAGTATTATAAACAAGGATGATTTTCAGGTATCCCAACACTTGAGAACAAACACTAGTAATACCAAGTCTTAAGCAAATCTTGACATCAACTATTATGTCCAAAATGTCACCAAGATACGGAATAAGGACTATGGTCATCATATCCACCATGACGTGAATACGTCGCATGATGGCTTGACGCTTGATTGAAGCTTTATGGGCGGTCAGGATATGCCCACATGTGTGCCATATGCCATTGTTCTTGGAAGTGAAAAGAGCGGACATGACACACAGAACAAAACTCCAACTCAAACTTTCCTTATTGAATTCTTCCCCAAGAAATTTATCAAATTGACACTGCATTTCTATATTTTCTGCGGGGTTCACCTGGTATGGAGAAAAGCTTGACAGGGCTAACCTAGGGACAAGATCGATTGTGTGTTGAATGTCCCATATGGGTGAAAATTTATCCCATAAATCATCTGGTGGGATATCACAAGTCATGTGGGTGTCTACCATCATATCCTCACTAGTCTCCTTTTCAAATTTATTCGTGTGTATTATGGTAAGAGACTTAGATTGGGACTTTGCATCACTTAAGTCACACATGACATCTGGAAGTGGTGCGGTCTCAATTTCTTCGACCTTTTCATCACTAGCACACACTTCGTCATCCTCAACGATGATGAGCGATGCCTCAATTTCTTCCATTTCCTCACTACTAACATTAGGCATGTACTCTTCCACTTCATAAACAACTTGATTGGATTCTTCCAACTGGCCATTCACCAAGGTATTATCTCGCTTCCAAGGAAATATAATTGGTGTTAAACACTCAAATTGTTCATAAGCCGAGATTTCCTTAATGATGGGTTGGACCACTTTACAAGGAGGGGACCATATTGGTTCTGTGTTTGGACGGGAAGGTGGGGCAACTCTCTTCTGAGCCAAGGGCTTTTGACGATAAGAGATGGGAAGATATTTTTCTTTTAAACGCTCTTTCATCTCGTCCCATTGTGAGATCGGGGCTCTCCCAACTCTATCACTTCTTCGCTCCAAATCTGCCCAAAACGACTTGGCTTGGCCCTCCAATTTCCACTTAGCAAACCTCACTCGACGATAATTCGGCATATCATACCAATAAAAAAAATAGTCCAAGTCTTCAAGCCAATCAAGGAATGTTTGTGGGTCCATGTGACCATTAAAGTAGGCCAAGTCATCGGAGTTCGGCTTTCCATTGGGTCTCGACGGCCACACTACAACACTTAATGGCCTTGAAGATCTCAAACGCCTATACTCCATTCACTACGGGGAGACTCTACGGACCGGGTGACTCACAATATGGATGCAATGAATTTAAACTACAATGAACTGACACTAATTAATTCTAGATGATGCGACTCAAATCTGAAAATTTTCCAAATTAGGAAACTTTCTAAAATTGGAAAGTTTCTAAAATTGGAAACTTTTTAAATCCGAAAATTTTCCAAATTAGGAAACTTTCTAAAATTGGAAAGTTCCTAAATCTGAAAATTCACCAAATTAGGAAACTTTCTATATCTGGACATTTCCTAAAACAAACCTAAAAATCAAAACCTTAATTTTTTTTATAACTCAATCTAGACAAAACCATGCAAGCCTATTCTCTGATACCAAATTTGATGCAGGACAGCCCTAAATATGATGCATGCTCATGAACACAATTATTCAGCGGAAATAAAAGCAATAATAATAATGAAATCTAGCATCAATCATCATAAACTAAGAAAATCATAAAGGAAACATGCAATGGGACGGGCCATCATCACAACCATGGAGTATGGGATTCAAGTAGTGTATAGGTTGGATCCAGCGAGGGATGGAACCTCCCGATCTTGCATGGTCATACCCAATCGATCAATGATGATCACTAGTCCGAAGAATCAGAAAGTTTCTCGGATTAAGGATTTGAGAATTTGGGGGTTTAGGGTTTAGATCGATTCTCAAGGTTTAGATCGTGGGGAATAAACTTCGTGGGGAATAAACAAAACAGAAGTTTAGAAGGATAATAATAGAAGATGAAATACCTGGAAGAAGTTGGAGGGGCACAAGAAGAATAGAGAAGAAGGAGATCAAGGAAGAAGAAGAAGCACCATGAGAGAGGTAAAGAGGAAGGAGGCAACTAAAGGTTTGCTCTTTTTCATAAATCAACAACTAATAAAAAAGGATTAGGGCAACACCCTTATAAAATTCGAAATTAGCATAATTACCAAAATACCCCTACTAACAAAATTTAAAAAAAAGACATTTGCATGAAAAAAATGTACCCACACTAACCCAAAACTCAAATAAGTAAAAAATGCGTAAAATAAACTCAAATCTAAGATGTCCAATGCGCTCCAATGATGGTGTGATGAAAGTGGGCCACAATGAACCAACGGTCCGATCACATCATCATCACGATCCAACGGTTTGATCATCTCCTCAAAGCAACTTACACATGTCTTCCCAAGGTGGGGTCTTTTCAAATGTCTCGGACTACATGTGTAAGGTCTTCAATGCTCCTTAATAGTCGCCTATCCACAAGGATGGTACTTGTGGTTGGCGCTTTCTTCGTTGGTACACCTTGAATGCTTCTGTTCCGCATCATAAACACTCCTCAACTTGTTCAAAAGACGAGATTTCCTTAATGACGGGTCGGACCACTTTACAAGGAGGTGGTGGCCATATGGGCTCTCTTTCTGGATGGGAAGGTGGGACAACTCTCTTCTGAGCCAAGGGCTTTTGACGATAAGAAATGGGCAGATATTTTTCTTTCAAACGCTTTTTCATCTCGTCCCATCGTGAGATCGGGGCCTCACCTCTCCGCTCAATTCGTCGCTCCAAATCTGTCTAAAACAACTTGGCTTGGCCCACTAATTTCCACTCGGCAAACCTCACTCTACTGCAATTCGACATATCATACCAATAAAAAAAGTAGTCAAAGTCTTCAAGCCAATCAAGGAATGTTTGTGGGTCCATGTGACCATTAAAATAGGCCAACTCATCGGAGTTCGGCTTTCCATTGGTCTCGAAGGCCACATGACAACACTTAACGGCCCTGAAGATCTCAAACGCCTATACTCCATTCACTACGGGAAGACTCTACGGACTGGGTGACTCACAATATGGATGATATGATTCTAATCCTATGAAGATGCATGACTGACGAACTTCCTAACCTTAGACTCATCAAACCATAATTTTCTAATTCAAGAAATTTCCTAAATTTGGAAACTTTCCAAAAATGACATTTTTTCTAAAAATAGCAAATTTAAAAAATCAGACTTTCTAAGTCTGGAAAACACTAAATCTAGACACTACGACCTAAATTTGAAAATTTTCCAAATCTGGAAACTTTTTAAAAATGGAAAGTTTCTATTTTTGGAAACTTTCTAAATCTGAAAAATTTCTAAAACTAACCTAAAGTGAAACCCTAATTTGTTAACTCGATCTAAACACAACCATGCAAACTCTAAGCTCTAATACCAAAATTTGATGCAGGACAGCCTAAACTTTCATGCATGTATGAGACATAAAATTTAGCGGAATAAATCAAGCAATCTAAATTAAACATTCAACAACTATCATCATAATCTAAGAGAATTAGAAAAGAAACATGCAACAATGTGGGCCATCATCACAATCACACGGTGTGGGATTCAATTACGGCGTGGAATGGATCCAGCGAGGGATGGAACCTCCCGATCTTGCATGGTCAAGATCCAATCGTATAATAGGATTCACTAGCTCGAGGAATCAAGGATTTCATGGGTTAGGGAATTTGAAACTTGAGGATTAGGGTTTAGGATCAAAACCTCAAGTTGTAGAATTATAGAGAAATAAGAAATTAGGTTAGAAGGAAAAGGGGGAGAAGAAGATTACCTCGAAGAATGTTGGAAGGGTAAGGGAAGAAAGAAGATTATCTTTTAAGAATGTTGGAAGGGCAAAGGAAGAAAGAAGAAGGAAGAAAGAAGATTATCTTTTAAGAATGTTGGAGGGGAAAGGAAGAAGAAAGAAGAAGAAGATTGTGGAAGAAGGGATGAAGTTCTACAGAGAGAGAGAGAGAAGATAAGGCAACCAAAAGGCTTTTCATTCAATAATCAATAACCAAATTCGTAACTAGGGCTAAACCCTCTTAAATAATCACTAAGAAATAAGAAAAGACTAAAATACCCTTAATACTTAAATAAAAAAATAACTTAAAAAAAATAGTTCGCACGGGCGTCGAGTGCCCGATTGGTCACCCGAACATAGCAAAAAACGTCCAGCAACTAAAACATGAAATGGATGAATTTCGGGCGCTCGGTCGGGAGCCCGATGAATAGTGGTCAGGCTCCCAAAGATAGTGAAAACTGTCCAGTCAAGTCTTCATCATCATACACATGTGTCTTCCCATTGTGAGGTCTTCTACATGCCAAATCACATGCGTAGGGCCTTCAATGCTCCTCATGTCGTCACGAATGATCCAAGCCCTTCATTGTGCCAAAGAGATGCATGCGTCGCTCGCCTCCTACGCTGATAAACCTTAAAGAGATTGATGTCCGCATCAAAAGGCATTGCTGTTAAGATTAAGAGAGGTCCTAATAGATCCACTTCAATCCAGCTAGATTCACCAGCCCTATACAACCACATAAGATGAGCTCACTCCACCAATTACAGTGATATCCACATTTCCCGAAGAACACACACGAACATTTTACTGCAACCAACCAATTGTTTGGGCAGGCCACCTATCAATTCTTTTCAACCTCTACTTCGGCATTTTCTAAAGCACCCTACCCCTTGGTTTAAAAGGCCATGCTGTCCAACCAAAGACAGAGTCCAGGATAAATCTCAGGAGCACCCAAACCATTTTAAAAACCTGAAAAAAGAATGACCGAATTTCCAACACCCTATTGCAACTTGCAATGAAGGAAAAGGTGATCAACTGTTTCTTCATTTTTCCTATATAACAAACACACTTGGGAAGAGCCATCGGATACTCTCCCCTCCTAGGTGGTTGTTCTCTACATGCCAAAAGATGGAACAAAACCCCTTTTGCTTCTCGAATTGGAAGATGTTTCATATTCATTGGGAGGCACACTGGTAGGTAAATAAATTAAGCATGGAGCCTAGTGCACATCACTAAGGACTTGGGTGTTATATACCTAGCCAACGTTGTTAAATGCGACCACATATTCGCATATGCGAATTCCCATATGCAGATTGCATATGCTAAATGTGACATGCGATTGCATACGGTATATGCGATCACATATCTGCCAACCATTGGCTTTTTTTTTTTTGTGCAAAAAATCGAACTTTAGTAAGTACTGTAACTTGTAACTGTAAGTTGTGTAACCATATTGTTGAATGTAACTTAGTATTAGTGTAACTAAGTTGTAATTTATTATAGTGTAACTTAGTGTCAATGTAACTAAGTTGTAACTTGTAAGTAGAGTTAGTGTTATAGTGTAAAAATAATAAACATTAAAATGAACCTCAAAATTATAGTTGTACAATAAATAGCTTATTGATTGTTTTGTTACCTAACTATATTGTTGAATGTTGAATTTGATGTACTTCATTCATTTTTCTAACAAGTCACAAAATAATTTTATATATGTAAAATTACTATATTAGTTACCTATTAACTTAGGGAAGTTTTTCCTAAGTTCTTACTTATATTTTTCTACATTTTTTTTTCAAATTTTCTCTTATTTTTTATTCTTTTTTTTTAATTTTCATTAAAAAAAATTTTAAATACGTGACCGAATATGCGATTGTGCGATTGCATATGCGCATAGGCATATGCAATTGCACAGAACTGCATATGTGGTTTGACAACATTGTAACTAGCATATAATGTAAATGGGAATGTGCTGTAGTTTGTACTGACTTAACACTTTTCCATTTAGCTTTCTTTTCCTAGATTAACTCTTTCATCATTTATTGATTATCCTTTTGTTTCACATGTTCAAAAAACTGTAAGAAGAGACCTTAATGCAGGGGTATTTTCACACCGAGCTCGAGTGCAGTAGCCTCGGTGAGGTGGGGGCATGCTCGAGGTGGGGCGACCCATGTGAGGTGGGAACTATGTGAGGTGGGGCCCGCAAAGGAGGGTTCGGCCGAGGGCCTAGTTTGGGCTATCAGATAAAGGGATTGATTCATCACGCTCTATCAATTCGAGCTTTTAGAGCAAGTGGTTAGTTGTCCTGCGTCAAAAGTGGTATCAGAGTGAGAGGTCTCGTGTTCGACACTCCTTACTGGGGGTGATTAATGCAGGGGCATTTTCACATCGGGTTCGAGTGGGGCAGCCTGTGTGAGGCTAGGGCACGCTCAGGGTGGGGCGACCCGTGTGAGGCAGGTGGACTGTGTGAGGCGGGACCCATGTGAGGTAGGGTCCACAAATGGGAGTTCAGCCGAGGGCCTAGCCTGGGCTATGAGATAAAGGGATTGATTCGCCATGCTCTATCCGTTCGAGCTTTTAGAGCAAATGGTTAGTTGTCCTACATCAGACCTATTGGAATGGTCTGGGTCTACTGAACATGGTGATTAAAAAACATCAGAGCAATATAATACACTTCCCTCCTCCAATGGCTTTTTACACTTTCAAAGCAAACTAATATATGTTGAAATTGCACATCAAGGAGGGTTTAAATGCACTAATTAATGGATTAAGCAAACACATTTTCAAATGTTAAGGAGATTCCATCATGAGTAAACATTTGTGGGTGTATGGCTTGAATTTGGATTGACGAATCGCCTTCTTGCAGTTCCTCGAAGTAAGAGTTTCTGAATATTTTTCAATCAGAGAAATTTTCCCATTACCACATAGGAAAGAGCTCAAGTCCGTATTCTTTAAAAAGCAAATCAGCCAAGTTCAGCATAAGACATGACCAAGGAGGATTTATGAAGCAAAGTGGCAATCGATTTGGGTGTGGCCTTGTGGGAGTGCGTAAGTATCTGTTTCAAAATGTAACTAATTATAAATGTGCAGGATGTAAGAGGGGGAGTGGGGAGTCCGAAAAGTGATTCGAAGGAGGAGCGGCACGTTGTCAAATGCAATCGCATATGCGCATACTATGGATCTGATCGCATCATGGCATATGCAATCCTAGCAAGTATGCCATGGCATACTTTGCTATGCGATCGCATATTTCCCAATGGTCAGAATGGGAGCAATTTTTTTATTTTTTCAATTTGGGGAACTTTTGCCTATAAATAGGCACTCATATCCCCTCCATTTTCACTATTTTTTACTCCAAAGCTCTTACTCTTTCTCTCTTACACCTCTTTCTCTCTTACTCCAATCTCTCTACAACTATTTCAAGTATGTTTATTTTTTAATATTTTGGAAGTAGTGCTTTTTTTTTGTAAATTAAGTTGTAAGTTGTTTCAAGTTATCCATTTATCAATAAAATTTCTTTGTTCGAAGTTTTTAATAATTAATTCTCTTCTAATGTAGTTTATTGATTGTTTTGTTGAAATTTATATAATATAATATAAATAATTAAATATATAACTTAATGAAACATTCAAACTACAATGAAATAAGTAAAATAACCCAATCCAATCATGTGTACTAATTAGGCACGTTTTTTCCTTCTTTTTTTTTAGATTTTTTTCATTTTTTTTCGATTTTTCCTTTTTTCATTTTTTATTTAAAAAAATGAGATGGCATATGCAATTATGCAATCACATATGTGATTTGACAACATTAGCAGCACCTAGTTAGAAGCATTGTTCGAAGTATCCCCATTATTATTTGTATCTCCAACTCGGCGATATTGATAATACTGGGTAGTATTAGAAATTTCAAGTATCAGCAATGTATCACCAAGTATCGCCAATGTATTGCCAATATTTTCAACTGCGTAAATTCCAAGTGTCACTTGTATTGCCAACATATTGATGATATTGCCGATGTATGGCCAATATTTTCAAATGTGTCGATGATATTTCGATAATATTGTCAATGTATTGATATCGCTAAAAATATGTTTATTGAAAAAAACTCCATTTCAAATTTTTTTTATGGGGGCATGGTTGTATGCACTGCTTAATTTGTCAACAATTATATCGATAACACAACATGGGCGATATCGAGACCACAATCTTTTGTTTCCTTTCTAGTTGCCAACGATTTCTTGGCAAAATATTGTGTGTTGTTGATATTATGAAATATGATAGCTATTCGGATGAAAGGTGGAATGGTTGGATGGATTGCTGGATGGATAGATGGGATGGATGGGATAGTTGGACCGATTTCTTACGAAGTATGCTTTTAGGCCCCATTAAATAGAAACTTATTATGTATGCAAACTTTTTTGCAATTTTTTTATTCATAAATTTGCAAATATGTGTATTTTAGCATCTCCTGTGGTTTCATTGAAAATTTTCACTATTTTCCCCATGTTTTCCAATGTTTTCCCTTCCCACATTTCCAGTTGTCGACGATATTATCAGCAATATCGATATTGTTTCTGTATCTTTGGCCAGCAAAACTTGTAGCGATACTGATACTTTGAACACTGGTGAGAAGGATCCTGCAACTAAGAATCAGCCAAGCTTAGCATAAGATATATGGGTGATATGAGCACCTCACCCTCGTCATCCATAAAGATGCCCCTGAAACTGGTCTTCCTTGGGCTGCCTTCAGTAGTAACCAGCAAAAAGTAGTCTCAGCCAACCACCAACATAGGCACTCTAGACATGTTCAGCCTAAAATTCTACAAAGTCCTTCCTTTCTTTTGGAACGATACAGTAAACCCCAGTTCTCAGACAGTCAATTCAACAACTCAAAACAGAATAAGCATTCCAACTTGTCTGGTACTCATAATTTCTCGAAGTCAAACCAGAAGATTCAGATTAAGGGTTTTGTAGGGGTAGATATGTATGAATGTGGATTCAAGCCTTCCCTCAGTCCAAGCCAACTAATTCAAGAGAAACTTGCCAATTGGAGAAATTGGGAATCCGCGGATGATTTGAAGATAAGCAACATGAAGTGAAGCAACATGAGCACTAAGAACCTACCCTCATGTTCTCATTCAAATGTCAATCCACGTAATCAACACCACTGAAAGCCAGGAAAACTTCCTTCATTTTGTCAATCCTCACATATTTTTTAGGAAAATTCCTCACACATAAAATTCAAATTGTCATGAGGCCCAGGATAGGACCTCCCATGTTAGAAGGTTTCGGCCATGAATAATCAGATTTCGATATCCATTGACACGTCTTTCTAACCTCGTTTTCTATTAGTATTCATGAAAAGATAGCACTTCAAAAATAAAATAATAAAAAAGAAGAAGAGAAAGATCAAGAAACTGAATTACCATTAGATGAGAGAACCAAACAGAGCTATGCATATATTACATATACCAATTTTCACATACCTCAAATATAGCTTAGAAACACCAACTTGAAAAGATAATCATGCAAAGGAAAACATTGAGATCACATCAAAAACTTTGAACTTAATGCATGATTGATGCGCTTACCATAAGCAGTCATAACTATCGAAAGAACAGGACCACGGTGCGCCTGCCACATCATCCCTTCCCTGAACGTACTCCCATCCAAATTCTGATCCATCTTCCACGATCGTATCTTCCCATCCTTATGTCCACTCCAAATCAACCGATTCCCAGCATCCGCAATCATACACAGTGTCGGCGACGTATGCGAAGATTCATGGAACGGTGCAGCTTCCTCATCTCCGTTTGACTGCAACCGTGCGCTTGGCTGGAACTTGTCATCGAAATTCCAAAACCGCACGCCCGATTCCTGCCCCGCCCATATCTGCTGTTCCGTACACACTATTGTCCTGAGGAACGACCCCAACTGGGTCTCCCGCAGTGGGTGCGGCCGCAGCTCCAGCGAGGGCGGGCGGTCGGGGTGCATAGCTGCGCGGACTGGGACCTTGAAAATCCCGGTCCCTCCGCCACTGCCGACGAATTCCGGCAGCCCGTTGAGATCGTTGTCGGAGGAGGAATCAGACAGGTTCCGGTCAAGGAACCTGCTCATGAATTCGAGGCGTTCGCTGACGGGCTGAGGGTGTATCGACAGCTCGTCCTCTGAAGATGAGTCGTAGATGGGATCGCGGATGATGGGGCGAGAGACGTGGACCTCGTCAAGGCTGTAATTGCGCAAGGGTTCGTGCTGGGCCATGCTGCGGCCTGCGTCGCTGAGCTTCTGGCTGTAGGAGTAGATCTTGCGGTGAGGGGGGCTATTGCTGATAGAGGTCAGGGAGTCGCGGAAGTCCTCGTCGTCGTCTGAGAAGCGTTCGTCCATTTGGCAGTATAAATATACGTGTTTGTGTCTTGTCTTCTTCTTTTGGGAAATTCGTCGAACAGGTGGTGTGCGTGTTTGTGTGAGATGAGCGTTTGGTGCAGATGCTGATATGAAATGTGGTGTTGGGTGGGTTTTTGGAACGGAGAAGGACGAATCCGGGGAGAGAGAGAGAGAGAGAGAGAGGGAAGGCCTAATTGAGATACTGCGGGATTGAAATAAATGGCTTTTGGATTAGAGCGGAGAGAGGAAGCGGATTTTTTGTTCCGATGCGCTGGCAGAGCACGACTGTTCATATACGTGCATGCTAAATCTAGCCACTTGGAATGTTTTTACGACAATCTAAACCGTTAAAATAGTAGAAGTATGATTTTTGCATGAACAAATATTCTTATATTATTATATATTTTTCTATTTATGTAAGTTTTTTGCTGTTTCTTTGATTTGGACCGTCTTGTTGGAAAGTGATTGTAATGATCGTTCGTATTCGTTTTTGGGTAATGATCAATCTACATCGTGGCCCACCTTTTGGAAAGTTTCGATTGGGTATCTTGCATGCCACGTGTATGATGATTGTGCGAGTGTGTTGGGATGATACGTGCTCTGCAGGAGTATCTAAATTTTTTCTCGTGGAGGAATGTTACGGATGATCGACCAAGCTGCTCTCCTCATACTCCCCCGCCACGTGATGACCCGGACCGTTCAATTAGTGGGTCCCACCATGTATGTGCTACACGGCATCCCTTATCAGGTATCCTCACCGTCCATAACGGGTGAGTTTGAAACTGTTTTTGGGCGGCTGTTTCTCACTCACATGGGACGGTGAGATCTTTTATGAGTGAGATTTTGTAATGTGGCCCACCAGTGGGGCCTTCTAGGGAACGGTTGGGATCATCACGTGCTGCGTCAGAAGGGATACTTTTCTTTCGTGATGGACGGGTAGCGTGGAAAACATCTGGCTGACCAGTGATCATCTCCATCCATTCAAAGGTGGTCAGGATGTCTAATCAGCGGTCCAGATTTCAACACATAGATGGACGATGCTGATCTCTGTTACGTTGTGGATGTTCTAGATGAACAGTCGACCCTTTTCCGGCAAACATCCGACAGGAAAGGGCCACGTTGGACGGGCCACAGTCTAGAAACCTCAGCCTCTTATTCCTGACAATCCTTCGTCTTATCATCGGTTTGGAAATGGATGGTTGAGATGATCTCTTGGTCCATCCATGATGAGGCCTACTTAGATCTATGGTTGGATCATTGGGACAGTGAGCCCACCATGGATGACAAAATCCCACCTGTCAAAACCGTTAACACGAAAGTCAGTATCCATTTTCAGTGGAGGATATCAAATGGCGGGCCCACTCATCAGGTGAGCTAGCACATGCACGTTTAGTGCAGACTGTTAATCGTCATCTCTCTAACCATCCATTTTCCTTGCGCCTGTGTGGCCCATCTGATAATGTATGGAATGATTTTTGGGCCACAAACATTCACTATGGTCCCATACAAGCGTTCAGGACACTCACACGCGTAACACTTGTGATGTGTATTTATGCTTGATTTTGGCATACTTGTGACGTGTGTTTATGCTTGATTTTGGCGTGCGTGCTTGATTTTAGCGTGCTTAGAGAAGTCGTCATGTGTTTGCATGGACTAAAAAGGATCCACTGACATGTGTGTGAGAGAACATTGAAAGAACAAAGGTCCCGTTAAAGCAAGTCTCTCTCTTTTGCACTTTTAAAGCATTAAATGATAGTATCTCATAAAAAAAATTCAACTACTTGCATGAGATGTGTGGCCCATGTTGAAATTGACTGTGCAGCTCAAATCTAACTGAACAACTTTTTCAACCCCAAACACCAGGATAGACGGATATGTCGAACTCGATCGTATATGACTAAGATTTGGGAATATCGAGCACCTATTTAATCACTCACAATATGTTGTTTATAAGAATCATGTGATTATTGAAGGGTAAGGTTTGTCCTCCAAAAAAGGGTTACACCTTTAACTTTCATATGAAAGGACTTTCAAATACAGAAGTAAACAAAAAGAAAATATTTATAGTCAATCCACGTAGGGCAATTGTGAAGCACCTTTCTAGATGAAGAACTTAATTTGCACTAAAATAGAACTAGTCCAGTATATAAGCACAGATCTAGATTACAGCTACTCCTAATGTTAAGATTAAACTATTGATTATGCTAAAGAATGCAAAGCATTGATTATGCTAAGAAACATAAAAGATAATTGAAAGATGGATTTGACTGATTTAGTTTGCTTGGGTTGGTATGAGACCCTTTTGCTTTGTTGAAATCCTTTGATATTTATAAGCTTCATCTCTCCTCACGTCTTGATAATTATAACAATCGTTTATGTATGATCTGGCCTTCGAAATCCTTTCTTCTCCATTTACCACTTGTCATGATAATTGTTCTCGGGCCCTTTCTTCATTTGACCACGGTCTGCTCGTCTATGCTTTATCTTTAAATGATATGGATTCACTCGATCAATGCCAGTTGTGCTTTCACAAAATTCGCTTTAAATATTTCTGCAGATTTTATATATGTTGCATACATTTCGTGCAGTAACACATGTCCCCTTCTAATTGGTTCTTCCAGGAACAGTAAAAAATAAGATAGAATAGAGCCTAGCCAAAAGTAACTCCCTATAGATTGCAAAGCCAAGTGATGTAAGAACTTTAACAATCTTCTAATATGAGAGTCTAAATATGCAAGGACTATAGCCAACGCACAGTCCAAAGCGATAGTCTCTTTGTACACATAACAATACGTGATAAGCTACCCTGACGTAGATGAGACTACAAAAGGCTACCGCCTCCCAAAGGCCTATAAGAAGTAGCAACCGAAGAAAAACTTAAGTCCTCACACGCATTACCGCCAAACATGTCCTTACTTTCCCATCTACCATGATATCTATCATTTTATTTTATTTTAATTTAGCCCCATCGCTGCTCACAGCATGGGGCCCTTAGTTTTTAATCATTAGTTTAACTCTCCACCCATTATCTACGCTTGATCGTAAGAAAGATTGTATAGTTTTTTAATGGAAGGTTGTGGGGCTTTTATGCTACGTGTTAGATGATTCTGTCTGCCATCCTCGCCATGAAGTCTGGCCTACACTAGATGACGAATGGATAGTCAAATTACGACCATCTCGCCGCGTGCTTGATTTCAATCAAGACCATGGACATGTTGTCACCTTACCGATCGTCTCACCACGAAGCCTGATTCTGATCAGGCAATAAACAAATTGTCGAAGATCTATCCCTCCATTTGTCGTCTCGCAGTGACACTTAGTTCCGATCGAGTAACGAACAAACGTCCATCTTGCACATCACGTCCATATCGAGTAATGAACAAACGTCCATCTTTTACATCACAATCAGTATCGAGTAACGAACAAACGTCCATCTTGCACATCACAACCGTTTCACTAGGAAGCTCAATCTCAATTGGGCAACAAATGAATCGCCATTCCTCAAGTCGATCATAAATATCATTATTATAAAAATTATCAATAGAATAATATTTTCAGCTTATATTTTTTCCTTTTATTTTTACTATTGAACTATGGTAGTGGATTATGACTGAAAGAAAAAAAAATTAAAAAAATATAGCTAGTCACCATATAAAAAGAACTCATTGAAAAGTAGAAGGTCATCCTATACTATTTCACAAATTACATAAGAATTTGGCTGAAAGGACTCTGGATCTTATGTCCCATCCCCCATCCATCCATCTTAGTGCAAGGGATACCGACAATTAAGTAAAGCAGGCTATCTGTCTTAGAGTAAGGGATACCAACAATTCAATCCACCCTTGAGTAATGCATCCACTAGCAATCCCGCACATAAAAGTTCCATCACCCTCTCTCACACATGCAGCCCAATTTAATTGATTTGAGCGGAGAAAAAAGTGTGTCTGTGTTTGGCGCTTGCAGACGGGAGCCTGTGATCAGCGGTCCTCTATTATCAATAACAAAAGGCCTGCGATGTGATGCTCCGTTGATCAACGAGGAACATGACACGTGGCCACATCTCTGATCAAAGTCAACGGGTTTTCAATTCTAACAAGTGGGCCCTATGGTTTAATAATCCTGACCACTGGTTCGTTGTTTCCCATTGGAGACTGAAAAATCTACAATCTTAACCTTTTGATTTACGGCCCTCAGATGCACGGTTAAGAAGAGAAATCAAACAAATGATCCACATTAAAATGAGAAAGCTCTTAACATCGGTCGCTTGGATGTCCAACTTTGGTGGTCCATCCATGAAAGTATTCAACGATCCAACGGTCTGGATTGAAATGCCACGATCACTACTTGTCAGAATATAAAATGCGTGGGTACCATGAAGGTATGCCGGCCACGCATATCATATAATTCCTCTTGATAGACTGCTTCAATAATGCAGGAAATGTCTTCGCTTTTGAAATTACCTGATCGGATGGCGGTTCCACTGCAACGTCTATGGAATCAGCCTACTCTATGGCCACGTGTTTGAAGCCTACCATATTACAGGGACCAAATCCACTCCGTCCATCATGTGGACCATCTTATTTTACCCGTGAATAAAAAACAAATCAGTTCGATCAAACACTCAGGCAATACCAGGTAAAATCACGCTTAAAACCTAAAACATACGTGGTGTGGCCCACAAAAGTTTTTTAATGGCCTGATATTTTGTTTATCCATTCATCCTAGTGAGTTCCATCTTATGAACGTATTGGATGGAATATATAAAACAGTGCGCCAAAAACTATTAGAGGTTATGTCGGCAGGCGTCCCATCCCAACTATTCTCGATGGTGTGGCCCATCAGTGTTTTGGATGGGTCTAATTTTCAAATGGAATCATTAAATTGAGGGGTGGGACCTTATGGACGGACTGGATGTGGTCCCCTATGTCACAATGGGCCCACACACAGTAGCAGGATAAGTACGAAGACGACCCGGTCTCCAATCATAGAAGGCTTAACGGGTGTTGGAAGCACGTCAGCTGGAATTGGTAGGTTTTAGGTATGCGGAGGAGTTATGTTTGACACGGATACGTGACACATTCAGACGTGTCGTGGGTCACAAACCCGAGGCTTTCTATTGTGTACTCGGGTTCTCGTATTTCAAAAGTGGGGCCCATGATCCGGTAATCCAGACCATTGGTCTGTTTCGTGCTACACAGATGATTGAACACGTATCTAAAATCTCCCCGATAGAACAATACTAAATCTTTGATTTACGTCTGACAAAATAAGCGGTTAAGAAGAGAAGCACTGCAACCGTACACATTCAACTGAACTAATTATCAAAAAATTGTGGCCTGGATCTTCTAATCTGGGCGATTTGATGTATCCAACGTAGAATGGTACAGATAATGGGATGTGATCAGACAGCGGATGTATCACAAGTTATGATGCATCTTTTATTTCATGCGTAGAATATCCGGTTGGTGTAAAAGATGGACCACATCATGATTATCAGCATAGGTGAAAATCAAGGCCATCCACTCATTGGGTAGGACACACCAGTACCTACGTCATGCTATTGGCTATCCATTGATTTTGATGTTGTGTTTTGATCGATGGCTGGATCCTCTTGATTTTTGCATCAGATGATCATCATGGTGTAGCCCACTTTCTTCACGGATTGGATTTTCCACACATATGACTTTTTGGCTGTAAAAGTGGTTGTATCATCACTTATGATAAATCCACTGCATCTGATAGTTATCTCCAAGTAAATGGCCTCCGGAACGAAACTGTGGGCCCCACTTGACAGAAAACCCCAGTGCACTGCTGAAAAGCTGGGGCTAAGGTATGCTGGATGTGGGCCCCAGTAACTATTACCAGAAATGCCACCATTGAATTATTGATGTGTCGTGTATGCATTCTTATGTGCATTGAGTTGGCATGGAACATGTTTCACATGGAGAATGCATCTGCGACCTTTAACTGACTAACGCTGCCAACGACAAATATTCTGAGACCCGGAATCGCGAGGGGGGAGCGGATTAGAGGTGAGGGCTTGACCTTGGGCCACCTTGAGGTATGTGTTCTATATCTACACTGTCCATCAGTTTTTCTAACCTCATTATTGGACATAGCCCCAAAATGAAGCCGATCCAAATCTCAAGTGGACTACAGTATAAGAAACAGTGATCATTAAATACCCACAGTTAAATAATTCTTAGGGCTCAACGTAACAACCTGTCGATCAGGTCACACGGAATTGGATGAAGGGAAAACACAAATATCAGCTTGATCCTAAACTATTGTGGGGCCAACAAGTTTTTAATGGCGGTCATTCAATTGATACCGTGTGGTCCACTTGACATTCGGATCTGCTTCATTACTAGGATCATGATATAAAATGAGCTGGAAAAACTGATGGACGGCGTGGATATACAGCACAGACATCAAGGTGGCCTCACGGTCAGGGCCTCAGCCGCACGAATCTATATCCTCCATTATTATTGAGTAGGGAACATCTGCTGAGAACATCTGCTGCCGGCTCTTTGATGGTGAAAGCAGGATTTCCCCGCTTGATGATAACTGAGGATCCGGATTCCGCCCGCTCGACTGTTACCTGAGCCCCACTTAATCCTTTCCCAAGTGCGACATGCAGACACTAGAAAATCGTATGCGAGACACGTGTGAGTGAAATTAAACCGTCCAAATCGTGGGCCGCTGTAAACCGTTCATATCAAACAATTGCAATCTACTGATGCTCGCACGGGCATGGAAATCTGACCGATGGTGAACGTGAAAACTACTCCCATGTCAGGATTGAGCATAAAAGTCCATGAATCAGAGGTTAGGACCGTCCATTTCATCTGACTTTAGGCTCGTCTCTTATAAATAGTGGGTCCCACAATTTGTACGGCTGAATTTGAGACAGGTGGATGCCATGTGTTCAATTTTGAGTGCATGCGTGGGAGCCATCACAATCTTTGTAGACGCGAATGAAAAGGTGGCAAGCATAAGCAGCTCACACGCGCATGAGATCCCAGACGTTCCTGATTGTGAACGTGTACTGGCCTGAAAGCCAAGATGGTTCACTCATCTGGTGGGCCTCACATCTATGTTGAATGCGGTTGTTGGCTAGATATTTGAAAGATCAAGAGAGAGTATCCACTGTAGCTCCCATCTACAAGATTGGCAAGATATTTGAAAGATCGGGAGATCTGGACCGTCAAACGTTGCCCTAATCGAAAAGGGAACGCCATGAGACTTTTCGAGCTCTTTATGACCGTACGTAAGTAGAGTTTTGTGGTATTTTCTCTAATTTTCCGGTAGATAATCCGTGCCTTTGCAATGCAGTAATTAATCTCCTTTTATATTACGATCCACCAATGTAACGGTCAGTCGGTCACATCATCAACTCTCTCAATGGCCGTCTCATGTGGGTGATATATGTTTATTTACTTTTTAATCACAATTTAAATCATTAAAAAAGATTTAAAATTAAGTAAAATAATAATATGAAATGAAATCCATTAGAAGCTTGATTAACAAGCCACGTGGGGATCGTCAAGGATCTCGAGGCCTCGTGGCCGTTGATCCAACAATCTGGACCACGTATGCCATGTTCGCTCTTTGTTGTGCTGCTTCCTGTACACAGCTTTTTGGGGAGTTTTTATACTCTGGCAGAGTATGGAGCTTGATACTCAGGCACTCCTAAACTTATACTCGTGTTAGTCAACTTAAATTAAGCTGACTAAATTGTTGAACCACTATCTTGAACTCAGACTCCCAAAATCATATTAGTTTAAAATCCTAACCTCTTGGACACTTGTTTGTTGAATTAGGATCGTTGGATTCTTTCCAATTTCAACATTTTAATAAATGTCAGCCAATCCAATAATCAGATAATCAATAAAAGTTTTGGACCATGATGCATATAAATTTGGACTCATGTGTTGGACCGCTTGGTTTGACTTAGTTGCAAGGAGGTAGTACGCAATTTCTAAGTGCCTGTGTATCATCTATCACACTTCCCAGACTATCTAAGTTTTTCTCTACTTATATGGTTATACCCGAACGCATGCAAACATCGGACGCGGATTCGCTTAGTGACCCCAACACCAACACCGAGGCTGGTGTCAAAGCTGTATGAGCCCCACCATGACGTATGTGTTACGCTGTCCATCCACTTTTCCACCTCATTTTAGGGCATGGGCCCAAAAATGAGTCAGATCCAAATCTCAGGTGGACCACACCACAGGAAACAGTGGGAATTGAATTCTCACTGTCGAAAACTTCCTGGAGGCCAGAGAAGTTTTGGATCAAGCTGATATTTGTGTTTTCACTTCATCCAGGTCTGTGTGACCTTATCAACAGGTTGGATGGAAAATAAACATCATGGTGGGCCTTGGGAAGTTTTTAAGGGTGGACGTTCAATCAACACTGTTTTCCTGTGGTGTGATCCACCTGAGATTTGGATCTGCCTCATTTTTGGTCCCATGCCCTAAAATGAAGTGGAAAAATGGATGGATAGCGTGGATAAAACACATACATCATGGTGCTGGGTCACTATGCAAACCGCGTCCGCAAACATCGTGACAGTTGCCATACACTAGAGGAAGAGGCAACACAACTAGCGTGGGCTCGGATTTCGTGTGGCACACACTAGGTACCTCCCTGTTGTGTACATGTGGCAAAGTTACGTAGCCCTACCATGGTGTATGTGTTATGTCAACACCATTTATTCCTTTCTCTATAATTTTAATGCATGAGCCAAAAAAAAAATAGGCAAATCCAAAGCTCAAGTGAACCACACAATAGAAAGCAGAGAACACATTGATGTCCAATGTTGAAACCTCACGAGAGCCCACTATGACATTTATCTGCCATCTAACCTGTTCATAATGTCCCACAACCTAGATGAATGAAAAAAAAAAAATGCAAAATCAACTTGATCCAAAACTGCTATGGCCCCCAAGAAGTTTTCAATGGTAGGTATTCAATCTCCACTTTTTCTATGGTGTGGTCACTTGAGCTTTGAATCTTTCTTATTTTTGGATTTATGCCCTAAAATGATCAGAAAACATGATTTGACAGTGTCGATATAATACATACATCACGGTGGCGCCCATGGAACTTTGTCATCTTTGTCATGTCAACACATGCCCACCAAGGTCGGTGGTGTGTCTCCCCCACGCATTCCGAGTCTAGCTAGCATAAGGTGTTTGTTCAGTTTCTTTTGCTTCACCATGACTCGCTTGCTTTTCTTACATATGTAAAGGATCTTAACCATTCATCAAAAAGACTTGAGCTTGGATGGGTCGTATCCTTTGTAATCCCATCCAACCACGTACTGTTGTTTTACTTCTGACAAGTGGGGCCTATGATTTATGGTTAGCTAATCGTACCATTGAAAGATTACTAAGAAAAGCCTCTGGGCTAATATTGAGAGAGTTTTGAATGAGTGCATCTCTGTATGTCTATGAGAGTTGATGGGCATTTATTTATAATAAATTGACTTACAGGTTGTTAAGTTAGCCAACTAGTTGTTACAACCATGTCTTTAAATAGATAGAATCTTTCCTATGACAATGGAAACATTATTTCTTTAGTGCCTCTCCAAACTCAGTTTGGAGTGGATGTCACGAAAGCATGTATTACCTGATAAGATGTTAGTGAGGATATCAGCTAGTTGATCCTCACGACTGTTTGAACCGGCTTAATTTTAAGTGTATTTGGGGGTAAAAGGGTAATTATACTGTTTATTTTAGATGTTTGAGTGCAAGTAGTAATTTCACCTCGAAATATAATAACAATTTCAACTATTTCAAGCCCAAAACTTCATTAGCCCCAGTCATGATGTATGTATTATAGTTATGCTGCCCATTCATTAGTTTAAATCATTATAGGGCATGGGCTAAAAAATGAAGCAAATCTAAAGCTCAAGTGGACCACACTACACAAAAAAAGTGGGGTTTTAATAATAGTCATTGAAAACTTTATTTTATGTTGTGGTTCACTTGAGCTTTGGATCTGTCTGATTTTTGGGCTTATGCCTTAGAATGATCTAAAAATAATGAATGGAAGGTGTGGATAAAACATATATATTATGATGGGGCCACAAAGTCTGTCTTGTTTTTCGAGTCATTAGCTGTTTAAAATAGTGTTGCTGTCACTGTCAAGTAGCCTCCATTCATTGAGAAATTTGTTTCGTAAGTAATTAATGTAAAAATGTATTAAATACCCAACAAATTCACATGAAATACAACATTTCAAACGCGGCCCTAGTGGAGATGAAGCAAACCTTGAGAGCTCACTTTGAAACTTCATCACAAGCACTAATGAGTTGGTGGCATAGGTAAGAGAATGCCAAGTTCACCCCGTGATGATTGCCGCATAATTTGCAACTAGACGATATTCGGCCTCCATACTTGAAAGTACAGTTGTCTATTGTTTGTAAGAGCTCTAAGAGACAAGATTGGGCCCAAAAAGATAGCATGTCTGCCTGTAGAATTTTTTACTACGTGGACACCCTGCATGCTTAATCATCATTGGAGTAAGCAAAGAAAGGTACACTCTTTTGACTTGTGAAAGAATAAACTTTATGAGATTGGCTTTGAATTAGCATGAGATCCTCATTACCACTTACTAGTGTTAGTGATGAGGCGATGCACCAATTGAGAGTAGAGAAATAGCTTTGGAGAATTGGTAATTGGTGTAGAGTTCGATTTAGAGTTGTTAATGTGTATTTTGCAAAACATGTCTAGATTGTATTCACGTTGAGAGAGGACAAAACCATCCTCATGAGGGATTACCTCAAACCATAAGAAAAAAAAGCAGTGTGTAGATCTTTAAGAGCAAATGCTTGACCTAGTTTGGTGAGAATATTCATAATTAAAAGATTTATTGTCTCCAATGATAAAGATGTCATCAACATAGATAAAAATATAAATTACATAGTGATCTAAAATATAGACTAAAAGAGAAGTGTTGTCTTTGATCTGAATAAACTGAAGCTCCAAAAAGAAAAAAACTAATGTTGGATTAAATGTGAAATTAATGGACTGTCTATACACTAATGATGGAGATTGACTAGATTAAAATCATAAAATAAATTATCATACATTGGGAAGTCATTAGTATTTTCTCAAGGAATTGGCTTGATCTTCCAACCGTACATGCTTATGGAAATCATTTCAATGAGACTCAGGTTTCGTATGCGTTGGTGAGGGGACTAGGATTGTAAACATATAGATGAGGGCGGGAAAAAATTGAGCCCATCACAACTTTTTTTTTTTTTGAATCTCCATACGGTTAAGAGTTCTATGCCTATCCAAATTAAATTATTGTGGAGAGAAACACAACGCGAGTGTTATTGTCCCAAACCTATATTAATTAACAATCACAAATATATTGGGGGTTAGCGGTATGCTTATTACAGTAATTTAATCATACAATCTAGCCCAATGATCATGTGGGGCTCACGAAATAGAGATCCTACAACCGAGCCATTAAAACCGAGCTCATGGGGCTTGTTTGAGTCTATAGACAACTTCAGTAGCTAACATACATGAGTTGGATTATGATGATCAACACAACCTAGTGATTGTTGTAAACATAGTTTTAGTGAGGTGCTCATAAAAGATTGCATTATGTACATCCAGTTGATGAAGAGGCCAACCATTGGCAACTGCAAGACTAATCGCAATGCAGACAATCTATGTTTGACAATTGGACTAAAAGTGTTTGTGTAATCAATTTCTGGTTGTTGTGTATATCATTCGGCCACAAGACAAGCTTTATATCATTTAACGGATCCAGTAGCCCAAATATTGGTTTTAAAGATCCACTTGCACCTAAATAATTAACATTCATATGTAGTTGGAAAGGAGTTGGGACACAAATCCCATTTTAGATAAGGGTAATAAATTCATCATTTGTAGCATCCTTTGCTGCTCCTTATGACTAGCTTGAGAATAGAACGTGGTATCCACGTTAGTAGTCCTAGGCTCATAAAAGACCGATTAAGGAATGGGATGTTGAGAAGAGAGGTAGGCCTTGGGCTTGAAAATCCTATTTTGAGAGCTTGTGCACATTGTATGAGAGCGGTTAGCAGATGAAGCGGGCAATATAATGGAAGGAGAGTTGGTTGTGGGTGTTGGAAGAGAACCTTCAAACTGGTCCCTGGACTATGTACACCGATCGGTCATGACCGGTCAGACAATGGGGGACCGGTCGGCCAGTTAGAGGCAGCGTGAATCTGTGAGATTTTTTGCCCTTGGACTGTTTTTAGGCCGGTCCGACCTGGTCGGCCGTGTTACGCAGTGACTTGCGCAGCAAGATTTTTCTTGCATTATTGCGGGATTTGTGTAATACGTTTCTAATTCGGGGTTGCTTGCTATATATATGACTTGAATCTGGGATTATGAGTAATCCTAAGGTGTCCAAGGTTTCCTAATCGCATTAGGAAAGATGGGAGAGTGTTTTATGTGAGAGAGAGCTTGAGTTTTCTCTATTTTTCCTTAGCTTGTGGGCCGTCAATCTTTGTAATCTTCTGGAATTATAGTAGATCGCTTTGTGTCGTGGTTTTTTACCTGTTGAGGGGTTTTTCCACGTAAAATCGGATTGTCTCTTGTGGTTGAATGCTTGTATGTGAAAGTACATCGGTAGTCTAACAAGATACCTTCGTATGTGCGGAAGCTTAAAGAGCAACTAGAATTATGGCCAAGTCCTGTAGGAGGGGGGTGATTAGGACCTTTTGAAAAAAAATTCGCCTACTTACACAATTTAACAAATTAAACTAAGTAAGCAAGAACACTTCGGCTTCCAAGCCTAAGTGGGTCCAATCACAAGACTAGCATATGATTTAAGTAATAAACAACCTAATCTAAGGATGCATAGATAATTAAATGATTTAACTAATCAGGCTCCTGACCTGTGCAATATATGTAGACTTATGAGAATGGATCAATGAGCTCAAGTCTACACAACTAGTGAAAGTACATCTCGTGTGTAGATGTGCCTATCTAGTACCTAGCATACATTCCTATCAAGCATTCATAATTAAATAATTAAACATACAATGCTACGATATCAAGGTGCTCAATTCAATCACAAACACAAGCATGTAAAGTGGTTTGACTTTGGGTCTACTCCACTCCCGGTTCAAGTACTCAACTCCTTTGAGCACACCGGTATTCACTATCAGAGGTTTTAAATGAGGTTCACCTCTTAACCTTTACACGGAGGTTTTACTGGTTCACCTTTTAACCATAACCGGAGTTTTGGACAAAGGGCTAACTTTCAACCCAAACGGAGTTTTGAACATACGCTAACTATCAACCTGACGCACGTTCACTCCCGTGTCGGAGGCTCCCCATTGGAGACTTTGTTTAGGCCCGGCTAACGGGCCAAGGAGTGCCAAAGAACCCCTAGTCTTTAGGCCGAAAAACAGGCCAAGGAATGACCAACGTCCCTAGTTCGAGTTTGACAAACAAACTCTACACTCAACTCCTATAGGGAATTAAGTGGATGGACTCTCAACAAAGACAACCTTATTTGTCGGATGAACCCATTGTTCAGCGCCGGTTCGGGTAGCTTGATCTCCACTCTCCCGTGTTTCAATTAGCTTTCCTTCCTCCCTCGATCGTGTTGCTGTTGTGTCGCCAATGCCTCAGCTACACTCGATCAATCACCTTGCTTGTGATGCCTTTAAGATGCCCAAGGTGATAGGAGGGTAGGTTTGAGAACTCTACAACTAATGGGAATGGGTTACCTAGAGTTTCTCTCCTACAACGATCTCATCTTAGAGTTTTGGACAAGGATATGCCTATCAAGGAAGGTCCAAACTCTAGAGATCAAGAGGGGATGAAGGTCATCTTTTTCGTGAGCTTGGAATGCTTCAATTTTGTGTTAAAGCACAAGGAAGATGCCTTCCATAAGTTGAGAATGAGCCTCAAATGGTCTCCAACAATGGTAGCTTCACTCCTCTCAAAATTCCTCTCCTTACCCCTCAAAATGAGCCAAGCGCATTTATAAAAAATGTTCAAACGGACAGAAAATGGACAGAAAATGGTTACTTCCGACCTGTCCCGACCGGTCGGCCAATGGCAAGAAAGAGACAAAGTGTTTACTGTCTGAGGGAGGGTCTGTCCGATCGGTCGACCAGCCCAGCCGACCGGTCAAGACCGGTCGGCCCAATGGCCTGTGCACTACAGCGTATTGCTGTTTGGTTTGACAGCCAGTCCGACTGGTCTTGACCGGTCGAACAGGCCTGGGTTCAGCTCAGCAGTTTGCTGACCCAGGATTTTCACTACCCCACTCTATGGCCAAGGATAGGATGGTCTTTTGGGACACCTAGGGTCAATCTATGATGACTAAAGGTATTCCTAAGATGGACAAGGTCATCAAAGAGGTTAAGGGTTAGGTTTTGGTCAAGGTTAAGGCACACCAAGGCATCACTTTTACCTGTTCTTCCTTGATGCAGCAGGGCCACTTGAGTCTTCGGTCTTCGTCTTCATTAAGCTCAACCGACACTAGACTCACTGACCTAAGTGATTGACAAACAAGGTGCACTTGTATGCCACAGAAAAGTGCACTAACAGTGTGGTGTGATTTCATTGTGTTTCTCGTTTGATCTTATATTTTACTGTGGTATTGTTTGGCTTTCGCTTCCGCTACTGGTGTCCCTATTCCCAATAGTGGGAAGCAGAGATAAAGACATAACAGTTGTAAATATAGAGACTGGGGTTTGACAAGTGCGAAGGTGGAAGCTTAGGGTTTAGGAGGTGTAGAGGTGGAGGCTTGAGGGGTTCGATGAATGAAGAGGAAAAACATAAGATAAGAATTTGGCATAATAGGTGAAGAAGGTCTAGGTAATGGTTCGCCGAAAGTCCCACAAGATAAGGACAATAAGAGAGGTAGAGCTAGCATGATGGACAACTACAGCTATGTGCATGAGAAGCACTTAGTTCATGAAGATTTGCAGAAGGAAATTCATTTTCATAAGATGTGACTAACAAGGTTGGGTGGGTGTACTAACAATGGGGTGTGTGAACTAACCCATAAAAAAAAAATCATTTTCAGAAAAAATTACATGCCTCTAGCAATAATTTTTTCATTGGCTAGGTTAAGACACCTGTAGCCTTCGTGGTGAGAGCTGCAGCCATGGAAAACCTATTTAACGGACAAAAATCCATTTTCTGAGAATTATATGTGTTGGGGTTAGGAGCCCCGCAGCGGAAGCAATCAAAGTAGGCGAGGAACACACCACAATGGCAATCAACAAGCAAATCATCACACACAAGAAGGCAATTCGATTTTTACGTAGAAAAACCCCTCAAGGGTAAAAAACCACGGCACAAAGCGACACCAATCCACTATGAATCAGAAGTTACAAGAGATTATAGAAGAAAACCATGGATCACAGCCCACAAGAGAAATCCCAAGCTACCCGAAGCTAATTCTCACATGAGGAGGACAAACTCATCCCTTTCCTTCAACCCAGAGAACTCCAAGCTTCCTCCCTAGCTCTTTCTCTCACCCTAGAACCCTCTCAATCCTTTGGCCCATTGGCGGCCACTGACGACAACCCTAATATCGGATTACATCTCCTTAAATAGGAGAAAAATCGAAATTAGAAACTCCTTGCGCAAAATCGTGCAAGAAACCAAGTCCAACAAGGAAACTGCCCGACCGGTCGGATGGCGTAAAAAAGCTCCAGAAACCACTTGCTGTCTTTCTCCAACGTGACCAACCGGCCGGCCGGCCGGTCGGTGGTCTTCATGCGTGAAGAGTAGAGGAGTCCAATCCCAACAAACTCCACCACGGTTCTAATCTTCATGCAACACCTCGCCACGCACCATCTTCATCTCTATTTCGTCATCATCATAGCTCCACCACTTCTCATGCCTCATCGACTTCAAACTTGCACCTTCATCACCCGCTCGCTCATGTGGCCCTTGCGCATGCCACACATAAGCAATGGTGGATCCCGCTGCCAATCCCACAGCTCCACCATGAATAGTGCTCCCGATCAAGCCTGATCGCAGTCGACAAACCTGATTGAGATATTGGCGTACCGATCCACCTTCTTCAACTCTACTTCTTTCATAGATACCGATCGCTTTCCATGTTTTTATTTCACGGAATCCTCATCCACAACGAATCTCATGCTAGAAGACGCCATTGATGTCTCACCTCAGATTCTCTTTGCCTCCTTCCTAACTTTTAACTCTGATACCACTTGTTGGGTTAAGAGCCCCGCAGCGGAAGCAATCAAAGCAGGCGAGGAACACACCACAATGGCAATCAACAAGCAAATCATCACACACAAGAAGGCAATCCGATTTTTACGTGGAAAAACCTCTCAAGGGTAAAAAACCACGGCACAAAGCGACACCAATCCACTATGAATCAGAAGTAACAAGAGATTACAGAAGAAAATCATGGATCACAGCCCAAAAGAGAAATCCCAAGCTACCCGAAGCTAATTCTCACATGAGGAGGACAAACCCATCCCTTTCCCTCAACCCAGAGAACTCCAAGCTTCCTTCCTACCTCTTTCTCTCACCCTAGAACCCTCTCAATCCTTTGGCTCATTGGCAGCCACTGGCGGCAACCCTAATCTCAGATTACATCTCCTTAAATAGGAGAAAAATCGAAATTAGAAACTCCTTGCGCAAAACCGCGCAAGAAACCAAGTCCAACAAGGAAACTGCCCGACCGGTCGGACCCCCCCACCGGCCGATCGGCTGACCGGTCGGATGGCGTAAAAAAGCTCCAGAAACCACTTGCTGTCTTTCTCCAACGTGACCGACCGGCCGGCTGGCCGGTCAGTGGTCTTCATGCGTGAAGAGTAGAGGCGTCCAATCCCAACAATATGGACATATCAATGCATAACATGTGCATCCAAAAACTTGTACAGATAAATAATCAGGTGAGCCTTTGAACAACTTGTCAATAGGTATGTTGTTTCCAATAACTAAAGAAGGTAGACAATTTATAAAGAAAACAACACATTTAAACGCATGACTTCAATAACACCTTGTCCATAGCTCAAGTGGTAGATTGAGTGAAGATAACCTCGTTTCAACATTGAGGTCTTGCTATCAATTCCTAGTAGGGAGTGGCTAACATTGTGGTGTGACTAACAGTGGAGTGGGTGTACTAAACCCCAACCACCCCCCACCCCCCCCCCCCCCCCCCCCCCCCCCCCCCCCCACACACACACACACAAAAAAAAAGAAAAGAAAAAAAAAGCATGATTTCAATAGATGAAAGAAAACGGAGCATGGGCAAGATAATTTATACAT
This sequence comes from Liriodendron chinense, assembly GCA_003013855.2. Lineage (NCBI taxonomy): Eukaryota > Viridiplantae > Streptophyta > Magnoliopsida > Magnoliales > Magnoliaceae > Liriodendron > Liriodendron chinense. The sequence goes on from PVNU02002146.1 coordinate 3,420,084, forward strand.
TTACAAAGCAAATTCTAAACTAATGCCTTGAATATGATGAATACATCATGAAGAAGAGGAAATACCCGCATATATTGACTAAAACTATTCATGAAATACACTTATTAGCCTACTAGCATAACCTTCAATGGAAGGAACATTTCTACTAGGGCGCAACTTAACCATGTTTTGGTATACGAACCATGGGCTCCACTCATCAGCAGCTTAAAACCCGAGTCTACAATGCGACGGTTCGGGCCAAGGATTCGATAATTCCTCCCGAGGTGACAGTCTTGTCACTATGAGAGCCGCATTGTGTAGTGGAATTACCTGGAGCACAACTAAAGGATGTGCATGGTACATGTTGGTTTTCAGCTTCTGCAAGGACATCATGTTTTACTAATTATATGGACCATTGCTTTGTTGGACTCCAACGTCGATATAATACGACCAAAAAAATCTCTCTGATCTTGGGCGTGGGCTTAGCTGTAGTTGTATCCAGACCGTTGAGGTATGATCTAGTACTTGAATGAAATGACGTGTCATGCTCGGGCAGAAAGGGTGTAAAGTACTGTTGGGGTCCTTAGTTTCTGTAGGTAGTGGCAAACGGGCCAATGGCTCAATTGTCCAGACCATTGATGTTAAAGGAATGATCTGAATGGCACCAAAAACCTCCCAAATTAAGAAATCACGACTTTTCGAAAGTTGGTCACAAAAAGAAGAAGAGGAAAAAGAAAAAAGAAATTCAAGATCAATTTCAATAAATGAATCTGCATAAACCGAAACCGAGGATGGATTATCAATGTATATTAAAGGACTTTACATGGGAACTCAAACACCATCAACAAGTATGCTGCTCCTGGGATTTGAACACAAGATGTTCCACCCCGTTATGACGTCAAACAACCAATTGGTCTAAAAGCTGGAGCAATTGGTCTAAAAGCTTGAGCCATTCGATAATATGTATCAATGCAAGTTAAGGGACTTTAACAGTCAAATGCATATTAAGGGGCTTTAACAGTTTTGACCGTAAGTTACTTAAGCTACTTATACCTCAAATAGCTTAACCTGATTTCTACTCATTAAACTGAAGTGATTAAATAACCATAATTGAAAAAGTTACTTAACTGAGATCATAAACCATACTTATGTCAAATAAGTTACTTATTTACTTATGGCTCAGGTAGCTTATCTTGATTTCTACTATCATTAAACCAAGGTGATTAGGTAACTTTAAATAAAAAAGTCAATTAAGCGATCATAAGCCAAACTTAGGGCCTGTTTGGTAAAACTTAATTCCAGCGCTTATATCTGAACAGGCCTATTTTCAGTGATTTCTAAGATTCAGATTGTTTGGTAAATTTGTGAAGTTAAGTGCTTAATCTCGATTTTCACTTAAAAAATTGAATTTTTTTTAAGCTTTCCTCTTTTGGCTTAACACTTAACACTGAATGCGGTAAGTGATTTTGATTTAAATCTTTTTCATAAATGACAATTTTACCCATCTTCAAGATAACCTTAGCTTTCACGAGGCTAATTACATGCCGTTTGGGACATGTTGATGTGGCAAAGTTTTTGGGCCATATCATGATGTATGTGTTATATCCACATCGTCCATCCATTTTGCTAAATCATTTTAAGGTATAAGTCAAAAAATGAGACAGACCCAAAGCTCTAGTAAACCCTTACCAAAAAATTGTGGGGATAATGATACCCACCATTGAAACCTTCTTATGGCTCACCATGATGTTTATTTGCCATCAAATCTGTTCACAAGGTCATATAGACCTTGAAGAAGGGAAAACAAAAATATCATCTTGATCCAAAACTTCTGTGGCCCCTAGGAAGTTTTCAATGTTAGGCATTCAATCCCCACTGTTTTCTGTGGTGTGGTCCAATTGAGCTTTGCATCTGCATCATTTTTTAGCTCATAACTTAAAATGATTTGAAAAAATAGATGAACGGTATGGATGCAATATATACATTATGATTGGGCCTATATGACTTTCCTACGTCAACACGTTATGACAAGCTGTTGATGCAGATTTCCTGATAGAGGCTCTTGCAGCAGGTTCTTGTACTAGAAAGCTAGATGACGCCATCATGATGTTTGTGAGAAATCCACCCCATCCATCCATTTTTCCAGCTCATTTTAGGACATAAGACAAAAAATGAGGCGGATCCAAAACTCAAGTGGGCCATACGAGAGGGAAAAGTGGCGAAAGAAATGTCTACGGTTCAACCATTTTGCCTATTATTGAGCCTTAAATCTACCAATTTTTTTGCTCCTGGCCTAAAATGATATGAATAAATGGATGGACAGTGCAGATCTAATACATACATCATGGTATAGGACCCATAAAACTTTGCCACGTCAACACAATAGCCAATTGTGTTCGAGGAATGCTGGTGACGGGAGCAGATTAGATGTTACTTGGATAACAGGCTAGTAGGTGTTACCCTAACCGTATGGGGCCCACCTTGATGACTTTGTTATATATCCGTGGTGTCCATCCGCTTTTACATTTCATTTTAGGACTTGATTAATCATATCCAAATCTCGAGTAGACCTCACCACTGAAAAATGTGATGACTGCCCATTAAAAACTTATTATGGGCCATAAAATTTTGGATCAATTTGATTTTTGTATTATACCTTAATCCTGATCTGTTTGACCTTATCAACAGGTTGGATTTGACAACAAACATTAGAGTGGGCCCTAGCTAGTTTTAATGGTCGGGTATTCAATCACCACTATTTTCTATGGTGTGGTCCACCTCAGATTTTGATCTACTTCGTTTTTGGGCTCATGCCCTCAAATAAGCTCAAAATTTGGTGGGACAACATGGATTTCTCATTGACATCAAGGTGGGTCATCTCATTTTTTGGGGATGGCCCAGAAGGCATATATAATATTTATAGGCATCTTGAGGGGATCGATGACAAGCATATGTTACATGGATTGAATATGGTGGTGCTCTGTGGACCCCACCATAATGTATGTGTTTATTCACACTATATATCCATCCATTTTTCCAGCTTATTTTAAGCCATGAGACCGAAAAAGTGGCCAATCTAAATCACAAGTGGACCAAAACATAAGAAAAGTGGCGATTATATGCCCACCATTAAAAACTTTCTAGGGCCCACTTTAATATTTATTTCCCATCTAACCTGTTGAGTAGGTCACACAGACATGGATGAAAGGAAAACAAATAGGCCACACAGACATGCAATAACAATGTTCCGTGGGCTCTACCATGATGCATATATTTTATTCATGTTGTACATCCATTGTGTCAGCTTATTTTAGGGTAGGAGACAAGAAAAAAAAAAGGAAAAAAGTAGAAGAGGCCAATCCAAATCTTAGGTGGACCACAACATAGGAAAAGTGAAAATTGAACATCATCTATAGGTGGTTGTGATTATCTAACCTGGCTATTGGGATAATAGGGGCAAATATGGTTAATTGTCAATTTTCATACATTTATGATCTATATTTACCAAACGATTTTTTTGTGAAAAAAGTGCTTAATTTCAGATATTAGGACTTTTTTCAGATAAATTACCAAACAGATTTTTCAGTACTTATAAGTACTAAAATTCAGCACTTTTAAGTTTTCAGTGCTTAAATTAATTTTCAAACCTTATTTTCAGTTTACCAAATGGCACCTTACTTATCTCAAGTAAGTTACTTATCTACTATTGTAAGTAGAAAAAGTAACTTGTTTGATGGTATCCAAACGGGTCCTTAAAGCTTTTATTTATTTATTTATTTATATTAGAGTATAGAGAAATTTATTGATTCTAACAAATAATTATTGCATTTGTTGATGATAATGGTTTTTTAGCAGAAGATATGATGTAGCCACTATCTAATGAATATGATTTTTTTGCATGCTAAATAAATAATTTTCTAAAAATAATTTATTTTAAGACATTGCTGAGGAAAATAATCTTTGTATAGAATTATTATTTTTCCATATTCAGACTGTGCTTTTTCTTAGTGGACTAAAATTCGCTATCATAAGCATGAGGACCACTACAAGCACAAACCAAAACCTACGCATTCCGAATCCCGACATAGGCTCAGGTCAAAGATCTTTAATTAAATTCCTTTCATTGGAAAAGTTGGTAGCACAGGTGGGAGAAAAAGGTCCATGGTTAAAATAAAATAAAATGGAGGCCGGCTCCTCTACAAACGTTCTAGAAATATTGTGGGGTCCACTGTGATGTAGGGGCCCACATCAACTCCACCCATCTGCAGTTTATACCACATCCCAAAAATAGGCCGATTCAAAAGACTGATGGGTCAGACCATGTGGAATAGTTGGGATGAAAATACCCACCATTAAAACTTCCAGACTGTGTGTGTGGCCCACTGTATTTTATATATTCCATCCCTTCCATTCATCATATTAGCCAGCCCCACCAAGATGACCGTACAACCCCAAGAATTTGGCCATTCCAAAAAGTCAGACGGGACGCACTACGTGATTTTGAGGTTTTACACATGATTTCAGATCCTGAGGCCACCAAAATTTTAGACCGTCTATTTTGTTTGGAACACAGGTAGCACGTGTAAGATGATCCTAACCGTCCATCCTGTAGGTCCCACCATTGATTGGCAACTAACAAAAGAACGGCTTTGGTTAGAAATTCCTGACCATCTAATAAGTGGACCATCTGATTACAAAGTTAGGATTGTTCAAAGACTATAATTTTTTTTAAGAGATTGTTGCACATCCACTACTGGAGATTTTCAGATTGTTCCAGATCCACCACCGGACCTCTCAAATGGACGGTTTAGATCTACTCCACTCATGCTACGTGTGCACTACTGAAATGGAGGCACCGTAGCTCCAATGCATCGCAAGGCACTGGATCCTGGTCAGCATTTCAGATGTCGTTAAAAAGCTCGGGCACAAACACGACCTTGCCACCGAAGCTGAGCATTGATGGATTCCTTTCCCTCAATGGTCCATGCAGTGGGCCCCACCTGCGCGAGGTTAGTGGTTCGCATGCGTGTGGGTGTGGCAGGCGCACTACATTGCCAACACCAACAAAAGGCCGTCCGCCTTTTCTCTCGGAAGTTATTTGATACTCTGTCTGCCTACGACACTTCATAATCAGGCACTCAGAAATTTTACAGAATCCATACGGCTGTCCACGCACTTGTATCAGAAAATTGAATGTTAAGCAAAATGACCGGTGGTCTTTCTTCAATGTACGAATGTGGCCCACTTGGTGAGTGAACCAGCCTAAATTTCCGTCCAAGGAAAGTTAATTGTGGGCCCCACAAAATGAATGGCCTAGATCATACACTTGCATGCCCAGTTGGAATATTAGCTGCTAATTGCTGATCCAATCTTTCGTAGCGTGAATCGCCTATACGAAAACGTCAGCGCTGAATGCGAAGCTGGAAAAGGAGATTCTCTCTCTCTCTCTCTCTCTCTCTCTCTCTCTAGCATCTATGCGACGGCCGGTCCAACGCGGGTACATGAGGAAGTTTAATGTCCGGTGGGAAGCGGACCTGACGGTTGTGATTTTCCAAAACGGATTTGATGCTTGCGTCGACCTTGATTGAGAAGGACGCGGATTAGGTACAACCCCCGCCTATCCCGAGCTCGGAACAGGCTGCGGCTATTAGGGGCCCACCGTGATTTATAGATTCATCAACACCGTCCATACATTTTTTTATATCATGTTAGGTTATAAGCCAAAAAATGAGTCATATCCAAAGCTCAAATTAGACACACCAAAGAAAGCAGTGGTGATAATGACTTCCACCGTTGAAACATTCCTAGGGCCCGCTGTGATGTTTATTTTTCATTCAACCCATTCATAAGGTCACATAGACCTGGATGAAGGCAAAACACAAATATCAGCCCGATTCAAAACTTCTGCATTTTTAACGGTAAGAGTTTAATTCCTACTGTGTGTCCAACTTAAGCCTTCATCTGCCTCATTTTTTTTTTACTTATATCCTAACATGACATGAAAAATGTACGAACGGTGTTGATAAATCCATAAATCACTGTGGGCCCCTCGGAGCCTCATTCCGTTCCGGGATTGCGACAGGCCGGGTAGTAGCTAATCAGCGTACGATTGAGAAATACAATCTCTTTTCTACTTCTGCCAGTGGAATTCTACAATTTTGCACGCTATACATTTGCAGATTCATTAAGAGAGGCATTGATACTCTGGTAGAGTCTGATGGATGATACGCAGGCACTTTGAAATTAAACGGAAATTATATAGGTTGCATGCAAGTAGTCAAATTAAACCGTTCACATTATTTTACCCGGTGTAGATGTATCATAAAAAAAAATAATAATAATAAAAATTTGAATATTTGCCTATCAGATTGGTGGACATTTATTGGACGGTTAAAAGTAAAAATATCCAACGGCCCTGTTGAGACCCCTTCTTGGATTACATACCTCTAGATCTATCTGTATTTCTGTGACACACAGTAAAACTATACACACTCATGGGATTTTTTTTTTTTTTTTTGGGGGTGGCCCACATGGTGATGTGGACATGAAATACGCTCCCACGAACAGAGTCTGTTCATGTTAGGCCCATGTACCAAAGTTCAGCCCAATCCATGATTCAGGTGATCCTGACCATAGGGGACTGCTGAATAGCACAATGCCCACCCTTTCCGTTGATTTCCTTAGTGTGGACCACCTTAATCACAAATGGACCTGGTTTTTGGGACGTGGAGCTAATATGTAGTGGGTTATCTGTTGGTTGTAGTGGATGTTACGTTCCTAGCACGGTGGGGTGGGTGTCCATCTCCCAACTGTTTCACTTGCTGTGGCTCCTAGAGCATGAATGGGGCCTTGGGTCTTTCATGGGGTGACGCATCTGATGGTCAGAGTTTATGTCACATATACATTATGGTTGGCTATAAACAAAATCAACGGTGGTGTCCCATTCCAACTGTTTTCCATGCTGTGGCCCACCTGAATCATGAATCGTACTCAACCTTGCTCCATGGACCTAACATGAGCTGACAAATCTGATGGTCGGAGCTGATTTCACGTGGCCACCCCAAGAATGTCCAGGAGTTGACAGGGGAGCATTAAAACACACATATACATACTCAAACATACAAAGCATGTTTGGCCATTTTTACCTGACAAATCTTTGGGATGTCTCCTGCCCTTCAAATGGAGGCTATCTTCATCTTTTGACTAAGTTCATGTAAGTAGTCCCTGCCCACATTCCCTCTTTAGGTTTAGCACAGGGAAGCGTGGGAGAGACGTGGGTTCGAGTCCTTGCCTCGGTAGTAGACTTTCTGGAGTTTCAACAAGTGGTCTTGGGCATTTTGAGGTTCAAGTACTCATAAGTGGTGAAATTCCACTACAGTGTAAGTACGGATGTGGGGAGAGATGTGCAATAAAAATTCTATGAGGCATAAGTTTCATTATTGAAACTATTATTTCATTTTCTCTTTCTTGCTTATCGGTATATAGCTATATAGCTGTACCTTTTCCTCGTCTCTCCATTTTGATCTCACGTGCATTGCACATGCCATGCCTTTGAAATATCTAATAGTATAATAGCAGGTGGGTGGAATCTGGAAAGTTCCACAAGCCTCCTTTTCTGAAGCAAAAATGAATGAAACGAAAGGCATTGACTTTCTACTTTCAATTTGGATTTTAATATTCACAACTTTTCTTTTCTTATTTTTTTTTGCCTATGGTTGCCTCACCAAATGCCTCTAGTAAGACTTATTCCGGGCTGCTGAAGGAGAGTGGTACGCGGCCAACTTGGATGATGAAATGGGTGCACTTGGGTTTGGGTGAACTTGAAACAGGCCAAGAACTAAAGCCCAAACCCTACCCAAAGCTATTACAGTTAGGCCTAACCGGACCGAACCATTTAATTGCATTTTGGTTGGACTCGACTTGGGTTTTAGAATGATTTGTGGGGCTGAAGGTATGCCCCACTTGGTCTAACTAATGGATACATATATGCAATGATACATACATCACATATATACATATTTATACTTATACTCTATTATTATATGTTTGAATTAGTGGATACATATATAGAATGCTATATATACATCACATATATACATACTTATCTTCTATTATTATTTATCTGAGCTTTTCGATTGGGTCATGTGGCCTGGCCCATAGATAACTTATATGGGCAGGACCAGTTGGGTCGTCTAGGGTTCAACCTGAATTCAACCCATTTACTTAAATGGGCCATGTTCATATCTTTAGCCCAACTGGCTACACATTTAGCTTGGCCCCAAACCACCTCTCTCACAGTATTCTTGGGTTCCCCATCTAGTGATCCAAACCGTTGGTCCATTGGGCCCTACAATGGAGCATGGCCCAAAAATCTCCTCAGCATGACAATCCTAACCATCCAATTAATTGTCTGCATTTAAATAACACTGCGAATAGAACAAATGTAAAAATGCCAAAGATTGGTTGCTAGGAACTTCCAAAGTCATGTAGAAGAGGGTCTTACTGTTCCTCCAGGCTAGAAAACAATACCATGCAGGGTAAACCACAATGGTCAGCCCGGTTACCCAAGCTCCATTGGGTCCAGTACTCTTAGGGCCTGGTTTGCATACCACCAAATAAGTTGCTTTTCTTGCTGGTGGCAGCAGTTAAGTAACTTATTTGAGATAAGTTAGTTTGGTTAATAAATAATAATCATTACTTATTTGCTGAAAATCAGTTAAGTATTTCAGCATTTTTATTTTGCTTTTTTACTTTTTCACTATGGACTAGAACAAGAGGTGCTCATCCATAGCTGTGCTGATTTTTGTGGCAACTGCCTGGCCCACATTGACCATCCAGCTTGCTGGGCCTACTGCAATATATTTGATCCGCACCATCCATCTGGTTTGGACGTGAGTGGGGCTAGCATGTGAGGCAGATCTAAACCTCAGGTGGACCCCACATCAGGAAGCAATAGTGATAATGATGACACAGTTGAAACCTCCTAGGGCCCAACGTGATGTGTTTTACTCATGCCATTCATCTGTTTTTCCAACTAGTTTTGAGTGGCCCACTGGGTAGTGGGATCACATGCTACGCACATGAAATCCACACCGTCCACCCTTGTTGGTCCCTCCCAAAAATGAAACAGAATCCAATCTCAAATAGACTGCACCTCAGGAAACAGTGGTCATTGACATTTGACACCCACCATTGGTCGGCCCTAATGATGAGGTGGCCATATCCAAGGCGGGCCTGCATGATGGACGGTCCACATTAGAGGTGGGCCCCACATTTGGGAAGATCCACATTAAAGGTGGCTCCACATGATGGGCAGTGGATATTCATGGTGGGCCCACTTGATGGATGACCAACATCAAAGGTGAGCCCTACATAAAGAACGGTGAAAATGGCCCACATCCAAGCTAGGCCCCACATGATGTATTGCCCACATCAAAGGCAGGGCCCACACAATGAACAATCCACACCAAAGGTTGGCCCCAAATGATGGATGGTGGATGTGCGGGAACTAAACATTCCTCGAAACAGCGCCTATCCTCAGTGACCTTATTCATTTACATGGCCTGAATTTTTATTTTATTTTTTGGTTGGAAATTTGAGAAATATATACTTATTATTGTAATAATATACAAAACGAATCTATGTGGAAATTTATTTCTATATAATGCATAGCCATTGAGAGGGTTTGAAAATGAAATAAAGACTGTCTAGCTCTTCTCTGCTTTGATCTTTTCTATGGATTCCATGGCTTCTTCAAATGATTTCTACACATCAAAACAGACTTGAGGAATGATGTTGGAACCAAACATGCTTTTCTACTTTTTGGTTGATAAGCATGTTGTTTACCAAGCATACTTATTTGCTAATTAAGTAGAAACAAGATACGTTACTTATCTGATAAGTAGCTTATCTTAAGTAACTTCCAATCCAAACTTATCTGATAAGTAGCTTAAGTAACTTCCAATCCAAACGGGCCCTTACATGTGGGGTCCAGTCCACCTCTTTAGTGATCCAGACCATTCGCATGGTGGCCCTAAAGTCCACAGCCAAACAGTCAGTGGACCATATGTCATCCGATAAACCATCCTAGCCATCCAATGTATACGTTTTCTTGCTGCAAACGGTCTATGGTCTTGTTTTAACCATTCATTGGGAAGTCTGGTGCATATAAATGACGGGCTGAACTAGATGATCGGTCTGGATCACTGTAGTGAGTGCACATGATAGTCCAGGCTGAAAGTCTCTGAATTAAACAAAGCTAACCAGGAAAAAAAAAGGACGAAGGAAAGAAGACTAAAGGAAAACGAAAGTCCCTCTTTATGGACTCATTACAAGCCTGGAGACAAAAAGGATGAGGTAAATAAAACACAATTTCAAACCTTCAAGTCCAATCCCCAAATAAGCAAAGTCAGTTCTTCCCTAGAACACGAAACTTTCTTAATGTCAACCAAAAATGCTTGGGCAGGGAAAGATGCAGTTCCCGATAACCACTACCATTCCCGGCGCCGATCACGATCCCTCCCATGTTCTCGACCTCTATCATGGTCGTAGTCTCGGTTTCGCTCCCTGTCCCTGTCTCTCCCTCTTTCCTTGTTGCGGTCCCTGTCTCTTTCTCTGCTTCGGCTTCGGCGTCTCTCCTTCTCATGCACATACACATCTCGCTCCCAGCTCTTTCTGCTCTCTCTTTCACCATGGTCTCTTCCTCTGTCTCTGCTTTTCTCTCTACCATCTCTCTCAGTCGTGCCTACCATATTCATGTCATAAGCAAGCAAATGATAAACCACTTTTTCAAGGGGGGTGTGTGTGTGCGTGCATGTGCAAACAATCATGATGTCTAATACATAATTACAGTATACTAAAATGAACTGAACTCATTTTTTGGGCATCTACCAAACAGGTACCAAGAAAGTTTGGGGTGGAACAAGAAGAGTTCTGTAATTTCTTTGATATTTTGGTATTACACACACAAAAACATCTATAAACACAAATTAATGGTTTTACAGGAAATTTAGGTATTTCCACCTCTGAAAAGAAGAAGAAGAAGAAGAAGAAGAAGAAGAAGGCATTTCTCACCTTTCCGGTGGATAGGATGTGCTTTGTCCTATTCCAGCAGAATAGCTTCATGTCTGACTCAAAGTTATTCCATAATGTTAGCCATAGTGTTGAGCGGGGGTTGTAAAGAGGGTTTAGGGTTCTATTCAGGAATGGGGTTACTGTAATAGTAGGGAGAAAGTGTTTTTGGTTTCCTGGTAATTGGGTGGGTGGGTTTGCTGTCTTGTCGGTGCTCTTTTAATAAAATTTTCGTCATCTTTCAAAAAAAAAAAAAAAAGAAGTTACCAAGATGTTGATTTGGGGTTGGCAACATGCCTTCCCTAGATGGGTTCTGAGAAGGGCTCCTGCCACAAGCATCGCCGTACAGATGCATATCCAAATCACCATAAATATCCCATTGCATGGTGTTCTGCTGTGCATCCAACAGATCGTTTAAATCTTCCAACTTATTTAGATGCATTTCTTTTTCTAAATCTTATGCCCTCACAAACGAAATAATACATGTATGACTGAATGGTTGTAGTGATGGTCAGCAAATTGGGTTTTCTAGGTTGTCACTCATATCTGATCCCTTCTGCATGTGCGAACAACACACATACCCATTTGCAACCTACATGCATTGTAAAAGTCTCAGATTTAAGAAAACCACCCCTGAATACCATACTAATGGAGAACCTTTTTTAAGTATAAACAGCAACGCAGAATTCCCAAGAATGGCTACTATACCTAACTCCTCTACTTCCCATCCTGCACGCCCAGAACCTGGGAGTAACTGTACAGTTTCGGTTTGCTGCATTTTGGCACGGAACTTCTTCTTGAGATTGCCAAACTCATCATACATCTCCCCGTCATCCTGAAATTTGAGCATGCAATATTTAAAACTGGAATAAAATTCCTAGTGTTTCAAAATTCAAGTTGATTCAAAGGGGAGCACAACTGCACAAAGGCTGTTACCTCTTCAGCCTCCCGCCGCCGCCTCCTTGTTTCCTCTATTTCTTCTTCATCAAGTTCTTTATAACCTCCGGCACGTCCTCCTCTGATGAACAATGAGCAACAGAAACATAAGCTTTGATTAACAAGAAAATAGCCATTGATGCCCCATCATCACAATCTAAGCCGTGTCCCAATTAATTAGGGTCAGCTACATGAATCCTGCTCCGTCCAGATTCATGATGAAAATTACGGCATAAGTTTGATGCCGATTGCCAACCTGATGCAACCCTCCTTTTACCTGGGCTGGGGACCAGCAATGAGAGTGCAAAACTCCCACAGATGCAATGTAATAGACTATTACACAGGTTGATTACACTCAGCCATCAATGCCTAATAAAAGCAATTTAACTATGTCAGTTCTTTACTCTCACGCGTGAGCCCTTTAAAACAATTAATAATTAAAAGGGAATGGAAATGAGTAATACAGTGTTTGATACAAACCTAAAACAACTATTACTCCAATTAATGTTCAAACCTTATCCTAGTTATACATCAGGAATATATATATATATATATATATATATATATATATATATATATATATATATATATATATATATATATTCCACAAAATTCTAGGGAGTAGACTCACAGATTCACAATGATAAAACAGGCACCAAGAGCAGGTGCAATCTGGCATCTTAGGAGGAGATCTAAGAGGATCATTCCAGCTATAACACTTAGAGATGGACAGGAGTACAAGGAGCAGCATGGGTATGAATCCGAAACTGGGTCTCCATTCTGATGTATTTAGTAAACATGGTGTGAATTGTGGGTACTTTGTAATGACCTTGACATATTGTCCCCAGTGACTTTATTTTATTTATTTATTTATTATTTTTTTGCTCTTTAAAGTTATTTGAGCTCCATTTTCTTCTTTGCTGAACCTTGTGCTTCCAACTCACACAAGTTACCAATCAAGAAGAAGAAGAAAGAAGAAACCTCGTGGTTCTGAGTTCTGACAGAAACTAATAAAAAAGAAATAGAAGGACAAAAAAAAAGGATCATATACACAAAAATAGAAGGGAAACATTAAAATAATGTTGGAAACAGAAACAGTTGATGCAGGCATGATCCTAGTCTAATACCTCATTAGACTGTTGTAGAACGAAAAAAGTTTTTCCTTCTTTCTCATAATGCAGAATTGTGATCCATTTTTCTTTTTTTTGCCACAATGGGAATAAGAGACAAGTCTCCCCCTTTTGCCTACTTAAGCCACACTACATACACTCCAACCAGTGACTAATGGCTACCTATGCACAAATATGCAAAATCTTACGTGCGGTTAATTTCAGGTTAACTGAAATTAACTTATTCAAATTTGACCATTTTTCAACCAAAAAAAAAAAAAAAAAAAGAAAGGTAGAAAGAAAGATCGGAACTACAAAAACATGATGGTTGATCTACCACAAAAAGGGAAAAAAAAAAGTTTTTTTTTTTAAAGTGAATTTTATTGAGAAGGTGCCGAGATGGTGCCCAAAAGTTTACAAATCTATCAAGCAAAAAGCAAGATACTATCTTTCAAGAATGCATTACAAAAAGTCCACTCAGCTACATATGATTTCACCCTACGGATGACAAAACCAACATCATTTCCAGAGTCGTCGAAGCATCTCTCATTCCTCTTCCCCAAATAGACCAAAGGGCTGCTAAGATCGCTAACCGCATTCCACCCAAGCTTGCTCTGAAAGACAAAACCTCATGATCCGCCTCCAAACAAAAAAATATCCACCGAAGAGGGCATGGATCACTGCATCTTGAATGACGAGAGAATAGAATCCCAAATCTCCTGAGTAAAAGGACAACGAATGAACAGCTGATCAGTTATCTCATTGCTACCATACACAGAGTGCAAATGTTTAGAATCACCAATCCTCTTTTCCTCTTTCTACCAACAAGCAATGCAAAAGTTGCTATTTTCGAAGCATCATAGCATCATAACATGGCCGTCGGGGCACAACCCTCAAACGAGTGGGAACACAGTAAGGAATAGAAAGATCCAACCAAGAAACAACCCGGGCTTTCCTTACGGCACAACAACCTGTCTTGCTCCTCAGAAGACGGACTAACCAAATGGATTTTTGGAGTAAAATGAAGTTTTTAATTTTTTTCATCAGATAGATTCCACCAACAAGGGGCCAACCACACCCCCAAGGAATCACTAGCCGACCAACAACTCACAATCAATATATCCATCGGTCGCTAAAGTGGCCAAACCTAGAAATTTGTTTAATAAGGGGAAATCCATCACCCAAACATCCTTTCAAAATCTAATCTTTTCTCCATTTCGAAGCAAGAAACTAATCCCTCCTTAAATTTAGCTTTCACGGTAAAGACACCCTTTCACAACCCAGACGCTTTATACAAGGAAGCATCTTGTCTCCCATCCCCCATCCTCACGGCCATTGTTCAAAGTATCTCCAATATTATCGATAATATCCCAATATCATCCGTATCTCCAGCTTGGCGATATTCATAACACTGGCAGTATCAATAATTCTAGGAATCAGTGCTATATTGCGAAGTATAATCAATATTTTCAGCTGTGTAAATTCTAGGTGTCGCTTGTATCACCAATATTTTTTACTATGTAAATTCTAGGTGTCGCTTGTATTGCCAATGTATCGGTGAGATTTCAATAATATTTTGCATGTATCAGCAATATATCATATCACTAAAAATCTGTTCATTAAAAAATTTACCATTTCAATTTTTTTATTATGAGTGCATGGTTGTGTGATGAAATGCATGTTAGTATGTGTGTACATGTGCATTCGTGGACGGATGGATGGATCATGGATAGATGAATGTATGGATGGATGGTTAGTTGGATGGACGGATGTGTCTGTGTGTGCATGTTAAGTCGTGTATATTTATACATCAGTTTATTGTTTATTTCCTCCTTTGCCCCTGGCCTATGTTAGGCTGTGTTGTGGATAAAGGGGTATTATTGTATTTTGGTCTGAGATATAAATATCATTCTTTCCTTAAGGGTAGATAAGAAACCCTTCAACCTGGTCTCGTGTGAGTTCTTGTGCATCGGTTTCTTCATGGAAACTGTCATGGTATCAGAGACAAAGATCCCCTCTCTGCCTTGTGTCAGAACCCATTACTGAGATCCGGCCCCTCATCTTCAACGACTTCATCTCCGGCGACTTCTATGAGATCCAATAGCATCTTTGCTTGTTTCCTCTTCTCTGACGATTCTCATCTCAGATCCGGCAGCCCCTTTGTGATTGTGAGTAGTTGCATCTCCCTTGTTTAGCTTCCTTTTTTCATTTTTGGCCTCTGGTCTTCATCTCCAACGATGCACCTGTGCTTCCGTCTTACCCAGCAGCCCCCGTCTCAGATCTAGTGAGGTTTAAGTTGACTTAGTTGACGTAACCACGTCTCCGACTCATCTCCAAGAGCCCCTTTTCAAATCTGGTGAGATTCAACACACACATCTTCAGTTCTGTGTGCGGTTTGTGCTCTATATTCAATTTCTACTCGGCCTTTCATACTTGTGGTCACTGTTCTTCATGGTCATTATCTTTTTCTTTTTTTTCTTTTTTTTTTTCCTTCACACTTATGAATAAAGACAGTTCTAGGGGCGATGCCCCCCGATGTACCTTTAACAGAACCAACTATTGCTTGTGGACGATCCACTTCCAGAGTTTTCTCAAGGGTCATGGCTTATGTGGACTGATTCATGGGTCAATTATGACCCCCTCTGCCGATCTGGAGGGCTTGACTGATTGAGAAATGAAAAATGGACGAATCATCACTTGGATTCTTGACTCAGTAGACAGATTGATTGTTATTGGGCTTACCCCACATTGTACAATCAAAGCGATGTGGGATCATCTCAAAGTGATCTATCAACAAAGAAATGAGGCCCGTCTTTATCGTTTGAAGCAGAATTTATCCCAGATCACTCAGGGTGATAGGAGCATCCAGGCCTTTTATTCTGACATTGTCGCCATATGGAGAAAAATAACAATGATGGACCCCGAATTTCCCATTGATTTTCTTGTCTTTCAAGGTGTGAGAGAGTGCACCCGTGTATGACAATTTCTCATGAAGTTGAGAACAGAATATGAACATTGCATGGCTGCTCTTCTGAATCGTAGCCCCCTTCCATCTCTTAATATGGTCATCAACGACTTGCTAGCCGAGGAGCAGAGGCTCCAAGTTCTATCCTCCGTGCCTTCGTCTACTGGTGTGTCTGATTTGGTGTTGGTCGCTTCTACTCCCTCTGGTATCCGTGGGATGCGCTCGGCTCCTTCTTGTGCCCGTGGTACACACAGTGTGATGTGCCATGACTGCAACCGCATCGGCCATGTCGTCTCTCAATGCAGTGAATGGTGTGCCTATTGTCGTAAGATGGGACATGGTATAACTGATTGTCAGACGAAGGCATATGGTTCTTCCCAAGGATATGGTCGTGGTCAAGCTCTTGTTGCCGCTTCTCCTCCTTCGATTCTCGACTCTCCTGCGAGTACTATTGCCAGCTCCTCCTCTTTCTCACCATTGACTCCTGAGATGCTTTAGCAGATAGTGCAGGCTCTTTCCGCTATGGGTCTGTCAGGCACTTATCTGTAGTCTCCATGGTTCTTTGATTCCGATGCTTCAAATCATATGACTGACGATCACTCATCTCTTCGCGATATCTGCCCATCTACTGGCACGCAGGTTATTTCAACTGCTGATGGGACTCACTTGCCCATCTAGTTTGTTGGTTCCTTAATCCTTTCTCTTTCTTCCCATCGAAAATTTGTTCTTCGTGACGTATTTCATGTTCCAAAGCTTTCCTCAAATTTGATCTCCGCTAGTCAGCTTACTAATCAATTTGCTTAGTCATGTTTCTCCCTGTGTAGGATCTGGTAACGGGGAAGGTGGTTCGGAAGGGTAGGAGGAAATGACGTCTATTCATACTGGATTTTGATACATCTGTGACACCAGCCCCGTATTTTTTGGCACTATTTGATATTGATATTTTAGCGGCAAACTAGAAGTGGAAGTTATGACATTGTCGTCTTGGTCATCCACATTATATGACCGGTTGCTTCATTTGTTTTCTTCTCGCATGTTGGATATCTTAAAAGTTCACAAATCTATTTTGGATCTTGTTTGTTCTTCTTGTTGCTTATCTAAAAGTATATGTGCTCCTTTCTCTTTAAGCACAACTCGATCTACTTCTCCTTTTAAGCTTGTTCATACTGATGTCTGGGGGCCTTCCCCTATTTTATCCATGTCTGGGCTACACTATTATCTCATTTTTATTGATGATTTCACTCGCTATATATGGATCTACTTTAGGCACACTCCAAATTCCAAGTTTTTTATATTTTCAAACAATTTGCTTTTATGGTCAACACCAATTTGGGGTCGAGATTTGGACTCTACATTCCAACTCAGGAGGGGAGTATGTTTCCCTGGATTTTAGTGTGTACCTTCAGGACCATGGGATTATTCATCAGGGGACTTGTCTTGACACTCTTCAACAGAATGGGGTAGCCAAGCAGAAAAATCGGCACATAGTTGAGACCGAGAACACCTTAATGACCGATATGACTGTTCCCTGCTCCTTTTGGGTTGAAGCCATGTTGCACTCAATCTACTTAATCTCATGCATACTAAACTTCTTGATAACACTTCTCCATATTTTGTTTTGTATGGTTCTCTTCCTGATTACTCAAAATTTCGGATCTTTGGATGTCTTTGTTATGTTTACCTCAGTGTTTTAAATAGCGAATAGCATGTAGCGTAGCGTTCACCCCTCTAAAGCATGAGGCGTAAGCTACATAGTGTGTAGCGTAAGCTGCATGCTACTTCTAGATTTTTAATCAAGGTTTCGCTTGGTTGAACTAATTCTATGATATTAATAATGAAATTTAACAAAATTTCGTGATATTTGGTGCAATCAAACGCAACTTAATAGGAAAGGGTAATCATTAAGTATAAAGTAAAGAAAGAACAACGAAATTGATTTAATACTATTACTTATATTATTTTTACAAAAAACATTAAATATTGAAAATAGAAAAATGTAATAAATCATTGAAAATATTATTTAATTTTAACGTTTTAATGAAAAATAACTTGTAATGTGAGGTACGTAGCATGTAGCGTATGCAAATTATCATGTAGCGTAGGCTACATGCGACTTAAGCTATTTTCATGAGCTTCATACCGTTAAGGCTAAGCTACTCTACTTAGGGTAAGCTACACACAACATAGCGTAGCTATTTAAAACATTGGTTCACCTTGCCTCCCATGAACATCATAAACTCTCACCCAGATCCATTAGATGTATGTATTTGGACTTTAGGGAGACAAAAAGGTTTTCGGTGCTATAATCCCGTTGCCCGTCAAATACGGGTATCTTGTAATGTTATTTTCCTTAAACATGTTCATTTCCATATGAAGTCTGTTACTTTTGCCTCTACGTCTCCATCACCGCCTTCACTTTTTGTTTTTTTTTTTCTAACATATCATCTGCATCTAGTATGCCGCCTCGCCCCTTACAAGTTCATACTCGCCGGCCATGAGCTCTTCCTCTTCCCCCGCCCACCGCCACTCCTGCTGCCGATCTAGATCCTTCCTTGATACGTCACTCTACTTGGCCTCATAGAGCTCCCGATCGTCTCATTTATTTTATGTCATCTATGACTTCCACTTTGGATTCTATTTCCATTCCCACATCTTACTCATAGGTTGCAGCTCAGAGTTGTTGGAGGGATGCTATGGCAGAGAAGCATCGTACTTTAGATAAGAACTGTACCTGGGAACTTGTCCTGCATCCTCCAGACCAACAACTAATTGGCAGTAAATGGGTGCATTCCATCAAGCTCAAATCCGATGGCTCCCTAGATAGGTACAAGGCAAGGCTAGTCGCTCAAGGGTATAAACAAGAGTATGACATAGATTATGACGACACGTTTGCTCTTGTTGCCAAAATGAATACTGTTCGCACTCTTCTTACCCTTGCCTCTATTCGTGCTTGGCCCACTTTTCAGATGGATGTGAAGAATGCCTTTCTTCATGGCGACCTTTAAGAGACAGTATATATAAAATTACCTCCAGGGTCTAACACTGGTCCTAATGATATGGTTTGTCGCCTGAAAAAGGCTCTATACGAAGCAATCTCCGCGTGCCTGGTTTCAGCAGTTTCGTGATGTAGTGGTCGATGCTGGTTTTTCTTAGAGTGGCTATGATCCATCCTTATTTATCTGCACTAACTCTCGAGGTCTTGTCATTGTTTTGGTTTATGTGAATGATCTCATCTTGTCTAGCAGTGATTCTGCTGGGAATTCCGAGCTTCAAGAGGTTCTCTCCTCCTCCTTCAGGATGAAGGGCTTAGGTCCCCTCACCTACTTCTTGGGACTTAAAGTCCCGCGTTCCGAACATGATATTCTTGTAAGCCAACGTAAATATGCTCATGACTTCATTACTACGGTACAGTTGACAAATCAGAAATCTTGTCAAACTCCTATGGAACTGAATGTTCAATATGGTCGGGATGATGGGGGCTTGCTAGAGAAGCTTACTCTTTACTGTCGATTAGTGGGTAGTTTGGTTTATTTGACAATGACTCGTCCCAACATTGCGTATGCTGTTTAAGTTGTTAGTCAATTCGTCTTGACGCCTCAAACTTTACATATGATTGTTGTTCTTCGGATCATCTGCTATTTACGTGGAACTGTGGACCGATCTCTGCTTTTCTCCTCTTCCATTGCCCCTTTGGAACTTCGGGCCTTTTCTGATGCCGATTGGGTAGGGTGTGCAGTTACCTGCTGGTCCACCATCGAGTATTGCATATTTCTTGGCTCCTCACTTATCTCGTAGAAGTGCAAGAAGCAACCAACCGTCTCTAAGTCTAGCACGGAGTCCCAAGTACCGTGTGATGTCTGCGACATGTAGTGAAGTTGAATGACTCCGTGGACTTCTTTCTGATCTTGGGGTTCAGCTTTCAACCCCAACTCCTCTTCATGTTGATAACATCAGTGCCATTTAGATTGCCTCCAACCCTATCTTTCATGAGAGGACAAAGCACATAGAGGTTGATTGCCACTTCATCTGCAAGAAATATCAATCCGGCATCATCAACCTCCCTCATGTGGCGTCACAAGATCAGATTGCTAACATTCTCACCAAGACGCTACCTTCGGCCCGTCTTTCCTTCCTAGTTACCAAACTCATGCTGGTGAATCACCCACCTTAGTTTGAGGGGGGGGCTTAAGTCGTGTATGTGTATATTTATACATCCGTTTATTGTTTTTTTTTCCTTCTTTGCCCCTGGCCTATGTTAGGCTGTGTTGTGGATAAAGGGGTATTATTGTATTTTGGTCTGAGATATAAATATCTTTCTTTCCTTGAGGGTAGATAGAGAAACCCTTCAACTTGGTCTCGTGTGAGTTCTTGTGCGGATGGATGGATCATGCATGTGTATTTGGATGTATGTACGTGCATAAATGGATGGATGGATCCACCACTTTCACCATGTTTACTCAATGCTTCCCTGAATCTTTTTCGCTATTAATTGATTCTTAAATATGCAAATATATGTATTTTAGCATCTCCTGAAGTATCTTTGAAACTAATGTCCCTAAGTCAGCGTTACATGCTTTAAGATCCCCATTAAAGAGAAACTTATTATGCATGCATCTTTTTTGCAATTATTGGATTCCTATGTATGCAAATATATGTATTTTAGCATCTCCTGAAGTTTCATTCAGAAATTCCACCATTTCTTCATGTTTCCCTTAGTCAGCGATCCATTTTCAGGTATCAGCTATAATATCAGCGATATCAATATATGTCTCTGCATCCCCAACCAATGATACATGTAACGGTACAAATACTGCAAACACTGCTCACAGCCATATATGATAGCAACCAATTTTCTCCATAGAGAATTTTCCTTTGACCCAAACCACCACCACCACTTCCCTAGAAATGCTAAGTTAATAGTTTCCAACATTCTTATGTCACAAAAAATCATTGATATAGTAGTGATATTGGGGAATTTTATAACTTTCCTTGATTTTGTATAGCAACAAGCAATATCAATGGTATCGGTTGATATATCGGCCAAATCGATATTTAAATCACTGGCACTATCAAATTTCCTTTTTCTAGCAAAACCTCTATTCAAGTGCATAAAAGACATGCAGGCAGACAATGTCACAGAATCAAACGATGATTAAAGCTGGAGGAAATAAAACTACAATGAGCGCAATTGAAGGGCCATGAATAGTGGGGCATCATAGGAAGTGATTGAGTATGAATGAAAGGTAAAATAGCAATTCATCTGGTTATTTCAACAGTGAAATAGATCCATGTCTTCTTTCTACCTTTCTTCTTCTTCTTCTTGTCCTTCACTTTCTTTTTCTTTTTTTTGGATTGGTTTCTTTTGTTTTATAAGCAGCAATGTAGATCCATGTCAATGGATGGAGGTGGGAGATGAGTGGATACAAAAAGAGGAGGTCAAAGAATAATGCAAACAGAATGCTCCTACACCACTTGCAGAATGGTGCTTGATTTTCCCTTCGTCAAATATTTAAGCACAAAAGACTAACATGGATTGCCTCAATCCAAAAGTTCAACTGAAGAATACAGAACAAGAGGAGGTCAAAGAATAATGCAAACAGAATGCTCCTACACCACTTGCAGAAGGTGCTTTATTTTCCCTTCGTCAAATATTTAAACACAAAAGATTAACATGGATTGCCTAAATCCAAAAGTTCAAACTGAAGAATAAAGAACATCAGCATCCTATGTATAATTTATGCTTCGTCGACACAAACATGAAGTTCCAGTAAGAAAGTCAAGAAACCATGCAAAAATGTGAAAAACATAACAGATTCAATATTGAAATATATATCCTAGTAATCGACCAATTCATTACCTCACACCACTCTCATTGTGACCAGGCTTATTGGTATTACAGATATTGCATTTTGTACGTTTTGCCCAGTTGATATTGCCGCACCTGAAATAAGCACATGAATATAGAAAACGAAGCAGTGATCCCAACTAGCCTGAAGTGGAAAAAAAATGAAAAACGAAAAACGAAAAACAAAAGGTAAAAGAAAAGGAGAAAAGATGTTATGGATGTATTTTGAAGAGATTTTTAAAAGAGAAAAGATATACGGACGTATTTTGAAGAGATTTTTTTTGGAAAGGTTGAAACATCCATATATCATTTATAAGAGAAAATATGGAATTGGGAGCAGAAAGGAATCATAAGTGCAGTAGCTTCTGTCAGACCAACAATAAAAAATGGTTACTGAAGCCTTGAACGAAAGATGCAGTCTGGAGTTTTTAAACATGTTGAAACAGTCTTACATTGGACAGGACCAATCATTTGGACCAAAGAGCCCTGTTGGGCCACCAGCAGAATGGCCACGGCCCCCAGAGTCATTGCTACCACGGCCCCTCCCTCGGCCACCACCCCCTGCAACCATGCCAGAGGCACCAGCAGGGCGAGCAGTTCCGCAGCGGTTGCAGACACCACGAAATGTGAAGTTTACATTGGAGCAACTGCTTGAAAAGGAAAGCATGAAAAATACATTTATATATACGTTGTGATCAAGAATGCATGGAAATAAGGTCAAAGAGGTCTAAAAGAGAAAGAAAGAGCTGCTCACCAAATGTCACATCACAGACCTTGTATTCGGACACAACCAGTCTCCTTCTTGTTGCCATGCTTTTCCTGAAGCATCACCCCGTCCTCTGCCTCTTCCTGCACCCTCATTCAAATCCTTAGCATCTTCCTCTTGCCCACCAAAATCACCAGCTACACTTGGATTGCCAGCATGATTCATTTGATGGGTGAAACCCGAATTATATGAATGATCAACTGAGTCTTTGGACTTTGACTCAGCTATATGTACCTGGATAGTACTCCCATGAAAATCCTTATTATTAAACCATTCCACAGCAGCCAATGCTGCATGTGGATCATCATATGTCACTGTTGCATCACCCTTCGGTTCACTTGTAACTTTGTCTCTGTATAACCAGATCTTTGGTCGACCAGTCCTTTTGTCCTTCTAAAAATTAAAAGTGAAAAAAGATGGAAAATCAGATTTATCTAGGTTCTCAAGAAAAGAGAATGGTATGATTCATGGAACTTTGCTAAGACCACACGGGCATACAAGTCAGCTAATGCACATGCCACCATATATCTCAGCGTGGCAGATAGGTGAAAAACATAAACTATCCATAAGGTGGTCCTCATCATGTAGATGTTACTGCCCAAAGATAAAGGTGGTCCATTCAGTAGGTGTATTAGATTAGACATAAGTTGGTGGATTAGAAAAATCCGTCTGCTTTGTTCATAACCGTACATTTATTCATTTAATTCATCATGATTTATCTAGGTTCTCAAGAAAAGAGAATGGTGCGACTTATGGAACTTTGCTAAGACCATATGCATGTACAAGTCAGCTAATGTCCATGCCACCATATATGGAACTTTCCTAAGACCATACGTGTGTACAGGTCAGCTAATGTACATAGCCACCATATATCTCAGCATTGCAGACAGGTGAAATACCCAAACCATCCATCAGGTGGACCTCACCATGTAGAGGTTTAAACTGCCCAAAGATCAAGGTGGGCCATTCAGTAGGTGCACCATTAGATTAGACATAAATTAGAAAAATTCAGCTGCTTTTTTTTTAAGAGCCGTATTTATTCATTTAATTCTGGCCCCAACTGACTAGTGGACCAACCTGATTCTTGGAATGGGGAATTTATGCATTGGTACCCTTCTGATGGATGATTTGGATACTTCACCTGTCTGTCTGCCATGCTGGCATATGTGGTGGCTTGTGCATTAGCTGAATTGTACAAGTGTGGGCTTATCAAAGCTCATGATTTATGCATATGAAAAGATAAGCAAAACTAGGACTAAGTATAGTTTCAAAATGATACCTGTTGGAACTCCCTACCTTTAGCAACCCTATGGTGCCAAAAAAATCAGCCAGCAGACTCTCATCAGTTCCAGGAGGTAAGTTACAGACGTACACAGAACCGTTCAAAGGTTCTCCTCTTCCTATATAACTTGCCATGTCAACGCTCTGGTCTTATCAAGTCATAGGGAACATAACATGCACCCAGTGATGGACATTCAGAAAGACATTACCTGAAAAAAAAAAATGCTTTCATACAGGGATAATCAATAACTCATCAAGTTCACAATACAGGTAAGACAAGCATGTCATTAAGAATTTTCACAATGCAAGATAATCCCAATTAATCCAAAGTAATTCATACAACAAAATATCAGGCAAGCTTAACAAAAATAAAAGCATTAAAAATAACATAAACAAAAACAACAGGAATATCTAGTTATCAGCATCATCGAGTTGAAAGCATAAGGAAAATGAATGAGAACAACAGAAATAAAGCTTATAAATATATTAACCTTAAAGCAGACCATGGTTTCACCGGTGTCCAAGGTATTCTATAATGGTAACGGCGGCCATAATGGTCACCACTGTTACCTTTATGGTACAGGCCCCCCCTAACGGCCGTTATGGTCTCTTTTTTTATTGAAAGAAAAAAGCCCAAAAACCTGTATCTGCTGTGTAAAGTTGAAAAAAAATAATCCGAAAAACCTGTATTTGCACCGTAACAAATCATTACAGGACTGTTATGACCTTTACAGAATGGATTGTTAACAGCAGTGATAAGTCATTTTTTCCATAACGGCTATTACGACTATTATGATCCCGTAACAAGTAATGGTTGCCATCTTTACCTTTACGTAACGGCCTTTACGGCACACCATGAGTCTGATGAACAACGATAGGGAAGGTACGGGTGGAAGTGGGGGGTAAAGGCGGCATGTTGCTATTGTCAGGACAAGAGACTCAGGGAAGGGAGCTTATCAACAGTTTTTAACGAGAATCCTAGTTTGGAATGTTAGGGAACCTGGTTTCCCTCTTAATTCTTAAAAGAGCCATAGAAGCAGATGATCAGGCCAGAGAAAAATCAAACCATGGGCCTGCAAGAAACTGAACCGCAGGAGCTGTAGGTCTATATACACAGAGTCACAGACAGTTTTGGCTCAGCAAAAGAATAGCCCTGGGTTGGTGAGTATTCTGCATCCATTCTCTTTAAATCTGCTCTTGATGGTTCTTGTTGTGATTCCTCCTTTGCTTATGGGATGAAGGGGGGTTTTTGGGAGGAACTGGATTTGGAGGGGCAGAAATAGAGAAAATTGTGATACATGGGAGGTGACTTCAACAACATAAGGTTTCAATGGGAGAAGAGGGAGAATTTTGATCACTAAAATTACGTTGGAATTCTTTGATAGGATGGCAAGGAATGAATTGATTAATCTGCTGCTAGGAGGGGCTCGTTTCCCATGGTCTAATCATCAAGATAATCCTTGGGTGTCAATGTTACTTCATTACAGGGGGCAACCCAAAGTGCAGTTACGAAGTCTACGCCAGATCACTGTCCGATTATTCGAGTCCAATTCTCGATCTTGGAGCCTTAAACCTTTTAGGTTGGAGCTCATGTGGAGGCTTGAAAAAGATATCTAAGCTCGAGTGGTGTACATCCTTCAATCCTCTGCAGAATGTGAGTAAAAGAGTGGCTAAAAAGTTGAAGTTCCTAAACCTCAAAATCAAAGATGGCAAAAGAGTCGGTTTTGGAAGATTGAACATTTGAAGTCCACAATACAAAAATGTTAGTGTTGAGCTGCATACTCTTGCAGAAAGAGAACATACTAAACTGAATTCATTTGCACAGTATTCAATGCTCAGATGTGATGTGGGACCCAGTGAAAAGTTTAGCATCCAACTGAGAGTGCGGGTCCCGTAATATCAACAATGGGCAAGAGAAACTAATAACTTGCCCCTTGCAATTATTGTAAGAACTGTTACTTCATGTATGCCTTGTAAACAAGCTGCCCAGCTATCAACAAAACCAGTCAAGCTATCATATACCAAAAGGCAACTTAACCACAACAACAATAATCATGTTTGAAGATGGAAATCGCCTAAAACTGGTTGTAGGTGAAGTTAAACCTAGTTTCAGTTTAAAAATTAAAAAAAAAAAAAAAACCATTTAAAATCAGCTAGGCCGAGTTGACTCAGTTGAATGTCATCAAGACTCAATATAAACTGGCAAAGACTCTACAATATGGGCTACATTCCTGTCTTACTTAAGCACTATTTTGAAAATGGTGGTGACTAATCCGACTCACATGGGGAACTAATGTATATCTATCCAGACCATCTAAACTATGGGTCCCCTTTTGGATGGAGCATATCTCTAAAGTCATAGTGATCAAGCAATTGTAACTATCCATTTGGCAAATGGATGGTTCAAAGTGAAATAATAAGTAGTTCAATTCAAATGAAAAATCAGATCATCAATATGATCATCTCAGTGTAATTTTTGGGCTGTGCTCAATCAACAATTTGTATCGTATGGATTGCCTTGCAACAATGCCATGTGTCCATTCAAAGTGTCCCCACCATTTTCTACAACTGGAGAAGAAGTCGCTTCACTCTATTGAGTCTACTCCCATTTCCCGCAGCATTTACTAATAGAAGGGAATGCCACATCCTAAGTACTTCTCCAATTGCAGGCGGCACAACACACTTACGGCCCCCTTTGTGAACAAGTCAACCCACCAGCCAAGTGTAGCCAAGCTACTTGGAACAGAAGAGAGAAGATGAGAGAGACTTAAGGCAAGAGAACTTGTATTGCACTAGAGAAGAGCTTACAACTTCCCGGGTTTTTTTAGGTTAGTTACAATGAAGAAGCCTATTCCATAAGTAGGGTTAAGAACCTCCTAACTACTTTACATAAATGGCTAGAATGGTGACATTTGGTGATCATCCCATGCCCAAGAATACTCTAGAAACCCTCCACATAATTCTACACTACTTTTGTTACAAGAACCCACCAGAGAACTCTAAAATATTTCAAAGATCTCTAGACCAGCCTACATGCTTGTAATGTTCTCTAGAAATCAGTAGACAACTCCACGCACTATGCACATAGCCTCTAGCCTACAAGAGGAGCAAAAATGGTTAAGCCCTAATTTAGACTCTGCAAATGTCCGGTCCGTGATAGGATGCATGAACCCACCTCATTAAAATGGCCATGCAAGAATTGGGGCCCAAGCCTCAAATAACTCGAACCCATATCTCATGAAACAAAACACACACACACACACAAACAAAACAATTACAATCTCTACAGACAACACCTAAGTAACCAAATGCCATAAGACAGGCCATCGATGAACCAATTTGGAATTACGTTAGTATACAGTCAGGCTTGGAAGAAATGCAATTGCGATCCAACGGCTACATCCACATTATGAATACTACCAAACACCATCGATTTCCATATTTTCATCTTGACCGAACTGAATGCTCGCAATTCAATTCACTCGTACATCCAAACGCAGCATAACATTGAAGTTCAGTTATCTTGTGAAAACACCCAACATTGTATTCGTATTCGAGCATCGGGCCACAAGATGAAGCGAGTGATAGTACGCAAGAAATTCAACAGAAAAATGCAAATTCCAAAACACATTTCTACATAAACAAAATCATTCACACAAAAGCAATCGATTTAGATTCTAATCGTATTGGAAAATGGACGAAATACAGAAGAAGAAAAAACGATTATTGGAAAAACCTAAAATCTGCAAATCCATCAATAAACCGAATGCGATTGATTTAACCATAACAGATTCCAGATTTCAGATCACTCACCGAGAAAGAGAAGATTGAAAGTCAGCTGGAGAGAGAGAGGGCTGAGGAGAGAGGTCAGAGACGAGGGTTCCGTTATGAGGACAGTTTCCCACCAGCGGCGTGGACCGTTTTACCCTTCTATAGAGAGATGACATCATCATCAGGGAGCTGATTCCCGGGCGGTTTCCATGTCAATTTGCGTAAGTGGCACTCAAAGATGAGATCAAAACCGTCCGTTCCATTCTATAGTGAAAGGGCCATGGTCCAAAAATCACGATGTTTGGACGATTCTAACCCTTTAGGCGTGGAAACGGATTGTCTGCAGCCCCCGTCTGCAAAGATATCCCTAGAGCTTTACGCGGCCCAAGCTGTGGGGCCCACCATTACGTATGTTTTTTTTATCCACGCCGTCCGTTCGTTTTTTTTTTTTTCAGGTCATTTTAGGACATGTATCCAAAATTGAAACATATCCAAAGCTCAAGTGGATCACACCGCAAGAAATAATGGGATAATGACATCCACCATTGAAACCTTCCTAGGCCCACAGTGATGTTTATTTGTCAGCCAATCTGTTAACATAGACATGAACGAAGGAAAAACTAAAATATCAGCTTGATCCAAAACTTCTGAGGCGCCCAAAAAGATTTTTAATCGGTTCCCACTGTTTCCGGTGGCGTAATCCACTTGAGCATTGGATATTCTTCCATTCAGGATTCATGCCCTAAAATGAGCTTACAAAAAGGATTGACAGTGTGGATAAGGCACAAGCATAGCCATAACTCTTTAGTCAATCCTACGTTGCGATAATAGTTGAAAAAGCCCGGTAGGATTTCATTTGTTGGTTCAGACCTATTTAGCTATTTATTTATTTATTTATTTATTATGTAGTTCACCGTTTGGATTTTGCGAATTTTCGCGGATCATCTACTCTCGTAAAGCATAGCAATCATACCCTGCCACCCCTACTCTCGTACATAATAACTTTTTGAAAAGAACCTTTTGAGAATTGGGTGTTGGTTGATATACACAAAATATTGAGTCATAAACTCCTAAAACTTATATTTATTAGTATTTTATTTGACTTAAATTCAACTAATTTTGTGATTTTGATTATTTTACAGAAAATGAAAAAACATAGGAAATTATGTTTCTTTAAAGTCAATGATTTAAAGAGCTGTGAAGCTATGTAAAACCCTCCAGAAATTATCTAATGCAGATTGTGAAATTTTGTTGGGTGAAGAAAATGAATGAATAGATCAACTATAATTATTTGGAAATTCAAGGGGTACACGTTTGTTGAATATGAAATCTTGGGACAAGATTGTGAATGTTCGGTTAAAATATTATCATGAGTATGCCGGATGGTCCAAATTGGATGGTAACAATGTATGTGGACCACGGTACAACAAGAGTTCATAAATGCTTTGTACATTAGCATTAAAATATCAATTTTTTTTTGGAGTGGAATCTTGAAATGAGTTTTACACCATTAAGTAGAGCACGTCGAAAAAATGCTGGAATATCAAGTTTCGCTTGATGACTATGGGGGAAGTTTAAGGTTAACGTGATCATCACTTTAAAATTTTGAAAGAAATTAGAGGATTGATGTGGGCCATTTAATTCGTATATTTTGAAGAGCATATGAAGTTAGGGCTTGAGTCCAAATTTAGTAGGAATATGAGATTTAAATAAATCAAATGATCAAAATCTAATCGACGGATATTTTAGTAATTTTTTAAAGTTTTGATTAATCATTGTTTATGCCAACGGTCCATTTAGGCAAATACGATGCCTGAAATATGACAGACGGTCTAGATAGTGGATCACCTTGATGGATATTAAAAAAAAAAAAAGGAAAAATAAAGAAGAGAGACAAGTTAGCTGCTGCAGTTTTGAGTTTAAAAAACGAAAAAAGAACCTGACGTTTTCTTCTCTCCTTCATATCCACAGTCCATTCAGCCGTCTCAACCATCCATCAATGTAAGTGCTCTTCCAAGCCGTCCACCATTGATCTAGTAGCTATCCTTCCAGCGGCCGTTCACATCATCCTCGGTTGGAGTATGATCTACATCGTCCATCTTAAGAAAGGTGGACCCCATCTGCATCTAACGGCCAGCATTCATTAGGCCACATCATCCGTCTACCATTCATTTGCATCCACAACATCACACGTGCCAGCATGCAGGACCGTCCACTTTAATCCCCACCATTCGCCAGTCATCAAAGAAGCCCCCTTCTCACGATCAAGGTTTATAACAAGGTGGACCCCATACATACATCCAGCAAGTAAAAGGAAGAAAAAAAGAGAAAAGAAACAGAGGTGGTTGCCGATTTGGGGCTTCTACTAGGAACGGAAACGAGAGGGTTTCCATCTCTCATATGCGCACGAGGGAAGGCTGTTGCGAGGGAGAAAATGGAGAGAAGGAGATCTTGCTGGGAGAGAGAAGAGCAGGTTGCTGAGGAACGAGAGAGAAGAGGCTAGACAGAGGAAGAAAGAAGAGGAGATCAGGGCTGTCGTGTAAGGGATGTATTCTTCATACATTGATTCTTCTCTCTTTTCATTTGATTCAACATGAAACAATGTGAGTGGCTGATTTTATTTAGCTAGGGCTGAGATGAAGCCCCTAATTAGAACAATTTCTGTTTGAATGTTAATCTTAGCAATTTTCAGATTGAATTTGATTATTTCTTATTCTAGTGTGCTTAATTGAAAATTTCAGATTTTTCCTAATCTACGAGCTTAACCATAGTGTAGATGGGGGGGATGTTTGAAATTTTATTTTAGGTGTGCTTATATTTGACCATGAACAAATTTACCTATAGAGAAGAAATATAATTTACATCTTCCATGCCTAACCATGGATAAGATGATGTAGTCCACTGAGATTTTTCCCTAATTCCTTTGTTTGTGATTCACAACCTAGATAACAGATAGTGGAAGATGATTTTAGTGGTTTGATTGATTTTAATAATTGTATTTATATGACCATTGTAATACATGCATTGGGACAATTATTGTTAAGGGAATATTTACTTGTGTTGTTAAGGAATTATACACCTTGTGTGCCTAAACAAGAATATAGGTGTTGCTTTTTTTTAAAATGTGCATCAATCTGAATTTTGGGTGAATTAATAAGTAAAACAGGGATTATGATAATTAGGGGTGGATTCAAATGTCCTAGTGTTCTCTCTCTTGATTGAATTCCTCTCATTGTTTTTAGTTATTTTTCATTGTTTTTTGTTATTTTAATTAACAATTAGTTGAACTATTTGTTGGATTAGTTAAGTAAAATTCTAGAATTTGAATTGGGACAACCAATTCTCGTGGGAACGATCTGGTAATACGGGCCGTGTCTACACTTGATTTGTATAGTTACGAGTTTAAAATTACTTTAAATCAAGTTGGTTTAAATAAAACATCAAGTTTTTTGCGCCGCTGCCGGGGATTGTTTCGGTCCAAATAAGAATTAGGATAATTAGGGGTGGATTCGAATATCCTAGTGCTCTCTCTCTCTCTCTCTCTCTCTCTCTCTCTTGATTGGATTTCTCTCATTGTTTTTAGTTATTCTTCATTACTTTTTTGTTATTTTAATTAGCGATTAGTTGAACTATTTGTTAGATTAGTTAAGTAGAATCCTAAAATTCGAATTGAGACAGCTAATCCTTGTGTGAACGATCTCGTAATACGGGCCGTGTCTACACTTAATTCGTATACTTGGGAGTTTAAAATTACTTTAAATCAAGTTAGTTTAAAAATAACATCAAGTTTTTGGCGTCGTTGCCGGGGATTTAGTATTTTTACTTATCATACTTCATAGTTTTAAGACTTTTTAGGGTTTTGTATTTTTTATGATAGATTATAATTTTTCATTATTTTTAGGTTAGGGTTTTATTTCAGACTACTAACATTATTTTTCTCTATTTTGTAGAAAGCTTCTAACCTAGTTCTTCAAATCGGGTACCATCCTTCAATGGCAAAAAACTTGATGTTATTTTTAAACCAACTTGATTTAAAGTAATTTTAAACTCGCAAATATACGAATCGAGTGTAGACACGGCCCGTATTACGAGATCATTCCCGTGAGGATTGATTGTCCTAATTCAAATTTTAGGATTCTACCTAACTAATCCAACAAATAGTTTTGCTAATTAAAATAATAAAAAATAAAGAAGAATAACTAAAAATAATGAGAGAAATTTAATCAAGAGAAAAAACATTAGGACATTCGAATACACCCTTAATAATCATAATCTCTGTTTTACTTGTTAATTCACCCAAAATTCAAATTGATGCACATTAAAAAAAAGCAACACCTATGTCATTATTTAGGCACACAAGGTGTATAATTCTTTAATAGCACAAGTGAGTGTCCTCTTAACAATAATTGTCCCTAATGCATGTATTACAATGGTCATGTAAATACAATTATTAAAATCAATCAAACCATTAAAATCATCTTCCACTATCTGTTATCTTGGTCATGAATAAGGGTGTCAATGGAGTGGGTTGGCCCGACGAGCTTTCAGGCTTGGCTCGCCTTGGGCCGGGCTTGGACTAGAGTATGAGGCCCGCAGGTCGGGTTCGGGCCTAAAGTATAAGCCCGTTTTTTAACGGACCGGGCTTGGACTAGGCTGTTTAAAAGCTCGAAAACCCAGCCAGACCCGAATATATATATATATATATATATATATATATATATATATATATATATATATATATATATATATATAACTCCTTTTTATTTTCTATAATGTTTGTGATAATTTTTCATATACAGATAAGCGGGGATTAAAGGATAATTTCTCTCTCTATGCTAAAGGCCGGGCTTGGGGTAGGGCCAGGTACGGGCTAGACCTTGCATTTGTATCTTGGGCCAGGCTTGGGCTTAGCTATTGTGGCTCGTCACGGGTTCGGGCTGGGTTTGGGCATATGTTGAAAGAGGCGGGTCGGGCTTGGACAGAGCTTGGCCCGGCCCTTAACCTGGTCCATTGACACCCCTAGTCATGAATCACAAACAATGGAATTGGGGAAAAATCTCAATGGAATACATCTTCTCATCCATGGTCAGGCATGGAAGATGTAAATCTTATTTTTTATCTATAGTAAACCTGTTCATGGTCAAATACAAGCACACCTAAAATAAAATTCAAAACATCTCCCACATCTAGACTATGGTCAAGCTCATAGATTAGGAAAAATCTGAAAATTAAAATTAAACATACTAGAAGAAGAAATAATCAAATCCAATATGAAAATTGTTAAGATTAACATTCAAACAGAAATTGTTCTAATTAGGAGCTTCATCTTAGCCCTAGCTAAATAAAATCAGCAACTCATATTGTATAATGTTGAATCAAAGGAAAAGAATGGGAGTACATTCCCTTGAAATTTCTAATCTTCTTCAATGGCAGATAACTCTTCTCTCTGTCCAGCAACTAACCTATGATAACAACCCTCCCTGCAGCAGCACAAACACCTCCAGATTCTGCCTCTGCTCTGTGTCTAGAGTTACCCCCTCTGTGTTTTAAAATTGGATTGAGGATTTTTACTTATCATAATTCGTAGTTTTAGGACTTTTTTGGGTTTTATATTTCTTATGATAGATTCTAATTTTTTATTATTTTTACACTAGGGTTTTATTTCAGACTACCAACATTGTTTTTCTCTATTTTGTAGAGAGCTTCTAACCTAGTTCTTCAAATCGGGTACCATCATTCCTTCTCCTCTCTTTTATTTTTTCTTAGATTTTCTATTTTGAATTATTTTAGATTTTTTTGTTAGAGTTTCATCATGTTCATGCCCGATTGGACGGGTGAATACTCTAAGTATCTTTTAGAGGACGAGATATTAAATCGAGAGTTTTCAAACAACTATTATAAAAAAACGTTCTATACATGATTATTCTTTTGAGATTCAATCTACTCATGTTACTCTCCCACATAAGACACTAAGTGATTATTAAAATGAAAATAATATACATGATGTTTCATTGCGTATGATTATGGGTGAGTATTGGAACGATGATCAAATTCATAATGCTCCACCGGTTAGGACGATGTATGACCACTTGTATGGCTATACTTATCAACAACCGTACAATTCTCCATCATACAACATGTATGATCTTAATTGGGGGAACCATCAAAATTTCAGTTGGAGAGATGAACCAACCATGAACGCTAACAACCATCCTCAATAGTTCTTGTCTCATGAGCTTCAACTAACAAAAACCCTTGATGATACATATAGAGAATATATAGACATGCAAGTGCAATTTAATCATTATCTCAAGCAACACTTCTCACCAATTTTTAAAAATTTTGAACTAAATCTTGAGACCACTGGATCACTCTAAACTAATGTGGATGAAGGGCCTTTTCAGCCCCAACCTTCACCCAAATTACTTGAGCTACTAGAGGATGTTGATTTCAATGATCTTGATATCATCATTGATTGTGATAACTCTATTATTTCTTTCAGATACAATGAGCTAACTGATGAAGAGATTCCTATGAATGTTGAAGAACCTAAGGAATCCACAAAATCTGAGAGTAATGATATGACTCAATATAATGACAGTTTAGAAATTGGTTGTGAGTCTATGGTTTCGTCTCCTCAAGGGCCAATTACATACGTGCCTCTAGTTAATATTCATGTTAGGGAGCTTTCTGAACTAAGTGATTTTGAGCTAATCCACCAACGTGACGTACCTAATTTTAATGTGGATGAAGAATCCTCTTTTATTGGATATCCCGTCTCTTTAAAAGAAAGTTTGGCCCCCTCTCCCGACTTTGATGAAGATATGACTAAGGAGATGGATGTCTTATTTGATACAGTGTTGGTGCTTGAGGAGTCCTCTTCCATCGATTTACATTCATTACCATTTATTATTGAGACACTAGATAATTTTAAATTTGTGGAGGAGACAACATTACTTGAAGAAAACTTGATTAACATCTATCCACCACTTTTGGTTTTCCAATCCAAAATTGATAATGACTGAGAAGATCCATATTTGATTAACACTTGCCCAGATAATCTATTAAGAAGATACTTTGTTGATAATATCCAAACAAATGACATCTCCTTTTCTCATACATGTGGTGATAATTTCTATTGGCCTTCAATAATGAAAAGCACTTATGTATATTGCCGAGTAGGACTATGGATGGTCCAAATGCACGATTTATTAAAATTCATGATGATCTTGCTCCAATCCGACCATGTGTTACATCTGATTAGATCAGAATAGTGTGGGTTAGGATTAGGGCTGAAAGTCGGGCGGGTTGGGTTGGGTTGGTGCTCAACCCTAACCCAACCCAAGGTTCCTATACCTCAACCCTAACCCAACCCAACCCAACATCGGGTTGGGAATTCTCAACCCAAGCCCAACCCAAGCGGGCTCGGTCGGGTTGATCGGGTTGGTCGGGTTGATAAATGCTAATATCTTCATTATTACATTAGCCTATTATGTTTCAATACACGTCTTATTTTTCGTACCTATGACTTTATTAATTATGTATATAGTTATTTATTATGAAGAACTTCACTTTTTTCCAAACAAATTAGTTAGGATAACTACTCCTTTAATACTAAAAGTATATCAAATTTCAAACGTTATAAGTTTACTTACTAAAGTAATATATACCAATAAGTTTACTTAAGTATAATAAAATTATAAGTAACTTGTATATAGATCGGGTTCGGGTTGGGTCGGGCGACCCAAGACCTCAACCCAAGCCCAACCCAAGCTTTATCGGGTTGGTGTTTGCATAGCCCAAGCTCGAGATCGGGCTCGATATTTCTTGCCCAAGCCCAACCCAATGTCGGGTCGGTCACGGGTTGGTCGGGTTGAACCCGCCCAACTTTCAGCCCTAGTTAGGATATATTCTATAATTTGTAGTAAGTTTTTTTTTTTTTTTTTTTTCGTTCTAAGATTGAATAAGTCTCCTAGTCTAATGGAGATATTTGGCTGAAAATGTTAAACTTAGCGCTCTTGGGAGGCAACCCAACTTTTTAGTTCATCATTTTTCTTAGTTAAATAGTTTAGATTTTTTTTATGATGTATAATAATCCAAGTTTGGGGGTGCTTTGCATGTTCTTATATTTTATCCTTATACTTTATTATTGCATGTCATTATGATGCTTCACTGCTTACTATTCTTTTTTAAAGAGCTTTTCCAAAAGCAGTTTACTAAGGTATTAATTTTTTTTCCTTCCATCCTTTCTTTTTATTAACATAGCTTGGGCCTATTGTTTTCTAATTTGAAACATTGAGGACAATGTTTGTTTTAAGTCTGGGGGTAAAGTTTTCAATTTGGTGATTTTGAAGCAACTTTTTAAAGAAAAAAAGTTTGGTGCTTTGTTAAGTAGTAAACTTTCGAATGCAAATGAGTGAATATTCAATGTATGGTGTGAAGGTCATGAAATGAAATTTTGAATTTTTAGTTTATCTAATGAAAATGTTAACATAAATGGTATATACTATCCTTTTTTTTTAGATTCATTGTTTGAATTTTTATGCTCGAAAAAAAAAAATTCTGCACATAGCCATATTAATGTGATTTAAGAGGGATGAAAGTGCTTAAATCAAAGAATCAGAAGGATACTAGTGGAGACTTATAACCTTAGCGAGTTTTGAACCATTCTATTTTTTTTTTTTTTTTTTTTTTTTAGAGTTATAAGTAAATTCAATGTTTTCTTGAATCTGACATTAATTTCGTTGTGATATCATTATTCCCTGTTTTGATCAAAATATTGAGAATGACATTCAAAATTAGATTATTACACTAGAATTTTCTCTATATCTATTCGAGACATGATAATGACCATGTGAAATTTAGGAAATGAGAGAGATTATTTTTGAAAAGTTTAAGCCTTTTTAAATGTCCTATTACCAATGATATCCTTGTAGTTACCTTCTTGAGTCTTTAAAGCCTTTCTTTGCTAACCACATTAACTACACCCTTTTATGAAGTATTTTGCCATGCTTTTCATAGTAAAATGCGAAGAATGATCATGTTGAGTGGCAAAGAAAATATGTTAGAAAGGAGAAAAAAATGTGAAAAAGAGAAAAGAGAAAAAAAAAAAAAACAATGGTATTGGAATTTTAAAAAAAAAGAAAAGAGAAAAAAATATACAATGAGAATTATTAAAAAAAAGAGAAAAAAAAAAGAAATAAGAAGAATATGAGTAGTTGAAAATGATAATCATATCAATTTTTGCATCAAAGCATGAGTTTATACATATTTTAATTATTGATTTACCCTTTTTGATAACCCTTTCCCAAGCCTCATTACAACTTATATAGAAGTCCTACTTGATCTTAAGATGCAGTGTAGTTATAATGTAGAGAAAATAGTGAAGGAAAGGATATGGGGTATGGTTCAACATTTTTAAGTATTTGATATTCCTTTCATGAGATTAAAATTTTAACTTGTTTGATATTATCGTCTTTTGAATGTCATATGTGGGATATTTGCTTTGTTTATTCCACTCATATATAAATGAGAGACAATTTAGCCACATCTGACTGACTTTATTGTGAGTGAACATAGTTGGTGAGATTTGAAGTCAAAGCACATTTTCAGAAGAGGATTTGATTTGAATATATTTCAAACCTTAAGAGTTATGTTAATATTGGCTATACACACACAACACTTCGAGTATGAATATTTAAGGATGTTTTTAATGTTTGGATAGTGTGTAAGATTTTTGTTGATTTTTTTGAGATATTTAAAAAGAAAAATGCTTTGTTGAATGTAATTTCTTCAGCACCATACACCTTATTAAAAAAGAAAGTGCAATGGACTTATATGATGGGAAATTATGGCTTAATTTTCAATTCCTTTTGGAATGTGAAATTTTGGTTTAATGTTTGTGGGTAACATTACTGGAAACCCTCACAAGACTACAACTCGTCCACTAGGGAAAACCTAGGGGTTTAAAGGCTTGTTGCATATGCTAAATGCAATCGAGATTACCTGTGAAAGTGGTGTAGATATGATTTTATTTTTATTTTGTTTTGGTTTTTCTCGAGGACTAGCAAAATGTAAGTTTGAGGGTATTTGATATACACAAAATATTGAGTCTTAAACTCTTAAAATATATATTTGTTAGTATCTTATTCTGCCTAAATCCAGCTAATTTTGTGATTTTGATTATTTTGTAGAAAATGGAAAAAGACGTAGGAAATTGTGCACGTTTGTTGAATATGAAATCCTGAGACAAGATTGTGTATGTGCAGTTAAAATAGTATCACAAGTATGTCGGACGGTCTAGATTGGATGGTAACAATGTGTGTGGACCATAGTGCAACGGGAGTTCATAAACACTTTGTACATCAACGTTAAAATATTGACTTTTCTTGGAGTGGAATCTTGAGCTGATTTTTGCACCATTACGTAGAGCACGTCGAAAAACGTCGGGATCTCAAGTTTCACTCTAATATGACGACTGTAGAGGAAGTTAACGGCGATATATGAAAATAAGCAATTTTCTAAAAGAAAATCAACCACTGCTATATATGCTGATGTCATCATCACTTCAAAATTTTGATCAAAATTAGAGACTTGATGTGGGCCATCTGATCCGTCCGTCTTGAAGAGCACATGAAGTTAGGCTTGGGTCCAAATTTGGTAGGAATATAAGATTCCAATATATCATATGATCAAAATCTAATCAACAAATTAAAATCTAATCGATGGACATTTAAATAGTTATTTATAGTTCTGGTTAGAGCTATAAATGGGTCAGCGGACCTGATGGGGTACCTGGACCCGACCCATTCAGACCCGACCCAGACCCGACCTAGACCCGACCCGTTTGTTAAATGGTACGCGTTCGGGTCCAAGGATGGACCCATTTGTCAAACGGGTCTGGGTCTGGGTCTGGGTTTCTTTCATTTAGACTCGACCCAAATCCTGTTAGTAAATGGGCGGGTCTGGTCTACCTTACATGAGACCCGCCCGGACCCGGACCCGCCCAGACTGATCCTTCCCACTTCCTTATATACTCAACAACTATTGGCTTTCCCACTTCCCTATATACTCAACAATTATTGGCGTTCCCACTTCCCTATATACTTAGTAACTACCGACGTTCCCACTTCAAAATAAATAGAAACTGATTTGAAAATAAGATACACCTCCTTAATTTTTGAGGTAGCCCACTGCGTTGTTTATTTGAGATCCACTCCAGCCAATAGATGTATAATCATTAGTTAAGCCAGGGGCAAAAACATCAGGCTGACTTGGGATTTAAGTGGGCCACCTTAAAGGAAATAATTAGGAAAGAGAGGTCCACCCTTTATTTTTAATCGGTCCACTATGATCGTTATATGAAATCCACTCCATTCATTAGATGTCACACAAAATCTTAAGCCATTTCTAAAAAAATCAGGCCCATATGTGCTTCAGGTGGGCTAAATTAATGGAAAGAGTTTAAAAGGTGAGCTTTGTCCTATATAGTTCTTTTGATGGTGTAGTTCATTTTAATCACGGATGGAGCTGATTTTAGGGCCCTCATTCTAACATGTGGTGCCTCACCTTGTGATTGGTGTAGATTTAACGTAGTGATGGTGGGGCCTGCACAAGTAATGAACTACTTTCCTTCTCATAAGATTAGTACCAAAGTGACGAACCAATGACTCTTCCTCTCCTCTCTATTTTCTATATCCCTCTCCCGATGTCTCTTATCTATTTTAGAAAGAGAAATTTGTTACTATTCTAATCCATATGGATACCGTCTCAACAAGGTTTTTCATTTTTTATACTATTTTATTTTATATATCTCTTTCTTCTTCAATCTTCATATTGTAAAGTGTACAAATATATATATATATATATATATATATATATATATATATATATATATATATATATATATATATATATTTTGGGTAGGATCTGGATGTGTTTTCTGCTGCTGCAACATTATTGACTTTGTGTTCTTCTTTATTTCTACCTATTTGTTGTTGCAATTGTTGGGCCATCAGGTACACAGTTAAGTCTTCTTTTAGGAATTGTCCAATTTTTTTATACTATATATATAGTCCAGAGAAAAATTTTGCTACACCCACGGCTTGCGTACACTACGTACGCACAAATTCCCGATCGTGGGTGAGATACGTATCTCATAGAGATTTTTAGCAAGTAAAGGAAAAATGAATTTTTGGCAAGTAAAGGAATACGTATCAATGCCATGCAAGATGTCGGGTGCACCGGTTAGATTAGGCCAATATGATTATGAGGTGGGGCCACATTTGTACGCTAATGGAAGAGTTGGTTAGTCTGATCTAAACCGTCCTTTGTTTTTGTACACGGTGGTCTGCCTGAAGATTGGCCGACTTTTTTCATGATGAGGCCCACATCTCTCATGGCTGAGATGCACTGCACACTTGAGACGTTGGCACATGGATGGGACTGTATGCTAACCTACAGTTGGTTGTATATGATCATCACTCATTTTAATTTTTGAAAATCATTGATCAGAATATTAGGACTCATTGTTCTGTAATCCAGACCATTGAAATGATGTTCTCCATCATGTATATGATCATCACTGATTGAACAATCACAACCTTCTATTACCATCGGTAGATTCTGTACCGATTTGCAAGCAACCAACGTGGATTTTTGGAGGAAGCCTTTGGCAGGAAGTTCCTGCACTAGGAATTTAGGTGGGGCCACCGTGATGCTTGTGAGAAATCCACCCCGTCCATCTATTTTGTGAGCTCATTTTAGGACGTATGACAAAAAATGAGCCGGATCCAAGACTCAAGTTGGCTAAAAAGGTGAGGATTAAATGTCTACAATTGAAATATTCATGGGGCCACAGAAGTTTTAAATTAGGCTAATATTGTTGTTTTCAGTTCATCCCACTAGGAATGACATTATGATTGGTATGGATGGCATATAAACATCACGGTAGACAACCCTAGCTTGTGTTTGGCTCAGCCTTTGAGCTGGACTAACATGATCGAGTTGGCTCGACTGAGCTTTCGAGATGACTTCAAGCCTGGAAAAAACTAAAATTTAAATATGCCCAGCCTGAAAGCGAGTCCTAAAATTGTTTAAAATCCAGGCCCAAAGCCCATTGATATCCCTTACTTTTATTGAGAGTTCACCTCTCATTTCTTTGCTCTCTTCCGATGTGGGACTAAACAAAATACCTTTCTAGCTAGTCAAGTCGAGTTCCAACTGAGTCAACCGAGTCAAGCCGATTTGAGTTGCATCGAGCTAAATCAAGCTTGGGTTAGCTCAAGCTCGGCTTGAAAATCATTTTGACCTTGGAAAAATGGCTTGGCTTGGTTTGAACCCAACCTTTGAATTGAGCCAAATCGAGCTGGTTCGAGCCAAGTCGAGCAAGCTAATCGAGCTAAGCTTGGCTTGTGTTCAGATCTACTTTCACCATCGCGGCGGTGAATGAGTTAACCTTCATAAAATCCACACGATACATTAGATAAATCACGCCTGCGGCGTTGATTCCAAAAATCAAGGTGTTTAAACCTAAAAGTGGGCCACTTCAAAAAATAATACCAAAAACCTTCAAATTTACATAGTACGGGCCACTTGAATTTTGGATAATCATGGCTTTTTGGTTAAATGGTTAAAATGGAGTAGTGTACCTGATGGGCCTGGTGGATCTCGAGGTGAAGAAACGTTTCGAAACATGTGCTTGGATCATTGTCTCGCAATCGTTCAAAGGGGAGGATCTACTCAGAAGCATGATAAAGCAATTCTTCGAGGCAAAGGAAGATCCGTCTCCCCATGGAGTAGACGAGATGACACAGGTCAAGCTATTCCGAGTGCTACGGGGATACCTGCAGAACATAAGGTATGTTCTTGTTCTTGATGATGTATGGGATTCACATGTATGGAATTTCCTAAGAAAAGCATTGCCCACTAGTAAATATGGTAGCAGGGTGATGATCACGACACGCAAAGGTGACATTGCATCTTCTTCTTGCACGAGTCCCCCCAATCACATCTACAATCTTTGGTTAAAAAATACAAAGATAAGCTTGATCCAAAACTTTTGTGGCCTATGAAAGGTTTTTAATGGTCATTCATCACTACTTTTGGTGGTATAGTCCACCTGAGATTTGGAGCTTCTTAAGATTTGGACTTGACTACTAAGATGAGATGAATTTTGTATAGGTGTTACAAGGGACAGCTTAGTGGGTGTTACCCCCACCGTGTGGCCCACATGGATGATATTTTGTATATCCACACCGTCCAACCGTTTCTCCAACCCATCTGAGGATGGGGTTCCAAACATTATGCAGATTCAAATCTCAGATGGACCATAGCACTGGAAACAGTAGTGATTGAGTGCCCCACCATTAAAAATTCCAAAGAGCTGATAGTAAGGTTTTAGTATTTTTTATTTGCAATCCAACCTGTTGATAATATCGAGAATATCTGATGAAGGGAAAAAATATAAAGATCAGCTTGATCCAAAAC
Organism: Liriodendron chinense; assembly: GCA_003013855.2. Taxonomy (NCBI): domain Eukaryota; kingdom Viridiplantae; phylum Streptophyta; class Magnoliopsida; order Magnoliales; family Magnoliaceae; genus Liriodendron; species Liriodendron chinense. The sequence goes on from PVNU02002146.1 coordinate 3,462,293, forward strand.
TTTTGTGGCCCATATATGTGTAGGACATTCATCACTTTTTCTTGTGGTATGGTCTACCTGAGATTTAGATCTTATTATGATTTGAGATCATGACCTAAAATGCTCTCTGTGGAGCCCACTGTCTCTCATCTGTAAAATTCACTGTCCAACGAATTCTTACTTGGTCATCCGGCCAAGTAATTGATGAGAATGGACAAATAAGTAAATGTGTAAAAAATTACTCAATTATGTAGACACATAAAAAGTAGTAGACGCTGGATATGCACATTCTCTAGATTTCGGGTATGAATAAATATCAATCTGGATGGACCCCATACAATTGAAGGGAGCTATTTCACTATCGACGCACACGACTAAGGAACGCCTTTGGTGTGTTCTAAGCGTGTTTTCTGAATTTTGAAGGCAGCAACACAATACAAATTCAGGACACAGAAAAATTACAATTGCATGCTTCACAACTTCATTCAATTGACGTCTGAGGGAGAAATGGTTGACAATGATTTTTCTGATTTAGAGCTTTGGGAAGACATCACCCCCTCACTTATGGAAGTTAATTATGTGGATGAGGGGTGACAATTGGTTGACATAACACAAGTGATCCTTTGAGTTACATGATCTCTTGCAATGTAATTAATGTTATCCCAAAGGGTGCTGGGATGGGGTGAATCACAAAGGTTATACTATTGTGTGGGCTGATGTGTTCACAGCTTTGTTTCTTTCTGCTTATGTAGGACTTACTAGATACCTCCTTCTCGACTATTTCTTGTGGATTACTTGGACTTCGTAGCACATGTAGGGCTTCTGGGCTTGGCCCGCCTTGGATTGAACTTGGTTTGGAGTATTAGGCCTAAGGGTTGAGTTTAGGTTTAAAATTTAAGCCCATTTCTAAATTAGGCTGGGCTTAGATTAGATGTCCAAAAGCCCATCAACCTAGCTTGGCACGTTAGGTTTTTCAAAGGTAATTTTGTAATATGCCTCCCACCTTTACATATCTCTCTCACCTTCAACTCTCTCTCTCTCTCTCTCTCTCTCTCTCTGTGCACTCCAACCGACCAACCTCGATGTTCTAGAGGATGGGTCTTCGACCATCTCTCTCTCTCTCCTCCAATCCACTCCTCCCAGCTCTCTCTCTCTCTCTCTCTCTCTCTCTCTCTCTCTCTCTCTCTCTCCTGTTACAAAGCGCTCAGGCTGGGTTTGGGCCTTGTATAAACATTATAGGTTAGGCTCGGGCTGGACTGTTTTAACCCATACCGGGCGAAGTCGGGTTTGAGCTTTCATTGGACAATACAGATTGGGCTTGGAAGGAGCTTACCCGGGTGAAACCCAGCCCATTGACACCCCCACAGGAACTAAGAAGAGAAAAACTTTGGTAGTCTGGCTGAGGGTGATGGATGATACACATGAATTTAGAAATTGTCCCTAGTGTCATCGTGCAACTTAAATTAAACCCTCCAGAGGGTGGGTTCCTGGTGTAGAACAAGAACCCCTTGATGAAGGGCGTGGATCAAACATCTTTCTATCACACATGGATAGGAAAAAAAGATCAAGGAAAAATCAATAGAAATTGACACTTTTGTTACAGGATGGACCAAAAGAAGGCGGACTGTAAATCGGCCATAACTTTTGATTCGAGAGGTATTATGGGATGCACATCATATGGATTCTTACTGAAATTTCGTTTTGGGTTGATTGTGGGTCGTATCCGTCCATTTCACCAGAAAATGCTTGGTTACAGTAGAAAAATAAAATTTTAGAAAAAAAATTACTATATTTAGTAATTTTGATTTTTAGTGTGTTTCCTTCTTTTTTAGAGTTTTCTTTTATTTAGGAGTTTTTATTTTTGTTGAGCAATGATTTTAGAAAGAGTCTACTTAGTAATAGTCTTTAATTATGATTTTACTATTTTTAGTAGCTTTCTATTTTAAAAAACTTACTATTTTTAGTAAGTACAAATTAAGGTTTGTATAGGAATATATAAGGTTGTTGAATTTATTTTTAATATTATCTCTCATTATTATTCAATCAATTGTTTTATAATTTTTTAAGAATTATTTCCTTTTATCTTCTCGCGGATTCGAGAATACCTTGTAGATTTAAGGTATCTATCCGGTAAGGAAGACGGTAATTGACCTTACCACGTCCTCCCTACGTCAGTGGTATCAGAGTAACGATTATTCCTCAGGACAATGGCTTCTAACTAAAGGTCAGATTTTCATCCTGCAGATGGTGCTCCAAAGGATTTTCTCACAGCGGCGACTTTCGATGTAGCGCAACGGGAGAATCTGTTAATCCTGCAAGGTATACAGGTAACCCTCAACCGAATCGCAACAGCATTAAATCTGCCCCAAGCCCAATGCGATAATCAACCACCTGTGATCGCTATACGGAACAACCTCATATTCTATAGAGCGCCCTTGGTGGCCAATCGCATGGCTACCTCACGCGATTCAGAACTCAGCGATGAGGAGGTTGAAGACATTATTGTACGATGACATGTGCGAGAGAACGATCGTGGGGATTATATTGAAAGAGATTTTCAAGGTAATGCAACTTCGGATGAGGTCTCTAAAGTACAACCCACCACTATCTCAGATGATGTTCATAATTCTGAAGAGGTGGAGGAAATCAATACCTCGGTCTTAAAGGATAGGGAAGAAAAGTATGAAATTATTTCAAATGTTATGAAGTCAATTTTGACAGAATCCATGAGTATCCCAGAAATTAACACGCCAGTAATGCAAAAAATTGAAGTGATCATAGTTGCCGAACTTTCTGATGAATTGTTCCTTGTATAGGAAATTGTCCATTCTCAGATAGAACCAACATTCGATGTGCCAGGGCAGGTTATGAAAAAAAAGTCGGAGAAATTTATTGCAACATTCCAAGACAAGGCTAACAAACACCGACTTCCAAAATTGAAAGCAGATCGTGGCCCCAACCTAAAGAGAACTTCCTGATGAAGGGCGTGGATCAAGCATCTTTCTATCATACATGGACTAGAAAAAGATTAAGAAAAAGTCGACAAAAATTAACACTTTTATTATAGGATGGGCCAAAAGAAGGCGGATCGTAAATTGGCCATGACTTTTGATTCGGGAGGTATTGCAGGATGTACAACATATGGATTCCTACTAAAATTTTATTTGGAGGTGAGCCGGCTCACTAAAGTGGGTAGTGTCATTTCATTTCTTTAGAAAACGTGCAATTACATTAGAAAATTGAGATTTTAGGGAAAAAAAAAAGTACTATTTTTACTAATTCCAATTTTTAGTGTGTTTCCTTTTTTTTTTTATTATTATTATAGAGTTTTTGTTTATTTATGAGTTTTTATTTTTGTTAAGGAACGAGTTTTAGAAAGAGTCTAACTTTCTATTTCGAAAAACTTACTATTTTTAGTAAGTATGAATCAAGGTTTGTTTAGGGTATAAGGTTGTTAATTAAATTTATTTTTAATGTTATTTCTTATTATTATTTAATTATTGCATTTTTTTAAAGAATTATTTCCTTTTATCTTCTTGTGGATTCGAGAACACCTTATGGATTCAAGGTATCTATTTGATGAGGGAGACGGTAATCGACCTTATCACATCCTCCCTACGTCAGTTTCCCTTCATGTGATTTATAAAATAAAATAGTAATCCTTCTGAAAGAGATGCATTAGCGGGTCGATTAAATGATATCTAATGGACGGTCAATATAAAAAATAATCATCCATTCAAACTCCACCTTTATAATTCATGATTTATAACGTGCCTGTGTATCATACACAACACTTTGATGAGTATCAAAATAACTCCTAAGGTTGGAAAGCACCAATATGGTATGAATATGACGTGTACGCATAGTATAAACTCAAATTCGGTAGTGACTCTTCTAATACTGACCTCAATACTGGTCGATAGAGCTGTACACGAGTCGAGTAAGCTCGAAAAACTCGCTAAAAAATACTCGACTCGGCTTAGATCGGAAGTGAGTTTGAGCCGAGCCGAGTCAAATTTCTGGTGCTCGAATGTGTTTGAGCAAGCTTCGATCAGGGCCATGCTCGATTCGACTTGACTCGTTTATAGACTCGAACTCGACTCGGTTCGGAGCCGTTGTATATATAAGTGTTTTTTTTTTACCCTAATCGTTTTTATCTTTTACTCGCCTGAGCGCCCCCCTTTTCAAACCCTAACCCTAACCCACCCTCCCCCTCTCTGAGCTCGACAGCTAGTCGTCCAATCCACGTTGGCAACCCCTGATCTCAGCCTGCCTTGCCTGCCGCTCGACGTTGGCCACCCCTCGTTCGCACCCTGCTTGCTCGTCGCCGGCCACTCCTTGTTCTCACTTTGCCCGCTCGACGCCCTCATGATGCCGGCCACCCACTGTTCTCTCCCTGCCCGCTTCGTCGCTGACCATCCCCTGTTTTCAACCTTGCTCGCTCATCGACGCTGGTAATCTCCTTCCCCCCTATTCCCCCTCCATTATTTTTCATGAAATTTCGGGTGATCGGCCGAGCGCTGTCCAGTGCCGATTACTCTCTCTCTCTCTCTCTCTCTCTCTCTCTCTATATATATATATATATATATATATATATATATATATATATATATATATATTAGATGGGATGGATGTGTGATGTGGATGGTTGAATGGATGGGAAACTCGAACTCAGTTCGAAAAAATTGAACTCAGTTCGAAAAAATTGAACTCGGACTCAGCTCGAAAACTCAAAATCGACTCGAACTCACTCGGTCTCCTGACCGAGCGAGGGCTTGCTTGACTTGGCTGAGTAGAGCACAGTAACGAGCAGGGGTAGGTGGGTTCAAATCGAGCACTAAGCAGGGCGATGCTCGATTCGACTCGACTCGTGTACAGCTCTACTGGTCGAAGCTCTATAGACCCATCACATTATATGTATTTTATCAGTGCCATCAATTCATTTCAGGGCATCATCCCAAAAATGAAGCATATCAAAGGCTCAGGTGGTTCACACCACAAGAAACAGTGGGCATCATTTTTTTTTTTTTTCCCTTCATCCTGGTTTAAGTGACTTTATGAACAGGTTGGGTGGCAAATAAGCATAATTGTGGGCCCTAGGAAGGTTTGTAGTGTGAGTGTCACTATCCCCATTGCTTCCTACAGGTGTGGTCCACTTGAGATTTGTATCTTCCTCATTTTTGGTCTCATACCCTAAAATGAGATCACAAAATGAATAAATGGCCTGGATAAAACGTATACATCATGGTGGCGCCCACAGAGCTTTTTCAGTATCGAATTGGTCCGAGATCGGCACTAAAAGGGTCACTGCCGAATCCGAGTACAGAACCCTCCACAATCACTATGATAGCTAACCTCTATTTTGAAATGTTGGTGAGCCATCCTCCTCACATTGGGAACTCAGGAATACAATCCAAAACATCCAAATATTGGGACACAATTGTTGGTGGAGCGTATCTATAAATTTACACCTACCAAGAGATCTTAACCATCCAAATGATGGCTATCAAATGGATGGTTAATAGCAAAAGAGTGATTGGTTTACTATCATCTTTTCAGTGTCATGTCTTAGTCATACTCCTTCATAATTGGGCCACACATTTGCACGATTTAGTTTGCCACATGTACGGTTGAAGACTTGCCACCATTTCTTAAAATGGCGGTGGGCCATGATTGGATTGTAACCCCGTCTCCAAGGCACCAAAAGTCAACACTGAACAACCCATTTCAATGTGTGGAAATAAATAAAGGGACATCAAAGGCAATATTACTCAAGAATTCCACTCTCCGGATAATGCCTGTCCCATCTGCTCTCTACCACTAAGCACGTGCCACCTCCTGAGAGGAAGTACCTAATCGAACTTGAGAATTATAAGGTCCACGTAGTCTTTGTATGACATCCAACCAATCCATCGTATACACCATAACATGATAATCACCCAAACAAAAAATCCACCCTACCAAATTATTGATGCATTACAAGTGAATTTGGATATTTTTGGGTGGTCTAAATGATTTCTTATGGTGTGGCCCACCCAATGATTAGATCCACCATATTCTATGTTTATCTGTTCATCATGGTTGGATGCATCTGTTGGACGCCTCAGATGTCATACACATGCAAATTGGGCCCCACAATTCTCTATTTCAACATTTTCTAAAGAAAATAAATAAATAAATGAGGCATTTTGTAATTCACACCTCCAAAAGCATGCATTATTTGGTAAATTCCAAATTAGTGGGACTTTCTTTTAAAAATCCCAATAAAAAATTAGCGGACGTGAAAAAGTATCTTAATACTCTACAGAGTATGGTGGATGATATGCAAGCACTCAGAAAAGTAAGAGTGTGTTTGGTAAAACTTAATTTCAAAATTTATTACTGAAAAATGTTATTTTCAGTTATTTTGGTAATTCAAATAGTTCAGTAACAAAAAGACATTAAATACTTAATTGTAAAAATTATTTAAAATTTAAGATTTTTTTTTTAGCCACCACGACTTGACTTAAAACTTATGACTGAATACAGTAAGTGATTTTGAATTAGATTTTTTTTAACTGACAACTTTGCCCTCTTTCCATCTCTCGTGCAAGCTTTCAATGAGCACTTGCGCACAATAGAAACCGTGTTGACATGTAAAAGTTCGTTAGGCCTCATCAAGATGTATGTGTTATGTCCACACCTGCCCATCCATTTTTTCAAATCATTTTACTGTATAAGCCAAAAAATGAGGTAGACCTAAATCTCAAGTGGATCACACCGTAGAAACCTATGGGGATAATGACTCCCTCGTTGAAACCTTCCTAGGGCCCACCGTGATGTTTATCTGCCATCAAATCTATTCATAAGGTCAAACAGACCCAGATGAACACAAATATCAGCCTGATTCAAAACTTTTGTACCCCCTAAGAATTTTTCAACGGTAGGAGTACAATTACTACTATTTTCTATGGTGAGGTCCACCTGAGGTTTGGATCTACCTCATTTTTGCTATCATACCTTAAAATGACCTAAAAAAATAGATGGACAATGTGGATATAACACATACATTATGGTGGGCCTACAAAACTTTGTCATGTAAACACGGTACCAACTGAGGTGCCATGTTCTACGGCACCCAATCCCAGTACTACGGGTGGATGAGCGGGTAAACTAGCTAAGAGATTAATGGGTGTTTTCCTATCTGTGGAGCCCACATCGATGTATGTGTTGTATATCTAAGCCGTCCATCAGTTTTTTTAGATCATTCCGGGCTATGGTCTAAAAAATGAAGCAAATCCAAATTTAAGGTGGACCATACTATAGAAAATATTAGTTAATGAATGCCTGCCATTAAAAACTTTCTTGGCATTTTTTTTTTGTGGTGTGGCCTATTAGAGCCTTAAATTTGCCTCATGTTTTGGCTCATGCCTAAAATGATTTGAAAAAAAATGAATGGATTGTGTGGATATATAACAATACATCATGGTGAGGCTCACATAATTTTCGATGTCAACAGAGACCAACTATGGTGAATCGTATGTGGTTTTGGTGTCACGACTAACACACTAGTGGGTATTGACCTATGGCCTACTTTTATGTAGGTTCTGGATATTCAAGCTATCCATTAGTTTTTCCATATCATTCTATGGCATCATCCAAAAAATAAAGTAGATCCAAATCTCAAGTGGACCACACCACTGAGGAGTCCATTGGTTTCATGATCAATAATATTGTCAACATAGCCCCTACTATGGATGGACCGTAAAATAATAATGATGATGATGATGATGATGATGATGATGAATAAATATTAGATGATTATCATCTTCATATTAGATATATATGTGAATTGGGCATAGACTATGTGAAATGGGTGGCATGGTGATAATATGTTTTGTCTCATGTTGTATATAGGATAGAAATTGAGATAACAGAGGCAAATAAATAAATTGTTAATTTTTATTGTTTGTGTTCGCTAAATAGATTTTTGCGAAAAAAGTACTTAATATCATATATATGACTTTTTTTAAATAAATTACTTTTCAGTACTTAGGAATATTAAAAGTCAGCACTTCTAGTTTTCAGTACTTAAATTAATTTTTAGACTTCATTTCCCAGCTTACCAAACAGCACCTAAGTCAAACTAAATTGTCCAAAGTCAAAATCGTGGGTCCCACTTTAGATGTACCATGAAGAAATAATGGTGCTTATGTGATTATCTGACAATCGGCTTGATGGATATCTATGGGACGTTTGAAAATGAAAAATATCCAATGGTCATATTTCAACAAGATGGAAAGCTCTGATCATCAATCACCGTCCATTTGGGTCTCTTCCTCACACTATGGCTGGACCCACACAAAACGAATGGGGCCTACACGGTCCTGCTTGCAAGCAAACACGCATACTTTTAACTTGCATGTGAGGCCCATTCTTTGGTGATCCAAACCGTCCATCTGATGACCGTTACAGTGGATGGGAGATTGCTGCAAATCTTCCAGGGTCAGAGAACCCCAACCCTTTGATTTAATGTCCCACATATATATTGCTAAGAAAAACAAAGAACATCAACGGTCCACATTCAATTGAAAAAGACCTAATACTAGAGTTAATTAACCTCAATGAACGGTTTGGATCACTAGAAGATGGGCTCCTTATGACAAAAAGACAGCTGAAAATTACAAAAAAAAAAAGAAGGCAGAATATGGTATACAGACTTAGCTAGACCTCTTCCACAATCAAAACCTCATCAGCACCAGACTCGTTTCCAGCTTTAGAATCCTCACCGTCGATAAAGAAGAAATAGAAGCTAAGCAAGCTGGTGGACCCCGCAAAGGCCCACGCCAACATAGCCATGACTGGGACGAGGGCCATCGAGAGCCAACGGGCAGATGTGAAAAGTAGCATGGCCCCCATGACCCAGATCAGGATCTTCAGTCTCTCTCTGCTCTCCAAATTCTCTGGAGATCGATCGAATAGATAGAGGCACAGGAACAACAGAACGGAGAACACAGAGGCGTAGATCACGAACGAGATGGTCCACCAAAGATCCCGGCCCGGAAATATGAAGGCCGCATATGCATTGAAGGTTATAAGGCCTAGACCCACGTTGAAGACGAAGAAGAGCGACACCGACGGCTTTGAGTTCGTGCTTGGATCCATGCTGTAATTTCACAGACGATGTGAGGGCAAATTGGGAAATGAGAGAATTTTGAGCGGTCGTTCGTCAGTTGCTCTAGCAGAGGAGACGCCGCTGCAGAACTTTTTCTTGCTGGCTTTATCCGAGAAATGCTCATATCCATCTGGTTGGACCCTAATGTTATTATACACCGGCTGATAATTTCAAATTTTGTATTGTTTCTAAGATATCCAACCCGTCCAATAGGTTTATGAAATAATGAGGGATACCTTTTGAAAAAATCACATCCGTTCATCCAGAAGACCATATTTGTATTTTTTTTAATTTATTTATGAACGGGTCTATTTTATTTTTTATGATGAGCTGGATGATAAGTGATTGGAACTGGTTTTATACTTAAATGGTCCTCGTGGTGGGAAAAGATATTGGACGGGATGGATTTTTCACCCACAAAATAGGTTGGAAGTTATCCTCTGATTGGACGGAAACTCACGGTCCAACAACCGGTTGTGAGCATTTCTTCTAACAAAAATGACGCCACTGTGATGTATGTGTCTTATATCCACGCCGTCCATCCGTTTTGAAAACTCATTTTAGGGCATGGTCCCAGAAATGAAGTAGATCCAAATCTCATGTTACAGGAAACAGTGGTAATCGACCATTGAAAACTTTTCGTGGTCCACAAAAAGTTTTGGATCAAGCTGATATTTCTGCGTTCTCTTCATCCAGATCTTTGTGACCTTGCCAACAGGTTGGATGGAAAAAAACAATTCCGGTAGTCCCCATGAAGTTTTTAATGGTGGAGATTCAATGACTGGTGTTTCCTGGGGAATGGTCTAGCTTGGATCTGCTTTATTTTTTGGATCGTGCCGTAAAATGAGCTTTCAAAATGGATGGACGGTGTGGATATGAGGCAGATACATCACAGTGGCCCCACGTTCAAATCGGGTCCGCCCAAATGCGGTGACCTAGCGTGGATGTTCAGTATCTCAAAAATCACACCCGTTAGCCAAATCCATCCATCTGATCTGTGGCCGTTAAAGTGACGGTTGAGGACAAACACGGTTAACGGTCAACAGTGAGTCGGGATTATAAGCTGTCACTCTACCATATTCCTGGTCTTCCGGATTTGCCGGATCATCTCCCAAATAAATAATTAATGGTCTCACGGCATTAATTGGTTTGTAGATTTATTTATTTATAAATATGGTCGAGCCATCTCTCTGCAATATAGATGGCTGGGTTATCCATCAATCTGAACCGTCCAACTAGTGGGCCTGAGTATGGATGTACGATATTTCAAAACTCATACCAACCATTCATCTGTACTTTCAAGCACTTAATGTTGGCCATTAACAGCTTTTCTTTCACACCGTCAATTTTGAGGCGACTGTTTGGAAGGCTACGATTATCAAATTTATGAGCATCTTGAACGAATTTTCATCCAGGGTGGGTCCCACTATATGGACAGGCCTGTTTGAAAGATAACCCTGGCAGGTGTAATACGTAGCCTCTATTTATACTCTATGCGCCTCACATTGAACCGTCCAAACTGTGGGCTCCATTATAGATAGGTCATAATCCAAAATCAGTATGATTGTAAGATCCTAGCCTTTAGTTGGTGAACATTTGTTTTGTTGAATCCTGTTCTTTGACTACTCATTTCAGTGGTCAATTAGATGGGTCATGGTCTCAAGAGACGGTTGGGGAACAGTACTTGAATCGATTTTAATACAACCGGATTGCCGGTAGCCTCCACCGTGGGATTAGTTCCTGCGTCGTAAGCTAGATGGGGCCCACCGTCATGTTTGTGAGAAATCCACCCTGCCCATACTATTTTTCACCTCATTTTAGGACATGAGACAAAAAATGAGGCAGATCCAAAACTCAAATGGGTCACACGACATTAAACAGTGGGGAGGGAAATGCCTACTGTTGAAACCTCTCTGGAGTCCACCGTTACGTTTATATGCCTTTCAAACCGTTCATCTTCCCACTTGGGCAAACTGAAAGCACAAAAAATATTAGACTAATCCAAAACTTATTTGGCTCACGAATGTTTCAATGGGGGCATTCAATCCCCATTGTTTCCTGTAACGTGACTGCTAAGTCTTGGTCTCACATCCTAAAATAAGGTGGAAAAATGAATGGACAATGTGAATTTCTCACAAACATCATAGTGGCCCCCACCTAGCTTCCTGTTGCAGGCTTGTAGAACTTTGGGGTTGCAATTGGAGTCCAATATTAATGAGTCATGGGTCCAAATGTTCAGGCCTGCTTAGAAATCATGTTGGGTTTGATTCCCAATTTTGTTGCACCAGCTTAGAAATCAAGTCCAGTTGCGTTCAGGGCCATACCACCACCTTCGACCCGGTCAAAATCGGATCAGCTTGTGTCGAAGTTGGGTTCAATTAATTTTATTAGTATTATTTTTATATATGAAAATAGCTAACAGTGCATTTTTGCCCATGCAATTGGTTTTGAGAGAGTTTTGGCTTTTGAGATTTTGTGAACATTAACGCCCTGTTTGGATACCACCAAATAAGTTACTTTTCTACTTACAACGATAGATAACTTATTTTAGATAAGCAAGATTGGTTTATGATCAGTAGTAGTAACTTTTTTACTTAAAAGTATATAATCACTTTAGTTATTTTTTTTTTTTAACTTTTCATAAGTTGCTGGAGAGATGAATATGAGAGATGGAGAGGGGAAAAAGCAGTGGGTGTGCACAATGTGGGCAAGTAAACATCAAGGCGGGCCTCACATGAATGGACAATGTGGGTATGCATAGTGGGTCCACATGATGGGCAATGGATATTGAAGGTGGGCCCCACGTGATGGATAATAAGTTAATAACATTGATGGTAGGCCTAACATTGATGGTGGCCCCACAATGGATGTGAGGGAAATTAAATAAACTTGAGGGATGATTACTTATGATGTTGGAAACAAAACATGCTTTTGTACTTTTTTTTTAATTTTTTTTATGATAAGTAGATTGTTTACCAAACATACTTATCTACTGATTGAGTAGAAACCAAGAAAAGTTACTTATATGATAAGTAGCTTATCTTAGGTAACTTACAATCCAAACAGGCCCTAAATGAGATTTTCAATATATATACATGAGGATAATTATGGAATTTTGAAAATCTGGGTGCTAATAAACCAATGGCTTGGATTTTAGTCACGTCAATGATGGCTTGGATTTTACATGCTCTTCCCATCCTTTGTTTTGTGTGTGTAACATGCTCTCTTTAAGGAGGCTAGCCAACAAAAGGCTATGTGGAGTCTATTGTTGTGATGACCGGGTAACATTTCTCTCTTTCTTCTATCTCCATCTTAGGAATTTTCTCCCTAATTTCTCTCCCATCCTCTCCCCATGTGTGTTGCACAGTACCACTTCCCCCAATATATATTAATTAATTTACTAATGACAAAGTTTGCTAAGCCACATATATGTAAAAGAGCACGTTTTACATAACGTGTGTCATAGGAGCACATATGTGCATGATCTAATTCATCCATTTATTGGTCTTGGTCATGTAAATGACCATAATTGGCACAAACCCGACCTGGTGAAGGGTCCAAATAAACTACTTATATGGATTATTGAATAATGAGCCCCACTATTAGGATTTTTGAAACATAGCGGAATAAAAAGTTTTAAAAAATCAAGATTTTCGAATTTTTACAGCCTTAAGAATCCTTATTTAGATACTATTAAATTTCTAAAAAGGAAAAATATAATTTTAAAAACTAAAATTACTTCACATTAATTCTACAAATAAATTGTTGAGTTGCTCAAGCTAATCCTTCAATTACATTAATGTTTTTCCCTTGGTCTATTCCAAATGAAAGAGAAGGATGAGAGCCACTACATTAGCCTCAAGTAAGTCGGAGAGAATCACAAAACCATCGAATGTGGACCTTTACATTGTTGTTATTTAATCAAACACAAGGTTACATGTGTTTAACAAATGACCCATATTCAGTCAAATATGTGCGATTATGATATTTGGGGCGTGCTAGAGTCATACTCGACTCAAGTTTTATTGAACGCTTGCGACCCCAGGTGCCCAAATTAGTCATAGGATTAGACCTATGAAGATTGATTTGACTGTCCATCTATTAATATCGCAATGATCAAGCAATTTAGAAGGGGAGGGTTAGTCCTTCTAAATAGATCGATTCTTTTTTACTTTGAGCCAATGAATTTTCTTTCAATGGTGATTATAGGCCTTGTATTTCTCAATAATATAGTAATAAATAGAAAGAATTAAAAACTAAAGGCGAAATTATCAATTTTATTAAAATAGATAAATAAAATAAATAGAGAAATAAACAACAGATAAATACATGTGATCGCCTGTACGGACAAACAATCAAGGCAGATGTTCAGCAGGATGTGATTTCTAAGTAAGGACTCGGTTGATCAAGGATCCGATGACTATAGGTTGTGGATAATTATATTACTATGCGTATTGTAGAGATGATGTCGAGCAACAACGATCTAGGCTATCCTAAACGCTGCATGTTTTGTTGCGCTGCTGGACAGAAGTGGAGTATTCTAAAGCTAAAGTAAAATAAGCAGCGTTGCGCTTTGCAAAGAGATTGTGTTTAGCAAAAGTCTCGAGCTTCATTGAGATTAATTTGGAGAGAGTGGATGCATGTATGACTCGACATCGTGGAAGATTTACACGGTTGACCATGTAAATCTCCTTGATTTTTCAAATAAGTGTAACCAATTGTGTATGACCATATATACAAAAGATCGAATACATTGTTACTATTTTGATCACACATTGGATTTACACGAGTCTCCACATCACTGGACTCTTGCATTGAAAAGCATATTGAAGTGACAGTAAAGAAACTTGTATATAAAGAGTTGCTTTTGATAGGACCCTAATTAATGCTAGATAGCTTGCTTTGATGGGATTTTCTTTAAAGAGACTTGTTTTTTTTTTTTTTTAATATAACTCTAGCATTTAAATCTCCTAGATGTGTATATGTCTAACTCCTCTTGAAGTCCATTTACAGCACATTTGACATGGTTGCCCTGTAATACCTTTTGAACTGTTTGATTTGGGTGGTATCGGACAAATTGTAAACACATGTTTGATGGGGGGATGATCTTCATCTCAACTTTTCTCCCTCTTTCTCTCAAATGTATCATAGAACAGAGTGGGGATTGAACTGCCTACCTTTGAAAACTTCTTGGGGCCACTACAATGTTTATTATCCATCCAACCTATTCATAAAGTCACATAACCGTGGATGAAGGCAAAACACAAATATCAGCTTATTCAAAAACTTCCATGGCCCAAGTATAGTTTTCAACAGTACCACAAGAAAGCTTTCAACGGTAAGTAGCATGTGGATAAAGGAGAGTCCAGATCCTCCGTTGGCTTCTAAGCAGAGAATCCCTGCTTTGAGCCTTTTTTATTGGTCCACATCACACTGTATGACATCATGTGACAAGGTTGCATTGAGGATGTGACAGGGTTGCTGTTGGGATAGGAGGGCCCGTAGCGGAAGCAAAGCCGTAGACAAACAGAAAATTCAATCAAACAAGCCACACAATGCATGCAATCACCCACACATAGACAATCCAAAAAACTACGGGTAAAAAACTACGACCAAAAGTGACAACAATCCACTATAATATCAGAAGTTATAAGAGATGGAACCCAAGACCCAAAAACCAAGCCTACAAGAGAAATCCCAAGCTTAGCCCAGAAGAAAAATCCTCTTCTTCAAGCTCTTTTCTCTCACGTAGAAGCTCCCTCAATTCCCTTTGCAACCTTAGAAATCTCCAATCTCGTAATACCCCTTAAATAGGAAGAAAAACGGATTTAGAAACCTCTTGCGCGCAAACCGTGCAAGAAAACGTGTTGTACTAGGACACTGTCGACCGGTCGTCTGACCGGTCGGACACCCCTACCGGCCGATCCGGTCGGATGGGCAAAAAACCTCTACAGCAGCAACGCTGCCTCGCTTGTCTGTGTGGCCGGCCGGTCGGACACCCCCACTAACCGGCCGGTGGCCTATGTGGTATCATGATTTGAGGACATCCGTTTCCAACAGTTGCAGACCTATGTGATGAATGAAAAGGCTACCTGCTTGGAGCCAATAGAGGACCTTGACTTGCGGAGAAAACACATATATCATGGTGGGCTCATAGAGCTTTAACACCAGCTAGCTGGGGTTGGGGTCACCAGCCAAAATGCGCCCAGTTGGCATAAGGACATACGTTTTAGGGGGCGTGGATTTCCTGCAAAGGCCTTGCAGCAGGAATTTCCTGCGCTGGGAACTAAGGTGGGCCCACAGTTATGGTTTTTGATAAATCCTCACCGTCCATCCGTTTTGGGAGCTCATTTTAGGATATGAACACAAAAATGAACCGGATCCAAGACTCAAGTGGGCCGAAAACATGAGATTTGAACGTCCACAGTTGAAATATTTGTGGAGCCACAGGAGTTTCGATTCAGGATAATATTTGTTTTTCCAGTTCCTCCCAGTAGTAGTGACGTTATGAACAGTATGGATGTCATATAAACATCACTGTGGGACCCCAGGGAGGTTTCAACGGTACTAATTTACCTACCCACCTTTTCCTTTAGTGAGGCCCACTTGAGTCTTGGATCCGGTTCATTTTTGTCCTAATGTCCTAAAATGAGCTCCCAAAACGCATGGACGGGGTGGATTTATCAAAAACCATCACTGTGGGCCCCACCGTGGTTACCAGCGCAGGAAATTCCTGCGCAAGGCTTTCGCAGGAAATCCGCGCCCCGTTTTAGGAGAGATTGAAGGGGCAATTCGCGACACATGTGTGAGGTAAGGCCCTCTCATCAGAACATGGCAAGATGCGATAAAGCCATGACGGTTCTGATCATCTGACCATGCAGCCATGTAGGCCCTTTTTAGCAACTCTCACCAAACACCTGCGAAGTGCGAATGATTAGATACGTGGGGCCCACTGTGATGTATGTGTTTTATCCACACCATCCAACCATTTTCCAGCTCATTTTAGGGCATGAGGCCAAAACAGAAGCATAATCCAAAGCTCAAGTGCACCACACCACAAGAAACAGTGGGGGATTGAAGCCCTACCGTCCAAAACTTCTAGGGGGCCACCGAAGTTTTGGATCAATCTTATTTTGGTGTTTTCCCCTCATCCAGTTCTCTGTCCCCTTATCAGACAGGTTGGATGACAAATAAACATCCCAGTGGGCCATACGAAGATTTCAACGGTCGACTTCAAAACCGCGTGGATAAAACACATACATCACAGTGGGCCCCACAGAGAATCCACACCACGCTATCTACTCACTACACAATCCGCGTCCATGCCATACATGCAAATGTCCAGTCTGTAGAATATCCTCCCCGTCCTAAAGGTGGGCCACACCATGAAGATCACCTGGTTAAAAAATCAGGCGGATCCACTCGTTTGGCAGGCCACGTAACTACACTGAATCATTACATCGGATGTCCATAGACTTTTACTTCGTGGCCCACCCAAGTCGTTTATCAGACTGATTTTCATACTAGGTGATCATGATGGCATGGCCCCACCTTCTGAATGGATCAGATACTCTATATGAAAGACGTTAAACGGAAAAAAGATAGCCGTACCGATGCAACGGACGGATCTGATCAATTTCTCAGATGAACTAAAGCTCCTTGAACCCTAAATATTTTCAAAATGACTATAATACCACCAACTTAATATGACCAAAATACCCTAGAATACAAAAAGAAGAAGCAGAAGAAGAAGAAAGGTATATAAACACATTTAGCTACACCTCCTCAACGTTAGATATGTTTGTAGCGTTGATCCGATCGCTTTGGATAAAGAAGAAGTAAAAGCTAGAGAAGCTGATGGACCCAGCCAAGGTCCAGATCCACCAAGTCTCTGAAAGAGGAAAAATCATCGAAATCCGGCTAGCAGACATGACGCCGAGAGTCGTCGCGAGGACCCAGATCACAGCCTTCAATCTATCTCTACCGTCCGAATTCTCCACCAACCGATTGAATAGCGCTAGATAAACGAACAAGAGTATGACGAACGAGAACGTGTAGAAAATCAATGCGACGGCCAAGAAATCGTCTAATGGCCGAACGGTGGCCGATACCGTGTTGATAGTTAAGAAGGCCAGGCCCATGGTGGACACGAAGTACACGGACATCTTCTCCATCGTGTTTGGATCCATACCGGGGTAAAATGGTAAATGAATGGGAGAGGTACAGGGACTCCGCTCTCCCTCGACGCGCTTTTGTTAAGAACAACGCTAGCGTACGTCGCGCTAGGTGTTTACCAGGGTTAATTTCGAAAACCCGAGGGTAAGTGGATAATTTTTTTATAAGATCCACACTGTCCATCAGGTAGAATGCCTAATTTTAACAGTTGAAGCTAAAAATCAGAATAATCCAAGATTGGAATAGGCCACACAATAGAAAAAAAAATCCATGAAACACCCACCATTAGTTTTGTATAATTATATAAACTGTTTTGTTTATATGAAATCCAATCCATTCATCTTAAGTGAATCATTAGGATGGAATATTTAACTAAAAATCCATTCCATAAATCAGGTGTTCTCTACCATTAGAATTTAGAGATTTTAGCTATAATGTTTTGGAATAGCCCACCTTAGTGTTTAATCAGCTGATATTTTCGATCAATGACAAAATTTATGTGATGTACCTGATGGACGGTGTGGATTTTATTCAAGTTAAGTAGTTTCTCCTATATTAGAGAAAACAACCCCGGTAGGTACCTAGAGTATACCTACCGCGAGGTACGTAAAGTTGTTTTTGAAAGGGGAGTTGCATATGGAGCGGATTAGTTGCGGCCCCGGCCTGACCTTGTGGCCCAACTTGATAGATGTATTGTATATCCACTCCGTCCATCCATGTTTTCAGATCATTTTAGGGCATTATTCTAAAATTTAATGTGATAAAAAATCTCATGTGGACCACACCACAGAAAACAGTGGTTATTGACCATCAAAAACTTCTTGTGGGCTACAAAGTTTTGGATCAAGATCACATTTTTTATCCCTTCACTCGAAATTATCAATAATAGGTTGGATGGAAAATAAACATTAGGGTGGACCCTAGGAAGTTTTTAATGGAGGGCGTTCAATCATCACTATTGTCCATGGTGGGGTTCATCTGAGACTTGGATCTGCTTCATGTTTGGAATCATAGCCTAAAACGATCTTTAAAAACGAATGGACGGCGTGGATATATGATATCTACATAAAGTTAGGCCACACGGTCAGGACCGCACCATGATAAGTGAGGCCGGAGCCGTTGCGTATATGGTACTCTGGCATGATGCATCATCCGCGGGCACTCCGAAATTGTATGCTTGGCAGACATTAAATCAAACTAAAACGATCAAATCATGGGATCCATCAACGCTAACTGACATTATCCCAAGATCAGATTGGTTGAATAATCGTAGCCTCTTATTTTTGGTCACTTGTATGTCGAAATAGGACAGTTGTATGTTTTTCATTTTAAACCGTCCAAAAAAATTCCAACAATCCAATAGTTAGATGATCAAATAATCTTATTTTTTTTGTTCGTTATACGTCTAAACTGTGACTCATGATTTGGAAAGTTTATTTTATTTTTTTCCACGTACGTAATTTTTAAGTAATTTTACGTGCCTGAGTATCATTGATCACAGTCTGCCAGAGTATCAAAGTTTTTCTTTTGGACTGAAAAAGGTAGTGGGCTATGGTGTGAGTTGGTGTAACCTGACTAAGTTGTAGTAAATCATTCATCTACTGAGGCCAGCAACACTCTGTGCGAATCCGGGCTGTCCAAAATATGGGAAACAGGGTGGGTGGTGTTTAAGTGAAAATCGCACTGATTATGCAACTTTAACCTTTCAATTCGTTGTCATAAATTGGACGGTTCAAAAGAAAATGTTCCATGATCTATGTTGAATGGGGGAAATCGGACGGTTAAATTCATCCGATCAGTGTATTTTTTCAGGAAAATTTCAAAGATTGAATTCGTGGGCATCCACGATATTTTCCATGTTGACAAGTTGCCACAATTTAGCGCTGGTTTGAGTTGCCACAATTTAGTGAGTCATGGTAAACGCAGTTCTGGTCTAGTCGTCCACATGAGGACCTGGTGGCGATTTTTTCCAGGAGAGTCATATGATATTCTGGTTGGGTATGACGCTTGATACTCCGGCACTTCAAAATGGTAAGCATGCCATGCATTAACTCATATTAAACCGTTTAAAATATATAAATTACTCTCGCTACTTTACAAGCAAAAAATTAGATTGGTTGCATAATTCTAACCTCTGATTATTGGATATTTTAATTTCTTACCGTCCAATAAATGTGCATAAATCTGATAATAATATTATCGAATAAGAGTAATTTTTAGTTTATGATAAATCTAAATTTTTATGAATAAATTGGACGGTTTAATTTCAATTAATTATGTGCCACATATGCAAATTCTAAGTAATTTCTAGGCGCCTGCGTATCGTCCAATGCACTCTGCTACAGTGTCAAAGCATTTCTGAGTTTTGGAGGTAGGGGGCGATCGCGGATGTGCGACCCTCTATCTAGCCAGGTGGGTGCGGTACTGATTGTGGGGCCCACCTGGATATATGCATCGTATGTCCACACCGTCCATCCATTTTTTCAGCCGACATACACCGTCCATCCGTATTTTCAGCTGCTTTATGGGCACGGTGCAAATGGTGATCCATTGAAAATGCATGATGGAGATCCTCGGACTAAGCTCAAGTGTCCTTTTGAAAATACACCATTGGAGATCCTTTGATTAAGCTCAATTGGGTTGAAAATGTATAATGGAGATCCTTGGACTAAGCTCAATTGTAATCTTATCGAAAATGCACAATAGATTTCCTTCAACTAAGCTCAATGGTAATCTTGTTGAAAATGCACAACACAGATACTTCAACTAAGCTCAACGATGATTAGGGCTGGTCATGAGCTGAGTCAGCTCGAGAAATTCGATCGACTCGACTCGAAAAAACTCGACTCGACTCGCCTCGATTCAGTAGAACAAGTCAAGCCAAGCTTCATTTAGGAGCTCGAGTCAGAAATCAAGCCAAGTTTGACCACTGGGTCACTCGACTCGACTCGACTCAAAACTCGGCTCGATTCAAGCTCGACTCGGCTCGACCTCGACTCGACTCGACTCGTTTCATATAGATATTTAAAAAAAAATAAAAATAAAAAAACCCTAATCTTCTTATTTCTTGTTTCTCTCTCCCCCCCTCCCCCACACACACATTGGGGTCCAAGCTTAGGACATATAAAACCCTTACACGTTGGGGGTTACTTAATCCTATTATTTTGTTTAGGTAAGAACATTCCTTGTTGAGCAAGTACAAAACATGGCGAGCACACAGTGGTTGTGTGTTTTACATGCTGCACAAAACAGGTGTGACGGTGAGATCACACACCATACACATCTACAAAACAGGGGCTATGGTAAGACCAAACACCATATGTAGCTATTGATTGCAATTTTACAAGGGAGGTGGTGCATCTGATCCATGAATCAGCTGGGCTTCATCATGAAGATGGTCCACACAATAATCAGGGCAGTCCATTCATGTGGTGAGCTATGCATGTACTGTGTTAATCAATGGTTCAGAAAATGTTACTAGTGGTCTGCATTTAATGTGTGTGTGGCCTGGCCAAAGGAAAAATTGATCAGAGCTAGGCCATTTAATATTATTCTCCCCTAATATATGTGTGGCTTCTTGAACTTAATGTTGTTGACTTTTAATTTATATTTTGTAGTAAAAAATATAATAAATTGAGGTGGGAGCAAGCTTGACTCGACTCGAGGTAAGCTCGCCTCGACTCGATCCGCTAGCTCGACTCGAGCTCGCCTCGAAAGTTTTAGTAAATAAGGCAAGCTCCAATGGTAAGCTCGAGGGTGAGATCGAGCTCGAGCTCGAACTCGAGGAGAGCACAGACGAGTCAAGCCAAGCTAGGCCCACCTCGACTCGACTCGGCTCGATGTACAGCCCTAACGATGATCATGTTAAAAATGCACAATGAAGATTCTTCGACTAAGTTCAGTAATGATCCTGTTTAAAATGCACAACGAAGATCTTTCGACTAAGCCCAATAGTAATCTTATTGAAAATGTACAATGACAGTCCTTCAAGTAAGCTTAATGGTGATCCTGTTGAAAATGCACAATGACGATCTTTCGACAAAGCTCAATGGCGATCTTGTTGAAAATGCATAACAAAGATCCTTGAACTAAGTTCAATGATGATACTGTTGAAAATGCACAATGGAGATCATTCAATTAAGCTCAACGGTGATCCTTCAACTAAGCTCAACAATGATCTTATTGAAAATGCACAATGGAGATACTTCGATTAAACTTAACAGTGATCTTTTTGAAAATGTATAACGAAGATATTTCGACTAAGCTCAATGGTGATCTTGTTGAAAATGCACAATGGAGAACCTTCGACTAAGCTCAACGATGATCCTGTCGAAAATGAATAATGGAGATCCTTCGACTAAGCTCAACAGTGATCCTATTGAAAATGCACAATCGAAATTCTTCGACTATGCTCAATGGTGATCCTATTGAAAATGGATAATAAAGATCCTTCGACTAAGCTCAGCGGTAATCCTATTGAAAATGTACAATGACGATCCTTCAACTAAGCTTAATGGTGATCCTGTTAAAAATGCACAATGACGATCCTTCAAATAAGCTCAATGGTAATCTTGTTGAACATGCACAACGGAAATCCTTCGACTAAGCTCAATGGTGATACTGCTAAGCTCAATGGCGATATTGTTGAAAATGCACAAGGGAGATCCTTCAATTAAGCTTAACGATGATCCTTCGACTAAGGTGCCGTTTGGTAAACTGAAAAATAAGGTCTGAAAATTAATTTAAGTGCTGAAAACTTAAAGTACTGAATTTTAGTACTTATAAGTATTGAAAATTTTGTTTGGTAATTTGTCTGAAAAAGTTACTAATACCTGAAATTAAGTACTTTTTTCATAAAATCCTGTTTGGTAAACACAAACCATATATGTTTGAAAATTGGCAGTTCGTCATATTTGCCCCTAAGATTTGGATTTGGTTTATGGGTTTGGACTTTGAGCTTTGGTTTCTAGGCTCTAGTGGGTCTAAATTGATTCAAATTTGGTGAGTTGATGGATGTGATGGATTTCTCACAATCGCCATGGTGAACCCCACCTAACTTTTTCACAAACATTTAGGTGCAAGGAGCAGATTAGCTATTACGGTGAGACCTTAGTGGTCGTTACCCTAACCCTAACTGTGTGGGGCCCACATTGATATATTTTTTGTATGTCCATGAAATCCATTTGTTGTACATATCATTTCATGACATGATCCCAAAACTTTAGAAGGCCCAAATCTTAAATGGACCATACCACTAGAAATAGTGAATGACCATTAAAAAAAATTTGTGGGCCACAAAAGTTTTGGATTAAGTAGAGCTTTGTAGTTTCCTTTCATACAGGTCTTCTTGACATTATCAACAGGTGGATGGAAAATAAACATTATGAAAACCTTACGGTGGGTCTTTTAGAATTTTTAATGGTGAAACACTCAAACACCACTGTTTCTCGTGGTGTGGTTTACCTGGGATTTGGATCTGCTTACTTTTTAGGATCACGTCCTAACATGGGCAGGAGAAGCTGATGTACATCATGGATATGCAACAAATCATCACGGTGGACCCCACAGTAAGGGTAACAGCCACTAAGGTGTTACTCAGGTAACAACTGATCCGATCCCCCACAGTGCGGTTTGGCTAGTGACCGTGCCACTAGCCGGTTGGCTAGTGGTCGATGCTCTATGGGTCCCGTCATGATGTATGTGTTTTATCCATGCCATCCATCCATTTTTCCAGATCATTTTAGGGCATGATACCAAAAATGAGGCAGATATAAAGCCACACCACTGGAAAATAGTAGAGATTGAATCTTCACCATTAAAAACATCCTATGGCTCACTGTAACGTTTATTTGACATCCAACCTGTTTATTATTAGGTCATACAGACATGGACGAAGGGAAAAAACAAATATCAGATTGATCCAAAACTTTTATGGGCCCACTAAGTTTTTAATGGTGGGTGTTCAATCACCACCTTTTTTTGTGATGTGGTCCACTTGATATTTGGATATACCTCATTTTTGGTCTCATACCATAAAATGATATGGAAATATGTATGGACGACGTGGATGAAACACAGGCCCACAGAGCACCGACCACTAGCCAATCGCTAGTGGCAACGGTCACTAGCCAATCCCGCGTCCGGGAGCGGATTAGGTGAGACCCCAAGATCCGAACGCGGATTGCCTGCTAAAGGCATCTAGGTGGGGCCCGCCGTGTTCTTTTTGAGAAATCTACGCCGTCCAAACGTTTTGTGATATCATTTTAGGCGTTGCAACAAAAAATGAACCGGATCAAAGACTCAAGTGGGCCGCATTAAAGCAAAAGGTGGGTAGGGAAATTTCTACCGTTGAAACCTCTATTGGGTCCACAGTAATGTTTATATGCCATCCATACCGTTCACAATGTCATTCCTACTGAGATTAACTGAAAACACAAATATTATCCTGATTCGAAACTTCTGGGGTCCCACGAATATTTCAACTGTGGATGTTCAATCGTCACTTTTTCGGCCTACTTGAGTCTTGGATCCTGTTCATTTTTTGTAGCAACTCCTAAAATGATCTCACAAAACGTTTGGACGGCGTAGATATCTCAAGAACATCACGGTGGGTCCAACCAGATTCCGAACGCAGGAGATGCCTGCGAAAGGCTTTCGCAGGCAATCCGCGTTCCCCATATCCACCGAGGTGGGTGCGACCGCTGACTGGCCACTGCGATGTATGTGACTACATCCATGCCGTCCATTCGTACTGAAAGTTCATTCTAGGATATGATAAAAAAAATGAAGCATTTCCAAATCTCAGATGGGCCATAATACAGGAAACAGTGTTGATGGGCCATAATACAGGAAACAGTGTTGATTGACCCTTAAAAACTTTCTGTCGGCCACAAAAGCCTTGGATCTAGATGATATTTATATGGTCTCTTCATGTAAGTGTTTGTGACCTTATCAAAAGGTTGGATGACAAATAAACATTATGGTAGAATTCTTGAAGTTTTTAATGGTAGAGATTCAATCACGACTGTTTTGTTTCTTTGGTGTGGCCCACCTAAGATTTGAGTCAGCTTAAAATTTTGGACCATAGCCTAAAATGACCTTTCAAAATGGTTGGAAGGTGCGGATTTAAGACATACATCACTGTGAGCCCCACAGTCAAGGATCCCACCCACCTTGGTGGATCGGGGTCTTACCTAATCTGCTCCCTGGTAGTGGCTGTTGCACGAAAATCCCCGTGGCTCCGCAGACGAGTGTTAATGTGGCAAAGTTCTTGGGCCCACCATGATGTATGTGTTAGACACACATTGTCCATTCATGTTTTTAGATCATTATAGTTCATGAGACAAAAAATGAGGTAAATCCAAATCTCAAGTGGGACACACCACCTGAAAACAGTGGGGATTAAGCCTCTACCATTGAAAACTTCTTAGAGGCCATAGAAGTTTTAGATCGAGCTAATATTTGTGTTTTCCCTTCATCCAGGCCAGGGTGACCTTATGAATAGATTTGATGGCAAATAACATCATGGTGGGCCCTAGGAAGGTTTCAACAGTGGGATCATTATCCCCATAGTTTTTGTGTTGTGGTCGGCTTGAGCTTTGGTTTTGCCTCATGTTTTAGATCATGTCCTAAAATGATAGGGCAAATTGGATGGACGGTGTGGATATAACGCATACATCGCAACAAGGGCAAAGAACTTTGCCACATCACCCTACTTTTACACATCAAAACTTGCTAACGGAAGTCATTAAAGGAGGGTAAAGTGGTCATTTAAAAAAAAGATTTAATTCAAAATCACTTACCGCTTTCAGTGTTAAGTTTTAAGTCAAAGGGCGGAAGCTTAAAAAAAATTAGATTTTTTCAATGAAAATGTGAATTAAACACTTATTGTTTTGGATTTACCAAACAACCCGAATCAGAGAAAATCATTGAAAATGGCAATTTCAGTGATAAGTGTGGAAATTAAGTTTTACCAAACAGGCCCTAAGAGTGATCCTTTTGTAAATGCACAACCAAAATCCTTCGACTAAGCTCAAAGATGATTCTATTCTTTGCACTTAGAAACTTTATTTTATCCTGTTGAAAATGCATAACTGAAATCCTTCAACTAAGCTCAACGGAGATTATATTCTTTGCCCTTAGAAACTTTATTTCGTTATGCAATCTCCTATTCTCCTCTCTTAGCTCGGTCAATTCTGTTGCATTTTGCGCAACCCTATTCGATAACGTATTCAAATTAAAGTTCATTCTTCTAAACTGACTCTGCAATTTAAATTGAAGTTCATTCCTCTTACTATCTTCCTTTGCTATCTCCTCCTCATTGTCCATCTTTTTCCTAGTCCTCTTCTCTTCCCCAACCTCTCCTCCCACTATCTTCCTTGTCCATCTTTTTCTTAGTCTCCTCTCCTCCCTCACCTCTCTCCTCTCATCATCTTCCTAATTTGGAATGTCCTCCTTGTCCATCTTCTTTTTAGTCCTCCTTTCCTTCTCTAAGACAAATCTCTTAACTTCTCTAACAACGTCAATTTTATCCTCATATGCAGTGGGGATGAGCTCCCCACTGATCGTAATCCGTAAAAGTCGGTTACAAAGATCATGGTAATACACAATGAAAAAAAAGAAGCACTAACTAAGATTCCGACTTACCCCTACATTCTCAAAGATTTTTAAAATGCTTGTAAATTGCACAACTTTGTTGGTAGTCCAGTTTAGAAATCATGAAATTCTTTTGCGACTACTTCTCAAGGCCTAAGCATGGAAAACCTCATATTCCCAAACCTGTTAAATGAGGGCACGAAGAAGTAATAATATAAGGCATAGTATAAAAGAAAATCTACAAAATAATAACATAACGGAACCTCATTGTAAAAAAAGAAATACCTATAGAGAAAATGGGCATCTACAAAAGATATAAGAGTTTGGAAAATGTCCTTTAATTGCTATATTAGCATGTTCCTTTAAAATCTGTTAGCCCACACTCCCCCAAGGATACCTATTAAAATTATCTATAATATTTACTAAATTTAAATAATTCATTATACACCCATTCTTTTCGGGTAATCTAACAACTTAATACTCAATGCACAACAGAAGAGCTAGCTTCACAACGTCTGCATGTTGCTTCGACCCTCTGAGTTTTTTCAAAATGCGTCAAGCAAATCATTTTTTACATCAAGAGGCTTATTTTAAAAATAACGGTCCCTAATACCGCTTCCTTAGTTAAGCACACTAATCCGTTTTGGTTCATGTCTTCAATCCCATTATTAGGGTGAAATCCATCTCCCTAAAACTGAAAATGTGTCCTAAATATCGAACCGGAGGTCACCAATGTGCCTTTACATCAAGTAATAGAGTAATGGTCCATGAGCAATCCATTCTTCTTCATTGAAACCCAACAATAACCGTAGTAGGTTTTTCTGAAAATCTCTTTCCGTATGTCACACTTTTTCAAAATCATCCTTTAATGAAGTTAATAATTCTACTAAGCACTTTGGAAACACCTTTGCAGCAACATAGTCCAAGCAAGGAGTTGATTCTCTCTCATACATCGGACTGTCATACATATAAAAATCGCGGCACGAATCACAACACACGCATCAGATTTGCCTCAAGCATGAAATTGGACCGGTAGTGGACCCCACCGGACACCGTGACCAAAACTGTCCAAAATTGGGAAGATACCTCAATTATGAAGAAATAGGAGCAGTGCATCGGCATTCATCGCGAGACGGACCCCGCAAAACCCCCAATTTGCAAAACCCAAATCTGTGGGACACGAATACGCCCAGCGCATCCAAAAATAGAATTTAAGGACGCACTGCGCCCAGCGCATCCAAAAATAGAATTTAAGGACGCACTGCGCCCAGCGCATCCAAAAATGGAATTTAAGGACGCACTGCGCCCAGCGCATCCAAAAAATGGAATTTAAGGACGCACTGCGCCCAGCGCATCCAAAAAAGGAATTTAAGGACGCACTGCCCCCAGCGCGTCCCAAAATACGTCCAGCGCATCCAAAAATCAGCCAATTTCAGGACGCGCTGACAGCTAGCGCGCCCTGAAAATCAGCTTCCGAACTCCGATCATTTCGCAACGCGCCGAGTGGCTTTAATCGACGCGCCAGCCCATTTTCTCGACGCGCTACACGTGTCAACCGCCTATTGGACGACGATACCTATAAATACCCCGCCCACCACCTCATTTGCATCATTCAGCGAGAGAGAGAGAGGACCTCGTCGCCGGAAAACCTTTTTCCGATCGCCGGAATCCTTCTCCGACCGCCGGAACCCCTCGCCGGAAATCGCACCTCCGATCATACCAGGTCTGGAGAAATGACCAAGTCATCTTTTTTCGATGCGCCAGTCCCAGCGCATCACAAAAGTGACCCAGCGCATCAGGAAAGTCCTTGATGGATTACACAAACCATCGATTGGGGCATTTTAAGGACGCACTGGCCCCAGCGCGTCATAAAATAGGCCAGCGGATTAGAAAAATGCAAGTTTTAGAGTCAAAGCTATTTTAAGGACGCACTGGCCCCAGCGCGTCGCAAAATAGCTCAGCGCATCAGGAAATTAGATTTTAAGGACGCACTGGCTCCAGCGCGTCATAAAATAGCCCAGCGCATCAGGAAATTAGATTTTAAGGACGCACTGGCTCCAGCGCGTCATAAAATTACCCAGCGCATCATAAAATCATTTATGGACGCACTGGCCCCAGCGCGTCAATAAAATCAGGCCAGCGGATCGTAAAAATCAGCGCTTTGCGCATTCGTCCCAGCTCCTTTAAATCCTCATTTTATAACATTTTTAAGCCCCGTTTGAGCCTATTTTGAGTATTTCGAGCGTTCCGGACGCAATGGAGCAGTCAAACGACCCATTCGGGCTACCTAATGAGCAGAACACAAGCCTTCGAAGTCCGATCCAACCCAACGAGCTGAATGGAACAATTCTCCCGAAAAGAGGCCGCCGGTGCCCAGAATCATACTGATGCGTCATCATCACGTGTACTATCATAATATGACCCGAATCCAGGTCTGGACTAAGCAAAGGGGACTATGGTTAACACGATAAACCACATCAGGAGAGTTCTAAACTATCACACACAATCTGTTAAAAAAACTGATATTCCAAGAACAGTCGATGCCCTACCCATCCAAACGGCATCCGCTGGTTGAGCTGCGCAGGTACACACAACTGTAGAATGGACTTCCCGAGGTCACCTGTCCCTACATTGACAGGCGCGGGCCCAGAGTCGTCCATCTCAGCCATAAACCCTGACAGTCTCAGCCCGGATCTCCGGTCAAAACATGGGACATAGACATCCGACTCGCACAAAGGTGGATCAGTCTATAACAAACACAGGTCTCCGTGACCATACAAACACAGGTCTCCGTGACCATACAAATACAGGTCTCCGCGACCACCAAAACACAGGTCTCCATGACTAAAGAACTCTGAGACCATAGTCCCCGTTGACTAGTCTTTTGCCTTTTAATCAAGGGTCATCGATCATTCGATGTAATTAAGGGCTCGTGCCAGATCACGGCCTGGAATGTACAAGATCTCAGAATCTCTGGAATAAAATTCGCCTTGCGATATCTCTTCTCTTGTGTATTGCGTGAATGCTTGTGATTGTCTACGAATGTTTCTATATTCAGAACCCCAGAACAACAAAACACCCACATTTCATGGAAATGTCATCGTGATGCATTTTCTAGTTCTAACAATAGATAAACTATTAGTGTAGATAAATTAACATAACATAAACTGTGAATTCTCAAAGGCCAAGTGCGATCCATGTAGCCAAATATGATCCGCACTAGCCACCCTAAAAAATAAAAAATCACAAAAGAACTCATTCGTTATGCATTTCCAACTAATACCTTGTAAAAAAAAAAATCCATATAACTTATACAATCTTACCTCTATCTACCATATTAGGAAATGTAGTCGGCAGCGAGTTCAAACAATAGCCGAAGAGTAAAACAAGCCATTTTCTCACCTAACAGTTGATGTGGGTCCCACAACAAAGTGAATAGTTCATCGAAGGCTAGTAGGAGAGTGAATAAAGATTGTAGTGGCTTCTCACAACTACCTTTCAATCATTAGAACTTTTGGAATGGTTAGTGATTCCCCTCTTTGAAAAAAAATTCGAAAAAAGTTGCTAGAAAGAGTTTCGGGTCCCACAATAGAGAGAATATTACCGAAAAATTATCGAAGTGGGTCCCTTAGAGGTAGCAGCAACGGTCCAAATGACCTTTGTTGTGGTGGTCCCCTCTCTTAAAAAAATTCAGAAACTTCTAAATGGGGTCCAAGGTTAGGTCTTGGCCCCATATATTGCTTTTCAGACAAGTTTTGTGGGGCCCATCGTGAGTAATTGCTGAAATCCACTCCAACAATTTGAATGTGGATTAAATTTCAGGTCATGACCCAAAAAATAAGGGAAAAAGACATTAAGGGTGGACCACACCAGAGGAAGCAGTTTGAAACTAACATCGAGGGTGAACCACACCTAAGGAAACAATTCGGAACTAACGATCATTACTATCTGCATTTGGGAGCCACAGAGGGCTCATATCAAGATAAAATCAACACCTTGTGGTTATTAGATGTATCGAATAAAATGAATGGATTGGTTCTCTCATGAATTAGGCTCAATCCTGATTTAGTGGGGCCCACTATCCTCTTTTTTTAAAGTGACTTTTTAACTTCCAAGACACTCAACCATCATACACTACCAACTAATGCAAATGGGCATTTTCGTTCCAAACAAAAAAATCAAAAGATATCAGAGGGCAACAAAGACAGTGAGTGTGTGTGTGTGTGTGTGTGTGTGTGAGAGAGAGAGAGAGAGAGATGAACTACATAGTAAAAAATGATCGCCGACCACTAAAAACTTCTTAGGACTCATATAAGTTTTAGATCAAGTTGATATTTTTGCTTTCCCTTTATTCAGGCCTATAGACACACCCCCCCCCCCCCCCCCCCCCCCCCCCCCAAATGGCTAAAAGGACAATTGAATAGCTAGATGAATAGTGGTTCATATCCCAAACCCTAGGTCTAAACCCAGTCAACTTACTCATCCAAACCCTAATCCATAACTCAAACATAGTGAACTCACCCATTTAAACCCTAATCCACAACCCAAACCCTAGATCTAAACCCAATCAACTCACCCATCCAAACCCTAGGTCCAAACCCAATCAATTCACCCATCCAAACCCTAATCCATAACAAGGGTAATGGTGCCATTATCACGGCAGACAACTCTATTCATCCTGTGGACAAAGAAGGGGTTGTCACTATCAATGGCAATAGAGATGATTAAATTACACTTAAGAGTGTGTTCTAAGTACCCGATATGAAGAAGAACTTATTCTCGGTTGCCAATGCCCGTTAACTCTAGACATTATGTCTTGTTCGGGCCGAAAGACGTGAAGTTTCTTCGGAATATTTCAAGCTTGAAGGCGGACATCATCCATACCGGTAAGAGAGTTAAAGATTTATTTGTTTTATCATTTACCCTGCCATATGTTGATAAAATGAGCACGAATGATGGCGCATCAATTTGGCACGCTAGATTGGGGCATCTTAGCATGGATAAATTGAAAGTTATGGATGTTAA
This sequence comes from Liriodendron chinense, assembly GCA_003013855.2. Classification (NCBI taxonomy): domain Eukaryota; kingdom Viridiplantae; phylum Streptophyta; class Magnoliopsida; order Magnoliales; family Magnoliaceae; genus Liriodendron; species Liriodendron chinense. Next base: position 3,493,221 of record PVNU02002146.1, read on the forward strand.
AAAATTTGGTAAATGGGTTGCCTAAACTTACTACCTTTGGTAGTGGTGAGGTGTATGAGGGATGTCAATATGGTAAGGCACATCGTCTTCCATTTGATAAGTCCTTCTCAAAGTGTAGGCCCCATTGGAGCTTATTCATAGTGACTTAATGAGACCCTGTGTTACACCTTCATATTCGGGCTTCTGGTACATGGTTTTGTTTGTTGATGATTTTATAAGATATACTGTGGGTTTATTTTGTAAAAGAAAAATCAGATGTGTTTTCAAGATTCAAGGAATTCAAGATGACAGTTAAAGGTGTTCTTGATAAGAAGATCAAGCGGTTAAGAACCGATAATGGTGGAGAGTTTACCTCTAATGAATTCTCTTCATTTTGTCAAGTGAACGGTATTAAAAGAGAGTTCTCTTGTGCCAACACACCACATCAAAATGGTGTGGCTGAAAGGAAGATTAGACACCTTGTAGAGACTTGCAGAAGTTGGCTACATGCAAAGAATTTACCCAAGGCCTTATAGGCAGAGGGTATGGCATGTGCGGCCTATGTTATCAATCGGGTTCCTCTTTGCCCGGTTAACACGAGATCCCCTTATGAGTTGATGTTTGGGGTGAAGCCGAGTGTCAAACACTTTAAAGTCCTTGGTTCCATTTGCTATGTTCATGTTCCAGATGAAAAGAGAACCAACTTGGATGCCAAGGCAAAGAAATGCATTTTTATTGGCTATAATGAAATGAAGAAATGATGGAAGTGCATGGATCCCGAGAATCATAACTTTGTTGTCTCCCGGGATGTTATATTTGATGAAGTTTCTTCCTATTATGGAGTGGAAGGTGTGGCCATGGAAAATGTTGGTGGTAGCACTCATGTGCAATTGAAGCTACAAGAAGAAGGTAGTTTGCTCGTAACTCCAAATGCTCCTATGGTGTCAAGTGGCTCCTTTCCTTCGTCTATGGGGGAGCAATGTGAGAAGAATTGAAGTTAGCAGTCATGAATTGCATGAGCGAGATGAGATGGCCGAAGAGGTGGAGAGTGCACCATCTCTTAAAAGGTCTAAGAGAAATATTGTCTTGCTCGCTCGTTATAGAGATGGAAATTTTGTAAGTATACATTCATGCTTTCTTGCTAGCCCAATTGATGATAGTGAGCCGTCTTGTTTTGATGAAGCAAAAGGTGTTAAAGAATAGGATTGTGCTATGGATGAAGAGATGCATGCTCTCATGCAAAATCAAACTTGGGATCTTGTGCCAAAGCCCAAGAATGTGAAGCCTATCACATGCAAGTGGGTTTACAAAATCAAGCGCAAGGTGGATGGAAGAGTGGTCAGATACAAAGCAAGGCTTGTTGCTCGCTGGTTCCCTCAAAAGTATGGGGAGGACTATGAGGAGACATTTAGTACCATTGCAAATATGACTTCGGTTCGAGTTGTCATTTCATTGGCGGCTTGTCATGGGTGGAAGTTATGGCAATTAAACGTTAAAAATGATTTCTTGTATGGTGAAATTGATAAAGACTTATACATGGAGCAACTGATTGGCTATGTATCTCATACATGCTCGGAGTATGTTTGCAAGCTCAAGAAGACGCTTTATGGATTAAAGCAAGCTCCTAGAGCGTGGTATGGTAAGATTGCTGAGTACTTACAATTTTGTGGTTACTTCGCTTCAAATTTCGATTATAGTTTGTTTGTTAAGAAGCAAGGAAGACTGCATGTTATTATTCTTTTGTATGTCGACGATATGATACTTACTGGCAATGATGATGGAGAAATTGCAAGGCTTCAGGGCGAAACTCTCCATTCGGTTCGAAATGAAAGACTTGAGCAAGCTTAGTCACTTCCTTAACTTGGAAGTGGAGTGCACGAAAGATGGGATATTTGTATCTTAAAAGGGCTATGCAGGAAATATTGTAAGCAAGTTTGGCTTGAACCAAGGCAAGCGGTGTTCCACTCCTCTCGATGCAAACATGAAGTTAAGGCATGAAGAAGGCAAGCTTCTTCCGGATCCTCGTCCTTATCGGGCTTTAGTAGGTAGTCTCATATACTTGACTACTACAAGACCCGATATTTCATTTTCAGTTGGACTTGTTAGTCGCTACATGCAAGCTCCTCGCAAACCGCATTTGGATGTTGCCAAGCGGATCTTGAAATATGTGAACTTTACTCTTGACATGGGCCTCTTGTTTAAGAAAGGAGTTGGACTTGATTTGATCGTTTTTCGAATGCTGCTTTTAATGGTGATTTGGATGATTGTAAGTCTACATCGGGCTATGGCTTCTCATGTGGCTCGGCATGTATCTCATGGTGTAGTAAGAAGCAAGATTCAGGTGTCTCTTTTTACAACAGAAGCGGAATACAAGCCTGCTTCTCTTGCTACCCAAGAATGTGTGTGGCTGCGGCGATTGATCGAGGATGTGTCCTCTCAAATTCACAAACCAACCATCATCTTTAGTGACAATCAAAGTGCTCTCAAACTTGCAACCAATCCGGTTTGTCATGCAATGACCAATTATATTGGAATTGAACATCATTTCATTCATGAAAAAGGTATTGAATGGATCAATGGAAGTTTTGAAAGTGTGAAGCAACGACAAAATTATTATCATCTTCACCAAATCGCTTTCCAAAGGTCCATTTGAATATCTTAGAAGTAAGCTTGATATCCTCTCTAGAAAATCACTTTAAGGGGGAGTGTTGATTTTTAAAGTGTTTTTCTAGATGTTTTGTCCTTTTGCTATGGGCCCACATACACATGTGTGGTTGGCACATGTATCCTATCTAGGGCTGTCAACGGGTCGGATACGGGCCGGATCAGTGATGATCCGTATGCGACCCGATTAAGGATATATCCGACTCGAATCCGATTCGGATCACAAGTATATGATCTGAACCCGACCTGTCTAAATATTTTGAAATCCATTTCCGATCCGATTATGATCGACCTGATATCCAAGAGAGAGAGAGAGAGAGAGAGAGAGAGATGCTCTTTTTTTTTAATTTTTATTTTTATTTTAATCGGGTCATTAACGGGCCGGATCAATGTTGATCCGAATCCGACCCGAATATTAAACGGATCATCTTTGGGTATCCGTATCTGACCCGATGATCCGATTATTGATCCGAATCCGATTAAATCGAAATGGATCTGGATTGGATACGGATCATGATCCGTGCCGTTGACGGCCCTAATCCTATCTCTCTCTTTTCCCCCTTTTCAAACCATTTTTTCAGAAAAGCCATCATGAGGATTTCCCTCATTAAATGCGTATCTCAAGAGAAGAGAGGCATGTTGCCATCTCTCCAAGCCATCCTTTGGCATTCTCTATTCCAGCAACAACCAACAACAGAAAACAGGGGGAGAGAACTGGGAACACTCCAGCCGTTCCCAAGCTCCATTTTCTTGTTGGTGAAACTCATACCAAGTGGATTCCTCTCATCTTCTTTGTATAAACTTGATATTAATGTGTTTGAATGAGAAATACCATTTTCCATTTTCTCTGCGCATCTTCATATTAGATTGTTCTTCTTCTTTTGTTGGTTGAAAGTCTTGGGCTAGTGTGATTTTTCCACACTATTACAGAGGCGGGTTGTTTCGATATTGCAATTTCCGCTGTTCTCCACAGGATCAAGCTAATTTATGTGTTTTCCTTTCATTCGGGTCTTTGTGAACCTATCAACAACAGGTTGGATGACAAATAAATATATGGTGGACTTCATTATTCCCACTGTTTTCCGTGGTGTAGTCCACTTAAGCTTTGGATATACTTCAATTTTGTGCTCATGCCCTAAGATGAGCTGGAAAAACGGATGGACGGCGTGGATAAAACACATACATCACAGAGGGCACAGAGTATCCACACTAGGCAGTATCCGCGTCCATGCTATACGTGCAATTGTCCAGTTTGTAGAATATCCTCCCCGAGCAAAAGGTGGGTCACATCATGAAGATCACCTGGTAAGAAAATCAGGCCAATCCACTCGTTGAGTGGGCCGCGTAACTACACTATGTCCATAGACTTTTACTTCGTGGCCAACCCAAAGAGTGGCTTAGCCTGTTTTTCACACTAGCTGATCATGATGGCATGCCCCACCTTCCTAATGGATCAGCTACTTTAAATTTGACGCGTTGGAGAAAAAAAAAAAAAAACGATGTACCGATGAGACACACGTCTTCTCAACAATACACTACAAATACCGATGCAGCCGATGGATCTTATATAGCACCCAATTGCCGAGTTTTCGGTCAAAATAGCCTGATCTTCTGTGCAATGGCAAAAATTGCCCTCAACTCGACACCTTTTTATATTTCCTTTGGACCATTTTGCTCCTTACGCACATGGGTCGCCAATGATACACATGAATAGGTGGTGATACACATTTTCCCTTGTTGCTCGCCAATGTATACATGAATTGCTAATGATACACAACATATGGCTCTCCGATAAGACACGTCTTCTTAACAATATACTACAAATGACTTGTTGGCATATATGGTCAGGGGCAAAATCAGTTCAAAGAAAATATAAAAAGAGGTCAGTGGCTACAATTACCTGAGATTGATAGCATGGGCTATTTTCGTCATTCGACAAATATGAGGGCCATTTTGACCGATAACTCACCAATTGTCAAAATAATTGGATCCTTGAACCCTAATATTTTCAAAATGACTATAATACTACTAACCCAATATGTCGACTAAAATACCCTGCAATACCAAAAATAAAAAAGAAAAAGAAAAGATAGGTAGAGACATATAGCTACAGGGCTACACCTCCTCAACGTTAGAGCTGTATCTACCGTTGATCTGATCACTTTTGATAAAGAAAAAGTAAAAGCTAGAGAAACTGATGGACCCAGCCAAGGCCCAGATCCACCAGGCCATTGATAGAGAAAGAATCATCGAAGCCCGGCTAGCAGACGTGACGCCGAGAGCTGTCGCGAGGACCCAGACCACAGCCTTCAATCTATCTCTAGCGTCTGGATTCTCCGCCAATCGATAGAATACCGCTAGATAAACGAACATGAGTATGACGAACGAGAACGTGTAGAAAATCGATGAAAAGGCCAAGAGATCGTCGAATGGCCAAACAGTGGCCGCTACTGTGTTGATAGTTAAGAAGCCCAAGCCCATGATGGAGACGAAGTACATGGATATCGTCTCTATCGTGTTTGGATCCATGCCGGAGTAGAATGGGAGAGGTAGAGACCCGGCCATATCTCTGCTTTTGAGCAGAACAACGCTATTCTAGGTCGCGCTATGTACCTACGACGGTTAATTTCGAAAAATCCAGAGGCATGGGGATGGAATGTTTAGAAAATCCATTCCGTCAATCTGGTACTATGTATCATTCTAACCGTTGAATATAAAAATCATAATAATACAGAAATTTAGTAGGCCACACCCTAGTAAAAAAAAATTCTATGGAACATGGACCATTAGTTTTTCGTAGAATATCATTGTTGTGTTTATATGAAATCTAATCCATTCATCTTAGGTGATTCATCAGGAATAAAGAGGTAGGCAAAAATAATAGCATTCTATAACTCAGAGAGACATAATGCTTGAATTTAGAGATTTTAGACATAATATTTTGAAATGGCCTACATTAGAGCTGAATCAGCCTTTTTTTTTTCTTATCAAGGTTAAAGGAAGGATGATGTACCTGATGGACGGCGTGGATTTAATTCGATTTGAGTCATTTCTCCTACTTTAGAGAAAGAAACCCCGGTAGGTACCTAGAGCGTACCTACCGCGAGGTATGTAAAGTATTTTTTGAAAGAGGAGTCCTATATGGAACCGGATTAGTTGCGGCTCCGGTCTGACCTTGGGGCCCAATTTTATGAATATAATGTGTATCCACACCGTCCATTCGTTTTTTCAGATAATTTTAATGAATGAGACAAAAAATTTAGAAGATTAAAATCTAAGGTGAGCCACCACATGAAACAATGGTGATTAACCATTAAAAACTTCTAATGGGCCATAAAAGTTTTAAATCAAGATAATATTTGTTATTTTCCTATCATTCAGGCCTTTTTGAACTTATCCAAAGTTTTGATGGAAAATAAACATTACGATCCACCCTAGAAAGTATTTAATAGTGGGCGTTCAATCACCACTGTTTACTATGGTGTGGTCCCCATGAGACTTTTATCTGCTTCATGTTTGGGAAAATAACCTAAAATGACCTGAAAAAAATGGGTGGACGGCGTGGATATACAATATATTCATAAAAGTGGGCCCCACAGTCAGGACCTCGCCGTGTTGAGTGAGGCGGGGGCCGCACCTAGTTGCGTATATGATACTCTGGCATGACTCTTCATCCGCGGGCACTCCGAAATTGTATGATTGGCAGACATTAAATCAAACCAAAACCGACCAAATCGTGGGATCCATTAACAATAAGTGACAGTCTCAAGATCAGATTGGTCGAATAATCGTAGCCTCTGATTTTTGGTCACTTGTACGTTGAAATAGGACAATTGGATGTTTTTCATTTTTAACCGTCCAATAAATTTCCAACAATCCAATAGTCAGATGATGAAATAATCTTAAATTTTGGTTCATTATATATCAAAACCATGACTCATGATTTGGACAGATTATTTAATTCAATTTTATTTCCACGTATGCAATTTTTATGTGCCTCAGTATCATTGATCACACTCTGCCGGAGTATCAAAGCTTTTCTATTTGACTAAAAAAGGAGAAGACTATGGTGTGAGTTGGCGTAACATACTAAGTTGTAGCAAATCATTCATTGACTGAAGCGAGAAAGAACGCGTTCGAATCTGGGCTGTCGAAATTGTGGGGAAAAAGGGTGGGCCCCACGGTCGGGGAAACACCGACTAACGTGTTACCTAAGCAACACCTAATCCGGTCCCAGTCCACTGAGTCACTGACTTCGGGATGACTCCCATGTTAGTTTACCGCCATTTAAAAATGTTAGCGACTTTTAAGATGCGCGCATGGCATAATTGTACTGCAATCGACGCCGCGTAAATCTCTTACCCAACTTTGAATGGATCATAAATATCGCAATGAAAAGACAATAATACCAACCTGATTTCTCCCTTTAAATTGCTACCACTAGCTATTTACTTAACAATCCATTTTATGTGCACTAGTTGGATGGTTAGGATTGATTGATCAGCGGTACTTTAGATATGGGCTCCATCCACCATAGGATCCACAAGTTGGACGGTTTAGATAGCTGTACATGAAGTCCAAAGATAAGAACGATGAGCCACCACGATGTTTTTAGTGTAAAACCAACGTGGAGGGACGAGAATTGCGTCCTTCCTCAAGATGGAGACAAAGCGTCCATGCTGATCTATGGAGGGGCCCACTGTGATGTATCTTCTTATCTACGCAGTCCATTCCTTTTCTAAGATCACTTTTAAGGCATGAGAGAAAGAACGAGGCAGTTCCAACGCTCAAGTGGACCACACCAAATAGTAAACTTTAATTGCATTCATTGCACAAAGCATTAAATGCAAGAGTAGTCTGTGTACTTTTTGTGTGGTCCATTTGAGTGTTGGATCTGCCTCATTCTTGGTCTCATGCCATTTTTATGATCCTAGAAAGGTGATGGACGGTGTGGATAAGCAGATACATCACGGTGGCCCCCACCACAGATCAGCATGGACGCGAAAGCGTCCATACTGAGGAAGAACAGTAAAAACGAAGAACCACCTCTCCACGGATCAGGGATGATTCGATCTGGTCCACACATATACTGGCACAGGACGGATGGGTTACGTTGTAAAAGGAAAACCCATGAGACGATCCTATCCATTAATTTTTCTAGAGTTTACACAATTGCATATTCAACTGTAAATGGTTTTTATTTTTTGCAGTCAACACATCAGACGGGTAGGATTGTCTAATAGGATTTATTTTCCACAAATAAAACATACATGCCAGGGCCCTACATATGGACGGACCTGATTCTCATATCATCCTGCCACGTGTCCTCTGGCGAGATGGCTCTACCACATTTCGATTCTTCCTCATCCACCGTACCAACTCCCCTCCATTAAGGGAAGCGGTCTGCCAATCACACTAATTAGGCAATTTTAACCTGTTAATTCGTTGCCATAAATTGGACGGTTCAAAAGAAAATGTTCCATGATCTATATTGAACGGATGAGATCCAACGGTGAAATTCATCAGATCAGTGTACTTTGAGGGAAATTTTCGAAGACTGAATTAGCGGGCTTCCACGCCAATTGCCACGTCAACAAGTTGCTACAATTTAGCGCTGGTTTGATTTGCCACATTTTAGTGAGTCTTGGTAAACGAACGCTAGTCTATTCGTCCGGTTGCTTATGACACTTGATGCGCCGGCACTTCAAAATCATAAACATGGACTGCGTTGACTCATATTAAACCGTCTGCAATATAGAAGGGTTACAATCCAAAAATTAGATTGGTTGCATAATTCTGACCTTTGATTGTGTAATTTCATTTTTGACCGTCCAATAAATGTCCACAAATCTGATAATAAGATCATCAAATAAGAGTCCTCTTTAGCTTATGATACATCTAAACTTTAATGAATAAATTAGACCGCTTAATTTGAATTACTTATGTGCCACATATGCAATTTTCAAGTAATTTCTCATTTCCAGGTAGGGGGTTAGCCCATGACTTGTTTGGGTTAGTAGGCTGTTCCTTTTTTAACTTGAGCTTTTTTAGCCCCAAAAATAACGTTTTAGTGGATGAAAATGCCCCTATGTTACAGCTGCACCTAGTGCCGCGGGCTCTTTTCTAGAAAGGAGAGGTTTCTTTCTTTTTTTGTTTTTTTAAAGGGATGTGGGCCTCACAAAAAAGGATTTGGCTCGTCCCTTAGTCGATCTAATCCGTTCATTTTAATTGGATTGTATGTTAGTGTGGTTGTGTATGTTAATTATAAACTGTTTCCTTTGGTGTGGTCCATCTATGATGAGTTTTTCTTTAAATTTGTGCTGATGACATGAAATTAAAACCCCTCACATGTGGATGTGATGAATTACGCCCCCACACACCACAATGGGTACTTAACCCTTAACCTCTGTATTAAAACTCTTATGAGTCTACCACTAAGCTATAAGTAGAGACCAAGTTTTCTTTATAGTTGTTTTTCAATTTTTTTTTTTTTTAATATGAATGATGAGAATTTGTGAAAGAGAGGAGGGTGTTGTGGTTCCCCTTATAATTGTTTTTTTTTTTTTTTTTGGTATGAATGAAGAGAGTTTGAGAAATGAAGGAAGGTGTGGAAGAATACTGATATTAACTTAGAATTGTTGATATTCACTGAGGACTGCTCATATTAATTGAGGATTGATGATATTCACCGATGATTGGTGATATTAAGTGAGGATCGCTGATATTAAGTGAGGATAACAGATAACTATGGACCTGCTGATATTAAGTGAGGATAACAAATAACTATGGACCGCTGATATTAATAGTAGACCGCTGATATTAATAGTAGACCACTGATATTAAGTGAGGACCCGTGGATGTTAACTGTTAACCATTGATATTAACAATGAACCGTTGATATTCATTGTGGACCGTGGTTAATATCAGCGTTCACACTGAATATCAATGATCCCCTAGTAATATCTGCAGTCCTCACTTAATATCAACAATCCACAGTTAATATTTGCAATCCACGGTGTTTATAAGCGGTCCTCACTAAATATCAGTGGTCCACAACGCAACATTCTTCCATTATAAAAATCTATCCATGATCCATTACAATATTCTTCAACACCCTTTTCCCTTTTTCAAACTTCCACAATTCATACAAAAATAAAAAATAATAAAATAAAAAAAAACAACTATAAAGGGAATTACCACATCATCCTCTCTTTCACAGACTCCTACCATTCATATGCATTAAAAGAAAGAAAACAAACACTTTAGAGATTGTAGCCAGAAAACTCTTTTTTTTTTTTGTCAGAGAACTAGTATGAGCTTGGTCAGAGCTTGTTGGAGTTTTTTTGTCATCGCTAGAGTATGTAGAGGCTGTACAACTACCAACTGTCGAGGAAGCTTCAACTTCATGCGGTCATAGGAAGTGGAAAAATAAAAAAACAAAAGAGGGAGAACAAAAAAAACTGAAACGGCTTTAGCCCCTGTGTGGCGTGGCCCATCCACATCTTATGTGGGGCCTAACGGGTTATCTTAGAGTAAATTCATCCCTTCCACAAATAAGGGGTTTTAATTTCATTTTATTAGTTTAAGTTTGAGGGCAAAACTTATCATAGATGGACCACAATGGAGGAAACAGTTCAGAATTAGCGCATATCATTACTATGGTTGTAAGCCACAAAAAGCTTCAAACATAAAGCTGTAAAAATCCTTTTGTATGTTCAAGGTTATCTAATTAAAATGAATGGATTAGATTAGCCAAGAGAGGGGCCGAATGCCTATTTTTGGCAAGGCCCATACCCCTTTTTCAAAAAAGAAAACATTTCTCCTCCCAAGACAAGAGTCCATTGTACGAGGGGGCAACATTGGCATAGGGACATTTTTGTCCACTGAAAAGTGAAAAAGTGGTTTTAGGGCTACAAAACCTTGAGTTGGAAAAGAGGGGAGGTGGGGGGGGGGGGGGGCACTTTTGTCCACCAAAAAGCTAAAAAGTGCTTTTAGGGCTACAAATCCTTGAGTTGGAAAAGAATAGGCTATTGACATAAACACGTGATAGTATGGGGCCATTGGACCCAATAAAACCCAATTATAGGCATCGTATTATCTATTATCTATAGGTGTATGATTAGCGATACACGTTGCCCCTTTGGGCTTATACTATTATGTAAGACCCAACCTTGGAAAATAACGCTGAATGGATGATTCTGATAATGACTGGGTGTTAAAGAATTTAGAACAAGAAAATCTCAAGTGGCTTACACCCAACTCCAAAAACCAAGCCATCCCATCCATGGCTTGGTAAACTAATGGCTAGAAAAAATAAGAAACGAAAAAACGAAAGAAATAAAAAAAAAAAAAAAAAAAAGGCTACCTAATGGATGGACTGGATGTCCATGGCTCGGAAATTGATGACGAGAAAAAAAAGATTGCCAAATTATGGATGGACCAGATCATTCGGGCATTGCAACCTTGCATGTAACCAATGAAATGTATGCTAGATCTAATGGGCAGTCCGGAGTGGTCAACTGGACCCAGTGGACAAACCCCAAGCAGTTGACTTCCGATGGACCCATGAAAATGCATGCTAGACCTAATTGGACAGTCTGGAGCGGTCATACAAATGGTGAGATTGCTGCATGATGGCCCATGATCTATGGGTTGAACCTAATAGAGAATCCAGATCGATCTATTGCCCCGTCCAAGTGGCCCAATGCAACTATGGCCACAATAACTTAGAGCAAAAACGTCATTCATAGGAATGGCATTTGCCAATTACTTTTGATTGCTTGGAACGGGCGTGAAGGCCGCTTTATGCCAAACGGTGGGACCTACTGAGGATGGGCCACACCATCTCGAAATTAGATTAGTTGAGCAAATCCAACCTCTGATTCTTAAGATTCTTGCCGAATCTGACCATTGACTCTCTTTAGCATCTACCGTCCACTAAATGTCCACCAATCAACTAGCTAGGTAATTAAATCAATGGAATTTTTTTGTATGTGACCCTTCTAACCAGCCAATCCTATCCATTATCCATCCATCCAATGATTCTCAAATCGATGGTTAAAAAGTAAAAAAATTAAGTCGTTAAAATTCCAAGGGCAAATCCCACCCTCCATCCCTCCCTTTGTTATGCTCCATCCACAACTAGGCCGGCGATTTGAACAATCTGGATTGTCATAAAACTATGCCATGTATACAGTTGAGGAGGCACTGCCAGTTTTTTTAATTGATATGAACTACACTCATATGATAGATCACCAGCATTTGAAAATCTTCTTCTTTTTTTTTTTTTTTTTTGAAGTTCAGTTAAAATTCAATAAAGATGAAACTGGCACCAACCACAAAAAATAAAAACCATTCCATCTAAAGATGAAACAAACTCACGTAACCTTGACTTAAAATGTGTTTCAACATAGGTAGCAAAAACGTTTCGATTAATTTGATAAAAGCCTTCATCTACTGGCTATCATTTCACCAATTCATAAATGGTAGTACATCGTCTCACAAATTACCATTCATCCGCATCTTTGGAAGCAAGCATTGTCTTCTTAAAAAAAGTCTCTTAAGTAAAACTAGTCAGACCCCTCGGCAATGGCGAGGATGAAACAAAAGATGGAGACATCAGGCCGGTGGGCTCTATATATATATAAAGACAGAGGGGAAAAAAGAAGAAAAAAAAACATTGGCTTCGTTCGTTGAGGGGCGGAATCAGTCTTCTGAAAGCAGTCCAGGCATGTATTCCAATACATTGGCTTTCCTTTGTGAAGGTAATTCAGAAGGTAGGTGATTCAAAAGAGGCTATGAGAAGGATGCTGGCCGGGTTCATCTATTACCACCCGACATGCTCTGTAGGTCCATGCAGTAAAGAGGGCTTAGGTGTCAAGCTTGTTAGAATGGTTAATACTGCCTTGCTTGTTTAGTGGTGGTGGCACATTGATGGGGAAAAGCTTGGCTGTTAAGAGACTCTTGGTAGTGCAAATGCGCAAGATGGGCTGGCAAAAAATGGGTGGGATATTTATCTCGTGACGAGAAGGGCCTTTCATTTGGTACACGATATTGTGGGCTAAAAAAAATTGGGCACTCATTTGCTCAATTTAAAGTTGGACTCAGGTTTAAGATAAGGTTTTAGAAAGACGGGTGGCATTCAGCCTCCCTGCTGTGTGATTTATTTGCGGACCACCTACCTTCCAAAAAATAAAAATGTCGATGATCCCTGTATTAAGGCGTGATCTTAAAGGCCTTGAGATTGATAGTTTCAACAAGCTGATGTTGTTAGATGGTGGAGCATGCAGGCAGATGGAAAGTACATTGTTAATTTGCTGGTGAGTGTTATGGCTGACAACCCCCATATCGTGCCAGTAATCTCTGTTCAGTCACAGTCCCCCTTAAAGTCGGGGCTTTTATGTGGCTAGCCTATCTCGGCAAGATTCTGACAGTCAATCAGCTGCAAGTGTATGTGAGAGATTTGGTCAGCTGCTCTAGCGAAGTTTGAAATGTGGTGGGTTTTACCAAAATCAGTAGGGCAGGTATTGGAGATTTGGTCGTCCATGGCTTTGGGCAAGCTGGGAAAGTGGCTATCTTCAGAACTGTTTTTGAGCTCATGTGGGCTACTTGGTTGGAAAGGTACAAACTAATATTCCCGGGGAAAGTTTCATTACCCAGAGCATCCTTAGGAGATTCAGCACCCCTTTATTGGTTTGGGCAATGGGGAACCAGAAATTTGGGGGATTGTCTAGGGCTTTGATTCTGTAAAACCCTAGCCTGCAATTTAGGAAGCGGGCCCTATGCGAGTCCTGTTGATGCAAGTCTGGGGTGAAGTCTAGAGCTATGCCTGTGTCAAACTCCCTTGTTGCAGTTAGTGAGTGGGTTGCCTGTTTGTTTGTTGCATCTTATTTTTCATTTTCTTTTAAAATAAAGCATATTAGCCCATTAAAAAAAAACAAACAAACAATAAGTACAAGCATAAAAGGAAACCAAAAAATGCACAAAATGATGAATTCAGATGATTTCGAACATACTGAAATCATGAATTTTTTATTCTTAATTGTCTAAGGGTGTGAAGATTCATGTGAGAGAGAAATGGAGAGATCCCCAATTTTGATAAGATTTTGGAAATTTTTGCAACTGTAGAGTGGAGACATGTTTCTTAACTGTAGGGATAGTGTAGGATGTATTTGAGATGAACCTGCTAGTGTGGTATGGTGGGAGAGAATCCTGAGAAATTCAAATTTGAAAAAGATATTTCATTTCTTTTTGCTTTTGGTAAAAAAGAAATAGATTAAGTGAAACTAATTTTTGAATGAAGTGTTCTACAAGTATCCAGGGATCTCAATAAAAAAGTATCATATGCAATTATTTTTATCAACCTTGGATATCATCATCACTGCCAACATGTGATAATAGCCTCCCATCCACCTTGGATATACGATGATAAATTACAAGTTAGCCGAGGTTAGACCCAAAACCTATTATAGCCTGTAGTATCCATCCATCAAAGAGACTTGACACCCTGACTACTCACTACTCATCAGCATCATGGAGGTGTGTATCCAAGTCCAGCATGAAATTTCCACTTCCAAAAGCAAAGTGTTGGGAGTATCTAAACAACAAGGTTTTTTGAAAGGTAAAGAATTTATTAGAAGACAGCAAAATGGGGGCATCAATGACAGGGACAAGTACCCAATCCAATAGAAGGCCTCGCTACGCCTATTATGCTAACACATTGGCAACGACACTTGCCCACGATCCTACAGGAGTAAGTGAAAGTCTTAATCTGGAGGTAATGGCCTAGATATCATGAAAAATGAAAGCTGAATGCATTAGAAGCCCAACGATGATGTTATTAGAGTCTCCTTCGACGATGACAAAAAAGGAGAACTTGGAGGCAATTCTAAGGGTAGTTGATGTGTGGAATCCTTCACTCAAGACAAAGGTGTCAATGGGGATGCCTTTTGTATGATGGAGAATGGCTTGTGTTTTTTTCTTTGATGAATATCTAAAAATTTTACGAGAAAAGAAGAAATGAACACAAAAGGGAGAAAAGGGGCAACCAAACTGAAACATAAAATTACAAGGCACACCACCAGAACTACACACCCCAAGACCATGGGCCCAACCCAAGCTTGAGCCCTTGTATGAATAATGGACTCTCTTGAGACACCCCTCTTGGTCAAACCGGCATCACCTGATTTAGCCTCACAATGAACACAGGGAAACGATATGGACATACAATATGCCGACAACCTCGTCCATTAAATTTGCAACCAACCACTGACATATACCTGCACCAACTTAATTGCATTTGCAGAATCCCCTTCAATGATAACCAGCCTAAAAAACATTAACACCTTGAAGCATTAGCCATAGAAACCATGTAATTGGAAACCTAAATCACAATCGAGCCCAATAACAAGATAATGCAGTAGCCCGCTTCAATAGAGATCTTCTACGGCAAGAGGTTAATAGGCGACAACACACCATTCCACCAGAATGAGAATAGATCTCATACCAGCTTTAGACAATCCACATGATGCCAAACCAATTAAAAATTATAAACCAAGCAAAGCTGCAATGAATCAATATGTGGGGAACATTCTTCTTGGGGACTAGGTACATTGAAAACCTATATGGAAAAGTAAAATCCCTATTCTCTAAAAGGTCAATCAAGATGATTTTGTACAAAGCTGTTGTCCAGCAAAATGCATTTACCTCCAACAGGCCGAGGCAACCAAAAGTGAGGAAGCAATCAAGGACACACCATTCTCTATAGATTTTTTTCTTCCTTTTTTTTTTTTCAAGGGATTTCACTAAGAAACAGACATCAGATTCAAGCTCCCACAGCCTTTTATCAGCTCTCGAAGATGAAATATAGACTCCATCGAGAATTTTCAACTTATGGAAAGCGATAGGATCTCCCTCGTCTCAGAGATTCTCCCAAGGGTTGTTTGGGAAGAAGCTGGAAATGAAATCGATTTCCATGTATATGTTGTTTTCTGCTGTTTGTATTCTAAAAAGTAGCCATAGAAAATGGAAATAGACACTCATCATTACAGTTTTCATTGGAAAATGATGATCTGATTTCTCCCCCAAAAGCTGAACCATGGGCATTTCCACAGTAATGAGAGACACCTCTCGCCATTGACTATGATCTTTCAACATTTCTATGGAATCAACTGTGCAAAACAAACAACATATACTAGATTCATGTCCGCAGTTTTCCCTACCAATTTGTTTTCCACATGGGTTTTACATACCCATGTTTTGGACTCTTCCTATCCAAATAGGCCATAGAATTCAAAGTCCACTTTTCCCCTAAATCTTTGAAAGAGATTACAGGCATCATCCCCTTTATGCAAAGCAATTGATGTAAGCCCAAAGGCCCCACATGGAGCCCAATACATGCTGAATTTTGGGTTGTTTGCTACTAGTTTTGATGGCTAAATTCCAAAGACTCCCATTTACTATTTTGGAAGATTATATTTGCCAATTTTGAAGATTGTGCTTGCTGATTTTGAATATCCTTCGAAGATTTTTCAGGGATGATTTTCTAGACCCCCATTCACTATTTCTAGGCCATTACCATTAGGCCAAATCTTTGCAAATAAGAGTTGCTGCTATATTAGATAGATTGGATTGATTTCAAATCAATCTAATAGTTAGCAAAATCTTAATTAAAGATTCATTGGATTTTTTAGTCTTTTAGGGCCTGCTTGGTTGTTAGGAAATTCATTACCTGGTTTTTTTTGTTTCTTGGGGAGTATTAGGGTTGGCTTCATATTTTCTAGGGAATGATCAAATTTTGTTTAGTTGATACACCGGGATTCTTGGGGAAGCTTGGGACAAGACAATTTTTTTGTTTTAATTACTCAGGTTTTTCATTCCCCAGCTAAAAGCTGAGGCAAGTTTTTTGAGAAAAAAAGCTGGATATGGGATTCCTGGGAAATGTAATTACTCAGGTTTTTCATTCCCCGGCTAAAAGCTGAGGCAAGTTTTTTGAGAAAAAAAGCTGGGAATGGAATTCCTGGGAAATGTAAAAACCAACCAGAAAGTGTAAACCATTTTTTTTTTAAAACAAAAACCAGAAAAAACTAAGTGAGAAATATAAAAACCAGCAACCAAACAACTCCTTAGGGTCCATAAAAAGGGATGGTCTGGAAGGTAGAAGGCATTATGCTTTTCTGAGTTTTGTGAAGTTGTTATTCAAGTACTCGTAACTGGTGGAAGGCTTCGATATTAATAAGTTGTTCATCTCTCTCTTTTCAAATATGGCAGAACAGGATTCATGTAGCTGACCCCAAGATGATGATGATCTCTCTACTCAAATACTCCCTCGTGGTGTGTTCTTTGACCATTCTAGCAATACAGGAATCAAAATCTTATTAATTCAATAACCGGATTGCATTAGTAATCGAATCATCATCACCATCCAAGCCTTACCCGAACTAACTGGGGTCAGCTACACGAATCATGTTCTGCCTCCAGATTCATGATAAAAGCTGTGGAAAAAATTTCACATCGGCTACCAACCTGATGCGAGCCTCCTTTATCCGGTTTTGGGACCGGCAATGAAAGCACGATACTCCCATAGGCGTTATTATCAACAATCGAGTATAACGACTCAAATTTCCTGCATCACCACCAATCTTCCCAGAATCTAATGAAAGTTCCAGCTCCAATTCTAAATCTGATATGCTTGCCAGATTCTGGCTCCACAGATGAAATGGCTCTCCATTAATATATGATCTTGTGTGTTTATGAGCACTATCTATACCCCTCACATTACTATAGCTACCACATTTTGCCATTAAAAAAGGCCATAAGGCACTCCTTGCATCCTCTATATGCCAATACCATTTACCAGAGCAAAATTTACTAGCTTGATAGGCCTAATCCACAGCGCACCACTTTTCAGATCTGCATATCCCTTACAGTCAACAGATGGAGTTTGTCACAATCTTTCTTAGCATTCCACAAAATATCTTTTTTTGAAGCACCTGTTTGGCTGTGTTATAAGCTAGGCATTTAAACAGATGAAAGACACATCAGACACATTTGTACAAGCTACCATTATCAAAGCTATCCATAAACCCAGTGAAAGGCAGCCTTAACGCTACGTAGCTCATGAAAATAGCTTAATTCGCGTGTAGCCTACGCTACATGATAATTTGCATACGCTAGACGCTACGTACCTCACATTATAAGTTATTTTTCATTACAACATTAAAATCAAATAATATTTTCAATGATTTGTTACATTTTTCTATTTTTAATATTTAATGCTTTCAGTAAAAATAATATAAGCAACAATATTAAATTAGTTTTGTTTCTCTTTCTTTACCTTTATACTTAATGATTACCCTTTTCTATTACTTTGAAGTCACGTTTGGTAGCACCAAATATCATGAAAATTTGTTAAATTTCATTATTAATCAGTCTAATTGGGTGAATATCATGGAATTAGTGCAATCAAGAACAACCTTAATAAAAAATCTAGAAGTAACGTGTAGCTTACGCCTCACGCTATTCGCTATTTAAAACACCTACCTGAGGCCTATCAAGGCATAGTGGTTCATTGAACAAGGCTTTTTAGAATAATCGAAAATTTAGACTTCCATCCCAAAAATCTGGAACGTTGTCATCCTTTTTTTAAGTTAAGAAATGTTGTTGTTCCTGGAGGAAGGAATCCATAAAAATTGTAAGATACTAGAAATTCCTACCACAAAACTATTCTAGCACATGCAACCCAATGTACATGGACCACATCTCAACTCTTCAACACATGATCTGGCAGTACACACTTGAATTTCTCAATCATGAACATGACTTCCAAGAGCCATAATCCATAAACAACTCAACATTCAAGGGACTCTAAACAGGGACATCCAAACAACAAACTAGAATTCTTTGAACCCCCGCTTTAGGATTTAAAGATCCATGGAAATGGAGTTCCCCTTGCAAACCTGCTCCCACACATCCAAACAGCCCCTAAATTTCTCTTGAAGCCAATGCCTTCAGTCACCCCCCCCCCCCCCCCCCCCAAAAAAAAAGTTTATACAGGATCTTGGTTACAACTTATAAGTGGTTTAATCCTGCCAAAGAACTACCATGAGAAGATTGGTTTTTTCTTTAAGATTCCTAATTTTCTGGTTTTCAACATGAGGAAGATGCAAATGCTAAGAATTTATTTGTAGAAGTAACATCTTAAGATCACTCCAATACTTTTGCATAATGCATAATTATGATGTCACAAAGTTTTCAATAAAGTCTTGGAGTAAATTGTGGTTAAAGGGGGGGACCTGAAGTGAATATGGGGGGCGAGTATGAAGCTCCAAGGGTACTAACCCAAGGCTCATCCATGTCAGGTGTATGATTAAGCACCACAATCTCTTACACGTGTAAGAGTTGTGTGATTTCATCCCTTACATTTTCTCTTCTTCTGATAGTCATGGTTAATCCCTAGTGATCTGATGCAAGTGAAACAAACTAAGGCCCTTTCCGATCTTCTCAGGAGGGAAGAGATTTCTGAAAACAAAGGTCTAGAGAGAAGTGGTTGAAAGAAGGGGATAAAAACACAGCCTTCTTCCATGAGATGACTAGTGCTCGAAGATGTACAACTCGCAACAAGAGTATTTTAATAGTGGAATCCATGATCTGTTACAAAGAGGATGTCTGCTCTAGCTTCGTAGATAATTTCCAAAAAGCCTTTCGCCGAAAGGTTTCCCTTCCAGGCCGAGCCTCAGGGGGTTGGAGTCCCGACTGCACATCTTATGCGCAGGCAGAGATAGAAGCCAAAATCAAAGTAATTGAAGTCAAAGAGGCGACATTTGAAGCATCTGAGGACAGATATCTGGGCTGGATGGGTTCCCGATAACCTTCTTCAAAGGTTTTGTCACATTATCACTGAAGACCTTATGGAAGTGTTTGACAAATTCCATGAGATTGCTCATGTCAGTAAGTCCTTTGAGGCTTCATTGCTTTGATCCTGAAAAGGGAGGGGGAGGGGGAGGGGGAGGGGGAGGGGGAGGGGGCTGAATTTATTTCCGATTATCGCTCTGTCAGTCTAATTAGCTGCGTTTACAAAATCATTACTAAGGTGATTGCCAATACGCTGAAGAAAGTTGTGGCGAGTCTGACATCGTGTCAGAGTGCTTCTGTTCAGAGAGAGATATTCTCGACGGGCCATTCATAGCCAATGAGTTAGTGGACATTTAATACAAGAGCAGGCATCAAGAGCATAAGACAGCCTTAATTGGGAATTCCTTTTCTCTCTCCTCAACAATATAGGCTTCAAGGACAGATGGTGAAAGTGGTTCAGATCATGTGTTTCCTCAGCATGGTTCTCGATCCTCATCAATGGGCACCCCAAAGGTTTCCTCAAGAGGGAGAGAGGATTGCTGCAAGGGAATCCCCTCTCCCCCCAACAGTTTGCAATTGTGGGGGAAGGATTCTCAAGGATGATCTCCAAGCTATAGTCTCTAGGCATTGTGGAGGGCATGAGCACAGATAACAGCGAATCCAAATATACCCATTCTCTGTATGCAAATGATATTACCCTCTTCAGCAATGGCTCCATCAAGGAAGCTTTATACTATCAGGACATCCTCCTCTGTTTTGAGGTGGTTTCAGGCCGCAGGGTTTCTTTGCCTAAAAGATGCATCTCCTGTTTAAATATCAACAGAGGGGTTGTGGAGTTTATAGCAAAAGAGATAGACTTCACAGTTTCTTCCCTCCCCCTTAAACACCTGGGTGTCCCAATTAGTGTGGGAAGGCCAGGAAGAGAGGTCTGGAGAATACACCATCGAAAGGATTCACAGGAGGCTTTCTTCTTGGAAAGGAATCTGCTTTCCTTGGGGAGTAGAATTGTTTTGCTGAAGGTGGCACTGAGTTGCATTCCAGTATATATGCTATCCTTTTTTAGGTGCCCTACTGAAGTTGCAAATCAAATTGAATCCCTTCAGAAGAATTTTCTTTGGAACAACGAGGGGATGCCCATAAATACCATTTGGTGTCATGGGGTGAGATGTGCAAGCCAGCTCATGTAGAAGGTTTGGGGACTAGGATGTTCAGACTTCAGAGATGCCAACATTGTCTTTTATCCAAATGGTGGTGGCACATAGGATGCAAGGAAGCTGAGTGTTAAAAGATTATTGGTCACTAGATATGGATTGGCCAGAAACAGATGGAACGTTAACAATAGCCTTGCAACTCAGGAACCTTTTGTGAAGGGGAATTTCATGGTCAAAAGGATTTTGTTGTGGTTACTCCATTCACCATGGGAGAGGTGTTCGTGGGAGCTCCTGAAGAGATCTTTGCCTTATGGAATCTCCCCTTTGTGTAAAGTATGCAGATTTGTTCAACATATCTCCGAGCAAGGAATGCAGCGTTGCGGATATCATTTTTTATTTTTTATTTCTTTTGAGAGGTAACGAAAAATTTATTAAAGAAACACAAACAAGGCGGGAAAGAAAACAACAAAGACAGCTAGAAGAAAGAAAAGCTAAAGGCCTAAAAGGGCTACAAAGGTGCGCAACCATGCAAGGATCCAAATCCTTCAAGCCTGAAGCCCACTCAATTACCCAAGTTAATACTTTTCGAAAGATTCAATCCGCCGGTTCAGACTTGTTCTCAAAACACCTCCCGTTTCTCTCTCCCTAGATAGCCCACAAGGTAACCATAGCAGCCAAGCACCAAACCGCCTTACCTTCTTTACCCATGCCTCCTTTGTCCCACGAGGCCAAAAAGGAGGGATGGAGGCCAGCAAAACCCAACAGACATTAAGAGTTGATAGGAATGTCTCCAAAATGTTCCTAGCAAAGGGGCAATGGATAAATAGAGGATCCACCAACTCCGCATCCCCCATGCACAAGAGACAAATATTTGGAAACATCATACTTCTCTTACAAAAATTGTCCATGGTGAGCGCCCTATTCCTACCCACCAACCACACAAAAGCTGCCACTTTTGGCAGAGCTCTATACTTCCAAGACTGAAAATTATAGCTAGGGGCTTAAGGGGAAGTGGATAGCTTTCTGTAAAAAGAATGAACCAAGAAACAACCCAATTGTGGTCTCCCCAAATCAGCGAATCCGCCTTCGAATCCACTGGCACCACTAAATTTAGCCTATCCAAGAGACTAATGAGCATCTCCACTTCCTCATCATTAAGACCTCTACGGCACGGGAGAGCCCACATGATTCCTCTCTTGGATCTTGAGAAACAATAAGCTATAGAAACATTCTTATCTAGGGCTAAAATCGTCAAGTTCAGGAAGGCATCTTTAAGCAAGCAATCACCCAACCAAAGATCTTCCCAAAATCGAATATGAGATCCATCCCCCACCAAATAGGAGACTCTTTTAAGCTCAGGGGCTTCCAAGGATACAGCTTTCCAAAGAGCAAGCATGAATTCCGTATTTACAGGTTAAAACCTCCTTCATAGGCTATGATCTTCCGTTGCAAACTGCCACAACCATTTTCCCAATAATGCATTGTTCATGTTGTCCAACACCCTTAAACCAAGCGACATGTTTCAAAGACTGAGTAAAGATATAGTGTAGTGCCCTTCCTTTAGGCGAGCCATGAAAGACCCGAAATATCTAGCCTGGTGAATTTGCTAGAGTGCTTGCAATCAATGTATATTCCTCTTCAAACTCAGGATAGACACATCTGGAGCCCCACTGCAAATGGCAAGTTCTCTATTAAATCTGCTTCTGGTACAATCTCGAATCCGTAGCAAAAGTGCCGACGAAGATAAAGGCTCTCTCATGGTTGGCATGCTTAGGTAGACCATTGACGGTGGATCAGCTCAAAAGAAGGGGATGGATCCTGCCGAACAGGTGCGTCATGTGCTGTAATGCGGAGGAAGACGGCGTCAATCATCTCTTCATCCATTGCACCGCATTCAGGAAAATTCGGGACAGGGTGCTAGAGTTTAATAGCATTGTAAATCTGTGTATTGAATAGGTTGGCTTGGACCGCAAAGTCAAGGGCTTTCCGAGGCGCATGTTTTGGCATAACTGGTGGGAAGTGCTGATGTGCAATTATCAAAAGGCATCTCATTCAGCCAGATGGTCAACACTGCCAATGGGCTGGTTTAAGATCAACATCAACGGCTGCTTTTGGGTTCCCAGGGCCGACGGTCGTAGGATGGGTGGTTCAGGATAGCAGCAGCACCCTCCTGCTTGAATTTTCTGGCTCGATCAGAATATCTCTCTCCAATTTTATGGAGGCATTAGCTGTCCTTTTGGGCAATAAAGGTGGCTTCTTTTCATAGCTTTTTCCAGTCATCATGGAAGGGGGATTCCCACAATGCGATCTGCTGGGCGAGACCCAATACCAGTCCGTCAACAATGGCCAGCATTTTTGTAGAAATTTCTGACTTGGCGAATGCCTAATTGGTCATTTTCTCCAGAGCAAACAGGGAAGCTAATGCCTTGGCAGATGCACTTGCTATATCAGGGGCTGTGGCCACCTCCCTAGCCTTTGTTGATAGAAGATAGCCCTAAAGTTTTGTGTATTTTATTTTCTCCTCTGCCATTTTCGCCTTTTGTTAGTTTGTTTTCTCTTTTAATAAAATTTATCTTCATCCTTCAAAATAAAATTAAAGAAACTAAGGCCAAGGTGAGATTAGATTACAGTCCAGTTTTTTCAAGGTTGGCATAGCCTGTACATCTCCAAGATGCAAAGCGAGAAACCACGACTTGGATCTAAGGCCCTCTTCAAGGATGAAGAATTGCAGATAAGCAGCAGTCGTCAATCAACTACCCAGCACAATTATACAGCATTTTTGGCAGTTTGTAATTGCAACTTTTATATTGTTGACCTTGACTTCCTAGGATTAGAACCATTAAGCATTCTCCTCGAAGAAAATCCAGAGTTTGAGATGGCCTTCATGTACCTCTGGCAGAACAACCAGAAGGATAGATACCGAGTCATGCAGTACCTTTTTCAAGGATGCCCAGTTGCATAATTGGCATAATCATTCTCAATGTGGTGGAACTAATCCACACAAATTATCTACTATTCTAATGGAGAAAAGGTGAGTTCAATAGACCACCAAACAGTGCTCTGTATAGAACAATGCCAGCATGAGGTTAAAAAAATATGCATATGACCAACAAGAGAAAAATATGCTCCCAAAGACTGCAAGTGAAATGACTAGAAGCATCCTGCCCAACACTTAAATGCACAAATCATCAGCCTCTGCCTGAAGCTACGTTTCAGGCTAAACATGTTGAGTTAAAACACGCAACTTCTAAAGTGGTGTTGTTCGCTGCCTGATAGGAAAAACAAAAACCTCGACAAGCTCACACACTGATTGCTCAGCTAATCACATTCACGGGAATCATAATCACTGATTATAGCAGCATCTCAGCCTTTGATAATAGGCACCTGCATAGTATAAGGACCAGTAGAACACAAGGAAGCAGTGGATTTCTGCCCTCTAAACAGCCTGCACAATACCTATAATGACTAGCCAACACTTCTGTGATCATAGGCTTTTAAATCGAATTCAGTATTCATTACACCAATAACCAGAGATTCATCTAATGCTAACTACTAGTGTATTGCAGTTCTCAATATCAAACAACCCACCTTCATAACACAAACTGGACAAAAAGAATGAACTTTCCACGTATCAATTTATTCAGCGACTATGATGTTCTATGGAAATTTGTTCTACTTCCTCCCAATACAAACCCAGAAAGTAAAGTTTAAACAGCTTATACAAGAAAGAAAAAAATAGAGACAGAGAGAAGAAGCAAATAGTAACTGACCTTTATGTAGGCAGAAAATTCTCTTCAGTGACTTCGCTGCAAGTCCTGAAAATATGTCACAAAACCACCACTTCCCAAGAAGTGTATGCTACAGAAACAGTATTCATGTGGCGGTGCCCGTATTTGATCTGAAGACATTTCCCTTTTTACATGCACCCAACACAGACTTCACGGTGAAGTGGCCAAGAAAGAACATGGCTCCTCACACAGCGTACTGCGTCGCCCTCGCTGCCATATTGGAAACCTGTGCCTGCATCTGCGCTGCACGAACCTTCGCACCCATTGCACGGTGGAAGAACTGCTCCCGACTGAGTGACCTAATATTCTTCAAATACGCATCGACGGGAATCGACCCTTCCTGCACCGCCTTATCCAAAGAGTAGATAACATCCTCTATAGCAAGATCAGCTGCGGTACAATCCAGCATCTGCTTCGACAACACATCCATCGGCTCAAAAACATTGTCAATCTCAACACTCCCCTTCTTCAAATTCTTCTCCTCATTCTCCCTCACCCACCCATCCAAGACATCGGAATTCATCAGAACAATCTGCAGCTGCGTCTCCAGGCCCTCCTTTTCCTCCTGCATCTCCCTCAGCCCCTTGGAGAGCTGCTCCTCCCTCTGCCGCAGGATGGCCTGGGCATTGAACATCCCCTCCATCTCTGCCTCCCGGCTCTTCCTCAGAGCGGCGATATCGCTGTGCACGTTCTCCAGAAGCTTATTGATCGCGTTGCGCCTGAAAACCTCAGCCGTGTCATCTGCAGGGCGCTGCGGTGACTGTGGCAGCAGTCGCCCACCATACGGGGAGCCAGGGTATCCCCGCGGCGGAATTGAGGGGCGGGCAACAGGCGGGGATGGATCAGGAGGGCTAGGGTTAGGGTTAGGGTTGTGGCGGACCTGGCGGGTGTAGAGAGGCGGATCGCGGCTGAATACATGGCCGAGTTCGCGCACGAGGTCGACGAGATTGGAGCTGGGAAAGACCCAGCGCTGTAAATAAGGGACGGAGACGAGACCGGAGGGGTTGACGTGGAGGTGCCCACGTTTAATAACCATGTCACGGGTGGGCGCAAGATAGACGCAGGGCGGATGACGAGGGTAGGATTCCATGAGCCAAATGATGACGGGGATGTTGTAGACGACGTTCTCGTAGACCATTGGTATAGTACCATCGGATTGGAGGAGATTTACGGTCCTGCCATCGTTGTGGGTGAAGACAGCCGTTTTGGGCTGGAGGCTAGGGTAGTTTTCGGTGAGGGTGACGAGATGCTGGCGTATCAGCCATTTCACTTCTTCTGAGTACGGGAGAGAAGAAGGTCCGCGTTGAGAGAGGACGCTGCTTAGGAACTGCTGGGCGTACTGCGCACCCGGTGGCGGTGCGCCTATGGGAGGGGGAACCATCGAAGAGAGAAGAAACCCCAGGAGAGAGAGAGAGAGAGATAGAGTGAGAGAAGAAGAAGAAGGAGAAGAAGAAAAGCCTAGAAGAGAGAGCAGGTGTGACCAAATCGAGCGATCTGAACCGCAGATCCAATCGCTACGATCTGATGGTGGCGGCAGCGCAGGGATCGTAGCGTTTGAGAACGAATCAAATCTGAAAATGGGGGGTAACAATCTGAAACCGGATCATTGCCGCTTCATCTTCGCTTCTTTTCTACCACGGAAGAGACGAAGACGGTAGCGTGGTGGAAAAGGAAAGGTAGGGCTATTTTATGCTCTGTCGAAGCGACATGGCTGATACACGGTCTCCTGTGAACAGATATGGTGTTGCCGATAGGTGAAGTAAGCGGATTGCGTAATTTCCAAGGCGGAACTAGGGTGATAATGACGTTCACACGTTGAAACCTTGTTAAGGCCCACCCTGATGTTTATTTGCCATCCAAACTATTCATAAGGTCACATAGACCTGGATAAAAAGGAAAATACGATATCAGCTTTATCCAAAACTTATGTTATGTGGCCCCAAGAAAGCTTTCAAATGTAGGTGTTCAATCCCCACTGTGTGGTTCACTTGAGTCTTGGATCTGCCTCATTTATTACATTATACCTAAAATGATATGGAAAAATAGATAAACGGTGTGGATAAAACTCATACATCATGGTGGCCACTCAAAGCCTCTGCTCGTCTGACAGCCCAATCCGCCTCCATTCAAACCATCCAAATTTCACTTCAACTTTCCAGTGAATATTCTCGAATTGTTTAATTGCGTTATAAAGGTATTTTCTAATGATGCCTTTAAATTGAGGCCCACCATTTGAACGGTTCATTTTGAACTAATTGCATTTAGGCCTGTCAATGGGATACGGTTGACGTTGGGTTGGGCCTAAGGCTGTAAATGGTCAGGTTTAGCCAAAACCAAATCAGCCCATTTACTAAATGAGTCAAGTCCAAATTTTTGTCTAAATTTTTTACCCATACCTTTTACTAAATGGGCAGGTTAGGTCAACTCCATCAAACCCATTTATAAATAGGCCCAGGTTTGATAGAGGGAGATCCACCCAGACCCATTTATAAATTAGTTAGGGTCTAGGTCTAATAGGTCTAGGTCTGGATCCGGTATGCAAGTGTTTTTAATAGGTTTAAAACCAGATTTGGACGAGTCTGGCCCAAATGAGTCCCTTGCAACATAGACCAAACCCTGCCCATTTACTAAATGAGTCTCAGATCAAATCAAGTCGAGCCTAATATAAAGGAAACAGATCCAGACTCATTTAGCAATTGAGTATGCTCTTGGACCCAGACCCATACCATTTAACAAATGGGTCGGGGGTATAAATGGGTTGAGTCTAGGTACCCCCATTGGGTTCGCTAACCCATTTACAGCCATAGGTCAGTCCAGATTTTAAACTGCTCAGGCTTGGCTTATTCAGAATTTTGACTTTGGCTAGCCTAAGTCAAGCCCATGGACAGCCCTAATCTGATGGCTGGGGCTGGGGCTGTTAATGGCCGGCGCAAGGTCTATCCGAACCTAGTCTGCAAGGGAGACCCTAAGACCAAGCCTGCTTGGATGGACACCAAATTCATGAAGCGGCAATTTTTAATTATAAAAAAAATGTATGAATGAGGAATGCTCCAGAATATTGCATTATATGAATGAGGAATGCTCCATAACATTGAAGTGTTCCTAGCCACATTTAGTTGCATTCTAGGATTTGGACTGATCTGGACTGTTCATTAGTTCCAACGCTCGTTTCACTGGCAACCATGCAAGCATCAAACTAGTCCAACGAACATTAACCATTCAATCAATGATCTTCAACGTGGACGGTTAAGATCATTTACACAAAAATAGGTCTAATAGGACAAATTGATTATCATGGATTGCTTGTAATTCCCAAGAATCACTTTTGCTGGTAATTCCATCCATGGCCTGGAGAATGGATGGCTATGGATGGATTAGATAATCGGATTAGTACTATCATTGTATGATAGTCTTGGCAACGTGTTTTGGACTCAATGAACAGTTCAGATCAATCGATTGGACCGTCTAGATAAACCGATGCAACTAGGAGCATTGTAACTTACAGTGCTCAGAAATTACTAGATCGATTGCTCAGCCGATGGAAACATCTCTCTATAATACACCTGGCATGACTAACCATCAATCAGGACTGTCCATTGGGTCACTCCTACTATAGATGCAAAATGATTCAAACCACAGACTGTTTGGGTGATCTTTTAACCATCCAATCAGTGCAGTCTTGAAAGCAACGCCATAGGGCAAGTGGTTAGACATCAACGGAAGAAAAGAAGAAAATGGTGTCCAGGATCATTTGATAGCCGTTATTTTTTTTAAAACACACCATCACTTACTAGGGTCCACTAAATGGACAGACCCAATTGAGAACTAACCTGGCAAGTACAGTGCAGAGAGATGATTCTACCATATTTGGTTTCTACTGGCTCTACTGTATCATCTCCCAATGTTTAAATCACCTTGGTGGCAAATGGGCTGGGCCCATCTAGGGCTAAAGTACTTAAAGAAAACAAATAGGCTCGGCCCACCTATCCAAGTTGAGAGGGCCTACTTTCAACGGTCGGATTAACTATGCTGCCCAACCAGGTCAAATGGCTAAACATTTTTAAAATGAGAGAATTATAGTCAAACACCTGAATTTATGGCATAACTCTGGTCATCCACTTATTAATTATGTATACAACTCTACCTTAAAAGTTTTACGACACTTTCTTATATGTGTGGTAAAATAGTTCATTCGAGGGCTCGTTTTGGAGGTTATAAATGGAATCCATTTCACAATTATACCGAATCAAGTGTTAATGGAATTCTAAGTTGTGTTTGGTAGCTTGTAAATGACATGCGCTGAAATCCAAGTATTCTTTTTGGATGCCTAAATTTAGGTATATTTGTAATGCATTAGAATTCTTCAATATATTTACAATAACTTAAATTTGATTAACTAAATCAGCTTTAATATCTCAAAGTAGAGCATGCATATGATTTTTACTAGAATGATTGTGATAAACTCATTGAAATATATACATTGTCCAAAATGAGGAAATTTTAAGCCCCAAATGTAAGGATCATAAATGAATGAGTTGCCAACATTTTTTAACCAATCATTTAAATAGCCAATGTTTGGATAGTTTGAATCATTTTATTAGCGTGTTTTAATGATGCAGTTGATAATTGAATTGTTTTGAAGTATATTAGTATGCCATGTGTATGAAAAATTAGGATCATAATAACACCTTTGTTTACTCGTGCGACCTTCCAAGGGAGCTAAAAAAGGCATTTCATACCACTTACACTGAATTCAAAATGAAGCAAGGGGATTTCAAAACACACTAAAAAGAAATGTTTCATTTACCACTGATTTCATTTAGCTCCAATTAGGTGACACCAAATGCACACAAGAAAATGCATTTACACCCGGTTACCTCTAAATAAACTCAAAGGCAAGCATCTTGGGAGCTTACAAATAGAGGTAAATGAAATTCATTTCACAATTACATTCAACTTAAGTGTAAATGGAATTTTCAATTGTATTTGATATCCCGTAAATGAAATGCATTGGAATTCAAATATTATGTTTGGATAAGAAAAAATGAGAGGAGTTGGAATGCATTGGAATTCCTCAATATATTCACACGAACATATACGATATGGGCTTGGTTGGCGGCATTGTTGCCACTTATACACTTAATGGCAATTCTGTGACATGCTACTGTTTTCATAAATGGCGTTGGGCAGCGTTGTTATCACCACCTGAGTGGGGGTTTTCTCTCTAAACTTGCTTTTGGAGCTTTAACAGCCCAATGGGACCCATGGCCTTATTATGGATTGGGTTTGGAGTTGGTTGGGTATGCTTTATGAGGGCTTTAAGGCCACAAGTCATTTATTCTAGTTTAAGATATGTGCATTGTTTACTAGGATGAGGTGTCTTCCGAAAAAGTGGAATGCAAAATCTTAAATTTTAATTCTCTTCAACTATCATAATTGCTATTTCCTCCTCTCTTTAAGGTTCACTGAAGGTTACCGAACATAATTTTTAGATTCCATAGGATTGATTATCTGCAAAACCAAATGTAATTGAAAGACGAAAATTTTACAAAAAACTGCATCATTAATAGTGCAGTACCTTTTTGCATTATCTTTTCATTAAGCTACCTCGTTAATCAAGATTACTATCAATGGGTAACTTCTGTTAGTGTTCTCTCATTGTGGATTTTTTTCCATGACAAAAATGCTCATTATTAATAATGTAACTTAATTACTTAAATATAAATACAATATTTTTTAGGTATTTATTATTCAAAATTTCTATTGAAAAAACCCAAAAGTCATCTTCCTAGCTGGGGAGCTGGGGATTGCCTATTGACGCTTCTTATAGCAAGTGTTAGGCTTGGACGTCTCAACTCTTCACGCATGAAGACCACCGATCGGTCACGCTGGACACCAAAGGCAGCAAGGCTGCTGTGTTAATTTTTGCCTATCTGACTGGTTGGCAGTCTCCTACTGCAACTTTGTTTCTTGCGCGGTTTGCGCGCAAGAGGTTTCTAAATCTGGTTTTTCTTCCTATTAAAGGTGTATTACGAGTTTAGAGGTTTCTAAGGTTGCAAAGGGGATTGAGGGAGCTTCTAGGTGAGAAAAAGAGCTTGGAGAAGAGGGTTTCTTCTTGGGTAAGTTTGGAATTTCTCTCGTGGGCTTGGGTTTTTGGGTCTTGGGTTCTATCTCTTGTAACTTCTGAGTTTATAGTGGATTTGTGTCGCTTTGTGCCGTGGTTTTTTACCCGTGAGGGGTTTTTCCACGTAAAAATTCGATTGTCTATGTGTGGGTGATTGCATTGTGTGGCTTGTTTGATTGAATTTTCTGTTTGTCTACGGCTTTGCTTCCGCTGCGCGCCCTCATATCCCAACAACTGGTATCAGAGAGCCGATGAAGGACGAGGATCAAGCGTTCATCCTGTTGAATTCTCTTCCAGAATCATATGAGTCACTAAAGGACTCTTTGTACGCAGGTAGGGAGACTATTGGCGTAGAAACCGTTATCTCAGTCCTTCAAGCAAAGGCGATGAGAAGGAAAAGCGGCGGTATGGGTCCCTCTACTGATGAGGCACTGGTTATGAGTGGGAGGAATTCTGAGCGGGGTGGAGGATCTCCTTCATCGAGATTTAAATCAAAAGGCAAGTGGAGACACAAGGTGAGATGCTGGAATTGTGGGGAAGAAGGACATGTGAAAAGGGATTGTTCGAATCCTGAAAAAAGGCAGGAGAAATCTGAAAATTCTTCTAGGGAAGGAACCAATACCGTAGAGGACTGTGGTGACGGTTGTGATGTTTAGACTGTATCTGGCATAGAGCCTCTTGGTGGAGACTGGCTCTTAGATTCAGGGGCATCATGTCATGTATGTCCTCACCGAAGTTCATTCATGTCATACAAGGAGTATGATGGTGGATCGGTGTTTGTGGGCGATGGCTACGCTTGCAATGTAGTAGGGATTGGTTCGGTGCGCTTTAGGATGTTCGATGGAGTCGAACGGATTCTTAAAAGTGTGAAGCATGTCCCTGAGATGAAGAGGAATGTGATATTTCTTGGTGCACTCGAGGTGAAAGGGTGCGTTCATCAGCTGCGATCGGCATTGTGAAGTGGTGAAGGGAGCACGTGTGATGATCAAAGCACGGAGGTGCGATAATCTTTACAAGGTGATCGGGAGCACAATTCATGGTGGAGCTGCGGGATTAGCAGCGGGATCCACGGTTGCTTAAGTGTGGCGAGAGAAAAATGGCCACATGGGAAGAGCAACAAGACGTGTGAAGATGCAAGGATAGAGTCGATGGGGCATGAGAAGCGACGGGACTATAATGATGATGAAGTAGAGGTGAAGATGGTGCGTGGCGAGGAGTTGCATGAAGAATTGAGTCGTGGTAGAGTTTGTTAGGCTTGGACGTCTCAACTCTTCACGCATGAAGACCATCGACCGGCTGGCACCAAAGGCAGCAAGGCTGCTGTGTTAATTTTTGCCTATCCGACCGGTCGGCAGTCTCCTACTGCAACTCTGTTTCTTGCGCGGTTTGTGCGTAAGACGTTTCTAAATCCGGTTTTTCTTCTTATTAAAGGTGTATTACGAGTTTAGAGGTTTCTAAGGTTGCAAAGGGGATTGAGGGAGCTTCTAGGTGAGAGAAAGAGCTTGGAGAAGACGGTTTCTTCTTGGGTAAGCTTATTATTTCTCTTGTGGGCTTGGGTTTTGGGGTCTTGGGTTCCATCTCTTGTAACTTCTGAGTTTATAGTAGATTTGTGTCGCTTTGTGCCTTGGTTTTTTACCCGTGAGGGGTTTTTCCACGTAAAAATTCGATTGTCTATGTATGGGTGATTGCATGCATTGTAATTGCATTGTGTGGCTTGTTTGATTGAATTTTCTGTTTGTCTACAGCTTTGCTTCCACTGCGGGCCCTCCTATCCCAACAGCAAGTGCCTACTGGTTGGTGCTATGTCAACCCTACCATGATGTATGTATTTTATCCAAGTTGTCTATCAATTTTTCCCATTTCCTTTCATGTCATGAGCCAAGAAATGAGTTAGATCTAAATCTCAGGTGACCCCTGACATAGGAAAGGTGGTAATTGAGCACGCATTGTTAAAAACTTCTCGGCCACAAAACTTTTCAATTAAGCTGATATTTGTATTTTCCCTCCATCTAGGTCTACGTCACGGAGTCAACAAGTTGATGGAAAATAAAAATTACAATGGGCCCTAGGAAGTTTTTAATGGTGGACGTTTTATAACCATTTTTTTTTCTGACATGGTCCATCTAATATTGGGATCGGACTCATTTTTGGGCTCATAGGCTAAAATGATATGGAAAAAAGGATGGATGATGTGGATAAAACACATCATGGTGGGGCCCACATACACCATGATGTATGTGTTTCATCCATGCCGTCCATCCATTTTTTGGGAAACAATGTTGATTGAACGCCCACCATTAAAAACTTCTTAGAGGCTACAAAAGTTTTGGATTAAGATGATATTTGTTTTTCTCCCGTCCAGGTCTATATGACATAATCAACATGTTGGATGTCAAATAAACACTCTGTGGGCCCAAAGAGGTTTTTAATGGTGAACATTCAATCACTACTATTTCCTGTGGTGGGGTCCAATTGATATTTAGATCTGCTTCGTTTTTTGGATCAAGGCCTAAATTGAATTGAAAAAAATGGATGAATGGCGTCAATAAAACACATACTTAATGATGGGGCTTATAGAGGACCAACCACTAGCCACCTGGTGTCCAATAATTAAGATACATCATTGATGATGGCCTTTTTGTTATTTTAAGAAAACCATGAGCCAAATGAGAGAAAACTTGAAGGGTGCACTTTGACATAAATGAGGTAGTATTTTCTATAATTCTCTTGAAAGAATGGAACCTAAATTCAAAATTTCAAAATTTCAACTCTCAAGTCAAAATTATGTCCATGAGTGGAAACCTCTGCCCATGCCCAAAGCAACTTGCCTTGATTATAATAGATATAGCATCTGATAGCTGGAAGCCTCAACCCAAGCCCAATCCAACCGGAGTAGGATTGAGGATTTCTAGCCAAAGCCCAACTAGACCTCAACCCATCCCAACATGACTTAAAGTTCAAAGTTGGTACGGTCAGATTTAGGTTGCCTAATTCAGTTGCACCATTCTGGTGTGCATCACATAAGACTTTCTATTTTCTTTCAACATAGTAGTTGGGATTTACTAGTTTAGCACATTTTTTGCAGTATGGCCGCCTGTGCACATTTGTTACTCTGTTCAAGAAGCTAGTTATTGTTAAGTCGTTTTTTTTTTTTTTTCCACAGACACTCACACACCCGTGCACTCACACTGCAATGGGTGCTCAAACCCATAGCCGGTTGAAGGATGCCGGTTTTCTCACTTGAGATTTTGAATTCATGGGCCACATCCACTCCGAGAGGTTTTATATACAATAATTTGTTATGCTAACATTGAAGTGGGACCCAGTACATCTCCATTGTTACAAGCCCTTGGTATAGCTGTATATCCATTCTATGCACATGTATACACCCCCCTTTAAGATGTTTCCCTTAGTGTGGCCCACTTGATTCACAGATGGCCTAAATTTTTGTCCCATGCCTAAATTTTGGTGTGACATTTAATAGTTGGAGGACTGAGTTTATATAAACATCACAGTAAGCCCTGTAAAATCAATAGTGGAAGTCTCTCTCCCAATCGTTTACGTTAGTGTGGTCTACTTGAATCACAGTTAGCTTGATCTCTTGGCCCTGGGCTTAACGTGGGATTCATCTGATGATCGGATTGGATTTCACATAAATGGTGGGCCTTGTAAAAAATTAAGGGCCGGGGCGTCTCTCTCCCCCTAAATTTTTTATGCGGCCACCATGAGTCACTTTTAACCATTAGATTTGTAATCCTATGTTAAGCTAAAGACAAGAAATAATGATGGCATGTGATTTTTTACGGGGCCACTATGATGTATACATGAGATCCACTTTAACTAGTAGATTTGTTATCCTATGTTAGGCCCAGAGACAAGAAATCAGGATGGCATGTGATTCGAGTGGGACACACCAAAAGAAAATATTGGGAGAGAGACTTCCACCTTGGTTCTTACAAGGCCACCATGTTGGTTATATGAAAACCACTCCAACCATTAGATAACATATCAAAATTTAAGTATGGGCAAAAATCAGGCCCGTAATTCAGTAGGCCACTCCCAAGGGAAACAATTTTGAGAAGGGAGCATTGCCTGGTACACCCAATATTGTGCTCCACCTTAATCACGGATGGAGCTGAGTTTTGGGATCTGGGCTTAACAGGGGGTGATGCACCTGATGGTTGCGGGTGGGTTTCACACAAACATAATGGTGGGGCCCACCAGAGCTCCCACCCCTTTACTCACACGGCGGACCTGACCTGCCATTAACTTATTGAAAACCTTTCTTAAAAGAAGCATTGGAATGTAAATTCAAAATTACAATGTTTCATTCAGAACCAAAATAAATAGAAAACAGTAACTAATTAAAATGCCCATAGAACTACACACGAACACGAGTAGCTCCAATGTTATTTGACTGGTTTCGAGAGGTCTGTAATCTAGCTGCTAGACTTCGTCTGCATCGCGCCGGACCTGTTGTTATGGCTGGCACTGATAGGGTAGATAAAGAACAAGTAGAAGCCCATTAAGCTGGCGGACACCGCCATGATCCAAACCAACAAATCCAATGCCAATGGTAGGAAAGTCGAAACCCGATGAGCAAACAGAACATGGAGCACTGTCAAGAGGGTCCAAATGGGTATCTTCAGCCGCTCCCTCTCCGATCCCTCAGGCAACCGTTCATAAATTCTGATGCACAAAAACAACAAGACGACGGATACGTAGATGGAGAGAATGAAAGCGACGGCCAATATATCATTTTGGGCCTGGATAACAGCAACCACAGTGTTGAAGGTCAGGAAGAAAATGGCGAAGAAGGTCAAGTAGGGCAATTCATTGCTTTCGTAGCTGGAGGAGATTTGCACTTGGGCCTTTTGGTTCTGTTGGGAATCCATGCGTGGGATTAGATAGAGATCGGAAGGGCAATATGAGATCGAATGAGAATGACAGAGAGCGAGTTGTAGTTGAGAGAGAGAGGGGTGTAGTAGTGCTGATGAGGCTTGTTGTAGTGCTTTGCTGCAATCCTCTATTTATAGAGAGAGAGGTGTGGTAGTGCTGATGTGGGTTGTCGAGCTAGTTGCAAGCCTCTTGGGTTTGGGACGCGGTTTCCTGCCATGGCCTTCCGCATAAAGTTCCTGCCTTGGAACTTAGGTGGGGCCCACTGTGATGTTTGTAAGAAATCCACCCCATTCATCCGTTTTTTGAGCTTATTTTAGGATATCATACAAAAAATGAGCCGGATCAAAGACTCAAGTGGGCCGCAAACATGAGGATTGCACGTCCACAGTTGAAATTTTCGTAGAGCCACAGAAGATTCGAATCAGGATAATATTTATGTTTTCAGTTCATCCCAGTAGGAATGACGTTATGAACGGTATGGATGGCATATAAACATCACTGTGGACCAGAGAGATTTCAACGGTACGAATTGCCCAACCCACCTTTTCCTTTAGTGCGCCCCACTTGGGTCTTGGATCGGGCTCATTTTCAGCTTTACATTCCAAAATGAGATCAAAAAACGTATGGACGGCGTGGATTTCTCACAAACATCACGTGGGCCCACTTACGTTCCCAGCAGGAACTTCTGAGAAAGGGAAGCGGATTGCGTACTGAGTAACTCCGCACGCTAGCGTGCGGAGTAAACTCTGTGGGGCCCACAGTGATTCTCGTATTTTATCCACTCCGTCCATCCATCTTAACAGAGAATTTTACGTATGGTGCCAAAAAATAAAGGATATCAAAATCTAAAGTGGATCACACCACAAGAAATGTGTGAACTGAATGTCTACCATTGAAAAATTCTCGGAGGACACAGAAGTTTTGGATCAAGCTGATATTTGTGTTTTCCCTTCATCCATATCCATGCAATCTTATGAACAGGTTGGATGACAAATAAACATCACTGTAGGGCCTGTGAAGGTTTCAACGGTGGAAATCATTATTCCCACTGTTTCCGTGGCATGGTCCACTTGAGATTTGGATATGCTTAAATTTTGGGCTCAACCACTAAAATGAGCTGGAAACACATATGGACGGAATAGATAAAGCACATACATTCTAGGTGGGCCAACTGAGTTTACTCCGCACGATAAAAGCGTGCGGAGTTACTCCGCACGCAATCCGAGTCCCTGAGAAAGAAATCCACGTCCAGGGTTTGGAAAACCAAGTCCTTTGGCTATGGGTTTGCAAGGGGACACAGATTTTCTACGAAAAACATTTGCAGCAGAGTGCCTACGGTGGTAGCTTCCCAGGAGTCTACCGGGAATTTTATATTCCATCCTTACCGTTCGTAAGGTCATTTCTACTGAAATTAACGGAAAATACAAAAATATTAGCGTAATTGAAAACTCATACTTTCCTTACCCTATAAATATTTCAACGGTGTAAGTTCAATCCTTACACTTTCCAGTCTTGCAGCCCACTTCAGTTTTGAATTTGCCTCATTGAGCCCATGTCCTAATAGACCTGGCAAAACGGATGTAGCAGATGGATTTCTCACAAACATCACGGTGACCCACCAAACTACCGCTCGTAGTAAGTTCGCTGGCAATCCGCGTCCTCTGAAAACGTAATCAAAGCTATTAAAAGCTTCGTCGGTGGGACGCGGGGGAGCGGATTAGCTGTTACCGTGTTACCCTAACCATGTGGGGCCAACTTGATGCGTTTTTTTGTATATCCACTCCGTTTATCTGTTTTTTCATCTCCTTTTAGGACACAACACCAAACCTAAACAGATCCAAATCTCAGGTGAACCATACCACTATAAACAGTGATGAATGACCATTAAAAACATTTCGTGGGTAATAAAAGTATTAGATCAAGCTAATATTTCTATTTTACGTTCGTCCAAGTATTCTTGACATTATCTACAGGTTGGATGGAAAATAAACATTAGGAAAACCATATGATGGCCATTTGAAATTTTTAATGGTGAGGCACTCCATCACCACGGTTTCCTGTGGTGTGGTCCACTTGAGATTTAGACATGCTTATTATTTGGGACCACGATCTAAAATGGACTGGAGAAACGGATGAACCGTATGGATATAAATAAATTATCAAGGTGGGCCCCACGGTAAGGGTAACGCGTATTAAGGTAACACCTCAATAGGTGTTACCCGGGTAACACCTAATCCACTGCTGGGACGCGGATGGACGCGGTTTGGCTGTGGGTGTCAATGGGCCGGGTTAGGGCAGGGCCAATCTCTGACCATACCCGGCCCGCCTCCCATAAGCTTTGCCCAAACCCAGCCCGGGCTTATCACGGGCCTCATTCGTGTAGCCCGAGTCCGGCCCAAGTTGTAAATATGGGATCCAGTCCGAACCCCACCTGGCCCTAGCCCAGCCTTTTACCTAGAGAAAAACTATCTTTTAATCCTATATTTCTTCACAACACTACCGAAAATAGAAGGAGCATTAGGAGGAAGATGAATTTTTTAAGAAATTGTGTAAATTTTAAATTTTAAATTTTAAAAGGGGGAAAAATAATTTACTTCAAATTTAAAATTTTAAAAAATAAATTTGAGTCGGGCCGGGTTGACAGGTTTTTAACAGCACGTTTAATAAACGGGATTATAATTTAGGCCAGAACCTGACCCGTGGGCCTGTTACTCTAGTCCAAGCTCAGCCCAAGACTGGCCAAGCCTTAAAGCCCGTCGGGCCAACACGGTCCATTGACAACCCTAGGTTTGGCTGATAGCCATCTAGCTGGTGTCAAATATCTGTGGACCCACATGATGTATGTGTTTTATCCCATGTATCCAATTTTCCAGCACGAGCCTAAAAAGAAAGATTCAAATCTCAGGTGAACCACACTTCAGAAAAACAGAATTTGATTGAATGTCCACCGTTAAAAACTTCATTAGGATAACTGTAATCTTTATTTTCCATCTAACTTGTTGATAAGGTCACACTGACATGGATGAAGGATTAACACAAACATCAGCTTGATCCAAAACTTCTGCTGCCTTCAAAAGTTTTAAACCACAAGCATCCAATCCCCATTGTTTCCTTTTGGTATGGTCCACCTGAGATTTGGATCTACCTTATATTTTGGCTCATGCCCTGAAATGAGCTGGAAATATGGATGGACGGTGCGGATAAAACACATACATCATGGTGGGGCCCATAGAGCTTTGACACCATTAGTTGGCTAGTTTTGTGGTCACTTGCAAACCGCCTCTGACGCCTATTGCCTAATGGGGCCCGGTTACTGAGCTGAGAAGCTAGGTGGGGCACCATTATGTCTTTGAGCAATCCACCCTGTCCATCTGTTTTGCAAGCTCATTTTTGGACATGGGGCATAAAATGAGGGGATCTAAGACTCAAGTGGGCTATACTAGGGAGAAAATTGGAAAATGAAATGCTTACCATTGAAAACTTATCGAGCTACACCTTGATGTTTACATGCCATCCAAACTGTTTATAATGTTATTCTCACTAAGATGAGCTGAAAACACAAAGAACTTAATCTTGACACAAAACTTTTGTGGCTATATGAATATTTCAATGGTGGTTGTTCAATCCCCACTATTTCCTCTCACATAGCCCCACATCGGTGATGGATCTGGCTAATTTTTTGTTTCAGATCCTAAAATGAACTAAAAAAAAAAGATAAATGGAGTAGATTTATCACAAACATGTTGAGAAATTTCTGATCTTAGAAATTTATTAATTGGAAAAACCGAGAAATAAAGACAGGCTGAAGCACGTGAAAAACACACTATCCTTAAAGCGTAATTCGCCCCTACTCAATTTAATTTTGAGTCTACTGATAGGTTGTAGGCGGATTGCTTCCAAGATACGACGAGCCTTATGTGGTTCTGCGTTCAGCAAGAAACGAAGGAACCACTATGGAACTCAGTAACACAATCTGGCAGATAAAGAAAAAGAAAGAAATAAAAGAATGACAGTCTTCTTCTGGCAGCAACAGACCACTACACTGGTCTAAGTGGTTTGGTTTATTTCAACCAAACCGAGAGGCTAAGACTAAGATGGGTGCTGGTTCAGTATTCGAGGTTGTGATTGTTGTTGTTGTGTTGGAATGAACCAGACCTGTCCGGTTTATATAGGCAAGGGTGGCTGGCAGTTTTGGTTCAGAGCCATAATGGCACTAGCCATTTCCTGGCTGTTGTGAGAAACTAGCCGTTTATGGCAGTTTCTAATTGTTGTGCATGTGGGAGTTATGCACCTGCATGCTGGTTATTTAGACTCAATGGCTAGCCGTTTTTTACTGTTGGGCTAGCCACATGCAACTGTTACTGCATGGTATGGACCGTTATTGCATGAGCAGTTACAAAGGTCTCTTTAATTAGCCCTGCAGCTCTCTATAAAAAGCAGAGAGGTCTCCCTGTCAGACCTCCCACCCACAGCACCTCCTCTGTTCCGAACCCAGCCACCTGACCTATTACCTAGCCTCTGTCGCACCAGTCTCGCTCCGGTCCGCGAGGTCGTGACCCATCTGCGACACGATGCGCATGTGCGAAGTGCCAAGTGCGCCTCTACAGCCACACTGCCTCACGTGCCCACGGCCTCGCACCTAGCCCGAGCCTGAGATCGAGACCGAGCCCGTGCCCGTGCGCATGCGCTGGAACACGCAAGCCACCATTCTCCCTCTTTTCCACCATAAATAAGTAAGGTGCACAGCACCCTACTTATAAAGAGGTAAAAATTCTTTCTCCCATCCGATATGGGAAAAAAACTAAATGCATATTTTTTCTTCTAAAATTGTTTTCAAAACAAACTTTTTCAACAAAACATCACAGGCCCGACCTAACTTCCTAGAACTTCCTCCAAAGCCTTTAACAGGAAATCTGCCTCGTTGGCCCCAGGTCGCAACCAAGTGGCGTTACTCCGATGTCACCTTTCCTGTTGGACATTCACAAGTTGCGGGCCCTGTGGTACACCCACACCATCCATCCATTTTGGGAGGTCAATTTAGGGCATGGGCCCAAATATGAGGCATATCCAAATCTCAAGTGGACTACGCCATAGGAAATGGAAAGGATTAAAAGCCTACCCTTAATAACTTATTGAGGGCCAAAACATGTTAGGATGGGAAAAAATAATTACAATAAGCCTTTAATTTAAGTTTACTTACTAATCAACTGGTTGGATGGCGAAAGGAAAAAAGAATTACAGTAGGCCCTAGTATGTTTTAACAATATGATTTAATTGTCACTATCAACTCTTATGGGTCCACGTGAGATTTGGATCTTTTTCATTTTTGAGTTTATGTCATGAAATTATGATCAACAAACGATGGACAGAGTGGATCAAATAAATGCAAGTAGTCCACAGCCGAAGTGGAAACTACCAACCTTTCACAAGGAACAAAATGTGCACAATCAACAAAAGGGTGTGATTATCTTTGATGGAGTTTTATAACATCCTTTACTCAATGTCAAAATGAGTGGCTTTTTTTATGAAATTTTTAAATATTAAATAAGTTTTTGGAAACAGTATAAAAGTATTTTTTTTTTTTTTTTGGGTTTTTTCATGGAACTGCATTTCTTTTAGGCTTTCTCTATGAACGCCTGCTTTTAAAAGAATTGAAGTATACTGCTTAGGCCTGTTTGGCCAGCAGTATTAGGGCATTTGATTGCACCCAGTTGTAACGGGCTTCATAACATTACATGTGGCGTGTTTGGTGAGAAAAAAAATCTCACCAAATCTCAGCCAGAGGGATCACACCGCTCTAGGCGTCATCCTCTCTAACCCGTCCTCAGTTTCTCCAGCTATCCAGCAGTAGTGGTTGTACTACCGATGGATCAAGATCTCCCTTCCCTCAATTTTCAACGAGTTCATAGATGCGGGGTTTGCCTTCTCAAATCCATCAGTCATTCGCGGATTAGCTCACAAGAAGTGATTGGCTGGTGTACCCTACACCGGCGATATTGCTGGTGTGGGCATGTGGAGGACGCAGATGAGCACGCCAGTCCTCAAGCACTGTGATTGTGTGAACGGTTCAAAGAAGATTAAGGCTCTGTGGACCCCACAATGATGTGTTTAGTATATCCACACTGTCCATCCATGTGACGAGATCATTTTAGGGCATGATACCTAAAATGAGTCATATACAAAGCTCAAGTGGACCACACCACAAAAGGCAGTTGGGACAATGATTCTCACTGTTAAAACATACCTAGGGCCCACCATGATGTTTATTTGCAATCCAAACTGTTCATAAGGTCACACGGACCTAGATGAAGGGTAAAAACAAATATCAGATTGATCCAAAACTTCTAGGACCCCCAAGAAGGTTTCAATGGTATATGTTCAATCTCCTGCTGCTTTCTGCAGTGTGGTCCACTGGATCTTTGGATCTATCTTATTTTTTGGCTCAAGCCTTATAATGATCTCAAAAAATAGATGGACAGTTTGGATATAACACGTACCTCATAATGGGACCCACAAAACTTGATGATGTCACTACACCAGCGACTTCATTGGTGTGTTGTAGGGCTCTCAATGGGTCATGTGTTGTAGGGTTCTCAATGGGTCATATCTAGATTGAATCCAGTTGGATCCAGCTCCAAGTCCATATATCTATAGACGGATTGGGATCATATCCGGATCCAACTTAGAACCAAAAGGTGATATCCATATTCGATCCATTTCTGATCCAAAATCCATATAACCATTGGATTCGGTTGGATGTAGGTTCAAATCCACCCCCATTACAAATCTCTCTCTCTCTCTCTCTCTCTCTCTCTCTATATATATATATATATATATAGACGAATGCTCACCTGGGCACTTCTCGTGAGAGACACTCGTGAGCACTTTTTTATAGCTCATCGCATGTGATGTGAGCCCAAAATCTGAGCCGTCCATGTGATGCAGCACCCCAAAAAACCTCTAGGGCCCATCTTTCAACTTGATTCAAAACTCTGGTGGGCCGCAACAGAAAGCAAGAGGCAAATCAAGGCACGTGAAACTGTTTCCTTCTTTCATGGCCCACCAAAACTCTGGAACAAGTTGAAAGATAGGCCCCAGGGGTTTTTTTTAGGTACATATATATATATAATTTAGTAAAAAAATGATGCAAATCCCATGGCCAACGTAAGAGTGGCATGTCATTTTGAGACATGGCCTAAAATAATCTGTAAAATGGATGGCCAGCATGAATATAACATATACAGTGACGTGACAATGAGTCAAATCTTAATCGGATTCCCGATTGAACTTGGATATGTTCTTGTGAATCCAAATCCGATCCATTTAAGTAATTGGCCCTATTTTAAGATCCAAATCTGGTCCATTTAACTAATTATCAGACCTATTTTAAGATCTAAATCCTCATTAAACGATTCGGAACAAATTGGATCTCGGATTTGACCCGCTCCATTGAGAGCCCTAGTGTGCAGTACACTAGCCAATCCGCTTCTAAGCTCATAGGAGGAAGATGAGGTGGGAAGAGACGAGTTCCTACCAATGGTAGGAACATACAGACAAGTTCGAAGGAGATGGAAGCAGATTGGCTGGTGCAGCCAGGTTGCTGGTGTAGTGACGTCATCAAGTTCTATGGGTTCCACCATGAGGTACTTGTTATATCCAAACCATCCATCCATGTTTTGGGATCATTTTAAGGCTTTAGCCAAAAAATAAGACAGATCCAAGAATCCAGTGGACCACACTGCAGAAAGCAGTGGGAGATTGAACGTATACCATTGAAACCTTCTTGGAGGTCCCATAAGTTTTGTATCAGTTTGATATTTATTTTTACCCTTCATCCATGTCCATGTGACCTTATGAACAGTTTGGATGGCAAATAAACATCATGGTGGACCCTGGGTATGTTTTAACAGTGAGAATCATTGTCCCCACTGCCTTTAGTGGTGTGGTCCACTTGAGTTTTGGATATGACTCATTTTAGGTATCATGCACTAAAATGGTCCCCAAATGGACGGACGGTTTGGATATACTAAATACATCATTGTGGGTCCACAGAGCCTTCCGTTCGTACAATCATGGTGCTCGAGGACTGCACACTCGCTTTGCGACAGCCACGTCCCTACACCAGCAACGCTGGTGTAGTGACGTCATCAAGTTCTGTGGGTCCCACCATGAAGTACTTGTTATATCCAAACTATCCATCCATGTTTTGAGATCATTTTAATGCTTTAGCCAAAAAATAAGACAGATCCAAGAATCCAGTGGACCACACTGCAGAAAGCAGTGGGGGAATTAAACGTATACCATTGAAACCTTCTTGAAGGTCCTAGAAGTTTTGGATAAGTCTGATATTTATTTTTACCCTTCATCCAGGTCCGTGTGACCTTATGAACAGTTTGGATGGCAAATAAACATCATGGAGGACCCTTGGAATGTTTTAACGGTGAGAATCATTGTCCCCACTGCCTTTAGTGGTGTGGTACACTTGAGTTTTGGGTATGACTCATTTTAGGTATCATACACTAAAATGGTCATGCCAAATGGATGGACGGTTTGGATATACTAAATACATCATTGTTGGGTCCACAAAGCCTTAATCTTCTTTGCACCGTTCGTGTAATCACGGTGCTCGAGGACTACGTCCGCCACGTCCCTGCACCAGCAACGTCGCTGGTGTAGGGTGTTGATTAATTTCTGATCTCTAAAAATAAATTAATTTGGAAAAACAGAGAAATAAGGACAGGCTGAAGCACGTGAAAAATACGCTGTCCTTAAAGCGTAATTCGCCCCTACTCAAATTATTTTGAGTCTGCTGATAGGTTGCAGGCGGATTGCTTCCAGGATATGACGAGCCTTATGTGGTTCTGCGTTCAGCAAAAAACGAAGGAACCACTATGGAACTCATTAACACACTCTAGCAGATAAAGAGAAGAAAGAGAGAACAAGAATGGAGGTCTTCTTCTTGTAGCAGTAGACCACTACGCTGGTCTAAGTGGCTTGGTTTGAATCAACCAAACCGAGAGGCTAATAGTCTCAGATGGGTGCTGGTTCAGTAGTGATGATTGTGATTGCTGTTGTTGTGTTGGAATGAACCAGACCTGTCCGGTTTATATAGGTAAGGTTGGCTGGCAATTTTGGTCCAGAGCTATAATGGCATTAGCCGTTTTCTGGCTGTTGTGAGAAACTAGACGTTTATGGCAGTTTCTGACTGTTGTGCATGTGGGAGTTATGCACCTGCATGCTGACCATTTAGACTCAATGGCTAGCCGTTTCTGACTGTTGGGCTAGCCACATGCAGCTGTTACTGCATGGTCTGGACCGTTACTGCATGAGTAGTT
Source organism: Liriodendron chinense (assembly GCA_003013855.2). NCBI lineage: Eukaryota > Viridiplantae > Streptophyta > Magnoliopsida > Magnoliales > Magnoliaceae > Liriodendron > Liriodendron chinense. Next base: position 3,538,012 of record PVNU02002146.1, read on the forward strand.
ACACAGGTCCCTCTAATTAGCCCTGTAGCTCTCTATAAAAAGCAGAGAGGTCTCTCTGTCAGACCTCCCACCCACAGCACCTCCTCTGTTCTGAACCCAGCCACCTGACCTATTACCTAACCTCTATTGCACTGCGACTCGCACCAGTCTCGCTCGGTCGCGACCCATCTGCGCACATGCGAAGTGCGAAGTGCGCCACTAGCGCCTCTACAGCCACACTGCCTCACGTGCCCACGCCCTCGTACCTAGCCCGAGCCCGAGCCCGTGCCCGTGCCCGTGCCCGTGACAGAGACCGAGCCCGTGCCCGTGTGCGTGCGCGGTGTTCTAGTGCTTCGCACTGGAACGCGCAAGCCACCATTCTCCCTCTCTTCCACCATAAATAAGTAAGGTGCACAACACTCTACTTATAAAGAGGTAAAAAACTTTTCTCCCATCCGATATGGGACAAAAAACCAAACGCCTTTTTTTCTTTTAAAAATATTTTCAAAACAACATTTTTCAATATAGGGTGCACCAGCCAATCTGCTTCCGAAGGAGAAGGATATTTGGCTTTAGAAATTCTTTCCCTTTGTATGGAAATGGCGATCTTTGTTTGCCTGCAAATGGTAAATTCTCTGCTTTCAGTTTCTTTCCCTCATTAGGTTCAACAAGGGTGATGCGGGTTGCATGTGGGATATGAGATTCCCTGGTTGGGTTCAAAAAGTGGCATGGACGAAGATGTTATCCCTGGATGGGTGTGAGAAGGGATTTGTGAATGTTGCATGTGGGATCCGACCTATGGAATAAGGGTCATGGATTACCACATGCTATCCATGGCCACATCCTGGATTCCAGACCCCATCACAGCCAACAAGCCCTATGATCACTGTGGGGAAGCAATCGATGTTTTTTTTATGAAGAAAGGGCAATCTAATGTCATTCCTGTTTGTAAAATGTGAATCTTATCCACTTCTTTTTCTGAGATCTACCCATCACTTCCCTAATCCTGGATGGTTTTATAAATTTTCAGGAGAATCCATGGTCTTTTGAGCCGCGGCCGCTTGCAACGCAGATGTGGAAGATCTCTGATATGTTGAAAATATTTCAATGGAAATGAGAAATAACTGATAAAAATAAATTTGATAATAGGAACCTCACACCTGGTATGTCGAACTTCTTTACTGGCAGACATATATCGTCGATAAAATTAATAATAAGCTCTGGATCGAGGCGCGTACTCTGTCGCTATTTTTGGATAGTTCACGCCCTTCAATGCAAAGAACCGGTGCAAAAGGATGCCGACACGTTTACCTCCAAAATACAACTCCCTAGATACGTTCCTTCACAGCATGCATAAGCTATGGAAGAATCCAACACCAAAACCACCCTTCCAATTACCCAGAAAAAATGAGAAACGAGGTTTTTCAGATATCTCTGAAACCCTAACCTAATGCCCTTTTATAAAACCTCAAAATCATAATGCTAAAGAAAAGATCCGTTGAGAGAAAATGGTCGTGTAGTTTTCGCACAATGGTAATGGCCTAATCAAAAAATAATTTTATTAATTTGAGCAAAATCTAGCCCATCAAGACTCTAAGCAAGTGGGCCAGCCTAGGCCAATTGGTTTTGATTGCGCGCACACGCTCGGTTAAAGGTTTCCGGACTAGTTTTGCCGCTGGCTGCACCCCCCTGCACGCACATGCAGGTTTTGGCATAATCCAAGACATATTGCAAAAGTCTATGTTGAGCAAAGGTATATAAACCACTTTTCTTTCTCCCACTCCATCTGATGTGGGACTAAAAAAAACCACAAAAAGACAAAAAAAAAAAAAAAAATACAAAAACAACACAACAAAGATTGTTTTGTTTTAAAATACACACAACATGATATGCACTTTCGTTGAGGTCAATTGTTTTGTCATTTGGCTATTCTCAATCTTTCTTCTTCATTACATTCTCAAAAAGAGGAGTCGATGATTGTCGACTTCTTATACTGGAATATGTTTCTTTTGGGTCACGAACTCGTCGGGCTGGACAGACCATCCACTTCCTACTTAACCATAGCTAGGTACTCCGACTTGTGTTGCAGATTGAGAAGCATCGTCTTTCCCTGAAAGCAAAACAGGTATGATATTGCGCTGATTCAAAAAGCTCATTCGATTAATCGTGTCTATTACTATCTTCCCTGCTGTAGTGTCATTGCTATGAATCCACTAGTGAATGACGGGCATGCAATACTATTACAAATCGAATTTGCGTTTGTCTTTGATCCTCCTGGTCTTTAAATCTTCCGTAGTATGATTATGGATTCCAACGTATTTTTTTTAAAATTGTCCACAGAACATCTTACTCTTTTTGTGGCATCTATGATGATCTCAATTCTGCTTATTCAGAGATGGTTTATTGGATCTGCTTCCTGTTTTTTCTTTCGGATTCTTTTTTATTATTTGTGGATTCTTCTTCCTTATGGTTTATAATTTGTGGATTTCTTTTGGATTCTTTTTATATCTTAATTTTGCTTCTTCCACATTCAGAAAGATTGTCCAGAATAACTACTACAATCTAACATGGGTCCACCCAGTTGGGTTGTCTTGCTCATTTAACTGTGTAGACTCATTTGACTCGATATCGATTATTTTAAATAAAGAACATTTGTATTAGGATTAAAAGTCTGAGTTCTCTGTCCTTTACAAACAAGTCATTTCCTTGTTTGATACCTAATGTTTACATGTGGAACTGTTGTTGGTTTATCCAATCCATTGACTTGATGCCCCATCATTGCTGAACCATGTCCATGCGAGGAAAATTTTGCTACACCCACGATTTAGCTACGCTAGCTACTCCGGGTGTAGCGATGACCACACCATGATGCATGTGTTGGATCCACTCCGTCCACCCATTTGACAACATCATTTTAGGGCATGGAACAAAAAATGACGCAGATCTGAACCTCAAGTGGCCCTCAATAAGTTTTTAATGGTTGGCGTTCAATCCCCACTATTTTCTTTGCTGGGTCCACTTGAGCTTTTGATCCGACTCATTTTTGGTGTCATGCCCTAAAATGATCTCAAAAAATGAATGGACGGCGTGGATACAACACATACATCATGGTGGGGTCATTGCTACACCCCGTGTAGCTAGCGTAGCTAACTCGTGGGTGTAGCAAAATTTTTCTCATGTCTATGCTAAGAAGAAATGCACCAACGATTCACATTCACTATAGAAAGGACCAAAGATTTGATGGTCTCTATATTTTGTGATAATTTTTTATTATTTCCATAATTGAAGGAGACTGCAATCAATCGCTTGGATCTACCACTTATGGGCCCTTCGTCTATAGGTTAAGTACCAAACAGGAGGTTTTCCTATTTGAAGCTTGGCCTCAATGGACAACCATGAAAAATTAGCATTGATGACAAGTGACTGGGTGTATGAATAACAAAAATCTTATTGTTTCCTGTCTTGTGGCCGACTTCATTCATATTGGGATGAATTTAAAACATAAAAATCTTAGCTTGATCTAAAACTTCTGTAGCCCCATGAATGTTTCAACAGTGGACGTTTAATCCTTATTGTTTCCTGTCTTGTGGCCCACTTCAGTTTTGGATCTCCCACATTTCTGGGCTATGTTTTTGGCAAAACGGATGGATAGATAGAGTGGATTTCTCATAAAAATCAGAGTAGGCCCACCTAGCTTTCCATCGCAGGAAGTTCCTGGAAAATGTCGAGTAAGAAAAACCATTAAGGAAGCTCTGAGAAGCATCAACAAAGTTGCCGAAAAGCTTCCTAGATCACTCTACGTGACTAGAGGTGGGCAACGATCTGGGCGGGCCGAATTAGCCCTAGTTTGGTTTGTGGGGCAGCGTACATTGATACAATGGATAGGACATACAATGGATACATTGAGGTGACCCTATACGGTCAGGGTCCCACCCACATTGCTGGTGGACAGTGATTTGGACTGATGCCATTGCATTCGTGGCTACTGGTCAGTGCTCGGTGGACCCCACCATGATGTAGGTTTTTTATCCACACTATCCATCCATCTTGCTAGTGCATCTTAGAGCATGAGCTAAAAAATGAGGCAGATCCAAATCTTAGGTAGACCACACCACACGAAACAATGGTGATTAAACGTGCACCATTAAAAACTTATTGGGGTCACAAAAGTTTTGGATCAAGCTGATATTTTTGTTTTACCTTCATCCAAGTTTCCGTGACCTTATCAACAGGTGAGATTGCAAATAAAAATTACAGTGAGCATTAGGAAGTTTTTAATGATGGTGTTCATTGATCACTGTTTTCCTATAGTGTGGTCCACCTGATATTTGAATACGTCTCATTTTTAGGATAATCCTCTGACATAATGACCCAAAATGAATGGATTGGCATGGATAAAATACATACATTATTGTGGGCCCCACAGAGCAGTGTCCAGTAGTGCTACTGGCAGTGTCAGTATGCAATCGGCGACTAATGGGATTAGCTACTACCTCGCCTGTCCCGAGCTCGGAAGTGGGGCTCTAATGGGATTAATTACTACCCGGCCTGTCCCGAGCTCAGAACTGGAGCTCTAGGGGGAGCACCATGATTTATGGGTTTACCAACATCGCTCATCTATTTTTTCATATCATTTTAAGATATAAGCCAAAATTTGAGGTAGATGCTAGGCTAAAGTGGATCACAACACACAGGAAGCGTCCATGATAATGAATCCCACGGTTGAAACCTTGCCAAGGCCCATCATAATCTTTATTTGCCGTCCAACCTGTTCCGAAGGTCACTGATATGGATGAAGGCAAAGCACAAACATCAACTTCGTCCAAAACTTCTACAGCTCCCAAGAAGTTTTCAGTGGTGGACTTTTAATCTCCACTGTGTATCACACTTGAGGATTTGATCTGCCTCATTTTTTACTTACATCTTAAAACGATATGAAAAATGAATGTACGGTATTGCTAAACCCATAAATCACAGTTAGCCCCTCAGAGCCACAACCAATTCGAGCTCAGAACAGCAGGGGTAGTCCTTTGCTGGGACTGGTGGGGTAGTTAGACCTGGAAAAATTTAACCTGTAACAACCCGAAATTTCGGCACCTGAGTACGGAGACTCTGATCCCGAGTTCCCGAGTGTTAACTAAATAAAATACTATTTTAGGAATGCCACACGTGGAACATGCACCCACGTGTGTCCTCAATCAGATTTATATTCATTCCATTCACAAATAATCAGAGTAACGCATTTCAATTAGCGGATCATAAGCAAAGCGGAGGCAACTAAATCTAAACATATAGGGCTAACACCCTAGATGAACAATTCAATCACAGTGTTAGCCCATATGAGAATTATACGAATCACAATAGATGTAATAGGAAGGAAAAATATAACTACCAAGAGGGACGAAGCTAGAAGACTACTAAGGCGCCCGTGCGCGCCACCAACTGGTCCTATTCTTGAGACATCTGCATATGTCAAATAGAAGGCGTCAAAACACCAACATAGTGAAGAAATAACCCCAAGGTTAGACTCGGGATATTTAAATTATAAACAGGTTTATATAAGTATATTATTCTTAAGCATGTTGTCAAATCAATCAAGTTAAGGTAATGTCCACATGCAAATCATACATCATCCTAGGCTAGTTGATTAAATGCATGGATGTCATGATTCCTCACACAATGCATGTCCCGGGCAAGCCCTGGCCCGACCAACTGGTATCAGAATCCACAGTCCACCTGTCTAGCAGGTCGTAAGTCGTGACTGAGTACACAGCCCGGATGACACAGAGAAATGACATGAGATGCTCAAGGTAGCGCTGGCGCCACATCAAGCAACCAGGCTACACGAGTCCCCCTCAAATGCAATGTCATGTATGAATGATTAATTAAAGTATTTATTAGTCCAATTCATCCAGCAAATTGGTGAAGCCAGAATACCAACATCGTATCGTAAAGTCTAACTGGGATTATCTGGCTCCCTGTGATGCGTAACCAATCATCGCCAGTAACCCCTCGATCCAAAGTTGAGTTATCCTACCATGAAAGCCTGGTTCGACCGTGACTCGTCAGCCACGACCAAATCAAAGCGGGAGGTCTCATATCCCAAATATCATATACGATTAATTTATTCAGAGGTGCGGGCGTTTCACTCGGAATTATCTCAATGCACGCCCGGGTCGTTCGAATGGTGCACAGGCATGCAAACATCGGCTAAGATTACATTTGTCACAAGGGTCATTCGAACAACAATCGGTCACCCTTGTCAATGCTCACTGGTCACTACGGGGAGGCACCACCCCAGCGTAGGCCGACAGCTCAAACACGGTGTCCCATACCACCATGCCTGGCTCATGAGACTTGGTGGATCGAGTCGCAATATGGTTTTAAGTGGACTATTCACAGTGGGAATGATGGTATTCTAGATTCCTTAGGATGTGATTCAAAAATGAAATACAAGAATGATTAACTCTGAATTGGGCTTATTCGATGGACCCAAGTGGACGACGACAAACCAACAATGGCCACTATCGGTCGACCGTGTCCCGCTTGGTCGATCGAATAAGTCCCTGACTGCCAACCCAGTGGCAGGCAGTACACTATATCAACGGTTTTCAGAGCTTAATCCAAAGCAACGGATACCTTATTATAATAGCAATTTAGGTTATTAAATACCTAATCATAAACATATCCAAGCACCTGGCCCGACCGACTAGCCCGACCGATCCAAAAGACCCGGATGATATAGCCCGGATGACACAGGGCGCCACATACATCCACAATCATAAATATATTACAATATTGTAAATTTACATCATTCAGGCATTTCATCGAGCATGTTATGAATCAAACAACCATAGAGGCATTTCATCGAACATGTTATGCACACATCAACAATTAACGTATAAATTTAACCAATCATTAATTAAGATTTATCGAGAATAAGCTTGAGGGTAGATCTTCACCTTGGAATCGAAATTATTCGATTCGGATGAGGCCGGAGCGATCCAAATACGGTCCGAACGCTGGAAATTGGGGAATACCTCAATTACCTAGAATGAATCACAAATTTAGCGTTAATCAATTAGGGTTTAATCTAATTAAATGTTTAATTAGGGTTTAGGGTTTTGGTATATCGAATTTGAGAAAATCCCAAATCAATTCGGTGAATCGGGCCGGAGTTGGAGCATGACGGCATCCACATGGGGCCTTGCCCGATCACGGCTTCCACAACGCACGGGCCGCACCAATACAACAGCCGGGACCCCAAGCGCCAACATGAGCAAACCCTAAGTTAGGGTTTGGACGAATCCAACGAGGGTTTCTAACCCTGATGGTCCAAAGATGAAGAAAATGGAAGGAAGAGGAAAAGAAGAAGTAGAGAAACACCTTACCTAGCATAAGGAGGTGGATCCGACCCAAAGCCACCGGATTTTGGCCGGAGAAACGCGAGAACGGAGGTGGAGGCCGAAGAGATCTTGGAAATCCGAGATTTCTAAGGTTGGAGGAGGATTTGAGGAAGAAAGGAGGTTTGAGAAGGGAGAAAGAGAGCTAGGAGAGCTTAGGAGTTTAGGGGAGAAGAGAGTGGAGGAGAGAAATGAAAGAGAGATGGATCGAATGGGGTGTGAAACCCCCTTTTTAAAGCCGTCCAGTCGCGACCGGTCGGCCGGTCGCAGATCCGGTCGGCCGGATCCCACTGTCCATCCGTTTTTCTTCCCAAAAAGGGCAGCGCACAACCGGTCGGCCGGTTGCCTAACCGGTCGGCCGGCTACCCATCCGGTCGACCGGTTGTCAAACCGGTCGGCCGGCTACCTAACCAGTCGGCCGGTTGCAGATCCGGTCGGTCGGTCGTCCCTTGGCCGTTTTCTCCGAAATTTCAGGATTTCTTCCCTGCACAGTGAGTTCCCACACTGCACAGTGAGTTCCCACACAGTCCAGGCTACTTGTCAGCCTTATTTACAAAATAACATTTAAGTAAATGTCATGTTTTAATTTATGTTTCCATTTACTTTAAGTTATTTATGTAAATAAGAAAGTACCCCCCATTTGGATTCAATAAAAAATACTAGAAAATCGAAATCCCAATAATAAAGATTTTGATTTTCCCCTCCAAGTACAAATCGCAACTTTTTGGCATTTTCAAAACATAACGCCTTTTAAAAGAGAGGGTTTTTGCCAAATCTAAACCGTTCAAAAAATCTGAAATACCTCAAATAGGCTAAAACACCAAGGTCTGGTAAAATATTCATGATGGTCTCGTCGATCTACGTGTGGATTGATAATTCAGGGTTCTTTACTTAGTCTCTACAGACAGCGACATACCCGAGTCAACCCAATCGTTAGAAAACTCTTCCAAACCATGTGATCTTCCAACTCCTAAACTAATTCCATCATTTCTTTGGTAAAAACATTCATTTTAGTCCCCAATACATGTGAACACACGTGCGGGTACGCCCTATAACCGACACACCGAAGGTAATGCCCAAGGACTTCCAATTTCCAAGTTAGTGAAAATTCGGGGCGTTACATAACCCGGCCTGACCCGATTTTTTTCAGTTTATGGTTGGAAAATTTGACCCAAATTCAATTTTTGGATTGACCCGACTCGACCCGAATTTTTATGGGTCGGGTTAGGGTTAAAGGTGGCTCGACCCGACCCAACCCGAATCATATAGGGGTTAAGTAGACTATTATATATTAATTTTCTTATTAGTTAAATAATACATAGTTTTGTTTTTTCTCACACACCCTGCTCGATGATGGACGGAGTGGATTTCACTTCTGATGAAAGTGGGCCTCATTTTTGTTGGTGAGTGTGCACTAATAATTGGTGCACATATTGTACATCGAATTTGGTGGATCAATCAACATCTGTTGACCCGATCAAAACCAAAATCGTGAGATAAAAAATCTTCTCTCGCTTTGTTTCTGTCGAAACATCTCAAACGGATGTTGTCCGTTTTCAAGATCGTGCGGCCCACTTTCGAACAATAGTTTCACTAATCCAATTCGTTCATATGGTTCAGCCATAAGAGTCTAGCAAACTCCAAGTGTTTTATTGAAGGAATTGTTGTATGATATACACAGTTATAAGCCAAACATGGCAGTGGGTAACTAATTTTGTGTTTCCAGGCCCTTGAAAACCTGACCACTGAGACCAATGTGGCCCACCTTGGCTAGATCCAAATCATCTATCAGTTTCTAGCATCATTTTTAACTAGAACTCAATTGATATCAAGTGTAGACGCTTATGTGTGTAACCATTGTTTAGCATATAAGTTGCGTTGTGTGGGTGGCGTGTCCGAAAATGGATTTTTTTTCTCTTACCTCTGTTTCTTTCCCTATTAACCTTGATCCATGACAATGCATTCAAGCAAATCTGAGCCATTCATAACCATTAGTTGCAAGCCATCCTAGTCGTACATTGATGTTCACCCAGATTAGGCTTAAGAATGTCATCATATAAATAGAATTTTTCTTCCGTTTTTCTCCATTCTTGCATTCAGAAACTCTATATCTCATGCTAACCATATAAATATGTCCGTTAAAAGGAGTTAGAGATGAAATCTCAGAGTTTCCTAAGCTCCTCAAAATGATTCTACTCTATCCATAGCTGTCAAATTGAAGGAAAACCAACGGTTGGTGTTTCATCATTGGAGGCCGGGTCTTCTTCTCCGACAGTGTTGTTGCTACTGGGGTCATTGTTGGGCTATATTCATAGAGTTTTTGCTGCTGAGGTATAGGTAAGATAATCGGGCATTTCATTTTTCTATTACATCTATGATTGACCTAGTTTGCTACCGAGTGGTAAACCGAGTCGAACTCATTTTATACCTAGTTCATATTAGTTGATAGAAGTTATTCATGATCCAATGAATGTCTGATTTAGTTCAACTATTTAGGATTGATCATGATCATATATCCTTGCTCTCGAAGTTCAATCTAGTTGAAACTAGTGTAACTTGTGCTGAGTTGACTCAACAAAACTCATTGAGTCGAGTTTGAGGTGAAGTCTAATCCATGACTATTCATGTTGGATTCATGAGTAATGTCGAGCAGGCATTGGTAGCTGAAGATTTGATAGTTGTGAATTGATTTAGTAAAATTTCTCTATTAGGTGAGTCTTTCTTAATATTTTGATTCAAATTGAGGCTTGAAATAAGATATGATTTCAATTTAATCTACAGATTAGTTAGTTGATCATTAAAATGCAGGTCAACCCGACCTGACTCGGTTTAATTTGAGTTGGGTAAGGGTTGGAAAAATCCAACTCAAATTTAATTTGGGTTGGGTAATTAGGGTTGAGGTGGAAATGACCCGACCTGAACTTGACCCGACCCATTGCCACCTCTAGGGGTAGTACTAGTACCCAATCCGTGTATGCCCCTATGGGGGTGGGTTTCATGGGAAAGCCTTTGGCAGGAACTTGGAACCTAGGTGGGACCCATCGTGATGTTTGTGAGAAATCTGACACGTCCATCAGTTTTGTGAGCTCATTTTAGGAGATGAGAACAAAAACGATATGGATCCAAGACTCAAGTGGGCCGAAAATGTGAGGATTGAACGTCCACAATTGAAATATTCTTGGGGCTACACAAGTTTCAAATCATGCTAATAGTTGTGTTTGAAGTTCATCCCACTTGGAATGATGTTATGAATAGTATGAATGGCATATAAACATCACTGTCGATCCCAGGGAGGTTTCAATAGTGGGAATTTCCCTACCCACCTTTTCCTTAGGGTGACCCACTCAAGTCTTGGATCCGACTCGGTTGTGCTCGCATGTCCTAAAATGAGCTCACAAAATGGATGGATTGGGTGGATTTCTCACAAACATCACGATGGGCCCCACTTAGGTTCCCAGCGAAGGAACTTCTTGCAAAAGGCTTTCCTAGGAAATCTGTGTCCCCCCTACGGCGGGTGGCATAAATTAATCCATGTCACACGGGTCTATGCGAACGTGGAGGGGTCGCATGCAATGTACATCACACGAGTCTCTTCGGACGTGGGTACTACCCCCTCCTAGTACGAGCTCGGGGCAAGCTGGCCCATGAGGGCCACTATAATGTATGCCTTTTATCCATTTTTCTATGTCATTTTAGGTTATGAGTTTAAAAAAGGAAGCATATATATCCAAGGCTTAAGTGCACTATTGTTGGTAAATTCGAGCTGACCTTAGGTCATGAAGAAAGCCCACAGGCCCAGGTGCAGGTCCTCGAGCTCACGCACTGATGTTGGGCGTGAGATGGTGGACCATGACAGAAAGAGAGCCAAAGATTAGAACTGACGTTACGAAAGTTTGGCCTTTATGATGTACATTTTGGATACATCAAAATAACCCAAACTAGGTTGTTCTACTTACACATCCGACGAGCTCAGCTCACAAGTCCACAAGGCTGACCTGGGCCACAGCGACCATAAAGGTGAGCTAGAGTCCAGGGACGAGCTCAAAAAAGGCAGACATGTTTCTGGCCATTACAGGCATGATCTACGTCGCAAGGGATCACGTTGGCCATTAAGGGTGTAACGCCCACGATTGAAGCCCTCTATTGCTCTCTGTTTACCCTATAAATAGGGCACCCCTCCTATAGGCCAAGTTACGCACAGATCTCCACCTACAAGCCTTTTCTCTATCATCTCTCAAACAAACAATTGACTTAGGCATTAGAGGGCTAACGGTTGGACCCCAAACACCCCCCCTTTTACTTTTCTCTGTGTTCTATAGGATTAAGCGGACTTCCAGTCTAGATCTCATTCATCCATTTTAGGAGATCAGAGGCCATAGATCTGTCTAACTGTGGAGATCTCATAACAACAACAATTGTCCAGTTTTGTACAACAACAGATTGACGTCATCTGTGGGAAGCAACAAAGTCGTGTTCTCACTTTCTCAAAAGCCTCCACAGTTTTCCCAATACTTCCCGCCCGATCCTCATGGCAGGAGGAAAGAGAAACAAAGGCAAAGCTCCCATGGAGGCTAGGCCCTCCCAACCCAATTTGCACGATGAAGGAGAGGCCATGCCAACGCCTTTCCCACACCTTATGTCACCTCGGCCCTCCGAACAAGGTTCCGAACGGCAAAGGTCCCGCATCCGCTAGCCAGATTGTCTGCCCTTGAGGAGCAAGTTGTGGGGATGACTGAACAGTTAGGTTACATCAGAACCCTCCTAAAAGGATGAGCCCCTCAACAACCTTCCCATGTCCAGGAAGCGGCTGAGGAGCCATCACGTACCAATCAGCATGGCCAGTCGTCCCACCGACCGACAGTAGAGCGACGTCTGAAACTTGGATGACGACGACCAAGTCATTCGGGCTACCCCAGCATGGACACGAACTATCGATGGGCTCGACACATCTGACTTGCACCATACGTTGGAGGAATGACGTCAGGCTCGGAGGTGTTCCTTGAGCTTATGTAGCTTGGGCTAAGATTATGATCTCAATCGACACCCTCGTCAAGCAGACCGAGTCCCCATTCATTAATGACATTATGGTCAAGCAGCTCGTGAAGGGATTTAAAGTGCCCCATATCAAGCAATACACGGGAGTGGGGGATCCCGCCGAGTACTTGGAGACGTTTCATGTTTGAATGGAACTCTAGGGCGCCAATGGACCCATCATGTGTAAAGCTTTCCGGCTAACGCTGGCTGGCTCAACTCGGACATTGTTTTGGAATTTAAAATTGACGTCCATCAATTCGTTCATACAGCTCAGCAAGGCATTCACGACACTGTTCATTGGGAGTACTGACCTATGAAGCACTCGACACACCTGATATATGTGAAGCAAAAGGAGGATGAATCCCTCAAGGACTACTGGGCTTGGTTCAACACGGAAGTTATCCAGATCGAAGGTTTGTTCAATCAGGTGATGCTTCACGCCATCACATAGCCGGGTTGAAACATGGAAAATTCCTCTGGTCAATTGGGCTTGAACCGCCATCCACTGTAGCTGAGCTCCTAGATAGCCCAGAAATACACAAATGTCGAAGAATTGATCAATTCCCATAAGACTAGGAGCAACTCGTTGAAGAAGAGAAAGGAGTCTAAAGAAGAATCCGATCACAATCAACAAACAAACGACCACAGCTCATCCAGTTGAGGAGGTGCTCCTTAAGGAGCCAAGGCCTCATCCAAGAGATTTGAGGGCTACAAGCCATTGAACACCCCGGTCGAGCAGGTGTTCATGAAAGTTTGAGAGAAGTAGTTCCTTAAGTTGCCTAGCAAGATGAAGACTGACCCTAGCAAAAGGAGTAAGTCCAAATATTGACTCTTTCACAAGGATCACGGCCACAATACTGCCGATTACATCGACATGAAGGAGAAGATTGAAACCCTCATTTAATAGGATTTCTTATGAGAGTTTGTCACCCAAAGGTAGGATGATCATAGGTCGGCACCTCGGCAGGAGCCTCAGGAAGAGAAGATTAACAACGATCTAGTCGGGGAGATCTACACAATTTTTAGCAGACCCATTGGAGGCGACTCCTACAACACCCGCAAAGCATATGCTAAGGAGGCACAAACTACCGAGGACGTACACTTGGTCAACCTTACTAGCTGACCAAGTAATGCGCCCAAGGTAGATTTGTGCCCGATCCTTTTTACTAAAGAGGATACTAGGGGAGTTATTCACCCCCACAAAGACTCGCTAGTAGTGACAATGATGGTTGCCAACCAAAAGATGTTTCGGATGTTAGTTGACATCGGAAGCTCGGCCAACATTCGCTACGCGTTAACCTTCGACAAGATGAAAATCAACAGGTCAAGGTTCTAACCAGTGAAGACCCCATGATCGGGTTCACTGGGAAGAACATCATGCCAGATGGAAGGATCACCCTTCCAGTGACAGCAGGGGAGGCACCTCATCAGGTTCTTCTAATAGTGGATTTTTTAGTAGTAGACACGCCCTCAGTCTACAATGCTATTCTAGGCCAACCTTCCCTGAGAGCTCTGAAAGTTGTGATTTCCAACGACATGGAATCCAAACTATGGATAGTTTCGATCATCGGGTCATCTTAACATGTGGTCCCCAATACAACAACACATGTTGGGATCCTCAACTTTGATAGAGGCAAAAAGATTGGTTCCGGCTGTGCCAGGAAAAGAAAGTGACAAACACCGGCTTCCTTTTGAATGTTGAGTTTTTACATAGGGATGTGATGTAGAACGGGTCGCTAATTATTTCATGGCCCAGGTGGACCAAAAGAAGACCGATCGGGGTCGAAAGTGATTCGGATCATCAGGACCTTAAACCGGCCGTATCTCGCAATCCGAAATGAGTTTCGGGACATATAATATATCGTTTTGGGGTAGCTCGAGCTACTTTAGCCAGCCAACCTCGCTATGCCAGGTTGCCTATGCCGGAATCGCGAGATTCGACCATATCGACAGTCATTAGGCTAGTTTATTTTCAGTTTTACTAATTATAGTAAGTTTTAATTCGATCGTAACTTTGGATCTGTAGGGTTTTAGAGTTAGTGCCCAACATGGAAAGGGCTTAGAATATTTAGTAGAACAACATGGTTGGGCCCGTTTAATAACTTTTTATTTTTGGCCGAAACCAAGAGTTCTAGTAGGATTGCACGACTTCTATAAATAGTAAGTTTACTATTTATAGTAAGTTGTGTTTTCTAGGAGTTTGAGTTTGAGTTGGAGTCTGATATTTTACCTAGGGTTTAGTTTCCTATTTATATGCATTGTGATTCCATTTTTATTCATTCAATTATCAAAAAAACAATTATTCGAAATTAATTTCCTCTTTTTATCTTTTATTTCTTCTCGTGGATTCGGGAAATAATCGGTTAGGGAGACGGTGATCGACCTACCACGTCCTCCCTGCGTCAGGATGGCTTGGATGTGTGGAAACTGAATTTGTAGAGGAGTACTATAAGATAGTTCTAAGGATGAAAAATCTCTATTTCCATGTTTCTTTTTATCTTTTTTAAAGAACTCATTTAAGCATTTTCGGATTTTAACGAAAAGGTGAGGTGCAAAATCTTGAATTTCCAATTATCTCAAAATGTCATAACTGCTCTCTCCTCCTCTCTTAAATATTCCCTTAAGTCAAAGGCTGACAAACATATATTTGGATTCCATAGGATTGAGGATCTTGGCTGCCAAACGCAAATGAAAAAAAATGCAAAATCCAGGATTTGAATTCTTAAGTCGAAATTTTGCCTTTGCATGAAAACTTTTGCCCAAAGCCACTTGCATTAGGTAATAGAGGTGCAAGGTGCCAAAAGCATAGCCTTCTATTTTTTTTTTTATCAAAGAATCTCCTAATTGTTTCAAAGCAACTAAAAAGAAGTTTGGTCACCCAAAGCCTCAACCCAAGTCCAACCCAACATGGAATAGTATTGTGGATTTCTAGCCAAAGTCCAATGGGACCTCAACCCATCCCAACATGACTTGACCCATTCAAGTTAGAACAGTCAGGTTTAGGTTGCCTAATTCAAGTTGCACTCTTGTCACTCTTGTCAAGTAGACGGGTGCATCCAAACATGAATGGGTAATACCCTACAAATGGGTAATAATTACTTCCCAAGTATTTACAGCATCTTTACTTATGCTTGATTTAACTGCCTACTTTTTTTGGTGTCAATACCAAAAAAGTTGCAAAATATTTGACGCAAGGAGGACTTGGTAGGTCGATCATCGTCTCCCTAACCGAGAGTTTCTCGAATCCACGAGAAGAACTAAAGGATAATAAAAAAGAAAATTAATTCCGAATAATGTTTTTGATAGTTGAATGAATAATAAACGGAATTACAATGCATATAAATAGGAAACTAAACCCTAGGTAAAGTATCAGACTCCAACTCCAACTCAAACTCCTAGAAAACGCAACTTACTATAAATAGTAAACTTACTATTTATAGAAGTCGTTCAATCCTATTAGAACCCTTGGTTTTCGGCCAAAAATAGAAAGTTATCAAACGGCC
The DNA here is from genome assembly GCA_003013855.2 of Liriodendron chinense. Taxonomy (NCBI): domain Eukaryota; kingdom Viridiplantae; phylum Streptophyta; class Magnoliopsida; order Magnoliales; family Magnoliaceae; genus Liriodendron; species Liriodendron chinense. The sequence goes on from PVNU02002146.1 coordinate 3,553,931, forward strand.
TCAACCATGTTGTTCTATTAAATATTCTAAGTACTTTTCATGTTGGGCACTAACTCTAAAGCCCTACAGATCCAAAGTTATGATCGAATTAAAACTTATTATAAATAGTAAAACTGAAAATAAACTAGCCTAATGACCGTCGATATAATCGAATCTCGCAATTCCGGCATGGGCAACCCAGCATAGTGGGGTTGGTTGGCTAAAGTAGCTCGAGCTACCCCAAATCGATATATTATACGTCCCGAAACTCATTTCGGATTGTGAGATACGGCCGATTTATGGTCCTGATGGTCCGGATCATTTTCGACTCTGACCGGTCCTCTCTTGATCCATCTGGGCCATGAAATAATCAGCGACCCGTTTTACATCAATATTTATGAGCCCCACCATAATGCATGTTGCTTATCCGCACCGTCCATCCATTATGCTACTTGAATTTGTGGCATGAGCCAAAAAATGAGGCATATCAAAAGCTCAAGTGGACCACATAACAGGAAAAAGAGAATCAAACACCTACGGTTAAAAACTTCTTTAGGACACTATTTCCTATAGTGTGGGCTACTTGAGTGTCGGATTTGCATTATTTTTTGGCTTATGTCTCAAAATATTCCTATAAAAACGGATGGACGTACGCAATAGATATATCATGTGCATCACAATGGGGCCCACGAATTTAAATCTATTCTTTTGGACCGATTTTGAAGGCAGAAATTTTACAAGATTTTCAAATATGATAAAACAGTAATAATTACCCATTTACAGGGTATTTACCTGAGAATTGAAAAATCAAACAGACCCTAAAGCTAAGTTTGAGCTACATGCATCCCAGCATTATTATTCCACAAAGAAAACCTAAATTACCCAAATTACTTGCTTCTCGTGCACATCACATGTGAGACTTTGGATTGATCACCAATTTTTTAACCCTTGGATTCAAGGATTTTTTTAAAATAAAATTAAGGTGAACGGAATTTTTTCCCCATAACTATCTATCTTCTTTCCTAAAATATAGTTCAACATAGTAGTTAGCATTTGCAAGTTTAGCACAATTTTTGCAGAACGGCTGCCTATGCACATTTGTTAATATGTTGGCAAAGCAAGTTATTGTTAGGTTGTTGTATTTTCTTTTTTTTTTTTGAACTATTTATTTTATAGTCACCAATCGAAGAATGGGGAATTTCCCACTTGAAAATTTGAATTCATGAGCCATCCGCATTGGAGCCCATGGAAATGTGTGTGTAATATTGAAAGATTTACATTAATTGTAGTTAGGGATCAACCTCGACAGGGTTTATATACAATAATTTGCTACACCCAAAATCGAAATGGGCCGAACCAAGTACATCTCCATTTGTTACAAGCCCTTGATACATACTATATACATGTCTACACCACCTTAACAACCCCTCTCCTTTCAAATTGTTTATCTTAGTGTGGCCCATTTGAATCACGGATGGGCTTGATTTTTTGTCCCATGATTAAATTTTGGTGTGACATTTAATGATTAGAGTGAGTTTTATATAAACATCACAATAGGCCTGGCAAAATCAAGGGTGGAAGTCTCTTTCCCAATTGTTTCCTTTAGTGTGGCCCACCTGAATCATGGATTAATTAGCTTGATTTCTTGGCCCTGGACCTAATGTGGGATTCATCTAATGGATGGATTAGATTTCAGGTAACACAATGGTGGGCCTCATAAAAAGTTAAGGGGTATCCCTCTCCCTTTTATTTTCGATGGGGCCCACTATGATGTGTATGTAAGATCTACTCTAATCATTAGATATGTAATCCTATGTTAGGCCTAGGGACAAGAATTCAGGATGACACATGATTCAAGTGGGCCACACCAAAAGAAAAAAAAAAATGGGAGAGAGACTTTCACCTTAATTGATTCCTACAGAGCCACCATGGTGATTATATGAAAACCACTCCAACCATTAGATAACATGAAAATTTAGGTCTGGGTTCCAAAATCAGGCCCATAATTCAGTGGGCCACTCCAAGGAAAACAATTTTGAGGGGTGAGCGTTGCCTCGTACACTCAATCTTGTGCTCACCTTAATCATATATGGAGCTGAGTTTTGGGATCTAGGCTTAACAGGGGGTAATGCACCTGGTGGTCGGGGTGGATTTCACATAAACATAATGATGGGGCCCACTAGAGCCCCCACCCCTTTGCTCACAGGGTGACCTGACCCGCCTTTAGCTTATTGTAAACCTTTCTGAAAAAGAAAAAGAAAAAGAAAGAAAGATTTGGAATATAAATTCTACATTAGGTAGTTAATTGTAAAATTACATTGTAGTCATAGGTTTATTCAAAACCAAAATAAATAGAAAACAGTAACTAATTAAAATGCCCATAGAGCTACACACGAACAGGAGTAGCTCCAATGCTATTTGACTGGTTTGGAGAGGTCTGTAATGTAGCTGCTAGACTTCCCCCACATCGCGCCGGACCTGTTCTTATGGCTAGCACTGATAGGGTAGATAAAGAAGAAGTAGAAGCCAATTAAGCTGGTGGACACCGCCATGATCCAAACCAACAAATCCAATGCCAACGGTAGGATAGTCGAAACCCGATAAGCTAACAGAAGATGGAGCACCGTCAAGAGGGTCCAAATGGGAATCTTCAGCCTCTCCCTCTCCGATCCCTCCGGCAACCGATCATAAATGTATATGCACAAAAACAACAAGATGACGGATATGTAGAAGAAGAGAATGAAAGCGATGGCCAATATATCGTGGCGGGCCCGGATCACGGCAACTACAGTGTTGAAGGTGAGGAAGAAAGTAGCGAAGAAGAAGGTCACGTAGGGGAAGCCGTGATCACGTTCGTTGCTTTCGGGGTTGGACGAGATGTGCACTTGGGCGTTTTGGTTCCGTTTGGGATCCTTGTGTGATTAGATAGACGTCGGCTAACGCAATGTGGGAAATGTATTAATGAGAGAGAGAGAGAGAGAGAGAGAGAGAGAGAGAGAGTAGTGGTGATGAGGCTTGTTGTAGTGCTTGCTGTGATCCTCCTCTGAGAGAGATGAGGCTTGTTGTAGTGCTTTCTGTGATCCTCCTCTATTTATTTGTGGGAGGGTTTCGGTTTGTAAAAGAGGGTAACTTTCGTCTTTTTTCTTTTTCTTTTTTTTAAAAGAGGGTAACTTTCCTCTTTTTTCTTTTTCTTTTTCTTTTTCTTTTATTTATTTATTTATTTTACACACAGGCACCCCCAAAACAGGTCCCACCTAACATCCAAGCGCAGGAACTTCCCGAAAGACTTTCTTTGGCAGAGACCCGCGTCCCTTCGATTTTGAATTTCCAATCACGGTGGCCCCCACGTAACTACCGTTAGCATTTTGAATTTGAATTTGCGTAGCCCCGCGTCCTTTGGAAACGTAAACAAAGCTGCTTGGGAGCGAATTAGCTGTTACCCAGGTAAGACCCACCGTAAACCGTGTGGGGCCTACATATTTTTTTGTATATATGTTTTTTCATCTCCTTGTAGGCGGGATCCCAAACCATAAGCAGAATCAAATCTCCATGCAATAATTTTTTTGGAAAAAGCCAGTCTTTTCATTTTTCCCTTCATCCAGGTATTCTCAACATTATCAACAGGTTGGATGTAAAAGAAACATTATGAAAACCAAACGATGGGCCCTTTGAAAATTATCAACAGGTTGGATGGAAAAGAAGCATTAAGAAAACCAAATGATGGGCCCTTTGAAAATTTTAATGGTGAGGCACTCAATTACTACTGTTTTGGTGTGGTCCACCTGAGATTTGGATTTATTTAATTTTTAAGACCATGACCTAAAATGGCGTGGAGAAATGGATGTGTATGTGTTTTATCCATCTTGTCTATCCATTTTTGCATCTTATTTTAGGGCATGGCCCAAAAAAGACCACACCTCAAAAACTTCTTAGGGCTCACTCTAATCTTTATTTGCCATCTAACATGTTGATAAGGTTACACGAACCTGGATGAAGGGAAAAAACAAATATAAGCTTGATCTAGAACTTTCGCAGCCCTAAAAGGTTTTCAACGACAAGCATTTAATCTCCATCGTTTCTTATGGTATGGTCCACCTATATGGATCTGCCTTATTTTTTAGCTGATGCCCTAATGTAGACACCCCACCTTCGGCTACACTGTTGGTAGAGATAGCTGGATGAATGGAGGACCGTACCCCCAAATCCCAAATCCAAACTTAGCCAAACTCACCCTTGTAAGCCCCATTCCATAGCCTAGTTCAAGCCTGAACCCAGTCAACTCAGTCCTAAACATCAGCCTGAAAAACCCCCCATAAGAAAAGCCAGTCAAAAAATCCCAAAAAAGTCAAACTCACTGAGTCAACCCACTGAGTCAACCCGCTGAGTCAACCCGCTGAGTCAACTCGTCGAGTCAAAACACCGAGTCAAACCGCCGAGTCAACCCGCTGAGTCAAACCACCGAGTCGACCCGCTGAGTCAACTCACTGAGTCGACCCAGCGAGTCAAGCAGCAGCCCCGAGGGAGAGACCGTACCTCGCTGGAAATCGAGGAACGGCCGTACGGGCGGCCCATAGCAGGCCGCCCAAAATAAATTACGAGCTCTGCCACTGCTCGCTGCTATAAATACCCTCCTCCCCTTCTCATTTCAATAGACCACTCGGCCAGAGAGAGTCCGTTCGTTCGAGTGCCCTTCTCCACCCCTTAGCCCATTCCTCCACCAAGGAGAGCCCGAGTGAGGAGAGCCAAGCCCTGGTCCAGCCCAGCCTGACCACTGGTCCAAGCCTCCCAAGCCATCCAAGTCTTGATCCAGCCACTCGAAGCCAACCCTTGCGACACCTCCGTCCATCCAACTACTCTTTTTCCAGCATCATCTCATTTGCATCTAGCATAAGTGCAACATTTACTTTTCTTCCAACCCCCCTGCTTCACTGTAAGCACCTTGATTATTCAAGCACACTGCATATGTCTTAAATTAAGCACCTGTCAGTTCGAGCGTATGCTCTGGGCTTGCCTGTTGTTGGAACCTGCCCATCAGAAACTCTTACTGTTCAGACCTGCATTCATGCTTCACTATAAAGCACCTTGATTATTCAAACACACCGTATACGTCTTAAATTAAGCACCTGTCAGTTCGAGCGTATGCTCTGGGCTTGCCCGTTGTTGGAACCTGCCCATCAAAAACTCTTACTGTTCAGCCCCGCATTCATGCATCATGTCATCTATGAGAATGTACGATGATTAAAACAGACTTTCAAGTATTAGTTCGATTCTGTGAAGTAGAGACCGTACTTCGGTACGGGCAGTGTGTGGGGTGCTTAACCTCTTCCCACCCTGTAACCGTGATCCCTTACCTTGAATCTTTGGCCGCAGATCAAAAGGAGTCATTTTAGAGGAAAGGATCTTCGGATCCCCTTCTCTAGCGTTTCTACGGGGTCTAGCCGACTGTAGATTCGAAGTAACTGGCTAGTGGCGACTCTGGTCTTATATAAATTCATTTAAACACATCCAGCTTAACACGACTACCAAACAAAGCGTCGAGAACGAGGCAAGCCAGTGGCACAAACGGCGATTTCGCACCCACGCATCCTCCTCTCCTTCTTTTCCCGAAAGGGGAAGGGGCGAGAACGTCGTCGTGTGGGGAGCGCGGAAACGGCGAGGGTCCACAGAATGGCGACTCCACTGGGGATGAACTAGTCCCACTAGTCGTGATCCGACTTGAAAAACAGAATCCTTCCCGTACTTGAAAGTCACCAATCCTCATACAATCTCATCTGTATAGCATTCTACCCAAACCCAAACAAAAAAAAAAAATAGAAAATCTCAAAACCAGAAAAAAAATAGAAAATCTCAAAACCCAAAAAGAGTAGAGTACAGTCTTCACCATTGCGCCTCCTCGGGCTCAACGTACGCGGAGACAACTTCCCTTCCACAGCATAATCCGCACTCGGGCTTAGCAAGCCATGTCCGACCACGAAGAAGAAACTCATCTCCTTCCCGCTCTTGAGATGACCAAAGCGCAACTTCCAGCGCAACAGCCCATTGATAATACGCCAATCATACAGGAATTGGCACAAGGAGTGAGAGCAATGCAAGAAATGCTCTTGCAATTCATGCAAGCACAAGCCACCGCAACAGCCAACAATCAGGTTGGCCCAGTTCAGCAATCTCAGCAGCCATGCCGGGTCCTTCCGGCCTCCAGTTCGAATCAAGCGTAACCATCGGAGTCTGCCCAAGACTACCGACAGCAGCCATCTCAGCCCTTCGTTACGGGGCATCTTCCTCAGTACCTTCCTGCAACGACAGGGCCATCTCAGAGTGCTCCCGTCGCAGGGACTTCGAGTCAGCTTCCAGTCAATCTTGCAAACAACAGTCTCAGTAGATCTCAGTATGTCCCCGCCGATGGGACACCTTTTCAATTCTAGCACATCCCCGCCGATGGGATTTCAATTCAATTTCCAGCAACAGGGATAGCACTAGCGAATGCCTACAATGGGGGTCAGTGTCAAGCCCACATCAATCAGCGGACAGTGGCGAATACCCAACAAGGGGGTCACTTCCCAGCATCTCAGCCTCCTGCAAACAGGAGCACTTTTCAATTCCAGCACATCCCCGCTGATGGGATTCCAGTTAATTTCCAGCAATCTTCAATTCAGCAAGCTCCAGTTAATTTTCAGCAAGTTCCAGTTCAACCTTCAGTACAATCTCTAGTTCAATTGCAATCCTTTCAAGCACAAGTTCATCAGAATCCAGTTCAGTCATCAAATCAATTTCAGCAACCTGCGGTTGCTTTTCAGCAAGCACATAGGGTCGAAGATATCGACCACTATGCCGAAGAAGAACGTGCCTTACTCCAAGAGGCACCAGTCGCTTTTACAGATCATTCAGGACTGGACGAGTTGCGGGAGCAGTTCCAGATCTTGTAAAATCAGCTTCAACGACAACAAGGAATCGATCTACCTTCGACCAAGTTCAGAGACTTGTGTCCTTTCCCAGATGCTCAAGTACCTCAAAACTTTGAGGTTCCAAAATTCAAAAGATACGACGGCAGCGGTTGTCCCACAGCACATCTCAAGGCCTTCTGTGGAGAGCTGAGTGCAATCTCAGGAAATGAAGGGGCCCTTATTCGCTTGTTCCTAAAATCTCTGAAGGGCGATGCCCTAGATTGGTACACTTCGTTGGACTGCCACCGCATCAGGACATGGGAACAACTTTCCCAGGCTTTCGTCGACAGATTCGCGTACAATCTCAACATGGCACCCAGAAGAGCCGACCTCGCAGCTCTCAGGCAAAAGAGTGATAAGACACTATCAGCTTACGTGGGACGTTGGCGAGCTATGGCAGCTCGAATGCGAACGCCTATCGACGACGAATAACAAATCTCCATGATTGTTCATTCAACATATCCAGGCATATCCGGGTATCTCATCTCGCATCCATATGCGAATTTCTCACAATTGATCCGTGCTGGAGAGCAAGTCGAAGCAGGAATCCGTGCCGGGACAATCTCCCCATGGCCTCATCAATCCACTCCAATCAAAAGGAACAGAGTGGAAGGAAGACCTATCGGGCACGGGAATGAAAACCGCAGTGGTTCTCCTCCCCGCCCAACAGAGGTAAACAACATCAACACCACTGCTCAAGGAAATCAACATGCTCCCCCACAGGGACGTCAACAGTATCAGCAGAATCAAGTTCAGCATCAGCCTCAGCGGTATCAGCCACAATCGAATCCTCAGCCTCAACCACCTCGACAACAGCAGCAGTTCAGAGGAAACGGTCAATACTCATATCAAAATAGGCAAAACTACAGAGAGTTCAGGAAATTTACTCCCCTCTCTCAGCCACTCAGTCAAGTCATGGCTACTCTGGTGCAGAAGCAGTTACTTACTCTAATGACACCTCGGCCTCCGCCTCATCCTCTGCCACCAAACTACCGAGAAAATGAGTATTGTGCCTATCATCAAGGGCGTGGCCACACCACTGATCGATGCTATACCTTGAAGAATGCCATACAAGACCTAATTGATGACCGCAAGATCGTCATCTCGGTCCCTGGAACTTCTCCAGCAGCTTCCACCAACATCCTTCAGAACCCACTGCCTCAGCACCCAACGGACCCCAGTTCGTCTCATGGCCCTGCAGTCAATAGTATAGAAGAAGGGGACCATCTCGATCACTTCTTCTCCCCCATCCAATCCATTCATGCCTACACTTATGGGCCAACAAATCCTCCTCCGATCATGCAAGGGGCAAGTCCCTTCCCTCCTTCAGTCTCTAAGCCAGTAGTACTTGAAGGAGCACTTCCATATGATGTACCAGTTGTGCAAGGGGCACCTTACAACCATTCATGCTGGGAACCAGTCGTCCTGGAAGGAGCACAATCATACATCGAGCCCACATACGAACCTGTCATCTTGCAAGGGGCAACCCCAATTCAAGAACAATCCAATCCACGAGGGAAGGATTATACTCATCAGCAGCAAGAGCCCATTGTCTTGGAAGGAGCTCATCCAGTTGAGCCGGTCATATTGCAAGGGGTAAATCCCGGGGGCGTGTCAATCACACTACGACAGCTGGGACGAACAGAGAAACCTCCTGCCATATCAAGAGGACCAGTATTCATCCCATGGGAGCCTCCTGCTCCAGGAACGGTTAAGCCAGGACCGCAGCCTTATGTGGTCTATGAAGACAAGCCTCGATATTACCCCTTCAGCACAGGCAACAATGTAGTCCTCAAGGTAAAAGCTCCATACGAGGAAGATCTGGTACCCACACCAGCACCGTTGCAAGAACCGGTGATTCTAGAAGGCAAAGGAGAGGAAAGTTATAAAGAGGTCCCATGGCACTATCCAGAATGCGCAGAAGTAGGAAACATGAATCCCAATGGGCGTTACATCCGAAGAGATAATCAGAACAGAGGAGATCCCAAAGGCGCCCTTTCAGGCCTCAGCAACAAAAATGAAGCCGCATACGATGTGGCGACTCAGCTCAAGTCAATCCCTGCACAAATCTCAGTATGGGAGTTACTCTGTACATCTCGCATACACCGAGAAATGTTCGCCAAGACCTTGAACGATGCTCACGTCTCCTCTAATACGGCACCAGAAATGATAGCTTTGATGATTGGACAACTCCTGGCTCCGCGCGCCATCACCTTCACTGATAACGAGTTGCCACCAGAGGGACGTGATCATGGGCGATCCCTCAACATAGCCTTACGATACAAAGACCTTTGCGTCCCGTTGGTCTTTATCGATAATGGCTCAAGCTTAAATGTCTGCCCACTCAAGACCGCGGAACGTCTGGGAATCAGTCCTTCTTCATTCCGACCCAGCACCATATGTGTCAGAGCATTCGACAACACCCGCCGATCAGTGGAAGGGGAGGTCGACATAGAGGTACAGATACGTCCAGAAATCTCTACCATCACATTCCAAATCCTGGATATATTAGCCTCTTTCAACATGTTGCTCGGGCGACCATGGCTGCACAAGGTTGGAGCTGTGCCATCAACCCTGCATCAACGAGTGAAGTACATCTGTGGAAATCAAGTGATCTCTATCCATGGAGAGAAGGAACTCATCATTCCTTCCAATACTGCTGCCAATGAACCAGACATCCCTGTCATCGATATCCAGCACTCTGAAGAAGACATTCCGTTTCATAGTTTCGAATTCGAGACTGTGAACTCTATCGCCAATCCAGAACCGATAAGGGTGGATCGTGTCTTTTCACCAGCAGAGCGTCTGAGCCTCAAATACCGAATGAAGAATCACTTCAAGTCCAGAAAGGTACCGTTGGTATATAACCAACGCAAAGGGGGACTCGGATACAGGACGACCTTCATGGACAAAAAGAGGAAGAAATTTCGGTGCTCACCCATCCAATTGGTCAAGCCAGGAGAACCTTGCAAAGATCCAGGAGGGAATCAACCGGCTGCACTACACAAAGGCCTCCCGATGAGCCTAGTTTGGGCCACATGACCCCCCATTCGATGGGATCAAATTCTCGAACCGTCTAAGCCTCCTGAAGAAGAAGGAGATGAAGAAGGAAGTCAAATACAGCAGCTTAAGGACCAGGTTACTCTGATACCTGCTCCCAACCAGGGGCACAACCTGCCCACTTCAGCATCAGTCAACCAGGGGCACAACCTGCCCACTTCAATTCCAGCCAGTCAAAGGCACAACTTGCCCATCTCAACATCAATCAGCAAGGGGCACGACTTGCCCATCTCTGCAGAAGCAACATCATCAATTATCAGCCAGGGGCAGAAGCAGCCCATCCAATGGACCAAGAAAGGGAAATGGCCAGCCCTAGATTGGTCTAATGTCTAGATTCCAAACTTGTGTTTCACTGTGGAACCAGATGAACTGCAATGCGAAGTAAGTGATCCGGGAGGGACTGAGTACAACTCAGATCTCGAACCCGACCAGCAAGAAATCATGGTCATTGGGCCAGACCATGATTCTTCGCCCGAATCATCAACCCCTACCTCTTCAGGGGAGGAAGTGTGGGGTCCTGAATGGTCATCTGTTCCCCTAACTTTTGAATCAGCCAAAGAGCCATCTGAGGGCTCTGGCTTAAAAAAAAAACGCCTGTTTAAACAGCGACCGGAACTTTGGAACAAGTTGGGCTCAATCATGGTCTGCAATGCCTACTTGTTCAAAGTCCCGTGAATTTCAAAAAGCCAAAAAAATCAAAAAATTTCAAAAGCCAAAAACATCTAGCATTTTCATTTCAGAAAAATCTCAAAAACCAAAAAATATTTCTTTTCCTGCATTCAATAGTGTGCCAAGTTCGTCTAAAGAGTCACGTGAGTTTGAAGTAGAATCATATGACTTTGACATCGAATTAGACTTCGAGCTCATGAGTCTGGACGAAGCTCGGGATGAGGAAGATGATGATCCTGCTCCCGAACTTGAGGATCTCCTCAAAAAGTTTGAATATAAAGCCAATGTTGTAGCCAATGATTTTGAGACAGTAAACTTGGGGACTCCTGAGATCCCTAGGGAAGTACGCATTGAAAAATCGTTGCCACCTGAGATGAAACAGAAAATGATAGAGTTCCTAGCTCCAAGATTGTCCAACTTCGCGTTCTCATATGAAGACATGCCGGGGCTCAATGAAGAGCTCGTTGTACATCATCTGCCAACCAAAGCAGATATGAAGCCAGTGAAGCAGAAGCTTCGAAGAATGAAGCCAGAATGGGCCCTGAAAGTCTGAGATGAAGTCATCAAACAATACAATGCGGGATTCTTGGTAGTCTCCAACTACCCTGAATGGCTCGCTAACATCGTACCAGTACTAAAGAAGGATGGCAAGGTTCGAATGTGCATCGACTTCCGAGATCTCAACAAGGCCAGTCCAAAAGATGACTTTCCTTTGCCACATATCGACACTCTGGTCGACAACACTGCTGGATACAAGATCTTCTCATTCATGGACGGGTTCTCAGGTTACAATTAGATCAAGATGGCCATCGAAGATCACGAGAAGACATCGTTTATCACTCCCTGGGGAACCTTCTGTTACAGGGTAATGCCGTTCGGTCTGAAGAACGCAGGAGCAACATATCAGCGAGCAATGAGAGCATTATTTCATGACATGATGAACAAAGAGCTCGAAGTATATGTGGACGACATGATCGTCAAATCTCACACAATTGAAGGACACTTTGAAGATCTGAAGAAGTTATTCAACAGATTAGAAAAGTACAAGCTCCGTCTCAACCCTCAGAAATGTGTCTTCGGTGCAATGGGAGGTAAGCTCCTCGGCTTTATGGTGAGTGAGGATGGCATCAGGGTCGACGAGACCAAAACCAGAGCAATCATCGAGATGCCCCCTCCTAGAACAGAGAAAGAAATTCGCGGCTTCCTCGGCAGAATTCAATACATCAGTCGCTTCATCGCACAGCTCACACCTATTTGTGAGCCCATTTTCAAGCTCCTTCGGAAGAACGTTCCAAAAGAATGGAATGATGATTGCCAAGTCGCCTTCGATCGCATCAAGAAGTATCTCATGAATCCTCTAGTTCTAGTGCCGCCCACTCCCGGACGACCACTATTGTTATACATCTCAGTAGCAGCAAAAGCCATTGGCGGTGTCCTCGGCCAACACGACGAGACCGGGAAGAAGGAACAAACAATATACTATTTGAGTCGAAAGTTCACCGACTACGAGACCAGGTATTCCCCGATCGAGAAGACTTGCCTCGCCCTAATCTGGGCAACTCAGCGACTCCGTCAATACATGATTGCATTCCCTATTCTCCTCCTTGCTCACATGGATCCGCTCAAGTACCTGTTCGAGAAACCGGCACTCACTGGAAGGATAGCTAAATGGCAGCTACTCCTGTCTGAGTTTGACATCACCTATGTCACTCAGAAGGCAATCAAGGGACAAGCCCTCGCCGATCATCTCGCGGCTCACTCTCTCCTGGACTATCAGCCGCTCAAGACGTTCTTTCCTGATGAAGATCTCTTGCTTGTCGAAGGTGAAGAAAAGAAGAAGAAAGACGAATGGACGTTATTCTTCGACGGCGCAGCAAATTCTAAAGGGAGTGGTATTGGAGCAATCCTCTACTCTCCAGACGATGTCCCTATTCCTATCTCAAGGCGCATAGAATTCGAGTGCACCAACAACATGGCAGAGTACGAAGCATGCATCGCTGGCTTAAGGGAAGCCATAATCTTGGGCGTCAAGAAGCTACGAGTATTTGGAGACTCACAGCTTATCATCAATCAGACCAATGGCGAATGAAAAACCAAGGACGAGAAGTTGATACCATATCATGTGTATCTTGACAATCTGATCGAAGAATTCAAGGAAATCACCTTCTCATACATGCCCAGAGCCAAAAACCAGTTTGCCGATGCTCTTGCCACACTTGCATCAATGCTTAAGATCCCAAAAGAGCTTCAGAATGGGAGCTCACAGTCGAAATTCAAGAAGAACCTGCTTTTTGCCTGCAAATAGAAGAAGCCGAAGCTGTCCCTGATAAACCCTGGTATGCCGACATCAAGCAATATCTCGAAACCCAGGAGTATCCAGAGTCAACAACAGCAACAGATCGCCGAACCATCCAGCGTTTGGCCGGCCAATTCACCATCAGTGGCGAAGTTCTTTACAAGCGATCCTATAATCACATCCTCCTTCGATGCGTCGATGAAACAGAAGCTGCAAAGATCATGAAAGAAATACACGAAGGAATCTGTGGCCCATACATGAATGGGCACATAATGGCAAAGAAGATTCTACGACTCGGCTACTATTGGCTCACCATGGAGACAGATTGTTGCCAGCACGTCAGAAAATGCTTCAAGTGTCAGGAGCATGCAAATCAAATACATGCCCCATCATCAGAGTTATACAACCTAATCACTCCCTGGCCCTTCTCCATGCGGGGGCTCGACATCATCGGCAAGATCAGTCCCAAAGCATCAAACGGTCATGAGTACATACTTGTGGCAGTTGACTACTTCACCAAGTGGGTAGAGGCAGCCTCCTACACCACGATTGCAGCATCTCAGGTGATCAAATTCATGAAGAACAACATCATATGCCGGTATGGAATCCCCAATGCTATCATCACAGATAATGGGACCCCGTTCGTTAACAAGAAGATGGATGACTTCCTCAGCAAATTCAAGATCCAACGTCATCGATCAAGCCCCTACCGTCCTCAGATGAATGGTAGGATAGAAGCCGCAAACAAGACAATCGTCAGGATACTCGAGAAGATGGTCGTGACCTATCGAGATTGGTCAGATATGCTCCCATATGCACTTTGGGCCTATCGAACGTCTGTACGATCTGCTACGTGCGTTACTCCTTTCGAGCTTACCTACGGAATGGAAGCAGTCCTACCAGTCGAGGTGGAAATACCATCATTACGGGTGTTACTAGAAAGCGGAATTGAAGAAGGAGAATGACAACGGGCCAGATTCGATCAGTTGCAGCTAGCAGATGAAAAGCGCATGCGTGCACTAAGTCATTCGCAGTGCTATCAGAAAAGGATCGCTCGGGCTTACAACAAGAGAGTCCGAAAAAGAAGTTTCAAGGTAGGCGACATGGTCATGAAGAAGATTCTACCGTCGCACCTTCCGGATCCTAGAGGAAAGTTCAAACCCTCGTGGGACGGGCCACTGATCATCAGAGAAGTACTTCCCGGAGGCGCCCTCAGACTCACCAGCATGAGAGGAGTGGATCTTCCTGAGCCAACCAACGCCGACAACGTGAAGACCTTTCACGGGTAAGTTATTCTGACCTTATCAAGAGTTACTTTAATAGAGCTGAAGTCAAGAGGTCAAAGCTAAGACCTCTGAGAAATCATTTCCGTCCACCAACAAGTGTTTCAAATAAGGGGATTCAAAAAAAGGAAAATACAAAAAAGGGGGGATTCAAAAGGAAAAGAAAAAAAAAGAGAGAAAAAGAATACAAAAGAAAAAAAAAGAAGAAAAAAGAAAGAAAAAGGGAAGCCAAAGCAAGGCACCCAAGAAAAAAAATCAGTCCAAGAAGAAACACAGTTATCCATCCATTCATCTCAGAAGGATCTTTAGCAAAGACCGACAGCTCTATCATCGTAACTTAGGATAAGGGCTGAAAGACTGCCATCGGCCGGCAACGACGGATTCCCGACCTCTAGCCGCCGCAATTATCCAGAGATCCAGAAAGAAGAAAAAAAAAAACAAAAAAAAAGAAAAAGAAAATGTGTGCCTAAACAAAGAGGGCGGAGTGAAAACCCGAAAGGGCGCTCCGAGTAAAAACAGTGGGCATACAGCGGACTTGGTGAAAACTCGAAAGAGCACTGAGGGTAAAAACAGCATAGCTGCCAAGGGGCAGGCAAGACCAAATACCTGGGACGTGGTAAAAACCCGAAAGGGCGCCACGGGCAAAAATGACGGGAAAAAGCCGGCTGTGGTGAAAACTCGAAAGAGCACTGCAGGCAAAAATGGCTCAAATGAAAAAAAAGAAAAAAATAAAAGTGCAGGTACCAAGAAATCAGACAGTCCAGATCGGTTTAAGCAGTCACAGTTCAAGAACAAAAAGAAGTACAGTCAGGAACAAAGAGCTCTACAAACTCTGACAATCTCAAGAGGCAATAGTTTCCGTTGCCTACACCTCTAGGGAACCAAAGGATCACGCAAGTTAATCTCGAGACATCGGTCAAAGCATTGGCCGAGCTCCAGTTCTGATTCCTATATCCCGACACAAAATCCAGACACTCACTCACAAGACAACTCATGGCACAGTAGATTTTCAAACAGTTTTCTTTTTTTTTTCAATTAAATGCATCATATTTCTTTTACACATATCATATCATCTTTTTCAAAAAATACAAAAAAAAATTTCATCATCATCAATCATATATGCAAAAAAGAATGTGCAAGTGGCCAACACAATCAATCTCTACCCTCCTCCTCGGCCACATCAGGTAAGTCCTCTGACTCATAAAAAGATAGCCTCTCTCTCAACCTGCTCACCTCCATACGCAAGTAATGCGCCTCATCGCGCTCAAGGGTACGGATCGCTGTCTCCTCATCAGACAATCTCTGATCGGCAGCCAATCTCCTCGACATCATCTCACAATGATACCGAAGTGCAGAGATCTCAGACAGCAGATGGCCATGAGTGGCCAAAAGGAAGCAAGGATCAATGAAAGGGAGCTCCTCAAAAGGTTCATATGAACCAGATGAAGAGCCAGCATCTCCAAGGATATCCTGCTCATCCTCATCAGCATTCTGGTGCCAGCAAGGGATACGTCGATACAAAGACTGCTCAGCAACCCAGTACTGATATGGGGCGGTCGCCATCAGAAAAGTTCGCTGCTCAAAACCCAACAAATCAGCAGTAAAGTAACTCGCCCAAAAACAATCAATCCGGGTCCTGAAGTCAGAGGATCTAGAGGGAAGTGCTCGACGCCCGATACCCGTGAAAGCGAAAAGAGGAACATCCTGCTCATACCCAAACTGCCGCAGGAACCGGATGGGATGGTAAGAAAAGTAGGATCGAAAGCCTACCAACATCAGAGGATAGCGGTGTGTATCACAAAGCACTGGAGGAAGTGAAAGCCAAGATGACTCCCAACGAACGTTCCAGTCACGAAGTTCAGCAAACATCCTGCGATACAAGGGCTCACTCATCCTAGCTGTATGCGGAAGGAACTCCACGATATAACGCATGATGTCAGAGCTAGGAATGCCAGGAAGGGGTACAGGAACGGTCAAAGAAAGACGCTCCCATAGCCAGACCTGATCACAAAAAGGAAAAGAAGTTCAGCTAGAGCAAAGCAATTCCTAACAAAGCGAGAAGAAAAAAAAAGGTGGAAAAGATACCTGAAGAAAGGCACAACAGCCACGAAGGACACGAGTGCGGTCCAGGGCGCAGTCAGTCAGCCCATTGAACAGCTTGGCCAAGATGAGAGAAATGATCCGCTGCCGTCGAATAGCTTGGCTCATCACCTTAAAAAGCAGAGGAGTCTGGGACCTGCGCCATCCCGAGAACAGCACCTCAGCTATCAAGCAGAACATCAGTGCGTTCAGAGCGAACGTAGAATCGGCCACACTCCGAAGACCCGAAAAAAGATCATATAGTAAATCCAAAGAGAACACTACAGCATCCTGGCCGACGGCTGCAGGCCGAACAAGATAGGGGATCCCGAACCAGTTCTGCGGTGTAGCAGTCTTTGACGACGTCTTCGGCGAGAAATACTGAGTATAATCCCAAGGTAGGCCTGTCAAGCGGGCAAGCTCCTCCAAAGAGGGTCCCATCTCCATATCGTTGAACGCGAACAAGTTCAACGAAGGGACCCAGTCAATCAATGCAGCTCCGAGCATCCTCCAATCAATATCAACTCTAGCTATATGAATCAAACTGCCGAAGCCATAGGACTCCAAATCCTGAATCTCATAAGCTGACAAGCTATCAAGCCAAGCAAGCAGCCGTGGCGAGCAAGAAGGACGAGGAAGCAGCAGACAAGTCCTCACTGGCACCCCCTCCAGAACAAAAGGCCCAGAAATCAATGATGACTCATCGAGGATCAGAAGGTCGACGGGCGAAGGAGAAGGAAAAGCAGGAACCTCTGCAGAATCGACAGCCCCTGACCTACCCTCAGTAACGACTATGTCTGATATAGTCGCGTCACTGTCCGAAACTTTCATAACCTCAGCCGCATGGGAAGACTCGCCCACCTCATGAACAGAATGCGCAAAAGACCGACGATCAGGAGAAGGACGATACTCCCCATCAAAAGGGCTACCAGTAAAGATCACACCACACATCGTGGCACCCTGGCCAATCTGACCATTGAAAAATGCATCCAAACCATAAAAAAGGGTCCCGGCAACCCCGATCGAAGAATCAACGGTCAGATCTGGACCTGCGGCCCTCTCCAACAGGAAATCATGAATCCAATCATCATCCTGGCCGATCAAAGGGATCATCGAAGCATCCACACCGTCCATCATCAGGGGGACATCATCAATGACCACATCAAGTCCACCCAAACAAGTATGCCGCACATCTCGGCCCTCATCAAGAGCATCCAAACCGTCAAAGGTATCATCTGAACCATCCATACCATCCAGACATGAGATCAGCCCATCAATGTCCATCCTGGTCCCATCACCTCCATCAATCACATCATCCATGTGGCCCACATTCAAGGGATGCACAGCCTCACCTATGTCCCATCCTCCATCTCATCCATGCCATCCATTCCTCCCACAATCAAGGCCCCATTCAAATCAGAAATTCCAGCCATCCCACCATTAATGGGGCCATTCAAAGCTCCACCAACCACCAAGCTTAAGTCTTCATCAATACCCCCTCTTAATGCCCCATCTACCCCATCCATTAAAGGCATCTCCCCTTCATCAAAGCTTATTGGAAAATCTGAAGTGTGGGACCCATCATGAACAGTCCCTAAAGCCCTTGAATCTCCACCATCCATTGTTTGAGAGAGAACAAAGTGAGAAGAAGACAAAAGGAGAAGAAAGAATGAGACAAAATGAAGATTCATGGCTAGAATCGAATGATCCAGTGCAGAGAATGTGGGGGACAAGAGAAACAAACAACAGGGAATGTCCGAGCACGAGCCAGCCCAGGCCGCTCAAGAGACGAGCCCTGGGCGGCCTGCTCTGGGCCACCCGTACGGACGTGGTTCCTCTCTCTCCGCGGGATTGGCTCCAAGGTTCTTGGTAGGTGAGGCTGACAGTCCACGTCAGCAGATGGCACTCCGTGGGCCGCCCAAGGCTCCGGTCCACTCCAGATTTCGATTGAGGCTGATCAAGATCATATAAAAGGTGCCCCACCGGTCCAATCACGAAGCAATGCAGCCAGAACATGGTTGATCAAGTCAAAGAGAAGGAAAGGTGGTCAAGTGGGGGCCACAAGCAATCCAAGTCATTCAAAGATTAGATCATCATGATCTAAACCATTGAAGAACCTGCATGAGCCATCAAACAACAAGATCAAAGGGCTGATCATCAAAAGAAGGGCCAGAATCCAAGATCTAATCATCAAGTGGGCCCACAAAGCCAAGTCAAGCAATCTGAGGCGTTCAAGCCATCATCTGCACCATGAGAAACCTTCTTAGCCCCACAAATCATCAAAAGAGGTGCCCCAAAGTAAAGCCAAGGTTTCAAGTGGGCCCACATGGACAAATCTAGCAATCTGAACCATTCAAGGGCTAAATCATCAGGATCCAAACCATTGGAAAGCTTACCCAAGTCATGGAGCAGCAAGATCAAAGGTTCGATCATCAAAAGAAGTGCCAGAATCCAAGATCTAATCATCAGGTGGGCCCACAAGGCCTAATCAAGCAATCTGAACCGTTCAAATCATCATCCATGCAGTTAAGAAGTCTCATCTTCCACAAATCATTAATGGAACAAGTCAAAGGTCAAAACATCCAGACATCATCAAAGAATTTGAGACAAGTCAAAGATTGTATATTCATTCAAAAGAGCTTAATACAAAAGAAGACAAAAGCAAAAGTACAAGGCCATACAAAGCAGAATACCCAAGCAAGCTACAAGTCACCAACATAGTCATCATCATCCCTCCTCTCGTCCCGCTCCCGACGATAAAGATCCATCAAAGGAGCAGTCACCGAGCCTCCAGCATATCTGCGACGGCCCCCTGGAACATAAAGCGAAGGAAGCAGAGGCCCCTGGCCAAACAGCAAATACCACTCATCATAGTCACGATCCGGGATCGTGAAACGAAATCCGGGCTGGCCCACGAGAGCCTCAGCTCTCTCATCAGCTGGGATCCGAGCAGCTGGAGGAGGTGCAGAACAGGGGACCCGAGCCACCCCAGTGACTTGCCGAAGCAACCTCTTGCCCAGATACCACTGAAAAGATTCAGCATCGGAAAGCATGATACGGAGACATGAAGCATCATATGCCTCCACACGCTGGGAGGTATAATAGAGAGGAAAGCTGGCATACGGCAACCGAGTGAGCTGCAGCAAATGAGGTCACCACGATCAGTCACAGTACAGCACGGGGGGTAAGGAAAGCAAGATACTTACGTCCTCAACAGTCAACCCGTCTATGTCAGCACGCCAATTATCCCCAGAAACTCGGGAGTTCCGCTGACGGTTTTGCTGGTGCCAGTACATGTGGCGATACAAAGAGGGTTCAACATCGTCTCGCATCCTCGGCGCTAGATGGGGAAAATGGTCATAAAAGCAGGTCTGGGCAAAAAGCACACCTAATGATCAGAGAGAGAAAGAAGGTGAAAGCCTACAGGAAAGGTGAAAGAAGAGATACCTCAACGACAGGCCAAAAACCTGTGAAGGACCGGCTATGCCGACAGGTCTTGTCCAGACCTTGGAAGATACGGGTCAAGATAGCCCCGTTCCAGTTATAGGGATGATGAAGATCCTCGACTGTTAATGTCAGATTTTGTAACGAGATCTTTCGGCTTTTCTCCTTCGCTTCAGGAGAGATTTCCACCACCAGACCTGAAATAAGACAGCGAATAAGGGTGGCTGGGGACCAGCCGTTAGCCCTCCGACGCTTAAGTTAGGCCACAGAAGAGAAGCCAAGCAAAACGGGACCCAGCTTGAATGATCAGTACCTACCTTTCTCCTCATGGAGTCACTCCCTTATATAGATCTGAGGCTAGCCAATTTTGTTACATAAGATATCAAAATCCCGATGATATCGCGTACGATACTGAAATCTCGCTGATCTCGGAGGACAAGATCCTTATCCTCAAAGGCAGTATCTATTCGAATAACTCCTTCCGGCAATCACGTTTCTTGATAGCAATCTGAGATTAGGAACCACCAGAGAAGATAAGCGCAAAGACCAACCTATACAGGCTGCGTTATCGTCATGGTAATAATGCTGATTGCTCGTAGTTGGAGTCATAGCTACCGAAAAGGGAGGAGACGCCGAAAGGAAGAAGACCATCCGAACCAAAAGACTCAGGACTATTCTGATGTCGGGAGCTGCTCGTGTCAGGGATGCTCGCTTTCGTGAAGTGCGACCCCTCCTGACGAGCCCGAGCAGATCTGCTCGCATCAGGGACGCGCGACCTCTTCTAAAGAGCACGAGCCGAGCTGCTCGCATCAGGGACGCGCGACCTCTTCTAAAGAGCACGAGCCGAGCTGCTCGCATGAGGGCCGCGCGACCTCTACTAAAGAGCACGAGCCGATCTGCTCGCATGAGGGACGCGCGACCTCTTCTAAAGAACACGAGCCGAGCTGCTCGCATCCGGAGACGCGATCCTTCCGCGAGTACGACCTGGACTCCTCGCATATATGATCACGACCCTTCACTTTTTGCCAGACTGTATTAGCCTACAACAGAAGCCCCCCAAACCCTTGGTATTGAAGAACTATGCCAAGGGTTTGCTAGTGTTGACAGCTGGGTTCTGGCAGACAATCGCGCATGATTCACTTATCGTGCTTCCGCATTTATGATGACCAGCTTTTGCGCAGCTTTCTCTGCCGCCAGAGATGAAGCGTCAGGTGCCACGTGTTTCCGTATTTAATGCTAGCGTCCGTTCGTCTGACGTGCCGGATGAGAATCTGCCGCGTGTCCAGCAAATCAAGCGGAATGATTGCATATAAATATCGGACTTAGAGAAATTCCTTCATTTCCGGATTCCATTGCTGCAGAGTTTTCTTCTTCTTCTTCCTTCTCTATTCTGGAGTGAAAAACCTCTTTACGGAGGTACCCTTCTTTCTTTTTTCTCTTTCATTTCATCTTCCATCTCCCTTTTATAATGGCGGAAATCTCTGACGAAGAGATTATTCCTCTGGGAGATGAAACCCCTGACTCCTCTGAATCCAATAACGCCAGAGTACCGGCTGGGAGGTATTCTGCCTCCGGTTACTCTTCCATCTTGACGGAGGAAAGACTCTCTAACCTTAGAGAGGTTTATAGGGTTCCAGACTCTGTTTTATTCAGACTGCCTGGGAGAGGGGAGACAGTCGATGCACCACCGCCTGGGTGTGTGGCTGTTTACGAATACTTCTTCAAAGTGGGCGTACGTCTTCCCCTCCACCCCTTTATTCGAAACTTCCTCCGTCTCTACAAGATTGCCCCGGGCCAACTTATAGTTAACGGCTGGCGGGTTCTTCTAAGTGCTTTCGTCCTTTGGAAGCAGGCGGGTAACGAGGAGTTAACCGCTGAGGAATTTTTGAGGTTATTCCAGCTGAAGAAGGCGCCAGCTAGCGAGGGTTGGTATTACCTCTGCTTCTGGCACCGGAATAACTTCATTTTGGGGAACCCTTCTTCCAACTGCCCGGGATGGAGAAAGAAGTGGTTCTATGCCTCCGGTAACTGGGAGTCCGAGATGGGATCCGACCCCAAAGGCCATAATGTTAATCGCCATTTTGGCGAAGGTGGGTTAAGTGCTTGTTTACTTGTCCGAAAGGAAACAATAGCCTTGCTGTATTGACGATTTAATGAACTTTCTTTTTGCTCTCAGGAATTCCAATTGGTGTGAAGCCAAATCTGCGAGGAGGGCTCAACGAAAAACTTGTCAAAGTCTACAAGCTCCCTGCGGCTGCGCGCCACGTCAGCACTGCTCTAGAACTTCGTCATCTTTGTGCAGTTGGTCTCACCTTCCGAGAAGAGATGACGAATGTTGGCGATAAGAGAGGCGCACTGGGGGTACTTCCCCGGCTGAAGGGCACTGCCTCGAAGAGGCAAAAGAAAACTGCGGGAGGTCCTTCAGCTGCGCCTACTCCCGCAGAGGGGCCTGCTCGCGGACCCCAAGCCGCCTCTGGAGGAGTCGCGAGCACTTCTCGTACGACCGCGACCCCTCCGGTCAACGCGACCCCTCTCTCCACCGTGCCCCCGCCAGCTGACCTTCCTCGCCCTCCAATCATCGAGGTGGCCGACAACTCACCGAAGGGTGATCGAAGAGGGGGAGGCCTCCCTCCAAAGGGGCCTCCAAGCGAGCCTACTACTGCTCG
Organism: Liriodendron chinense; assembly: GCA_003013855.2. Classification (NCBI taxonomy): domain Eukaryota; kingdom Viridiplantae; phylum Streptophyta; class Magnoliopsida; order Magnoliales; family Magnoliaceae; genus Liriodendron; species Liriodendron chinense. Next base: position 3,576,348 of record PVNU02002146.1, read on the forward strand.
CGAATTGTTAATGCCCGTCCCTGGCGTCGCGAGTGCTCGCGACTCGGGGCCCAAAGAGATGGTCGTAGCCCAGGCTTCGGGCTCGGGGACTTTTGTCATTCCTCCACACTTGCATCCAATATGCGAGTTTATGTTTGACAAAATTTCCCCCAACTCCTTTGGGAGTCTCCCCGAACCAAGCCCTGAAGCCCTCTCCACCGACATTGGGGTGAGATTGTTACAGGTAACTACATATTCGTGTTTTTCGTCCCTGATAAGGTAGATCGCTTTAATTTACTTCCTTTCTCACACACATGTATTTTGTTTTATATAGAGCTTGGATCTCACGCTTCGAGTCAGACGTGACATCGAAGCAGCTCGCCGCAGCGTGGAGGATGCGGAGAAGAAGAAGAAGATGATGGAAGTAGAGGTCCAAGGGAGGGACCGCTTGGTGAAGGCCTTGGAGGTTCAAATCTCCAAGTTGGACGAAGAGAAGAAGATTCTCCTGATCAAGATCCAATCCCTGACTGAGCGCTTTCAGTCAGTGGACCTCCAGCTCGCAAAGCTTCAAGAGATCCATTCTAAGAGCGAGAAGGAGAAGGAGATTTTTCGCAAGGATAAGGTCCAGCTTGAAGAATGGCTCAAGGATGCTCGGACCAAGTTCGAGGAGGCTCGGACCCAGCTCGGGGAGGCCCAGAAGCGACTTAATCAGCTGAAGGATGACTCCATCCACTGGGAGGAAGAGCGAGTGGCTCTCGTTCAGATGGTATCTGATGAGGGTCCTCGCGCAGTTCAGGAGTTTCGTACTTCTCAACTTTATGACGAGGAGCGATACGAGGCGTACATCGCTGGTCGCGATTTTGCGGTCAGGGTTATGCAGCTAATTGCTCCAACTTTTAACGTTGAGGAGTTCGACAGAGTGGCATTCGAGGTTGCAGCTAAAGAAAGGGCTGCTGCTGAGAACGAAGTCACCGGGGCAACAGATGTTGCTCCTGCTCCTGAAGCTGGTCCTGAAGCTGAGAGCCGCGAGCCTGCGCAAGAGGATGACCAACCTTGACCTCGGCAGCTTCCCATATTATGTTTTTTTTTTTTTTTTTTTTTTTTTTTTTTTATAGAGAAGAGATCTGTAATTGTAAGGTTATTATTTTAATGAACACTTACTTTTTTAATATTGTGTATTCTTCTCTTTCCTTCATTGTTGCTTTGTTTTGATCCCATTTGATTCATCAGGGGATGCGACCCACTAATGCGAGCACGAGCTTCGCTGCTCGCGATTTTAGAGTGCATGACCGCGAATTCGATCACGAGCCGCAGTGCTCGCGATTAGGGTGCATGACTGCGACCCTATTCAAGCATGCGCTATGCTGCTTCGCATTTTGGAATGCGATCACTCAATCCGGGGGTCGCGTGACCATGTCCACGTTGAGATAGACTGATCTATCGATTGAGATTTCGATCCTACCAAGGGCAGGAGGTTGGTCAAGAGATGGTATACATCCTCTTCAGGGCTTGTTCAGGTCCATGTAAATGGAGAAGCAACCAACTAGTAACAACTTCAATCCTACCAAGGGTAGGCAATTGGCCAAGAGGATGTGTAAGCATTCTCTTCAGGGCTATCCAGGTCCATGTAAATGGAAAAGCAACCAACTGATATCTTCTATTTTATTCATAAAATATTGTAATGAACTACATCGAATCTAGGGATAGTATCGTAGCAAATGCTCCACGTGCCAAGGGCGACGTACGGGCTTCCCCAGCATGTCTTCAAGATAATAAGTACCAGGTCGCACAACCCTGATAACCCGATACGGGCCTTCCCAATTTGGATCTAATGAACGGGCAGGAACTCCAAGATTTTGCCTTAGTACCAAATTTCCGGGTTGGAAGGATCTGGGCCGAACCCTAGCATTTCGATATCGAGCAATACGTTGTTGATACGCTGCCACTCGCACTTGAGAAGCATTTCTTCGCTCTTCCAGGAGATCGAGATGAAGTCGAAGGTTTTCGTGATTGCTCGCGGGATCGTACTGCTCGATCCGATATGAGGGGACTTGAATTTCCACCGGTACCACTGCGTCAACACCAAATGCTAAGGAGAAAGGAGTTTCACCTGTTGATGTACAAGCCGTGGTTCTATAGGCCCATAATACCTCTGGCAGAAGTTCTGGCCACACCCCTTTACATTCACCTAGCTTGGTCTTTAAATGGTGCTTTATTATTTTATTTACTGCCTCGACCTGCCCATTCGCCTGAGGATGATATGGAGAAGTGCGGAGATTACGTATTTTCCATTTGTCGCAAAATTCATCAAAGGCTGCGTTGTCGAACTGCGTTCCGTTATCGGTAATTATAGTATGAGGAAGCCCGAAACGACATATGATATTTCTCCATATAAACTTAGTAGTCTGTTTTTCAGTAATCTTGGCTAACGGTTCTGCCTCGGCCCATTTGGTGAAATAATCAACCGCCACGATCGCGAACCTATTCTGTCCTTTTCCCATAGGTAAGGGCCCGATGATATCGATCCCCCATTGGGAAAAAGGCCAAGGGCTATCCACTGGGGTCATCCGCTCAGACGGTACACGAGGTATGGGTAGATATCGTTGACACTTGTCGCATTTTTTAGAAAATTCGATGGCGTCTGCTTTCATCGTGGGCCAATAATATCCTTGCCTCATCGCTTTATATGCCAGGGATCGCCCCCTGGGATGATTACCACATGCCCCCTGGTGTATCTCATCTAGAACACGATATGCTTCTTCTGGATGAAGACACCTTAGATATGGCAAGGAGAAGCTTTTTCGCAACAATATTCCATCTTGTAAGGTGTACCTGGCAGCTCGAAGCCGAATTTGTCTCGCAGCTTTCTTGTCTTCTGGAAGGTATCCATCTCTGAGGTAAAGGATGATAGGATCCATCCAGCATGGAGACGATTGTGCCGATTGAACTTGCTCTAGAGTCACTTGGTCGATACTCAAGTTCTGACGATGTTCGATGGGGATCGAATGTGATAACTCTGATTCCGGCGCAGAAGCGAGTTTTGCCAAGGAATCGGCAAGTTGGTTCTGCTCGCGAGGGATATGAATTATTTTATAAGTCTTCAACTTAGCGAGCAGGATGAGGACACGAGACTTGTATAAGGCCATTCTTTCTTCTTTGGCTTCGAATTCACCAAGAACTTGGTTGACAATGAGCTGGGAGTCGCTATGAATTATCAAATTCTGGACTGCGAGTAAAATGGCCAGTTCGAGGCCAACAATTAGGGCCTCATATTCTGCTTCATTATTGGAGATGCGTGATTCGAAACGCAGAGCGTATTGAAAATGCGACCCGTCGGGAGCCGCTAAAATCAGACCCGCTCCACTACCAGTGGCCCGTGACGATCCGTCCACGAAGAGCGACCATGGAGGCTGGTCGCTGGTCCTGACATTATCTTCAGAAGAATACGTAAATTCGGCTATGAAGTCGGCCACGGCCTGGCCCTTGACTGCGGTCCTAGGACAGAATGAGATATCGTGCTCACTGATTTCGACCGCCCACTTAGTTAAGCGCCCGGAAGCCTCAGGTTTTTGAAGGACTTGTCGTAGTGGATGATTTGTTGGTACTAAAATAGCATGTGCTTGAAAGTAAGGTCGCAGTTTTCGAACTGCCGTGATTAAGGCTAGGGCCAGTTTCTCCATATCAGAATACCTATTTTCTGCATCGACCATTGCTCGACTGATATAATAAACGGGCCTTTGCACCCCGGAATCTTCTCTTATTAAAGCGGCGCTAACAGCCGTGGAAGACACAGATAAATAAAGAATGAGTTGCTCATGAGCTACAGGTTTAGATAAAATGGGAGGAGTGCTCATGTATTGCTTCAGTTGCTGGAAAGCTTCTTCACACTGAGGTGTCCACTTCCAATCAGATTTGGCCGTTGCACGAAGGAGTTTGAAGAAGGGCAAACACTTGTCAGATGCTCGCGAGATGAATCTATTCAATGATGCGATGCGACCTGCCAGACGCTGAACGTCCTTCAGAGTAACAGGGGATTTCATCTCTATCAATGCTTTAATCTTTTCAGGATTTGCCTCAATTCCACGCTGGCCAACCATGAACCCAAGAAATTTCCCTGCAGACACTCCAAACGCGCATTTTTCTGGATTTAACTTCATTTGATACTTCCTCATCAGATCAAAAGCTTCACGAAGATCTGAAATGTGGTTATCTTCGACGATGCTTTTCACGAGCATATCGTCGACATAAACTTCCATATTCCTACCGATTTGAGCAGCGAACATTTTGTTGACAAGACGTTGATAGGTGGCCCCTGCATTTTTAAGACCAAACGGCATTACCTGGTAGCAATATAGTCCTCGATCTGTGATGAAGGCAGTATGCTGGCTATCAGGTGGATGCATCATAATCTGGTTGTAACCAGAATAAGCATCCATAAAGCTGAGGAGAGCATGTCCAGCTGTCGAGTCGACCAGCTGGTCGATTCGCGGTGTCGGAAAGCTATCTTTGGGGCACGCTTTGTTCAAATCTGAATAGTCGACACACATCCTCCATTTGCCATTAGCTTTCCGGACGAGAACTACGTTTGCGACCCACTCTGGGTAGTCAACTTCCTTTATGAAATTAGCCGCGAGTAGCTTTTCAACTTCAGTTTTGATTGCCATTTGTCTTTCTGCAGTAAAGGCACGTCGACGCTGATGTACGGGTTTATGCTTCGGGTCAATGTTGAGACGATGTGCGATGACATCAGGATCGATGCCTGGCATATCTTTATGAGACCAAGCAAACACATCCTTGTATTCGATGAGAAAACTGATCAAATTTTCACGATGGATAGTGGTCAAGGAGGACCCGATGCACACGATCTTAGATGGATCGTCTTCGGTCAGGTGGATCGCCACTGTTTCCTCCCCTGGAGTTCCCGACTTCAGAGCATTCTCTCTCGGATCCAACGAGGTGGTCGAGGGATCACCGGGCGATCCTTGAGTTATTTGCAGGATGGGCGTCGCTTGAGCCTTCTTTCGATCTTGGAGGGCTATCTGGTAACAGGACCGTGCCTCCTGCTGACTTCCTCGCACGACCCCTATGCCATTTGGTGTCGGAAATTTAACGCATAAATATGAAGGGTGCAAGGCCGCTCCAACCTTAGTTAGTGACGGTCTCCCCAAGATAGCGTTATACGCTGATTTTCGATCCACGACGAGGAAGTTTACGAAGACGGTGGTCTTCGCTGGACTCTCCCCAAAGGTGACTGGGAGATCGATGCTTCCTTCTGGTGTCACCACTTCTCCTCCAAAGCCGACAAGAGGGGTCGATACTGGCTTGAGGAGGTTTCTGGCTAGTGCCATTTTGTCGAAAGCCTCCAAATACAGAATATCGGCCGAGCTACCTGTATCCACCATAATTCGATGAGTCAGATAATTTGATACCTTTAGTGTGACTACGATGGAATCTTCATGAGGGAAATGAATTCCCGCTGCATCTTCGAGGGTGAAAGAAATTGGGGGATGGTTAGCTTTCGAAGAGTTGGACGTTTGTTCCAGCCAATAGATCTGCTGGGGTTCTTTGGACGCCTTTCGGGCGTATGCCTTTCTTGAAGCTTGAGAGTCACCCCCGCAAGCTGGACCCCCGACGATAGTGCGAATTTCTCCTGTGGGCTCAGCATCCTCTTGGTCGGTTTGAGACGGTTCCTTTTGGCGAGATGAGGCTTTCGCCCTTTCTGGTGACCGATTTCTACGAGCAACATAATCCTGGAGATGGCCTTTTCGGATAAGTGCTTCGATATGGTCTCGTAGAGAGATACAGTCCTGAGTCCTATGCCCGTGATCTTTGTGAAAGTAACAGAACTTGCTCTTATCCCTCTTCTCGGGATCGGATTTGATCTTTGCGGGCCACTTCACATACGGCTTTTGTTTAATCTCCATTAGAACCTTTTCAGGGGATCGATTAAGAGGAGTGTAATTATGATATTTACCAGAGTAAGGCTTCCTGGGAGAACGATCACGTTGATCACGACGGTATTTCTTATCTGTAGAAGAAGTTCCTTCTGGCTTGCGTTTCTTACTTTGTACTCCATGGCGTGTCAAAGCGACTTCTTCCGCATTGATATATTTCTGAGCTTTGGCTTGGAATTCCGCCATAGTTTTCGGCGGGCTTTTATCTAAGGCAAACCTGAATTTCTCGCTCGTTATTCCAGCGATGAGGGCTGTGAGACCCTTTTCTTCAGTGTAACTCTCGGTTTGAACGGCTTCGGCAGTGAACCTTACTGTGAACTCTTTTATTGTCTCTCCATGTTGCTGTTTTAGATTCATCAGATGGGAGGCTGGCTTTTTAATGCGAATACTTCCCATGAATTGAGAAAGAAATATCTCCGATAATTGGGAAAAAGAACTGATGGAAAGAGGCTTTAACCCCCGAAACCACGTACGAGCCGCTTCCTTCAATGTAAGGGGAAAAGCCCTACACATGATTTCTGAACCATGTCCCTCCAACTCCATGAGGGACCTATATGTTTCCAGATGTTCTAGAGGATCGCCAATACCTGTGTACGGAGCGATAACAGGCGTTCGATACTTTCTGGGCAACGGGGCCTCCATGACCTTGCTTGTGAAGGGAGATTCAGATTGATGTATTGCCGCCATGACAGCAGACGGTCGATTTGCCTGGTATCTCTGCTCCATGACATCAAAACGGTCTTGGATTCTTTTGAGATCTCCTTCCCATGGCAAGGTATAGCTAGACGTTTCGGCGGTGGAGCCTTGCGGTAGAGGTTGTCGAGACGAACTGGAATGTATAGAATGTGGAGACGGCACAGGGGGATGGCCGCCGAGTGGTGGGACCTGTGGTTCATCCACGGAATGTCTGGAGGCAACTGGTATGGGTGGCGGTGGTAACCCTTCGGAGGGTTGTCTTTGCGGTTCAGGGAAGTGCTGATCAAGCCGATTTGACAGTGCCTGAACTCCAGCGTTTAAAGTTAGGAGAGTGTTCCCGAGGAATCGTAGGACATCATCCTGATTTCCAGAAGCCCCCAATAATGGATTTGTTGATGGCATATTTGGGGCTTCTTGAGGGATATCCGTCGGAACAGGTGGGAGGGCAGGTGCGGATTCCGTCTCACCGGGCGGAGGTGGTGCCTGCCTTGAAGTTGAAGGATGAACAGTCTTTTTAGGAGGCATCACCGAAGGATTTTGATCGGTGGTTAACACGATTGATTTTGATGATCAAGTCGTTCCCACAGACGGCGCCAAACTGTTAATGTCAGATTTTGTAACGAGATCTTTCGGCTTTTCTCCTTCGCTTCAGGAGAGATTTCCACCACCAGACCTGAAATAAGACAGCGAATAAGGGTGGCTGGGGACCAGCCGTTAGCCCTCCGACGCTTAAGTTAGGCCACAGAAGAGAAGCCAAGCAAAACGGGACCCAGCTTGAATGATCAGTACCTACCTTTCTCCTCATGGAGTCACTCCCTTATATAGATCTGAGGCTAGCCAATTTTGTTACATAAGATATCAAAATTCCGATGATATCGCGTACGATACTGAAATCTCGCTGATCTCGGAGGACAAGATCCTTATCCTCAAAGGCAGTATCTATTCGAATAACTCCTTCCGGCAATCACGTTTCTTGATAGCAATCTGAGATTAGGAACCACCAGAGAAGATAAGCGCAAAGACCAACCTATACAGGCTGCGTTATCGTCATGGTAATAATGCTGATTGCTCGTAGTTGGAGTCATAGCTACCGAAAAGGGAGGAGACGCCGAAAGGAAGAAGACCATCCGAACCAAAAGACTCAGGACTATTCTGATGTCGGGAGCTGCTCGTGTCAGGGATGCTCGCTTTCGTGAAGTGCGACCCCTCCTGACGAGCCCGAGCAGATCTGCTCGCATCAGGGACGCGCGACCTCTTCTAAAGAGCACGAGCCGAGCTGCTCGCATCAGGGACGCGCGACCTCTTCTAAAGAGCACGAGCCGAGCTGCTCGCATGAGGGCCGCGCGACCTCTACTAAAGAGCACGAGCCGATCTGCTCGCATGAGGGACGCGCGACCTCTTCTAAAGAACACGAGCCGAGCTGCTCGCATCCGGAGACGCGATCCTTCCGCGAGTACGACCTGGACTCCTCGCATATATGATCACGACCCTTCACTTTTTGCCAGACTGTATTAGCCTACAACATCGACTAAATGAAGAAACTTAGGATCAACCCTCTCATTCGCATGGCAAAAAAGGAAGGACCCGAAGGCATAAGTGATCATAGCCCGGGCTTTATGGAGGGCCTCTCGCTCGGTGGTGGGGATGACGGAGGCAAAAATGTTGTAGAACCATCGCATCTTTACTTGGTGGCCTTGGAATTCACCCTCAGGTGGGACATCACCGACGAGCCGTAGCCAATCAGTGGAAGTGAGGGGAGCCAGAGAGCCGACTTGAGGAACAACTGTTCCATGAAACGGAAAGCCTACTTGCATATAAATGTCCAGGGGAGTTATTCCCCATTCACCACAAGGGACCTGGAAGGTGTGGGTCTCGTCCCGCCACCTCTTGCAAAGGGCCGCGAGCATCATGCGGTTAGCATCGTTGTTACGAAAACGTAAGGTGAGGAGGCCAGCAAAAGGAGTACCATCCAGTACTCGTTCAAGCAAGGGCTGTGGATCCTTCACCCAGTTGTCCCAGTGATCCCTGGTACCTCGACCCTTGATAGCAGGAAGAGGTTGATGCTCCATAGCTAAGGAACACATGTGGTCCCCTCGGCGGACGATGAAGGCAGGATCATCCTCATCAATCACTCGGCGACCTCTGGTACCATCCGACATTGAATTCTACAAGCTTGGCAAGGTAAGTCCCTATCCCTTTACCCTCTAAAATCCAAATTACCATCCAGGAAACCCATGGGATTGGGCTCACATTTAAATGCAAGATCTAAAGTCCAACTCCATGTGTCACCTAGGATATGTGTTGGGCCCATTAGAGAAAGTAAGGCCCACCTTAAAGAGGGTTGCATGGCATGCCTTAGGTAAGAAAAGTCCATCATCCAAGGACACATTTTGGACAACAAATGCACTCAAGTGTCACGAGATCAACAAGGGACAAGAATCCTACTTCACATGAGAAATCCCCTTTCAAAGTCTATATGTGGCCAAGGATTGGTCCACTTTTATGCCAAGGCCATGATTCTCATTTAAGGTGTTTCCACGTTTTTACACATGTACATGGACAAGTGGAGAATAGGAGGGAAATGGGCCCCCAAGAGCAACCCAAATGACTCATCTCAATGGATTGGAGAGAGCACATAGCCCACTTTGAAGAACATGAGGACCCATTCATGGGTTAACCATGGGCAACCTTATGTGCCTCATCTTGATGAAAGTTTTGACCATGAGAATACAACAAGGAGGTCTACCCACAAACATATGAATCAAAGAGGCCAATGGTAAGAATTTTGATGCACATAGCCCACATGAGGAGTCAAAGTTGGAAATGCCCATGAAAAGGCAAGTTTGGGCAACTTATGTGCACCAATTTCTTTACAAAACAAGGAGACCACTTGAGCACACAAGGGCATGGCTTGATGAGTCACCCAACCATCATGAAAATGGATAAGAATGGCACACATAGCCCAGTTGAAGATCAAAATCCAAAATGTCCCTAAGCATGGCACAAAAATGGGCAACTTATGGGTATCATTCTTTCTCACAAATTGAAGAAGAAATCACTCATACTTGAGAATGATGGTGGATGACCCACCAAGCCCCCAAAGAAAAGATCAAGGAGCCATGGTTGTATGGATGGCTCACTTGAGGATCATCCATTTGAGGTTGATAACATTAAGGGGAAACTCTTGAGAACCACATCCCTACCACAAGGAAAAACCATTTGAACTTAGTGAGATTGTTGGAACAACTCACTCATGGGACTTGTAGATGATCAAGTAACTCAAGTCCTCCATCCATAAAAAAAAAAAAACATAAAAAAAAGAAAATCCTACATGCATAAAGTGTAGGGGGGCACACATGGTTCAAAGAAGTGCACAAGTTTCAATGAAGGCCTAAAAGCCCATCCATATGGAAAGACTCCAAGGAGCCCACTACACTTTGTACAAGGATGTACATCATAATAAAAAAATGGTGGAAGATTTGGGCTATTTGCCCATAAAGGCCCAACTAAGAAATCTAGCCCACTTGAGATCCAAGTGAAGAATGGGCTAGTCACCTTGGTCCATACATATGTGAAGAAAGATGGGGACACCCAAAGTGAGCCCCATGAGCCCAAAACTTGAGATGGGCCCTACCATGCCCATGGGCCCAAACCTTAAAAATAAGATGGAAAAGAAAGGAAGAGCATTAAGGAAAAATGACAAGGGCAAGAAAGCATGAGGGAGCCCAAAATGAAGCATTGGGCCCATCAAATATACCAAGGGCCATGACTTCACTTTGAGCCCATTTGATACATATGAAAAGAGGCCCAACTCCCATAAAAAAGATAGAGTATTTTACCATGCACACTTGATGACATGGCAAAATCACCCTTTACATACACATGAAGGGAGTGTGAAAAGAAGAAAGAAAAAATGAAGTGGAGAGCTTGCAATGTCCTTCTCCATGCACCACCTTTGAAAAAGACTTGAGATTTAGAAAATGGCCAAAAACACTTAGGCCCACCCTCACTCTTTTTGGAATAGTTACATGGAAAAAGAAAAGGGTCATGAGAAGAGATAATGAAGAAGGAAAAGGACAAGAAAGGGAAAGGAAGTGGTCCATACCTTTACCACTCACCAAAGAGAGACCACCTTGCTGTCCCAAAACTTCTCTAAGGCCCACCACTTGAAAAGAGCAAAGGACCACCAAAGAAGAGAAAGAAAACTTGAAAAAAGAGAGAGTATGAGAGAGAAAAGAGAGAGATTGCACGTTGAAGGGGGCAAGGGTGCCCCATGTTATATAGAAAAGGGGAGGGCACCCTTTTACCCAACCCACCGAAGAGACCGGGGGTCAGAGACCGTCCGGGCGGCCCATAGGAGGCTGTCCTACCCCCTACCTAGGTGAATCGACTTCACCTCCCCTCTCCTTGGGAAGAACTCCTCCTTGGGAAGGGTGGTTGCAAGTGAATCTTGTACCTCCATGTAAGAATGAAGTGATGGAAGAGAATGGTGAGAAAAAAGAAGAGATCTCACCAAAATCTCATCTTGTGAGAAATTGGGGAGAAATTGGCTTGATGATGTGGAAAAGTTCCATGAAATTTTCAAGGAAAAGGAAGAAAAAGATTGACTTGGCCAAACAGTGATCTCAACCATCCAGGGGTATGACCTGATGATCCGAACCATTCCAAGAAGAATTCCCGTAGTCTCCAACCTGGATTGCTGCCCTCTTGTACAGTTTTTGGGTCCGAAGACCTTAAACTACGTCGGGATCAATATCCCGAAGGATTTTCAATAAAAGCCGGTATCGATCTTAAACAAGATCCACTGATACCGGATATTTTCCAAAAAAAAGAACAAAAAATAGGTTTTCCCTGGCGTGTACAGTTTTTGGTCCGAAGACCTTAAACTACGTCGGGATCAAGATCCCGAGGGATTTTTAATAAAAACCAGCATCAATCCCAGCAGTTCAGGCTAAGATCTGATGACTTGGATCATTTCTAAAAATCACAAAAAGAGTGTATTTTCAGCATGTATAGTTTCTGGTCCGAAGACCTTAAACTACGTCGGGATCAACATCCCGAGAGATTCTTAATAAAAACCAGCATCGATCCCAGCCGTTCAGGCCAAGATCTGATGATCTGGATCATTTCGAAAACGAAAAAAAAAATGTGTTTGCCCCCTTTTGTACAGTTTCTGGTCCGAAGACCTTAAACTACGTCGGGAACAAAATCCCGAGAGATTTCCAATAAAAACCAGTGTCAATCTTGACCGTTCAAAATTGAGATTTTATGACCTGGAACAGTTTTTGAAAAATCATAAAAAAGAATGCACTTTCAGCATGTATATAAAGTTTTTTTTATGGTTCGAAGACCTTAAACTACACTGGGATTAATTTCTCGGGGGACCTTTCTTGCTTTCAACCAAAAACCGGCATCAGCCTTGATCAAGGTTCGATAACCCGGATCATTTCAAAAATACCAAAAGTATTTTAAAGCTTTCCACAAAAATCAGCATCAATCTCGATCATTCGAGCTGAAATCTGGAACTTTTTCCAAAAAACACAAAAAAAAAATGATTCACCAAAAATTTCAACTGCACAAATTCATCTCCAGTGGCCCGAAGACCTAAAACTACACTGGGATTAACTTCTCGGGGGCTTTCTTTCCTAACCTGTTCCAGGCATGGCTGACACTTGATCGTACGGGTGTCTGGAATCTTTTAAACAGGTAAGGGCTGAGGCGGGCAAAACTCCGCAATCCTGTTCGTGTTGAACGCACCGTAATAGACAACCTTGATTTGGAAGTCGCTGTTGAATCTGACGGATGTTCCCTGTTCCTAAAACTCATGAAGGGGATTAAGGCTGTTGGGAGGTGGAGTGCACCCTCACGGAATTGTGAGCAACGTAAGGCCCCAAACTGGATTGACTAAGGGAAATGTGAGGATATGGCTCATTTTGTGGCCGAAGGAGTCCATCGGACGATACGTGGTCTATGTGCATTGCACATGAGGAACAGGCAACTTTGTGGGTGTGTTGACTGAAAACCCTCAAAATCTCCTCATCCGAAGATGTAAAACTACGGCACTTAACTGTGTGAGACTCGTCTTGCTCGCTGACGTAAAATGGATCGGGTGCCTTACTAGCAGTAGAAGCTGGAAGTGGATGAAAATTCCATACTTTTCCCTGCATTTCATAAAAATCACAAAATATAAAAACATTGCAAAATCACTTTTTCAAAAATCACAAAAAATATTTCCCTTGCTTTCAAAGAAAATATTTCGAAAATCACAAAAAATATTCCCTGTGTTTTCAATAAACCGATCTCTATCCTGACCTCTCAGATAAAGATTCGGATCACATATTTACAAAAATCACAAAAATTGTCACTGTCCCCCAGCACTACACTTCAGGAGTCTTAAACTCCGCTCACTTCACAGTTTGGGATGACGGATCCGATCGCCCGCAAATTAGAATCTTGACCAAAACGGGCAACCAAACACCATCTCAATCACACGCATGCCCAGAAGAACATCTTGAAGTCGGATAATATCCTCGTATATTCTCATTAACCAAAGAAACAGCATCTTGGGACGATGGACCTGATCGACCACGGGTCGGGATCTTGATCAACCCGCTGACCAAACATCCGCATTAAAAAGAAAATCTCCAAGAAGCACAACCCTAGAAGCAATAAGCTCAAAATTCTCGGCGTCTCCAGCAAAAGCAAAATCATCAAACTGAAAGAGAATGAGCCAAAGCCATGCATTTATCATGCATCTCCATGCATCAGCATCCATCGCATCAATCATCATGTTTACCTGCTTTCAAAATAAAGACGGTTAGCCAAAGACCCCACAAGCATCTCTAGTGGAGGCACGTACAGACCAGATTCTCATTTCAAAAAGACAAAAAAATATTTCTATTTGCAAATAAAAACCCCACGGAGTATCACTCCCCAGAGTGGGTATCTTTTCAAAAACCCAAAAATATTTTCTCAGTAGAGCGTTCTGCCTCCAACACGCTAGGAGATCTTCCATATCTCTGGGTAGGAGCCGACGCAAAAATTAAATAAGATCCGATGTCTCGCGGTTTCCCCGGAGATCATCGGATCCAATGCACTCAAAGTACGGTCGAACTGAACTCCAGTGTCAGTGCGGTCGTACCACATGCCAAGATACAAAAGATGAAAGCAAAAAGGCTTGGTCACAGAAACCATTTGAACAGGTAGAAACGATGAATTGTAACCCAAGTATCAAAATCAGCAGATTGGGTGGAAAGAGTTCACCCGCACATACCTAGGCGTGGATGCCTAAAGTACCTTGACTGAGTCCAAGTCGGCATAGTAGAATCCCGTAAGACTATCGGACGCAGGGCGTCTAACCACTTTGACAGTCAAGCGAAACAAGTACTCCTGGAGTGATCTGGGAAAACATCAAATATCACACAAACAGTCTTAGGGTCAGCAACCTCGTAAGATTACGGACGCAGAGGCTCTGCTGTACCTTTCCGATGTTAGTACCGATCGGGAATGGAAGGGTTGCGATTGGGTACCCAGGTTGCAGCAAACTGCAGGGACAATCGCAACATTTTCTCCAAACTCCCGCGGTATGTGCGAGTTATCAATTTCCAGACAATCAACTGACTCGGATACAAAGGACAACAAAGATTCCAGACCACAATCGAGGAAAGAATGAATTGCAAACCAAGCATCGAAACCAGCAGATCGGGTGGAAAGAGCCCACCCGCACATACCTAGGCGTGGATGCCTGAAGTACCTTGACTGAGTCCAAGTCGGCGTAGTAGAATCCCGTAAGACTATCGGACGCAGGGCGTCTAACCACTTTGACAGTCAAGCGAAACAAGTACTCCTGGAGTGATTTGGGAGAAAATCGAACATACAATCAATCACAGGGTCAGTAACCTCGTAAGACTGGCGACGCAGAGGCTCTGCTGTACCTTTCTGATGTTAGTACCGATCGGGAATGGAAGGGTTGCGATTGGGTACCCAGGTTGCAGCAAACTGCAGGGACAAAACGCAACGTTTTCTCCAAACTCCCGCGGTATGTGCAAGTGATCGAGTTCCAGACGATCAACTGGCACAGATGCAAAAGCAAGTAAAGATTTCAGACCATGATCTATGAATGACAGGGTCAGAAGTGGGGTGTCCACTCGCTTTGGCATTCGGTTGCAAGCAACCTCTGCCAAAGAGGGGCATCTGTAGACACCCCACCTTCGGCTACACTGTTGGTAGAGATAGCTGGATGAATGGAGGACCGTACCCCCAAATCCCAAATCCAAACTCAGCCAAACTCACCCTTGTAAGCCCCATTCCATAGCCCAGTTCAAGCCTGAACCCAGTCAACCCAGTCCTAAACATCAGCCTGAAAAACCCCCCATAAGAAAAGCCAGTCAAAAAATCTCAAAAAAGTCAAACTCACTGAGTCAACCCGCTGAGTCAACCCACTGAGTCAACTCGTCGAGTCAAAACACCGAGTCAAACCGTCGAGTCAACCCGCTGAGTCAAACCACTGAGTCGACCCAGCGAGTCAAGCAGCAGCCCCAAGGGAGCGACCGTACCTCGCTGGAAATCGAGGAACGGCCGTACGGGCGGCCCATAGCAGGCCGCCCAAAATAAATTACGAGCTCTGCCACTGCTCGCTGCTATAAATACCCCCCTCCCCTTCTCATTTCAATAGACCACTCGGCCAGAGAGAGTCCGTTCGTTCGAGTGCCCTTCTCCACCCCTTAGCCCATTCCTCCACCAAGGAGAGCCCGAGTGAGGAGAGCCAAGCCCTGGTCCAGCCCAGCCTGACCACTGGTCCAAGCCTCCCAAGCCATCCAAGTCTTGATCCAGCCACTCGAAGCCAACCCTTGCGACACCTCCGTCCATCCAACTACTCTTTTTCCAGCATCATCTCATTTGCATCTAGCATAAGTGCAACATTTACTTTTCTTCCAACCCCCCTGCTTCACTGTAAGCACCTTGATTATTCAAGCACACTGCATATGTCTTAAATTAAGCACCTGTCAGTTCGAGCGTATGCTCTGGGCTTGCCCATTGTTGGAACTTGCCCATCAGAAACTCTTACTGTTCAGACCTGCATTCATGCTTCACTATAAAGCACCTTGATTATTCAAACACACTGCATACGTCTTAAATTAAGCACCTGTCAGTTCGAGCGTATGCTCTGGGCTTGCCCGTTGTTGGAACCTGCCCATTAGAAACTCTTACTGTTCAGCCCCGCATTCATACATCAGTCATCTATGAGAATGTACGAGGATTAAAACAGACTTTCAAGTATTAGTTCGATTCTGTAAAGTAGAGACCGTACTTTGGTACGGGCAGTGTGTGGGGTGCTTAACCTCTTCCCACCCTGTAACCGTAATCCCTTACCTTGAATCTTTGACCGCAGATCAAAAGGAGTCATTTTAGAGGAAAGGATCTTCGGATCCCCTTCTCTAACGTTTCTACGGGGTCTAGCCGACTGTAGATTCGAAGTAACTGGCTAGTGGCGACTCTGGTCTTATATAAATTCATTTAAACACATCCAGCTTAACACGACTACCAAACAAAGCCCTCGAGAACGAGGCAAGCCAGTGGCACAAACGGCGATTTCGCACCCACGCATCCTCCTCTCCTTCTTTTCCCGAAAGGGGAAGGGGCGAGAACGTCGTCGTGTGGGGAGCGCGGAAACGGCGAGGGTCCACACCTAATAAGCTAGAAAAATGGATGGAAGGCATAGATAAAACACATACATTATGGTGGGGCTATAAAGCTTTGACACTAGCTGGTGTGCTTAGTGCTGCGGTTATGAGCCAAACCGTTTCCGACGCCTATTGCTTAATGACACTGGACTGGACATGGGTGGCTAGTGGTTGGTGCTTTGTTGCTCCACCATGATGTATATGTTTTATCCATGCCGTCTATTCATTTTTCTATATTATTCTACAACTTTGTCCCAAAAGTGAAGTAGATCTAAATCTCAGTGGACCACACCATAGGAAAAGAGTAGTGATTAAATGTCCACCATTAAAAATTTTTTAATGCCCACTGTAATGTTTATTTGAAATCCAACATGTTGATTAGGTCATAGATGAAGGGAAAACACAAATATAACTTTGGTGGCCCCCCAAGAAGCTTTAAATGGTGGGTGTTCCATCAAGATGGTATCCTCGGGTGTAGTCCATATGAGATTTGGATCTACCTTAGTTTTGAGCTCATAACATAAAATGATCTGAAAAAAATGGATGGACGACTTGGATGGAACACAGACATCATGGTGGGGCCCACGAAGAACCGGCCACGGTAATCCATCCACGTCTAGCAGACGGTGCTCTTTGAGCCCCACTGGTTTTATGTGTTTTATCCAAGCCGTCCATCCATTTTCCAGATCAGTTTACCGCATGAGCCTAGAACTGAGGCAGATCCAGATCTCATGGGACCACCCACAAGAAACAGTGGTAATTAAGCACCCATTACTAAAAAAGTTCTGGATGTAGCTAATGTTTGTGTTTTCCCTTCATCCAGTGACCAATGGCCTCATCAACAATTTGGATGGCTAATAAACATTATAGTGGACTTTAGGAAGTTTTAATGGTGGGCGTTCAAGCTCACCACTGTTTTCTAGTGGTGTAGTCCACGTGAGATTTAAATCTGGCTCATGCCCTAAAATGATATGAAAAAATAGATGGACGGTGTGGATAAAACACATACGTCATGGTGAGGCCAACGGGAGCACTGTACAGTAGTAGTGGCCTCGCTACCGTCAGCAGGCAATCCTTCATTCCTTATAACAGTGCCCTGATTAGGTACTACCCGGGCCTATGCAGAGCTCTGGATAGGCTCGACGTGTCACATTTGTATTGGCGGAGAGCTAGTTGTCAGAAGAGACTTGCCACCTCAGCAAGCCTGACACATGCTTGTCACGTCTGCTCTCTGCTCTCCACTAGTACAAATATGACACATACCAGCCTGTCCCGAGCTTTGCACAAGCGGGGTAGTACCTAATCCGAGCTCCTTACGACAAGTCATCCACGAGGGAGGGGATAATAGTTGCAAAGGCCGTGATTTATGACGTCATTTGTGACATTGACCCCCTTGTCAAACTTATTTATTTATGTAGCCTGTTGGGCATTGTTTGGATTTTTGTTGTACCAAAATTTCCCTTTGCTATGCCCTGCCACATTTCCTTTGTACTGCAATAGCTTTTTGCAGAAGTCAAGACGGCTTTTCAGAATTTGGTGTGAGCCCCACAAAATCGATTGTTGGGGCCACCCCTCGGTCGATCTAATCCGTTTACTTTAATCGGACATCCATGAACTCATAGGAGGATCATTTCAAAGAAAATTTTGGAGCTTTCTATGGCCCACACCTACGTTAACGCTGTGAGTTAATTTCGAACTGTTTCCTCCGGTGTGGTCCATCCATGATGAGTTTTACACTCAAACTTAGACATATAACATTAAATTAAAACTCCTTTCATATGAACGGCTTAGATCTCCTCTAAGACTATCCAATGAACCCCACATAAGACGTGGGATGGGTTCAATAGATGGGTCCCTTGCGCAAGAAAAGTCATTTAGCTTTTTCCTTCTTTTTTTTTTTTTTTTTTTTTTTTTGCGGGAAGGGACCATTACGCCGTCAGGACTATTACCACCTCCATGAGACCCACTTCGATGAGCTTCAACATGTATTCGGCATCATTTCCTCCATTCTAGTGAGCTTCTGCGTGTGTTTTTTTTTTTATATAGTTAACTGTCATAACTCATGTAGGTTGCAGATCGCACAAAAATGGGGCCCGCTTTTAGGCAATCAAATGTTGTCCAAATGAGGTGATTCAAAAGTCATTTGAAATTTCATTACCTTTCCAACAAGTACAAGGTCACCTAAATCGGACATGTAACGAGAAAGTTATGATCGTTTTCGTAGGATCTACGAATGATAGAGTATCAACGAACGATAGTGAATTTGGGCCCACTTTTATTCAGTCAAGTGGGGTACAAATGCAGTGATTCAAAAGCCATTTGAAATTTCATGAAATTTCCTTTCCAACGAGTCTAAGATCACCAGAAATCAGACATATAACAAGGGAGTTATTACCGTTTTCGTCGAATCTACAAACGACGGAGTATCGACGAACGACAGTGATTTTGGAACCACTTTTGGGCAATCAAGTGGGGTTAAAATGATGTGATTCTAAAGCCATTCGAAATTTCATCAAATTACATTTCCAACAAATACAACATCACCTAAATCGGGCATGTAACGAGGGAGTTATGATCGTTTTCGTCGGATCTGTGAACGATGGTGTATTAACGAACGATAGTGACTTTGAGCCCACTTTTGGGCAATCAAGTGGTGTCCAAATGAGGTGATTCAAAATTCAACTGAGAGTTAATCAAATTATCTTTCCAACAAGTGCAAGATCACCCAAATTGGACATGTAACGAGAGAGTTATGACCGTTTTTGCCGATAAACACTCATCGTTGTTAATTGGTCAGTGAGCATCGACAATTGGTCGATGAGTATCGGCGATGGATAGTGAGCATCGACGATGGTCAACGTTGGTTGACGAAAATGGTCATAACTCCCTCGTTACATGTCCGATTTGGGTGATCTTGTACTTGTTGGAAAGCTAATTTGATGAAATTTCATATGAGTTTTGAATCACCTCATTTGGGTACCATTTGATTGCCCAAAAGTGGGCCCAAAGTCACTATCATTCATTGATAGTCCGTCATTTGCAGATCCGACGAGAACAATCATAACTCCCTCATTACATGTCCCATTGGATAGTCTTGGAGCAGATCCAAGTCGTTCACATGAAAAGAGTTTTAATTTCATGCGATATGTCCAAGTTTGGGGGTAAAACTCATTACAAATGGACCACACTGAAGGAAACATTTCGAAATTAACTCATAGCGTTAATGTAGGTGTGGGCCACAGAAAGCTCCAATTTTTTTTTTTAAATAACCCTCCTATAGGTTCACGGATGTCCGATTAAAGTGAACGGATTAGATCGGCCGAGGGATGGCCCCAACAATCAATTTTGTGGGGCCTATACCTAATTCTTAAAAAGCCCTCTCAACTTCTGTAAAAAGCTACTATTGTGCGATAGGAAATGTAACAAGGTGTGGTATTTTGGTTCGACGAAAATCTAAACAGTGCCCAATGGGCTACATAAATAAATAGGTCTGAGAAGGGGGTTAATGTCAGAAATGACATCATACATTAAGGCTTTTTCAACTATTATCTCACGAGAGTGAGGCGCAGGCCTCACCCAAGATGGTGTGGGCCTTACCATGGGGCCCACCTTAATGTATGTATTCTACATCCATGCTATTCATCCGCTTTTCCATATCATTTTAGGAAATGAGACCAAAAAGAAGCAAATCCAAATCTAATGTGGACCTTACCTTTGGAAATTGTGGTGGTCTACCATTGAAAACTTTTCCCGAAATTTTTGGAAATTTTTGGATTAAGCTAATATTTATTTATTTTTCCCTTCATCCAGGTTAGTGTGACCTTTTCAACAGGTTGGATGACAAATAAATAATGCGGACACATTAAAGTTAGCCGTAGGAGGTTTTGATGGTGGGGCGTTCAATAACCACTGTTTCCTATAGTATGGTCCACCTGAGATTTAGATATCCTTAGTTTTTGGTATCATGCCATAAAATGTTTTGGCAAAACAGATGAACGGTGTGGATTTAGAATAGATACATCAAGGTGGGTCCCACGATAAGGGCAGCACCATCTTGGGTGAGGACAGGGCAGCACCTAATTCGCTCCCCAGCCATGGATGGAAGCTTATAGCGTACTGAGTGCACTCTGTGGGAGCCACCATGAGTGATGGATCTTATCCACCCCATCCATCTGTTTTACTAGCTTATTTTAGGTTATAAGCCCAAAAAAAGAAGCATATCCAAAGCTCAAGTGGACCACACAACAAGAGACCGGGTAAATTAAACATCTGCCATTGAAATCTTAATGGGGCTACAATTGTTTTGGAACAAGCTGATATTTGTGTTTTCCCTTCATCCATATTGAATGTCTGTGTGATCTTATGAACAGGTTGGATGATAAATAAACATCACTGTGGGCCCTAGAAAGGTTTCGACCGTGAGCATCATTATTCCCAACTGTTTCCTGTGATAGAGTCCATTTGAGCTTTGTACATGCTTCAATTTTTGGCTCAACACCTAAAAGGAGCTTAAAAAAAAAAAAAAGGATGTACAGCGTGGATAAGTGGCATATATTCAGGGTGGGTCCAACAGAGTTTACTCATAAAGGATACTGAGCTACTCATGTACTGATCAGTACACAATCCGCTTCCACTTGTAAGTGCTGTCTTCTTTGACTGGTTGATTTGGACGGATGCGGATTGCATACATTATTCTGGGGCCATGATTATAGGGAGCGGATCGGGTGGGGCGCGGCTTCGCTGGATCCCCGGATCCACCGAGGTGGGTGGATCCCTTACCGTGCCGTCCACTGTATCATGTGTGTATTACATCTACACAATCTATTCATTTTGAAAACTCATTTTAGAGAATTATTCAAAAAATGAAGTAGATCCAAATCTCAGGTGGACCATAATAAAGTAAACAATGGTTCGCAACCATTAAAAGCTTCTGGTGGGTCACAAAAGTTTTGGGTCAAGCTGATATTTGTTTGGTATCTTCATCCAGGTCTTTGTGACCTTTTCAACAAGTTAGATGGAAAATAAACATTCCAGTGGCCCCTATGAAGTTTTTAATGGTGTGGATTCAATCATGAAGTTTTTAATGGTGTGGATTTAATCACTACTATTTCATGTGGTATGGTCCACCTAAGATTTAGATCTGCTTCATTTGAGCTTTCAAAATGCATGGACAGTGTAGATGTAAGGTACATACATCACAGTAGCCCCACAGTTGGGATCTACCGACCTCAGTGGATTGGTGGATCCCGGATCCGGGGATCCACCCAAACCGCCCCGGTGAGACCCTGGATCCACCAAGGTGGGTTGGACCCCTCACGGTGGGGCTCACACTGATGTATATGTCTTAAATCCACACCATCCAACCATTTTGAAAGATCATTTTAGGGTGTGATACCAAAAATGAAGCTGAATCAACTCTTATGTGGACCATACCATAGAAACAGTCGTGGTTGAATCTCTACCATTGAAAACTTCATGGATTTCACCTGAATGTTTATTTGCCATTATTTTCCATCCAATCTGTTGATAAGGTCACAAACATCTAGATGAAGAGACCACATAAATATCGTCTTGATCTAAAGCTTTTGTGGCCCACAGGAAGCTTTTAATGGTCAATCAGCACTGTTTCCTGTACTATGGCCCATCTGGGATTTGGAACTGATTCATTTTTTGGATCATACCCTAAAATGAACTGTCAATACAGATGGGGGCATGGATGTATTCACACACATCACAATGGCCCCAAAGTCAGGGGTCCCACCCACCTCGGTGGATCCAGGGTCTCACCTAATCCGCTCCCATGATTATAGATGTGTTTTTATCCCTGCGGAACATCTAGATCATTATTTTAGGGCATGAACCAAAAATGAGGCTGATTCCAATCTCATGTGAACCACATGTTAATAAAACAGTGATAATTGAACACCTACCATTAAAAACTTCTTAGAGGCCACACAAGTTTAAGATCAAAGCTGATATTTGTGTTTTCACTTCATCCAGGTCTGTGTGACCTCACTGTAATGTTTATTTGCCATCCAACTTGTTAATGAGGTCACCCGGACCTGGATGAAGTGAAAAGCCAAATATAAGCTTTGATCATAAACTTGTGTGGCCCCGAGAAGTTTTTAATGGTGGCGTTTCGTGTGGTGTGGTCCATCTGAGATTTGGATCTACCTAATTATTGGGCTCATGTCCTAAAATGAGATAGGCCATGGGCCTTATTGTAGTTCGGGTTGGTTGGGTTATTTTCTAAAGGATTTTCATGCTTATAAATCGTTTCTTATGGTCTAAGATAAAGTGCATCATTGCTAGGGTAAGGTGTCTACAAGTGACTATTCAGCCACCTGAAAATGAAACTAAGTGATTTGTGAAGGGAAAAGTTTGTCCTTTTAATGAGTTCCTTTTACCTTTTAGCCTTAAGGATTTTTTCTCACCATGATAACAGAAATAACCTGATTCATATAATGTGAGAGTAGAAGGAAATTAATTGCATTAATTAAATAAAAAATAAAAACTTACAAAAGTATCTCTGGCAATCCAATATCTGAGGCATAAATGGCAAGGCTCTAGATCTAGGTTTTCTTTGATTCAACAACTTAAACTTAGATAAAACGAATTACACTATGGAAAAAGGAAAGCGAAAGTCATTCTTACAATCCAACGCTTGGCATAGATAGAAATGAATTATTGTAAAAAAAAAAAAAAAATACCACACACTATAGTTAAGATTTTAATCATTATAGTGTGCATTCTTAGTTAATAATTTTTTAATAAGATCATTAGATCTATTAATACACATCATTTGAGATTTTGATCTGTTCACCTTATTTGCTATATATATATATATATATATATATATATATATATATATATATATATATATAATACAACAACAACATGGGATAGCACACTGTTGACGAAGTAGAGGCAACGCCCCTCCCGGTCCCACAAATTATTATTATTATTGTTTTTTTGGTTAGTCATGCAACCCACCCACCCAGTCAGTCATGCAATGCACCCACTGGTGTAGTCAGCAGCGGGAATCTCACCCTAGTGGGTTTCGAGACCTAGACCTCTTGTTGAAACTCCGCAGAGTCTACCAACAGAGGCAAGGCCCCAAACCCCTTCTCCATTGTAGATTGTGGTGGGTTTCAAACCCATCGAATCTAAAAACCACCATCCTGATCAGGAAGGCCCTAATGAGCTGAACTATTCATCAGATCATCCTTTCCAATCGAATTAACTTAAATGAAAAAGAACAAAGCAACAACGTGCTGCTTCTACCGTTCCAACAAGAACTAGCAAGTTATTTCCTTTGTTAAGGAATATCACGGTGGGCCCATAATCCCATCCAATAGGATTGTTGATGCTGAAAATTAGTCAACAGACTAAATGAGGATCCTTTAATCTTAACGGTTGGATGACGTTGATCTTCTTGTTTAAAGAAGCCTGGATCGGAACCGAAGTTTTCCTGGATCCTATAAAGCACAAAGGAAAGCTAAAGGGGGGTGGCTAGGGTCCAGCCGTTAGCCTTCCGATGCCTAAGTTAGTTGGATCTCGAAAGATTAAATCTCTCTTTTGATCAGTTTTTTGTGTCGTACCTTGATAATGAAGAGAGCGCATCAATTTATAGACTTAGGTCGTGGGATTACGTTCCCTTTCTGCAGCCATAATACTCGTAGAGGAAATCTCGGATCTCTGAGATTTCCTGAGTTGTCCCATGATCTTCAGAGATCTTTGGCGAGTTAGTTAGAGATTTTCCGGATTCTTTTCCTCTTATTACGCGCAAACTTGAGAAAATTATGGTAACGGAACCAGCTCGTTACAATGAAAGAGGTCAGCCTTATGAGGTCGTTTAGAGGTCAACTATTTATTTTATATTTATAGTCGCCAATCGAAGAATGCGGAATTTCCCACTTGAAAATTTGAATTCATGGGCCATCCGCATTGGAGCCCATGGAAATGTGAAGGTGTAATATTGAAAGATTTACATTAATTGTAGTTACGGATCAACCTTGGCAGGGTTTTTATACAATAATTTGTTACACCCGAAATCGAAATGGGCCGGATCAAGTGCATCTCCATTTGTTACAAGCCCTTGATACATACTATATACATGTATACACCACCTTAACAACCCCTCTCCTTTCGAATTGTTTATCTTAGTCTGGCCCATTTGAATCACGGATAGGCCTGATTTTTTGTCCCATGACTAAATCTTGGCGTGACATTTAATGGTTAGAGTGAGTTTTATATAAACATCACAATGGGCCTGGCAAAATCAAGGGTGGAAGTCTCTTTCCCAATTGTTTCCTTTAGTGTGGCCCACCTTAATCATGGATTAATTAGCTTGATTTCTTGGCCCTGAACCTAATGTGGGATTCATCTAATGGATGGATTAGATTTCAGATAAACACAATGGTGGGCCTCATAAAAAGTTAAGGGGTATCCCTCTCCCTTTTATTTTCGATGGGGCCCACTATGATGTGTATGTAAGATCTACTCTAATCATTAGATATGTAATCCTATGTTAGGCCTAGGGACAACAATTCAGGATGACACATGATTCAAGTGGGCCACACCAAAAGAAAAAAAAAATGGGAGAGAGACTTTCACCTTAATTGGTTCCTACAGAGCCACCATGGTGATTATATGAAAACCACTCCAACCATTAGATAACATGAAAATTTAGGTCTGGGTTCCAAAATCAGGCCCATAATTCAGTGGGCCACTCTAAGGAAAACAATTTTGAGGGGTGAGCGTTGCCTCGTACACTCAATCTTGTTCTCACCTTAATCATATATGGAGCTGAGTTTTGGGATCTAGGCTTAACAGGGGGTAATGCACCTGGTGGTCGGGGTGGATTTCACATAAACATAATGATGGGGCCCACTAGAGCCCCCACCCCTTTGCTCACAGGGTGACCTGACCCGCCTTTAGCTTATTGTAAACCTTTCTGAAAAAGAAAAAGAAAAAGAAAAAGAAAGAAAGATTTGGAATATAAATTCTACATTAGGTAGTTAATTGTAAAATTACATTGTAGTCATAGGTTTATTCAAAACCAAAATAAATAGAAAACAGTAACTAATTAAAATGCCCATAGAGCCACACACGAACAGGAGTAGCTCCAATGCTATTTGACTGGTTTGGAGAGGTCTGTAATGTAGCTGCTAGACTTCCCCCACATCGCGCCGGACCTGTTCTTATGGCTAGCACTGATAGGGTAGATAAAGAAGAAGTAGAAGCCAATTAAGCTGGTGGACACCGCCATGATCCAAACCAACAAATCCAATGCCAACGGTAGGATAGTCGAAACCCGATAAGCTAACAGAAGATGGAGCACCGTCAAGAGGGTCCAAATGGGAATCTTCAGCCTCTCCCTCTCCGATCCCTCCGGCAACCGATCATAAATGTATATGCACAAAAACAACAAGATGACGGATATGTAGAAGAAGAGAATGAAAGCGATGGCCAATATATCGTGGCGGGCCCGGATCACGGCAACTACAGTGTTGAAGGTGAGGAAGAAAGTAGCGAAGAAGAAGGTCACGTAGGGGAAGCCGTGATCACGTTCGTTGCTTTCGGGGTTGGACGAGATGTGCACTTGGGCGTTTTGGTTCCGTTTGGGATCCATGTGTGATTAGATAGACGTCGGTAAGGCAATGTGGGAAATGTATTAATGAGAGAGAGAGAGAGAGAGAGAGAGAGAGAGAGAGAGAGAGAGAGAGAGAGAGAGAGAGAGGGGTAGTAGTCGTGATGAGGCTTGTTGTAGTGTTTGCTGTGATCCTCCTCTATTTATTTGTGGGAGAGTCACCTCTACCGGAAATTTCGACTTTTTAGCCTCTTTGGGTTTGGGTTTGCGTTTGGGTTTGGGCTTGGGTTTGGGTTTGGGCTTCGGTTTGTAAAAGAGGGCGCGTATTTTATTAAGACAGACTCTAAGAAAGACTTTTGCAGCAACTTTTGTGAGGGAAGCCCACTTGAGAAATTTCCACATTGCCTTTTCGGACGTAGGTTCAAAGATTAATGGGAAAAAAATGGGTAGGGGAGAGGGGTAACTTTCCTCTTTTTTCTTTTTCTTTTTCTTTTTCTTTTTCTTTTATTTATTTATTTTACACACAGGCAACCACACAACCACCCACACACGCACGCCGTTAGTGCGAGGCAAGGATAAGGAACCACCGTGGTAACTTTCCTTGAGTCCATCGTGGCTTTTATATTCCGACCATACCGTTCAGAGGGTCATTATTCCTACTGAGATTAACGGTTACTGTGCTTGGATGCTAGGTGAGGCCCACCGTGATGTTTGTGAGAAATCTATCCCGTCTATCCATTTTGCGAGATCATTTAAGGTCATGAGATAAAAAATGAAGTGAATCCAATACTCAAGTGGGCCATACGAGAGGGAAAACTAAGGATTCAGTGACCACCGTTGAAACATTTACGCTGGCACAAAAGTTCCGTGTGATCGTATCAGGTTAAGTTTTTGGTGATTTCACTTCATCCCAATATAAACAATTTGGATGTCATATAAATACCAAGTTGGAGTCCAAGAAGGTTTCAATGGTAGGAAACTCTTTCCCCAGTTTACCCTCTTTTTTGGCTCACTTGAATTTTGCATCCACTTCATTTTTTGTTTCATGTCCTAAAATGATCTCTCAAAACGTATGGACCGGGTGGATTTTTGACAAACATCATGGTGGGTCCCACCTAACATCCAAGTGCAGGAACTTCCCCAAAGACTTTCTTTGGCAGAGACCCGCGTCCCTTCGATTTTGAATTTGCAATCACGGTGGCCCCCACGTAGCTACCGTTAGCCTTTTGAATTTGAATTTGCGTAGCCCCGCGTCCGTTGGAAACGTAAACAAAGCTGCTTGGGAGCGGATTAGCTGTTACCCAGGTAAGACCGACC
This sequence comes from Liriodendron chinense, assembly GCA_003013855.2. NCBI lineage: Eukaryota > Viridiplantae > Streptophyta > Magnoliopsida > Magnoliales > Magnoliaceae > Liriodendron > Liriodendron chinense. The sequence goes on from PVNU02002146.1 coordinate 3,603,569, forward strand.
GTAAACCGTGTGGGGCCTACATATTTTTTTTTGTATATATGTTTTTTCAATCTCCTTGTAGACGGGATCCCAAACCATAAGCAGAACCAAATCTCCATGCAATAATTTTTTTGGAAAAAGCCAATCTTTGCATTTTTTCCCTTCATCCGGGTATTCTCGACGTTATCACCAGGTTGGATGGAAAAGAAACATTAAGAAAACCATACAATGGGCCATTTGAAAATTTTAATGGTGAGTCACTCAATTACTACTGTTTTAGTGTGGTCCACCTGAGATTTGGATTTATTTAATTTTTAAGACCATGACCTAAAATGGCGTGGAGAAATGGATGTGTATGTGTTTTATCCATCTTGTCTATCCATTTTTGCATCTTAGTTTAGGGCATGGCCCAAAAAAGACCACACCTCAAAAACTTCTTAGGGCTCACTCTAATCTTTATTTGCCACTTAACATGTTGACAAGGTCACACGAACCTAGATGAAGGGAAAAAACAAATATAAGCTTGAGCTAGAACTTCCACAGCTCTAAAAGGTTTTCAACGAAAAGCATTCAATCTCCATCGTTTCTTATGTTATGGTCCACCTATATGGATCTGCCTCATTTTTTAGCTGATGCCCTAATAAGCTAGAAAAATGGATGGACAGCGTAGATAAAACACATACATTATGGTGGGGCTATAAAGCTTTGACACTAGCTAGTGTGCTTAGTGCTGCGGTCACCAGCCAAACCGTTTCCAACGCCTATTGCTTAATGACACTGGACTGGACACAGGTGGCTAGTGGTTGGTGCTTTGTGGCTCCGCCATGATGTATGTGTTTTATCCAAGCTGTCTATTCATTTTTCTATATTATTCTACAACTTTGTCCCAAAAGTGAAGTAGATCTAAATCTCAATGGACCACACCACAGGAAAAAAGTAGTGATTAAATGTCCACCATTAAAAACTTTCTAAGGCCCACTGTAATGTTTATTTGAAATCCAACATGTTGATTAGGTCATAGATGAAGGGAAAAAACAAATATAACTTTGGTGGCCCCCAGGAAGTTTTAAATGGTGGGTGTTCCATCAACATTGTATCCTCGGGTGTAGTCCACATGAGATTTGGATCTACCTTAGTTTTGAGCTCATAACATAAAATGATCCGAAAAAAATGGATGGACGGCTTGGATGAAACACAGACATCATGGTGGGGCCCACAAAGAACCGGCCACAGTAATCCATCCACGTCTAGCAGACGGTGCTCTCTGAGCCCCACTGGTTTTATGTGTTTTATCCAAGCCGTCCATCCATTTTCCAGATCAGTTTAGGGCATGAGCCTAGAACTGAGGCAGATCCAGATCTCATGGGACCACCCACAAGAAACAATGGTAATTAAACACCCACCACTAAAAATTTCTGGATGTAGCTAGTGTTTGTGTTTTCCCATCATCCAGTGACCAATGGCCTAATCAACAATTTGGATGGCTAATAAACATTATAGTGGACTTGAGGAAGTTTTAATGGTGGGTGTTCAAGCTCACCACTTCTTTCTTGTGGTGTAGTCCACGTGAGATTTAAATCTGGCTCATGCCCTAAAATGATCTGAAAAAATAGATGGACGGTGTGGATAAAACACATACTTCATGGTGAGGCCAACGGAGCACTGTACAGTAGTAGTGGCCTCGCTCCAGTCAGCAGGCAATCCCTCATTCCTTATAACAGTGCTCCTTATAACAGTGCCCGGATTAGGTACTACCCGAGCTTGTGCAGAGCTCTGGATAGGCTCGACGCGTCACATTTGTATTGGTGGAGAGCTGGCTATCAGAAGAGACTTGCCACCTCAGCAAGCCTGACACATGCCTATCACATTTGCTCTCTGCTCTCCACCAGTACAAATGTGACACATACCAGCCTGTCCCGAGCTCTACACAAGCGGGGTAGTACCTAATCTGAGATCCCTACGACAAGTCATCCACAAGGGAGGGGATAATAGTTGAAAATGCCTTAATTTATGACGTCATTTGTGACATTGACCCCCATGTTAGACTTATTTATTTATGTAGCCTGCTGGGCACTGTTTGGATTTTCGTCAGGCCAAAATGTCCCTCTGCCACGCCCTGCCACATTTCCTTTGTATCGCAATAGCTTTTTGCGGAAGTCAAGATGGCTTTTGAGAATTGGGTGTGAGCCCCACAAAATCGATTGTTGGGGCCACCCCTCGGTCGATCTAATCCGTTCACTTTAATCGGACATCCATGAACTCATAAGAGGATCATTTCAAAGAAAATTTTGGAGCTTTCTATGGCCCACACCTATGTTAACACTGTGAGTTAATTTCAAATTGTTTCCTCCGGTATGGTCCATCCATGATGAGTTTTACACTCAAACTTGGACATATAACATGAAATTAAAACTCCTTTCATGTGAACGGCTTGGATATCCTCTAAGACTATCTAATGGACCCCACATAAGACGTGGGATGGGTTCAATAGATGTGTCCCTTGTGCAGAAAAGGCCATTTAGCTTTTTCCTTCTTTTCTTCTTCTTCTTTTTTTTTTTTACGGGAAGGGACCATTACGCTGTCAGGGCTGTTACCACCTCCATGGGATCCACTCCGACGAGCTTCCGACGTGTATTCGGTATCATTTCCTTCATTCCAGTGAGCTTCCAAGTGTTTTTTTTTTTTTTTGTAGTTAATTGTCATAACTCCATGTAGGTTGCAGATCACACAAAAATGGGGCCGCTTTTAGGCAATTAAATGTTCTCCAAATAAGGTGATTTAAAAGTCATTTGAAATTTCATCACATTACCTTTCCAACAAGTACAAGGTCACCCAAATCGGACAGGTAACGAGAAAGTTATGACCATTTTCGTAGGATCTACGAATGATGGAGTATCGACGAACGATAGTGAATTTAGGCCCACTTTTATTCAGTCAAGTGGGGTACAAATGTAGTGATTCAAAAGCCATTTGAAATTTTCTTTCCAACAAGTCTAAGATAACCAAAATCGAACATGTAACAATGGAGTTATTACCGTTTTCGTCGACTCTACAAACGACGGAGTATCGACGAATGACAGTGATTTTGGAACCACTTTTGGGCAATCAAGTGGGGTTAAAATGATGTGATTCCAAAGCCATCTGAAAATTTATCAAATTACCTTTCCAACAAGCATAAGATCACCTAAATCGGACATGTAACGAGGGAGTTATGATCGTTTTCGTCGGATCTGTGAACGACGGTGTATTGACGAACGACAATGACTTTGGACCCACTTTTGGGCAATCAAGTGGTGTCCAAATGAGGTGATTCAAAATTCATCTGAAAGTTAATCAAATTATCTTTCCAACAAGTGCAAGATCACCTAAATTGGACATGTAATGAGAGAGTTATGACCATTTTCGCCGATAAACACTCACCATTGTTGATTGGCCAGTGAGCATGAACAATTGGTCAATGAGTATCGGCAATTGACAATGCAGTATCATCAATGGATAGTGAGTATCGACGATGGTCAATGTTTGTTGGCGAAAATGGTCATAACCCCCTCGTTACATGTTCGATTTTGGTAATCTTATACTTGTTGGAAAGCCAATTTGATGAAATTTTAGACGAGTTTTGAATCACCTCATTTGGGCACCGATTTGATTGCCCAAAAGTGGGCCCAAAGTCACTATCGTTCATCGATACTCCGTCATTTGCAGATCCGACGAAAACAATCATAAGTCCCTCATTACATGTCCCATTGGAGTCTTGGAGTAGATCCAAGTAGTTCACATGAAAAGAGTTTTAATTTCGTGCGATATGTTCAAGTTTGAGGGTAAAACTCATCACGAATGGACCACACTGGAGGAAACAATTCAAAATTAACTCATAGCGTTAATGTAGGTGTGGGCCACAGAAAGCTCCAATTTTTTTTTTTTAAAATAACCCTCCTGTAGGTTCACAGATGTCCGATTAAAGTGAACGGATTAAATCGACCAAGGGATGGCCCCAATAATCGATTTTGTGGGGCCTACACCCAATTCTTAGAAGGCCCTCTCAACTTCTGCAAAAAGCTACTGCTGTGCGATAGGAAGTGTGGCATTTTGGTTCGACGAAAATCTAATCAGTGCCCAACGGGCTACATAAATAAATAGGTCTGACAAGGGGGTTAATATAAAAAATGACATCATACATCAAGGCTTTTTCAACTATTATCTCACGAGGGAGTGAGGCACAGGCCTCACCGAAGACGGTGTGGGCCTTACTATGAGGCCCACCTTAATGTATGTATTCTACATCCATGCCATTCATCCACTTTTGCATATCATTTTAGGAAATGAGACAAAAAAGAAGCAAATCAAAATCTATTGTGGACCTTACCTTTGGAAATTGTGGTGATTAACCATTGAAAACTTTTCAGGGATCCCGAAATTTTTTGTATTAAGCTAATATTTATTTATTTTTCCCTTCTTCCATCCATGTTAGTGTGACCTTTTCAATAGGTTGGATGACAAATAAATAATGTGGACACATTAAAGTTCGCCGTAGGAGGTTTTGATGGTGGGGCGTTCAATAACTATTGTTTCCTATAGTATGATCCACCTGAGATTTAGATATCCTTAGTTTTTGGTATCATGCCATAAAATGTTTTGGCAAAACAGATGAACAGTGTGGATTTAGAATAGATACATCAAGGTGGGTCCCACGATAAGGGCAGCACCATCTTGGGTGAGGACAGGGCAGCACCTAATTCGCTCCCCAGCCATGGATGGAAGCTTATTGCGTACTGAGTACACTCTGTGGAGCCCACCATGAGTGATGGTTCTTATCCACCCCATCTATCTGTTTTACTAGCTTATTTTAGGTTATAAGCCTAAAAAAGAAGTATATCCAAAGCTCAAGTGGACCACACAACAAGAGACCGGGTAAATTAAACATCCACCATTGAAATCTTAATGGGGCTACAATTGTTTTGGAACAAGCTGATATTTGTGTTTTCCCTTCATCCATATTCAATGTCTGTGTGATCTTATGAATAGGTTGGATGACAAATAAACATCACTATGGGCCCTAGAAAGGTTTTGACCGTGAACATCATTATCCCCACTGTTTCCTGCATTTGAGCTTTGCAGATGCTTCAATTTTTGGCTCAACACCTAAAAGGAACTAAAAAAAAAATGGATGTACAACGTGGATAAGTGGCATATATTCAGGGTGGGTCCAACAGGGTTTACTCATAAAGCATACTGAGCTACTCAATACACAATCCGCTTCCACTTGTAAGTGCTGTCTTCTTTGACTGGTTGATTTGGACGGATGCGGATTGCATACGTTGGACATTATTCTGAGGCCATGATTATAGGGAGCGGATCAGGGTGATGGCGGTTTTACGCCGGATACCATGTGATGGTACCTTTAATCAAGAGGGTCCTTTGGCCCACTTAAAAGGCGTTGAACGACTTCCGGGCTAAGGACGAAGCTCGTACTTTAGGTGGAAAAGCAGCAAGCAGCTTCTTCAGAAGGCGCGGGAGCCGTGGGTGGATCCGTTACCGTGCCGTCCACTGTATCATTTGTGTGTATTACATCCACATAGTCCATTCATTTTGAAAACTCATTTTAGAGAATTATTCAAAAAATGAAATAGATCCAAATCTCAGGTGGACCATAATAAAGTAAACAATGGTACTCAACCATTAAAAGCTTCGGGTGCGTAACAAAAGTTTTGGGTCAAGCTGATATTTGTTTGGTATCTTCATCCAGGTCTTTGTGACCTTTTCAACAAGTTGGATGGAAAATAAACATTTCAGTGGCCCCCATGAAGTTTTTAATGGTGTGGATTCAATCACTACTATTTCATGTGGTATGGTCCACCTAAGATTTGGATCTGCTTCATTTTTGGGATAATGCCCTAAAATGAGCTTTCAATATGCATGGACGGTGTAGATGTAAGGTACATACATCACATTAGCCCTACAGTTGGGGATCCACCGACCTCTACCTCAGTGGATCGGTGGATCCCCCATTAGGTGAGACCCCGGATCCACCGAGGTGGGTTGGACCCCTCACGGTGGGGTTCACAATGATGTATGTGTCTTAAATCCACACCATCCAACCATTTTGAAAGATCATTTTAGGGTGTGATACCAAAAATGAAGCTGAATCAAATCTTACGTGGACCATACCATAAAAACAGTCGTGGTTGAATCTCTACCCTTGAAAACTTCATGGATTTCACTGGAATGTTTATTTGCCATTATTTTCCATCCAACCTGTTGATAAGGTCACAAACATCTAGATGAAGAGACCACATAAATATCATCCTGATCTAAAGCTTTTGTGGTCCACAGGAAGCTTTTAATGGTCAATCAGCACTGCTTCCTGTACTATGGCCCATCTGGGATTTGGAACTGATTCATTTTTAGATCATGCCCTAAACTGAACTTTCAATACAGATGGGCGGCATGGATGCAGTCACATACATCACAGTGGCCCCAAAGTCAGGGGTCCCACCCACCTCGGTGGATCCGAGGTATCACCTAATCCACTCCCATGATTATAGATGTGTTTTATCCCTGCGGAACATCTAGATCATTATTTTAGGGCATGAACCAAAAATGAGGCTGATTCCAATCTCATGTGAACCACATGTTAATAAAACAGTGATAATTGAACACCTACTATTAAAAACTTCTTAGAGGCCACACAAGTTTAAGATCAAAGCTGATATTCGTGTTTTCACTTGGTCTGTGTGACCTCACTGTAATGTTTATTTGCCATCCAACCTGTTGATGAGGTCACACGGACCTGGATGAAGTGAAAAGCCAAATATAAGCTTTGATCCTAAACTTGTGTAGCCCAAAGAAGTTTTTAATGGTGGTGTTTCGTGTGGTGTGGTCCATCTGAGATTTGGATTACCTCATTATTGGCTCATGTCCTAAAATGAGATAGCAAAATGAGATAGCCCATGGGCCTTATTGTAGTTTGGGTTGGTTGGGTTGTTTTCTAAAGGATTTTCATGCTTATAAATCGTTTCATATGGTCTAAGATAAAGTGCATCCTTGCTAGGGTAAGGTGTCTGCAACTATCTATTCAGCCACTTGAAAATGAAACTAGGAGATTTGCGAAGGGAAAAATTTGCCCTTTTAATGAATTCTTTTTACCTTTCGACCTTAAGGATTTTTTCTCACCATGATAATAGAAATAACCTGATTCATATAATGTGAGAGTAGAAGGAAATTAATTACATTAATTAAATAGAAAATAAAAACTTACAAAAGTATCTCTCAACAATCCAATGCCTGTGGCATAAATGGCAAGGCTCTAGATCTAGGTTTTCTTTGATCCAACAACTTAGGCTTAAATAGAGGGAATTGCATTATAAAAATAGGAAAGCGAAAGTCATTCTTACAATCCAATGCTCGGCATAGATGGAAAGGAATTACTGTAATAAAAAAATCACATACTATAGTTAAGATTTTAATCATTATAGTGTGCATTCTTAGTTAATAATTTTTTAATAATATCATTATATATATATAAGGACCTTATACACATGTACAAGTCTGCTGAGAATCTAAGGTGTATAGGCCTTGCATGTGGGTCACTTTAAAACCCACTCTGTACTTATGTGGTCAATAAAGTGACCACACATTACCTTATAAATATGATTAGGGTCATAACCATCTAATTACTTGGATTACAACATATCATCTATCCACTCCTTACATTCAGATCCATCAATTAGGCCACCTAAATATCAAAGTAAATCATTTATTGTGCAGCTCATGGGGTATACATTGTATTTATTGGTTAGTTTTCACATATAATACTTATGTACATTGTTTGGTCCATCGAGTTAGTGTAAACCATTGAAAACCATTGTGACCACTAATGAAAGATCATAGTCGGTATTGGGCTCATTGGAAAGAGAAAATTAAATGGACCATATTTAGACTCCCATCTTGAACGAACGATGTGAATTGGTTCTACACACAATTGAATGTTTGAAAGTGATAAAGGGCAATGAACGAGCACTCCTGGAGACTTCTAGATCTCTCTCTCTCTCTCTCTCTCTCTCTCTCTCTCTCTCTTGTATTATATAAAGAATATGAATCGCCTCATTGGTCCAGCTCAGCAGTGCTGACAACATCAATGCTGAGTTGGACCAATCAGATGATCAGCAAATAGGAAAATCCTGTTGAAGCTGAACAGATGATCCAGACTCTTATATAAATAATATATATATATATATATATATATATATATATATATAACGACAACAACATGGGATAGCACACTGTTGACGAAGTAGAGGCAACGCCCCTCCTTCCTCATAGCCGACATGGAACTCAGATCCACCAAACCCACTTATCCAACTTTAGATCTAGACCGTTCATAACACAGTCCCACAAATTATTATTTATTTACTTTTTGGTCAGTCATGCAACCCACCCACCCAGTCAGTCATACAAGGCACCCACTAGTGCTGTCAGCAGCGGGAATCTCACCCTGATGGGTTTCGAGACCTAGACCTCTGGTTGAAACTCCGCAGAGTCTACCAACGAGAACAAGGCCCCAAACCCCTTCTCCATTGTAGATTTTGGTGGGTTTCAAACCCATCGAATCTAAAAACCACCATCGTGATAAGGAAGGCCCTAATGATCTGAACCGTTCATCAGATCATCCTTCCCAACCGAATTAACTTAAATGAAAAAGAACAAAGCAACAACGTGCTGCTTCTACCGTTCCAACAAGAACTAGCAAGTTATTTCCTTTGTTAGGGAGTATCACGGTGGGCCCATAATCCCATCCAACAGGATCACCTAAACCAGAAGATCATCCAACTGGCCTTTCAAACGAGTGATCGAATCAACTATTATCAAGAGCCATCAATTATCACCGTCAAGATCTCCCCCACCTCAATCATTCACCACTTAAACATCTCAACGATCGAAATTGATCAGCAATATGGTGTGTAATCACCGACCACAACATGTTCCACACTAGTGATCTTGTCAAGTCAGTAGCATGAAGCGTCATCTACAATAATGTGTTAAGAGAGGAGAAGAAAGCCAAAAATATCATGGCCAACAGTGTATAATACTCCTCCCTTTGGAGTTTCATATATCCTAGCATAATTGGGATGAGGGTTACAGACTTACAGTTGTACCTCACATGTGCCCATGCACACATGTAAGGTGAAAAAGTACGGTGAAAATATAATAATAATAATAATAATAATAATAATAATAATAATATATAGAGTCAATGCCTTATAAAGGCCTATATTTTGATTAAATTCTAAAAATAAGTTTGCTTTTAAACTCTTTCTTAAAACTCGCTTAATGTTTCGACCGTTAGCCAAAAGAACGCCTACCAACTTACACCATTAAGTATGAGCTACTGTATTTTTCAAAAGTCATTTTTACCCTAGAAGAAAACCCAGGAAAAAAAAAAAAAAAAAAAACCTCCCTTGCCTACGGTCAGCCCCACCCACATCACTAGTTCCCACGGGCAACTTTAGTCGATCCCTAACTGTGGGGCCATCATAATTCATGTAGCTTACATCCAGGCCCTCCATATGTTTTTACAGATCATTTTAGGGTATGATCCAAAAAATGAAGTAGATTCATATCTCAAGTGGACCACATCACAGGAAACAGTGGTGATTGATTCCCCATCGTTAAAAAATTCTTGGGGCTACCCAAATGTTTATTTGCATCCAATCTCTTGTAAGGTCATATAGACCTGGATGAAAGGCTCACACAAATATCAAATTGATAAAAAAAAAAAACTTTTGTGGCCATTAGAAGTTTTCAATCACCAATGTTCCCTGGATATGGTCCAACTGAGATATGGATCCGCTTCGTTTTTTGGATCATGCCCTAAAGATGAGCTGTCAAAATGGTTGGAAGGCTTCGATGTAAGGAATATACATCAAGGTGGGCCCCACATGGTAACTCATAACCGTTAGCGTACTGAGTAACTACGGAAGCCCACTGATTTATTTATTTTATCCACTCTGTCAATCCATTTTAACAGATAATGTTATGTCTTGATGCAAAAAATAAAGCATATCCAAGCCTAGGTGGACCACACCACAAGAAACATTGTGAATTGATATCATTGAAAAATTCTCATGGGCCACAAAAGTTTTGGATCAAGCTGATATTTGTGTTTTATCTTCATCCGTGTCTTTGTGATCTTACGAACGGTTCAATGACAAATAAACATCACTGTCAGCCCTAGGAAGGTTTCAACGGTGGAAATCATTATTCCCACTGTGGTATGGTTCACTTGAGCTTTGGATATGCTTCAATTTTGGACTTAACCCCTGAAATGAGCGGGAAAAACGGATGTAGAGTGTGGATAAACCACATACATTCACATTAGGTCCAAATGAGTTTACTCGGTACAAGAAAGCGCAATCCGATTTCGCGCCCTGATTCCGGAAGCGGATTACCTGTCAGCTTTGGCAGGAAGTCGGGCGGGGATTTCCTCCGAAAGCCTTGCGCAGTAAGTTGAACCAAGGTGGGGCTAAAAGTGATGTCTTTTTTTTTTTATGAATCCACCCCATCCATCCGTTTTGGGAGCTCATTTTAGGACATTAAAAAGAAAATGAACCGGATCCAAAACTCAAGTGGGCCTCACTAAAGGAAAAGGTGGGTAGGTAAATTACTACCGTTGAAACCTCCCTGGGGTCCACAATGATGTTTATATGAAATCCATACCGTTCATAACGTCACTACTATTGGGATGAACTGGAAACACAAATATTATCCTGATTCGAAACTCCTGTGGCTCCACAAAAATGTCAACTGTGGACATTTAATCCTCACGTTTTAGGCCTACTTGAGTCTTGGATCCAGTTCATTTTTGTTTGAATGTCCTAAAATGAGCTCCCAAAACGGATGGACGGGGTGGATTCATCAAAAACATCACCGTGGGCCCCACCTTTGTTCCCAGCGCAGTACTTCCTGCGCAAGGCTTTCGCAGGAAATCCGCGCCCGCAAGAAGTCCCTGCTGGAAGTTGGGTAGCCCACTGTGATGTCTGTGAATAGTCCACCCCACCCACCCTTTTTGGAGCTCATTTTAGGACATGGGATAAAAAAAGAGCCAGGACTGAAGTGGACCGCAAGAGAGGAAAAACTTAGAAAGGAAATGTCTACCATAGAAACCTCCCTAGCTCCACCTTGATGTTTATATGCCATCCAAACAGTTTATAAACTTGCAAAATGGATGAATGGTGTGGATTTCTCACGAAGATTGCATTGGTTGCCTACCTTGCATGCAGGAAAGCCTTTTCTAAGAAAATCGAAGCCCCACCTTTCCCTGAGGGTTTTTGAAAGTTGTAGCCCCATCATGATGTATGTGGTATATCCATACGGTTCATCCATTTCTTGAGGTCATTTTGGGGGGCATGGGCTTTAATATGAGGCAAATTCAAATCTCAAGTGGACCATACCATACGAAACGTAAGGGATTGAACACCAACCCTTGATAACTTCTTATGGGGCAAACACGTTGGATGAAAAAAAAAAAAAAAAAAGAATTAGAGTGGGCCCATTAATTTAGGTCCACATCACATAATGAAGAAGTTGGATGGCAAAAAAAAAAAAAAAAAAATTTACAGTAGGTCGTAACGTTTTTTAACATGGGATTTAATTGTCAGTGTTAATTCTTGTGGGGCCCTCCTTAGCTTTGGGCTCATGGACGGCATGGATCAAACAAATGAATCATTGTGGGATCCACCGTGTAGACCACCTTTGGTGTGGAATCCCCGACCTTTGCACAAGTAGCAAAGGAGGGTATACTTGTCCTTTTTTAATATAATAGATGGAATTAGGTGACATCTGTTAGTTAAAGTCAAAATCTGTTATTCAAAGTCAAAATCAGTGATTTTTTTAACCTATTTCAAAACCTTTGGCAGGTTTTAGGAAAGATTTTAAAAGTCGGCATATTTTTGGAATTCAACCAAAATATAGGCATTTATAGTATGGCATTGTCTCAATATACAGGGGTTGTGTGGAGGGCTAAGGGAGATGTGTGTGGTGAGAGAGGGAGAGAGAATTTGAATGCTTGGGTTTCGAGATTTTCCTTACTAAGGTGAGTGATTCACCTCATTGAATTCCCCCTGGCGAATTCTCAACTTGTGTTTAAAATCTAAAATTAAGATTTTACTCCATTTCTATTTTCTAAGTTTTTTATTTTTTATTTTTATTTTCCTATGTGATTTAAGATTTTAAGGGATTTTTGCTTTCCTAAGTTGGATTTTGATATACATTAAATCCCCTTTTGCCTCGGATCTAACCCTTTTACTTTGGGTTTAGTCATTTCACATGTAGGAACAGTCATTTTATTTTTATCTTTTGACACAGGGGCCTGACTTTACTTGATTGCCAATGTTTTGGGTACGCCCGTTTCATTGTCTATTTCCTTTAGGGTTGGCTTTTTTGCTAAATATCTTGAAATCTTAACTTTTGAAGTGATTTTCTTTGAAATTTTGATCCCTGATGTTCCTTGAACCAACCATAATCATATTCTTACATGAGTAATATTCTTTTGGATTGTTAGTTTCTCTTTTAAAATCATGATTGAGAAAAAATGACCTATCAAGGTTGTTTATTTATGAAATCCACATGTATCATGATAATGGGTGCTTGAAACTTATTTTGCTTGATTGCATTGTAATCATGAAATGTTTGAAAATTGGCATGTAAGATCATTGAATAATTGGAATTTAATTTAGAAATTTGAAATTGAAAATTGTGAATAATTAAAATAAAATTTTGGTTGGATGACAAATCGATGAAGCATGTAAAGACTGCCGCTTTACTGAATCGGTTAGGTGAACATGGAAGGATTGCAAAAGGTTCTTAACATTTAGAGATGTGCAAGATATTGTCCCTCCGTTAGATCGGTAAATATGTAGGAATTGTTCATCTACGTAAATATAACGATTTCTGTATCACCGAACTAGTTAGGTAAGCATGTAAGGATTACAAAAGGTTTCTAATGTCAGACCCATGCTAGATCTTGAAAAGCTAATGAATTGTATATGCCTCGTTGATCGGATAAGTGAGCATGTCAAGATTGTAAAAGGTTCCTATTGGAATATACAATTGCATATGTTATTGTATTGGTAACATTATAATATCTTGGTACATTATTGACATCTTTATATGAATTTCATTCACTCATGACATTATTTTGTTGAGATCCTGTTTACTTTTAATCGTATTTTTTAATCGTTTTGTATGATATACCTCTTAAAATTCAAATGTGGTGAATATGATCCCACCGAGCTTCTAGATCACCCAATTTGATAATTCTTATACGCCTTGGAGATGATGGAGTGGTAGAAGCGGAGTACTTAGATAATTACTTCTATTAGAATTTCATTTTTAGTTTATTTTTATTTGAACAATTATATTAAAATAAAGTAGAGACCCGTGAATGAGAGATGATAGTAGTAATTGAGCAGGATTTGAATCTTAAATTTTAAGTTTTGAATATTATGATTTGGATGATTAAATAATTGTTTTGTTTGGTTGTGTAGTACATGAAATGTGAATATGATGAATAAACATGAAAAGAAAATCAATCAATACTCTAGAATTCGAGATTAGAGTCATTGTACTTGGATTTTGAGTTTTAAGGCGTGAAAATTACACTACTCTTGATCTAGGTCAACCCAATATAAGAGCATAAATGGACAGAATTACACTACTTCTTATGTTAAAGCTAGTCTAATGTATCAACATAGATGGGTTGCCCTAATATTAAATAAATGAGGCTAAAATAAAATAAAATGATAAGTAACATTGCACTGTGGATTTGATTTAATTTGTGTTGGGTTGATGGGGGCCCAAAGCTCTTCGATCTTTCTCCTAAATATAGAACTTTAGGACAGTTGAAGAAAGATATCTACAGCCACACTCCTCACGTCTACTAATGTGGAAATAACTGTTTAGGCTCAAAGACAATTATAGCCTATCAAACAATGCCATGCATGTTGGTCATTTGTCATGTGGTCCATTGCTTGCATACATGTCTTGCTCATGTGACATGGATGAAAGTTTCTCTTGAGGTGCCACATGTTAGTGATAACAATCTTCCTCTACGTGCGAACATGTATAATGCGCCGTGAAACTTGACCAACTTTGTGTAGTTATAATTACTCTTCTCTTAAGGCTTATATACAATACGCCAAAGTGTACCGGCTAAATGCATCACTTGTTGTGATTGTGTTTCGGTTGTAACTCATCTTTAGTTATAAGGTCGCTATGGTGACTAACCATGTGATCGGCATATGCAACAAGTGTATTATTACTGTAGCCAGTTGGGCTTACTCTTTTTTGAGCAACTCCCGACTTTACAGATTTTTATTTTCTTCGGCCGTCAAGGCAATTGAAGAAATCTTTCTTCTGTTTCTTGTTGAGATTTTACTGCCACATGGCATCATTTGAGTTGCTAGATCTTATGCTATCAAATCAAGCATAATTAAATAAGATGTGTGAAAATTGAATTTGGAGGGGACTACTATACAATAGTTCCATGGAAGAAAAAAAAAAAATCCTATTTTCATGTTTTTTTCTCTTTTTAAAGAATTCATTTGAGCATTTTCCAATGAAGTGACTTCCACAACCGGAAGTTCTCAATTCAGGTGGGTTGGGTGTTGAAGGTCAATCCAAGCCCAATTAGAAGTATTGAAAACAGAGCCCCAACATAATATGGGCAGGTTTAAGTTGGTCAGGTTAAGTAAAGCCTATACTTTATATTGGTTAAAAGCTCTTTACTTGGGCAAAGTTTTCACTTGTATAAAATTTAACCAGGGGTTGTTTGGCAACGTAGATTTTGGGCTGTTAGGAATCAAACTCTAATGTTTGGCACTCTCTAATTTAATGAATTTCAAAGAAATTGGATTGAAAATCATCAAAAGATCTCCTTTAAAATCCAAAAAAGTGGGATGCAAAATCTTGAATTATAACTACTCTCTCTTCCACTCTTTAAGGTTCCTTTAAGTCGAATACAGCCAAGCATAATTTTTTGGATTCCATAGGAGTTGAGGATCTAGAGTGCCAAACACAATTGAAAGAACACAAAATCCATATTTAAAAATCCAAGGTTTGGATTCGTAAGTAAAAAAATTGTCTATGCGTGGAAACTTTTGCCCATAGCTTCTCGCATTAAGTATAATAAAGACATAGGGTTTGGTTGCTTGAAGCCTCAACCCAAGTCCAATTCAACATGAAGTGGGATTGATGATTTCAAGCTAAAGCTCAACTGGACCTCGACTTGAACACGTTCAGGTTGAGCCTAATCCAAGTTGCACCCTCGCTAAGTAGACCAAGGCATCCAAACACAAAACACGTAAGCTAAGTTTGAGCTAAATGCATCCGAGAATCCGAGAAAGAAAACCTAAATTACTTTCTATCACTAAACTTATTTACCATTGACTTGCTTCCCCTGCACATTCGCATGTGAGACTTTGGATTAATCACCAATTTTTAACCATTGGATTTGAGTTTTATTTATTAATCACCAATTTTAAACCATTGGATTTGAAGTTTATTTATTAATTCCCAATTTTTAACCATTGGATTCGAGGTTTATTTATTTATTAAAGAAAATTAAGGTCAACAGTATTTTGTTCCTATAACTAGGCTGTCAACGGGCCAGGCCTGGAGTTGGCTTTAGGGCTGTAAATGGGTCAGCAGACCTGATGAGGTACCCAGACCCAACCCATTTAGACCCGACCCAAACCCCGACCAGTTTGTTAAATCATACGGATTTGGGTCCAAGAACAGACCCAGTTGCAGAATGGGTCTGGATCTCGTTTCCTTTATATTAGGCCAGACCCGATCCGACCCAAATCCATTTAGTAATGGGTGGGTTTGATCAATGTTGCAAGGGACCCATCTAGGCCCGGACCCGTCCAAACCTGGTTTTAAACCTAGCAAAAATGCTTGCATACCAAATTCAGACCTAGACCCTAGCATCTCCCTCTACCTGACAAATGGGTCTAATGGGGTTGACTCAGACCCGCCCATTAAGTAAAAGGGAATGGATCTAAAATTTGGATGAGGGTTTGGTTTTGGCCAAATCCACCCCAAACCCGACCATTTACAGGCCTAGTTGTCCTCGACCCGGATTTTTACAAGGCCCACCTTTGATTTCTTTCTTTCTTCATAGTCACCAATTGAAGGATGCGGATTTTGACACCCGAGATTTGAATTCATGGGCCATTCGCATTGGAGCCCTTGGAACATGAAGTTGTGTAATACAGAAAGATGAAGATTAATTGTAGTTACATATCAACTTGGAGAGGGTTTATATCTGATAATTTGTTACAACAACACCGAAATAGACCGGGCATATCTCAGTTTGTTACAACTCCATCATACAGGTGTATATCGATATACTATGTACATATACATGCATACACCACCTTAACAACCCCTCTCCTTCCAAACCGCTTCCCTTAGTGTGGCCCCACCTGAAGGGGCCTGATTATTTATTACGGACCTAAATTTTAGTTTGACATTTAATAGTTGGAGCGGATTTTATACAATCATTACAGTGGGCCCCGTAAAAATCAAGGGTGGAAGTCTCTCTCCCAATCATAGAATGGTGTGGCCCCACCTCAATCACAGTTAACCTGATTCCTTGGCCCTAGACCTACCGCAGGATTACACATCTAATGGTCGATGGATTTCATATACACTCTGTGGTGGGCCTCATAAAAAAAATTAAGGGGGCAATCTTCTCCCCTTAATTTTTAATGAGGCCCACTGTGATGTGTATATGAGATCCACTCTGACCATTATACGTGTAATCCTACATTAGGCCCAGCGACAAAAAAAAATCAAGATATCATATAGTTCAAGTGAGCCAAACTAAAAGAAACAGTTGGGAGAGAGATCCACCTTAACTCTTAGGGGGCCACTGTGATGATTATATGAAAAATCACTCCAACCACTAGATGACACCAAAATTTAGGCCTGAGCCTAAAAAATAGGCCCATCCACGGTTCAGGTGGGCCACTTCAAGAAACAATTTGGAGAGTGAGCGTTGCCTTGTACATATTTCCAATCTTGTGCTCCATCTTAATCACGGACAGAGCTGAGGTTTGGGACCCGAGCCTAAAAGGGGGCGACACACTTGGTGGTTAGGGTGGACTTCACATGAAAATCACGGTGGGGCCCACCAGAGGCCCGACCCCTTTGCTCACACGGAGGAACTGATCCGCCCTTGGCTTATTGAAAAAAAAAAAAAAATGTAAATTCTAAGTTTATGTAGTTTCCTGTAAAAAAATATCCCCCAGCAGTCATAGATTTTATTCAATACCATAAATAAACAGAAAAAAGTAATATGGTAGATAAAGAATACCATGGATTTTATTTGAATATTCGAGAGAGATCTGTAATGTAGCCATTAGACTTCCTCCACAGGTGAAAACTGGTTCGTGTCGGACCTGTTCTTATGGGTAGCACTGATAGGGTAGACAAAGAACAAGTACAAGCCAATTAAGCTGGCGGACACAGCCATGATCCAAACCAACAAATCCAATGCCAACGGTAGGATAGTTGAAACCCGATAAGCGAACAGAAGATGGAGCACCGTCAAGAGAGTCCAAATGGGAATCTTCAGCCTCTCCCTCTCCGATCCCTCCGGCAATTGATTGTATATGTGTATGCACAAAAACAACAAGATGACAGATGCGTAGATGGAGAGAATGAAAGCAACGGCCAATGTATCGTGTTGGGCCCGGATGACAGAAACTACAGTGTTGAAGGTGAGGAAGAAAGTAGCGAAGAAGAAGGTCACGTAGGGGAAGCCAGGATCACGTTCATTGCATTCGGGGCTGAATGAGATGTGTACTTGGATCTTTTGATTCCGTTTGGGATCCATGTGGGATTAGATAGAGGTAGGAAAGGCAATGAGGGAAATGTATAAATGAGAGGGGGAGGGAGGTGTAGTAGTGATGATGAGGCTTGTTGGTATACTGCTTTCTGCAATCCTCTTTATTTGTAGTCTGGGTTTGGAAAGTGAAGGAAGACTTTAACAAAAAGTACGCGAATAAACGCGGATTTCTTGCAAAAGAAGTTTCTTCGCTCGGTGAGAATTCACTAACCACCGTTGAAGCATTCGATGGCCACAAAAGTTCTGTATCAGATTAAGTTTTCAGGTCATTTCATCGCAGTGGGAATGACCTTATGAAATGTTTGGATGGCATATAAACATCAAGGTGGAGCATTTCTTTTTCCCCAAGCCCATTGAATTTTTGATCCCGAGTCATTTTTTGCCAAGTCTTAAAATAAACTTGAAAAACAAATGAAAAACAAATGGACAAAGGGATTTCACACAAACATCACCGGAGGCCCCACTTATCACCCCAACGTAGTAACTGCCTGTGACCGAAAGCTAGGTGGAGCCCACCATGATGCTTGTGAGAAATCCACCCCGTCCATCCATTTAGCAAGATCATTTTAGGACAAGGAACAAAAATTGAGGTAGATCCAGAGACACGGAAGGAAAAAGTGGGTTGGGAAATGCCTACCGTTGAAACCTCCGAGGTGCACCTTGATGTTTGTATTCCATTCATACCTTTTTTTTAAGGCTATTCCTACAGGGATGAATTAGGAAGAACTGAAAACACAAAAATTATAGCCTGATGTAAAACTTCCATGACCCTACGAAACACGGACACTCATGTTTCCTGCAAAGATGGGCTCCACTTGGGGAGCGGATTGCCTGTGACCCGGGCACAGAGATATCTCTGTGGCCAGGGCTGTGTGGGGTCAACAGGGATATCCGTGACAAATCCACTACGTCCATCTGTTTTTAAAGACAAAAATAGGTCAGGATTGTAAAAATCAGGAAGATTTAAAACTCAGGTGGGCCACACCAAAAAAACAGTGGAAACACTAACGTCCACCATTGAAACCTTCCTGGAGGTGACCATGATTTTTATATGCCATCCAAACCGTTCACAGAATTATTAACACTCAGATAAACTGTAAGAAAAGATATCATTCTGATGCAAAATTTTTGTCACAGCTAAGTGTTCAATATCTACTGTTTCGTGTGATATGGCCTACCTGAGTTTTGGATCTTCATTTTTGTTAGAATCCTGTCCTACCATGGACTTCCAAAACAGATGGACAGAGTGGATTTGTCACGGACATCTCTATATTCCCATACAGCTACGGGCACAAAGATATTTCTGTGCCCGGGGTCACAGTCAATCAGCTCCCCCCCCCCCCCCCCCCCCCCCCACTTGACTTCCCCTCCAAGGAAGTTTCTGGAAAGGGTCGCACATTGCGTACTGAGGGAGCTTTTGATGAGACCCGGACTCACCCAGGACGGTGTGGCCCTTAACATGGGCCTAACTTGATATATGAGTTCTGTATCCACACCATTTATGTATTTTTCTAGATCATTTTAAGGCATTATCCTAAAAATGAAGCAGTTAATCATCTGGCTGACCATACCATAAGAGACTGGTACTGATGATTGACCATTAAGGCCACAAAAGTTTTACATCAATTTAATATTTGTTATTCCCCTTCATCCAAGCTTATGATACCTTATCAACAAATTGGATGGCAAATAAACACTACATAACATTAGGGTGTGCCTTAAGAGGTTTTCAATGGTCGGGCATTCAATCACCACTGTTTCTTATGGTATAGTCTACTTATAACTGTATCTCTTCATTTTCAATAATTCCATAAAATGATCTTAAAAAAATAGATGAACTGTGTGGATAGAGAATGCATACATCAAGGTGGACCCCACAGTAAGGGCTGCCCCATCTTGGGTGAGTCGGGGTCTCACCCAATCCAGTCCTGCTACTGTCTGCATGGACACGGTTTGGCTAGTGAGGGCAGCACCATTAGCGGGTGTCAGCTTATTTTAGAGCATGAGACAAAAAATGAAAGAACTAGTGTTAATTGAGTGTCCACCATTGAAAACTTTCTGAGGCTTCCAGTATCGTTTATTTGTCATCAAACTGTTGATAAGGTCACACAAACCTCAATAAATGTAAAACACAAATATGATTCAAAACTTTGGTGGCCCCCAAATATATTTTCAATGGTAAGCCGTTCAATCCCCACTATTTCCTATGGTGTGGTCCACCTGAGATTTGGACCATGGAGGGACCAAGAGCTTTGACACCAGATAGCTTGTTGGTGTTGGGTCAGTCCCCAATTCCCATTCCTACTGGACGCTGCTATGTGGGCTCACCATGATGTATGTTTTATCCACCACGTTCATCCATTTTGTCAGATAGGCCAAAATGAGGCAGATCCAAATCTCATGTGGAACAAACCACAGGAAACAGTGGTGATTGAACATCCACCATTAAAAATTGGTTGGAGGCCACAAAAGTTTTGAATGAAACTAATATTTTTGTTTTCCCTTGGTCCATGCCTGTGCGATCTAATCAACAGGTTGGATGGCAATAAGCATTACAGTGGGTCCTCAGGATATTTCAAAGGTGAGTGCTAAATCACCCCTGTTTTTTTTTTTTTTTTTTTGTGTTGTGGGTAACCTCAGATATGGATTTACCGCATTTCTTTAGCTCATGCCATAAAATGAACGAAAAAAAATATCTGAAACAGACATTATGGTGGGTGCATGAAGCACTGTCCAGTCGGCAGTAGGCAGCTGACTACTGACAGGAAATCCCCATAGCTGATTTGCTGCGAAAGCCTATGGGATGCTAGGTGAGGCCCATCTTGATATTTTTAAGAAATTCATCACGTCCATCTATCCTGCTAGCTCATTTTAGGACATGCCACAAAAAATTGAGGCTAATACAAAATTCAAGTGAGCCACAAAGAGAAAAAAGTAGGAATTCAATTACCACAAAAGTTTTGTATGAGGCCAAGGCTTTTGTTTTTTTTTAACTTCATCACAGTGGGAATAATCATATAAACTGTTTGGATGGCATATAAACATCACGTGGATCACAGAAAGGTTTCAATGATAGGCATTTTTTTCCTTCAATTTTTCCTCTCATATGGCCCACATGAGTTTTAGATCCGCCTCATTTCCTAAAATGAACTTGAAAAATGAATGGACTGGGTGGATTTCTCACAAATATCAAGGTGGGATCTACCTACCACGCAACGGGGGCGGTTTCGGTGGATCCAGGTGGATCCCTGAACGTGTGGTCCATGTTGATGTATGTTCCTTATATCCAGGCCATTCATCTGTTCTGAAAACTCATTTTAGGGCATTATACAGGAAATGAAACAGATCAAAATCTTAGGTAGACCATAATACAGGAAACAGTGGTAATCAACCATTAAAAACTTTTCATGGGACACAAAAGCTTTGGATCAACCTGAAATTTTTGTGGTCTCTTCTTCCAGGTCTTTGTGACCTTTTCAACCGCTTGGATAGAAAATAAACATTCCGGTACCCCCGTGAAGTTTTTAATGGTGAGGATTCAATCAAGACTGTTTCCTGTGGTATGGTCTCCTAAGATTTGGATCTCCTTCACTTGTTGGGTTCATGCCCTAAAATGAGCTATCAAAATGGATGGATGATGTGGATGTATGAAATATATACATCACAGTGAGCCCCACAGCTAGGAATCCACCGACCGGGATCCACCCAAACCGTTCCCCATCCAACTTCCTGTAAAAGGCATTGACGGGGAATCCACGTCCGCAATCCCCCTTCACCTTAAATCCATTCTGTACATCAGTTTTGAAAGCTTATTTCATGTTATGAACACAAAAATGAAGCATATCCAAATCTTCAGTGGACCACACCACAAGAAAAAGTGGCGATTGACCATTAAAACTTGTTGTGGGCTACAAATTTTTTGGATCAAGCTGATATTTGTGTGGTCCCTTCATCTAGGTCTTTGTTACCTTATCAACAGATTGGATGGTAAATAAACATTATGGTGGCCCCAAATAAAAAAATTGTTTCTTTTGTGTAGTTTACCTAAGATTTGGATTTGCTTAATTTTTGGCATCATATCCTAAAATTAGGTTTCAAAACAGATGAATGGCATGGATGTAATTAATATGGATGAAGGTGGGCCCACATAATCCACTAATCCGGGATCCAATGAAGCCGCACCCTTCGCAGGTAATCATCCGCTTCTTTGAAAAACACCAACGAAACGTCAAAGAAGCTGCTGGAAAGCTTCGTCGATGACTCATAATTATTTTGACGGGGTAACTTGGACTACAGATGTCATGCCACTTTCGTATGAAGTTCGTGCAAGGAGTTCGGAAGGATCACGAAGGTGCTTCCTGTCGTGTGCCCACTTTACTTTTGCATTGCGTCTTTTTTTTTTTTTTTTATTTGACCATGTCCAAAATGTATAGACAAAGTGAACTTCTCATAGACATTACAATGGCCCCTCCTACCTTCTCATTGAAGGAATTGAAGGAACTTTTCCTGAATGCCACTAAATCTACGTCTGCCAAATCCGTCTCAGAGCCTGTTTGTTAATGTTGAAATTTTTTATTTAATGCGGAATCAAAAAGCACTCGATGTTTAGTGTTGTTTATTAATACCTAACATGGAAAGTGTTCCATAATTTTTTGTTGAATTTTTTTTGTCAACAAAGGTCTAGCTTAATGGTTAATCCAGAATGCACTCTGATACTCTTTTTAAAAAATTCAAAATTGCCATGCGTGAGAGAGATTTTTTCCTTTGTGTAATACATAACCCAACTTTTAACTTTTGACACTTATCTGGGCCCACCATGATTTATGTGTTAGATCCACACCATCCATCAACTTTTCCATATTGTTTTAGATCATAATCCTAAAAAATGAGGCACATCAAAAGCTTAAATCGACCACACCACGACTACCGTTAAAACCTTCCTAGGGTCCATTATCAAGTTTATTTGCCATTGTTAGAACTAGAAAATGTATCGCAATGACATTTTCTGGAATGTGGTGTTTTGTTGCTCTGGGGTTCTGAATATAGAAACATTCGTAGACAATCACAAGCATTCACCAAAGTACACAAGGGAAAAGATATCGCAAGGCGAATTTTATTCCAGAGATTCTGAGATCTTGTACATTCCAGGCCGTGATCTGGCACGAGCCCTTAATTACATCGAATGATCGATGACCCTTGATTAAAAGGCAAAAGACTAGTCAGCGGGGACTATGGTCTCAGAGTTCATTAGTCACGGAAACCTGTGTTTTGGTGGTCACGGAGACCTGTGTTTGTATGGTCACGGAGACCTGTGTTTGTATGGTCACGGAGACCTGTGTTTGTTATAGACTGATCCACCTTTGTGCGAGTCGGATATCTATGTCCCATGTTTTGACCGGAGATCCGGGCTGAGACTGTCAGGGTTTATGGCTGAGATGGACGACTCTGGGCCCGCGCCTGTCAATGTAGGGACAGGTGACCTCGGGAAGTCCATTCTACAGTTGTGTGTACCTGCGCAGCTCAACCAGCGGATGCCGTTTGGATGGGTAGGGCATCGACTGTTCTTGGAATATCAGTTTTTTAACAGATTGTGTGTGATAGTTTAGAACTCTCCTGATGTGGTTTATCGTGTTAACCATAGTCCCCTTTGCTTAGTCCAGACCTGGATTCGGGTCATATTATGATAGTACACGTAATGATGATGCATCAGTATGATTCTGGGCGCCGGCGGCCTCTTTTCGGGAGAATTGTTCCATTCAGCTCGTTGGGTAGGATCGGACTCCGAAGGCTTGCGTTCTGCTCATTGGGTAGCCCGGATGGGTCGTTTGACTGCTCTATCGCGTCCGGAACGCTCGAAATACCCAAAATAGGCTCAAACGGGGCTTAAAAATGTTATAAAATGAGGATTTAAAGGTGCTGGAATGAATGCGCAAAGTGCTGATTTTTGCGATCCGCTGGCCTGATTTTATTGATGCGCTGGGGCCAGTGCGTCCATAAATGATTTTCATGATGCGCCGGGTAATTTTATGACGCGCTGGGGCCAGTGCGTCCTTAAAATCTAATTTCCTGATGCGCTGGGTATTTTTATGATGCGCTGGGGCCAGTGCGTCCATAAAATAGTTTTGACTCGAAAACTTGTATTTTTACGATCCGCTGGGTAATTTTATGACGCGCTGGAGCCAGTGCATCCTTAAAATGCCATAATTGATGGTTTGTGTAATCCGCCGAGGATTTTCCTGATGCGCTGGGTCACTTTTATGATGCGCTGGGACCGGCGCATCGAAAAAGATGACTTGGTCATTCCTCCGGACCTGGTGTGATCGGAGGTGCGATTTCCGGCGAGGGGTTCCGGCGGTCGGAGAAGGATTCCGGCGGTCGGCAAAGGTTTTCCGGTGACGAGGTCCTCTCTCTCTCTCTCGCTGAATGATGCAAATGAGGTGGTGGGCGGGGTATTTATAGGTATCGTCGCCCAATAAGCGGTCGACACGTGTAGCGCGTCGAGAAAATGAGTCGGCGCGTCGATAAATACGCTCGGCGCATCGCGAAATGATCGGAGTCCAGAAGTTGGTTTGCAGGACGCGCCAGCTGCCAGCGCATCCTGAAATTAACTGATTTTTTGGATGCGCTGGGTGAATTTTTGGATGCGTTGGGGCCAGTGCGTCCACAAATTCATTTTTTGGATGCGCTGGGGCCAGTGCGTCCACAAATTCATCATTTTTTTTTTGGATGCGCTGGACGCAGTGCGCCCTTAAATGGAATTTTTGGATGCGCTGGACGCAGTGCGCCCTTAAATGGAATTTTT
This sequence comes from Liriodendron chinense, assembly GCA_003013855.2. NCBI lineage: Eukaryota > Viridiplantae > Streptophyta > Magnoliopsida > Magnoliales > Magnoliaceae > Liriodendron > Liriodendron chinense. The sequence continues at coordinate 3,628,261 of PVNU02002146.1, forward strand.
GGATGCGCTGGGCGCAGTGCGCCCTTAAATGAAATTTTTGGATGCGCTGGACGCAGTGCGCCCTAAAATGTATTTTTGGATGTGCTGGGCGCAGTGCGTCCATAAATGTATTTTTGGATGCGCTGGACGTATTCGTGTCCCGCAGATTTGGGTTTTGCAAATTGGGGGGTTTGCGGGGTCCGCCTCGCGATGAATGCCGATGCACTGCTCCTATTTCTTCATAATTGAGGTACCGCCCCAATTCTGGACAGTCTTGGTCACGGTGTCCGGTGGGGTCCACTACCGGCCCAATTTCATACTTGAGGCAAATCCGATGCGTGTGTCGTGATTCGTGTTGCGATTTTCGATGCACTGGCCCTAAATCCGACCGCGTGATGGTTTCGGCATTCGGAATCATCATTTCGGGGATCCTCACTTTCGGGACCCCAACAGATGCCCCTCCGATGCGTGTGTCGTGATTCGTGTTGCGATTTTCGATGCACTGGCCCTAAATCCGACCGCGTGATGGTTTCGGCATTCGGAATCATCATTTCGGGGATCCTCACTTTCGGGACCCCAACAGATGCCCCTCCGATGCGTTGGGATGGACGAGCGGCGATCCATTGCAACGCATCGGATTTTCTGGGTCCCACTATAAATAGGGGATCCCTGGTCATTTCGTCATTTCACTGTTCATTTTCGACGACCAGAGCCCTCGGCCAGCGCATCGATTTTTTCTCCAGCGCATCGATTTATTATCTCCAGCGCATCGAAATATTAGGTAGCGCGTCGAAGTATTCCAACTTTGTGTGTTTTATCGACGCGCTACGCACAGCGCGGCTGTTGGACTTGTGGATTTCTGATTTTCTAAACGCGCCATAGTGCAGCGCACACAATAAGTACTCAGCGCGTCCATTTTATCGACGCGCTAAGGTCAGCGCGTCATCCCGTGCCTTTATTAACCAATTTCATGACGCGCTGTGCTCAGCGCGTTGAACTCTGTAATTTCTCGATGCGCTGGGTCCAGCGCATACTTGTGTCCGGGAAAATTTATTTAATGGACGCGCTAGGGTGTGGCGCTCAGAATTCTTAACTTTGGTGGACTTACCATTTCTTGGACGCGCTGGGCCCAGCGCGTCATGTCCTTCGGACTTGTGATTTTACATGATTTTCGCGATGCGCTGGGCTTCGCGCGTGCAATTTTGGGACTGCAAAGTCTACTAAATTTATTACATAAACCGGCTCCCGCACACATCTCCGGACTTGATCAATTGGCCCGATCGCAAGGTGTGTTCAGGCCAATAGGCGCTGATCTCTGAGTTGGGGAAGTTGTCCAATTCTGGTGTCCTGTCTTGATGCGCTTATCGTGGCTTAACAGACTTACTTGCGGGTTCATTTGACCGTTGCTCACGATATTTGGGACTCATTCCGGGTGCGAGGGGTCTCAGGCACCCTCTTACTAAACCAGATCTGCTTTGAGCATCACCAGGGTATGTGAAACCTCGCGCACCTAACTCGCGGGCCTCGGTGGAGTCTGCGGTTTCTGCGGGTTTTGCACCGGCGGTCCGTCGTGTCTCCAAATGGCGTGAACCCCCATGCCTCTGTTTTCGTGTTCGCGCATGCGTGCCAGTCGTCTCATGGAGGCGTAGGGTCTCACACACTTGGGAGACTCCCCGGCCCTTTTTTAGTTTAATCGGCAATTCTAATGACGATTTTAAAGTGTTGTTTCGAGCATACCTTTGCATGTCGTTTCTCGGCTTTTCTGGCTTTGCGTGAGCGGTTTTGTGCATTTTTCTTCTGTCGGACTGCCTTACGGGTTCATCTGTCTTGTTCTTTAGCAGACGATGGTCATAACCCGTGCTTCCCTTCGCGCGGCTCGTGACTGCATGGGGCGGCTATTAAACGATCTGGACCAACCCGAGGCTTGGTCATCTCTTGCTAATCAATGCGATGAGGTGGCTGAAGCCTCGACTCGCCTTGGGGCTGAATCCCGCCCGATCCTCCGGGCTATGCAGAATATCTCGGCGATGGCGGGCATCTCTGATGAGCGCAAGGAGGCTATATCTGGCTACATCGGCGATTCTTCCCTCCTGGAGGAATTGGCGGTTCTGGAGGCGGCGGAGCCTTCTCTTGCTGCTTCCTTTCTGTCCCTCTCGAAACGTCTCCACTTCCTAAGGGACGAGAAGAGGGAGAGTAGGAGATTCCTGGCTTGGCTCATTCCCTTGGCGGAGGCCGAATACCCGGATCGTCGTGCTGGCATTTGGAGGATGGTCAGGGCGGCTCTCCGGGAGCACGATGATTTGGCGATTGACTTGTCCGCGATAAGGAACTACGCTGATGCTGAGCACCTGAACTTCGACCTCGTACAACAATGCATCTCCATCTTGGTGGACTTGGTCTACAAGGAGGCCCTGATTCAAGCGAGGGTCGATGAGCTGAGGGCTCGAGTTCTTCCTCTGGTGCAAGACTGAAATCTTCATTTTCTGGCTTGGGGGAGGGGGTCCCCACAATTTTGGGTCATTTAATATTGACTGTCGGCTTTTTATCTTTTCAAAACAATTGACTTTGAATGGTTTGGGCTTTGGCATGGCCCTCGTGGTTTAATGAATGCTATTTATACTTTTCTGCCTTATTTCTGTCTTTTGAAAGCTTGCGCGTTTGTGATGATGTTGGTGTTGCCATTTCATTTCATTCTCATTGGTCGGTGATGTTGTGCATTGGCCTGGATCGGTGCCTGTTCTTCGTTCACTTGTTGCTTCTTATGCTTTTGGATTTCGTGAATGCTTAATTGTCTTTATGAGGATATTTTCACGTGCTCTGTACTTAAGCCCCTTTTCTACGCCATTGCAGATTATAATGGCCAGCGACCCTTCGCAAGCCGGTCCTTCGGGTCCGTCTCAAACTCCATCCAAGCGTAAGCGGGCCGCCACCAAGCAGACTTCTAGACCGTCAGCTGAGAACCCACAGTGGTTTCTCCCGCCCGAGACATTCAATTTCTACGAACGTATTCTGACCCTTCCAAAGAATGTCCAGCGAAAGATACTTTGCGACAAGGTCTTACCGCCCCCTCCTGATGAGGGTACCCAGGAGGAGTGGGATGCGTGGTACGCTCCCTTACAAGGTTTTCGGACCGATGAGGTTGTCGGGTCCGAAGAGGGCGAAGCGAGCCCAATTGAGCCTGCTCAGTCTGCCAAGCGCGATCGTCCAAAGACGACTGGGAAGAGCGCCAAGCAAATCTATATAGAAAACCAGACTAAGTCGAAGTCCGACAAAATGAGGGTTGTCTGGTCTTCTGTGAAGCTGCCAGTATCATCCCTTGTAATCCGCAACCCTTATACGAAGCAGTTCATCCGTTTCCCTAAGAGCTTCCAGAGACACCGCTCTCTACCGAGCATCGAGCCCTCCGATATACGTCGCGCAAATTCTTTCTATAGCGTCGATTCCTGGACGTCCATTCCAGAGACGTTCGTCAACTGTGCCATATCCAAGAACGGCACTCAGCAGTCTGTCCTTGAGGAGAAGGACATGATATTTTTGGAACCGAACCACGACCCTCATCTGCCCTTTCCGACTCACTATTACGAGACCCTGCGCCAAAGGTTTCGTCCTCTGTCTGATGCAGAAATTTGGCCTACTGGGGGTTTCAGGACCCGAGGACATTTGAGCCCTCATCCCGGTTATGAAGCTTGGGCCAATCGGATAGTCGAGCGGCACGAAGAGATCTTGAAGCAAGTAGGTCTCCTTCGGGCCATTCAAGCGACATCGAGCTATTTCCATCGAGAACCTTGCATTTATAAGGGGTTCCTGAATCATTGGAGTTCTGTCACCAACTCCTTTCATCTGCCTTGCGGAGAAATGAGCATCTCCCTCTGGGATCTGTATCGGATAGCAGGTCTTCCTATTCGCGGCAGAATCTATGATGAATGGACTCCTAGTGATGAGGAGCTGTCCAAGAAGAAGAAGGGTGTTGATGAAGGCTTTTATTCTGCAGCCTGCTACGAATTATTCGCGGAGTTGCCGCAGTTTCTATCCTCCAGAGATAAAGTGCCTTTCGAAGACTGGCTAGTGTACTTTAGCCATGGCCTGAAGTGAGTTTCTTCTCTTGTCTTGCACTGTTCGCGCACTGTTTCATTCTCTTTTTCTTCCGCTGATGGTTTTCTTCCTGTCTCAGCTTGGATTACGGATTGAGCGATGAAGGTCGCAAGGATAAATTAGTCTTGGAGGCCAAGATGAAGAAGAAATTTCCGCGGCCGAATAAGCTATCCCCTACCTGCGAACTTGCCGGGTTCTTAGCCTATTGGCTGTGTTGTGTGGCCCTCCCGAGCTCTAAGCAAGCGGACGGTGTGCGAGTTTCCTGTTTCGCCGTGGCGGGGAGTTTGGCCGATGGTCATCGCTACGCATTGGCCCCAGTAGTATTGTGTTCAATATATCGGGCCTTCGGCGGTGTCATTAGCAACAAAGGTTCGGCATCCTTCGGATTGAATTCTGCTTATTGTGGGTGGCATTTCTTCTCGGGATGGCTTGGGGTCTACTTCCCGTGGGTATACGGCATGGAGCTTAAGGACTTCATCCAGAGGGGATCTGTTCCACTACACGCTTTTCAAAAACGGAAGATGATCAGCGGAAATCCGGCGACTATCGAGACGAAGATAGCCCGCCATGACGACGTCGACTTCTTCCTCTTCTCAGGGACTAACAGCGAGGATCCGGACCTGCTTGACGACGACGAGAGTCTCAGCTCTTATCACCGCTCGTTCTTGGTGTCCATTCGCCCGAGTTCGTTGCCTTTAAGAGAGGGCGCTGAATTTTGGAGAGAACCATACTACCCGAACAGATTCGCCAGGCAGTTCGGTTATGATCAAGGGGTACCGGAATTGATCGAACCGGTGACAAGGGAGCAGCGGGCATACGACACAGGGCCGATCCATTGGAAGTGGATATGGCGACAGCTTCTGCTTACCAGGTCAGGTTGTTCTTTCATCGTTCCCGGGACGGAGTATGTCCCCGGCGCTACGTATGGATGGATGCGGTGGTGGGCCCACCAATATTCCTTGGTTCGCAATAACCGACACGTGACAGATCCCGTCTTCGTCTCTCCTCCGATTGTTAATCCTACTCCTGCCGACGGCTTAGGGTACGTAGCAGAGCCACTTCGTCAACTGGCTACCCCTGGCGTGCAGAAGTTCATGACCTCATTGAACGTCATAATAGATCACGAGAAGCCCGAGCATACACTCGAGGGGTGGGTCGCTCATGGCCAGAGGGTTACGTTACAAGGGAACCCGGATTCCCCACTTGTCGGTCCTATGACAGAGGGGCAGAGGGAGCGTTATGACATTGGCGATGATGATGGTGGTGAAGCTGCTGCAGCGGGGAATGCCGGTGATGAAGAGGAGGCGGATGATGGCGGCGAAGGGAATGACGGTGGTGATGATGGTGGTGACGGAGAAGGCGGTGGTGATGATGGTGTTGTGGCGGCAGGCACCCCGCCCTCCGGGGGTCAGGGAGGTCGCGGCCAAAGCCCGGCAAGTCGGACGGGCCTGTCCAGACGTTTTGCGCCCGAGGATAGTGATTTCGAACTATCTCCTGAACGTTCTGGGCCCCGCATAAAGACTGCTCATCGAGTCTCTGTTTCTGACGGCGGTAAGAAAATAAAGGACCTGCTGAAGTTGTATAGAGCTGAGAAGGCGCGGAGCCAACCCCCCGGGGCTGCCGGCAGCGTCCCGACCGATGATGCAAGCGGTCCAAGGGAGGAAGGGGAGATGAGTTCGCAGGCGGGTCTCGGCGGAGATCATCCCGTGGAGGGAGGCGAGGGTAGCGAGCCAGTGTATGAGCGATCTGTTCCTGACGTAGACATAGAACCCGTCCCTATGGACGTCGATGGTGAGCCGCGAGCTGAAGACCCCTTCTTTACCGTTCCTGTCAATATCGAAGCAGCAGTGAACCCTGGTCCTGCTCCTGAGGCGAGACCCGTTGTCTCATTAGAAGAGGCCTCACTCCCTCCCCGAGGAATCATGCTTGCAGAGGTCACTAGCGTTCCAGAGCCTATTGCCGAAGTGCCCCTGGCCGCTGAACCAGCCCGGGCTATCTCTGCCTCTGAGGTCGTCATTCTTTCTTCTCCTGAAATGCTCGAGCCGGCAGCGGAAATCGTGGTTGGATATGCCCCCAGCTCGTCGAGACCTGTTGCCTCAACCAGTGTACCGGGTGATGAAATCCCTACTGGTATAATATTTTCCTTCATCGTTTGTTCGCTTCTTTTCTCTCTTCAGTGTGCTAACGTTTACCGTTTCTTTTACCAGCCACTGCCCCTGCCAGCGTCCCGGCTCCTGTAGTCCTGCCCGAGGCATTCCTCTCGTCTCTCCGAGGCTTATCAAGGACCAAGGCGAACCTTCTGAAGAGTTTACTGTCCGACATCGTTGATTCGCTTAGGAAAGGAGACGAAGGGTCCATCTTGGATGAGGCGCTGCAGGCGCTGGAACTCACTGCTACGTGGCTTGGGGTCGACATCTCTTCGATAGTCAACCATGTGTTACAATTCAAAGACGGTGTGGCTCAAGTGAACGATGCAAGGCACTTTAGGACTGACCCCTCTATTGAAGAAAAACGCGGTCAGTTGCGGTCCCTTCTTCCGGAACTAGAGTTGCACGAGGTAGACGTGGCCGCAGTGCAGAGGGATTGGCAGGCTGTGGATACTGATCACCAAGAGGTCACCAGGCGTCTTGCAGAAATTGAGGATGAGATGGCCCGATTACGTGCCGAACATTCTGTCGTCCATTTCAAACTTTCGAAACTTGGTGGTCAGAAAGCAACCCTGCAGTCTTCTATTGACCAACGCAAGACGGAATGTGACGCTGTGAGGGCACGGATCACGGAGCTGCAGCGGTCTCTTCAAGATACTCCCGACCCTGTTCAAGTCCTGGCCGAGGCTGAGGCAAGACAAAAGGCAATCGCGGGGTCCGCGGTTAACCTACTAGAGCAGTGCTTGAGAACTTTAGATGGTTAGGCTGTAATGTAACGATAATGATTCTTTTGTAGTTTTAAAACATGTTGTAATGAGTGTTGTATCATTATGTATGCTAGTGTGATGATGAGTTCATATGGTGCTTCTTGGCCCGTTTGTCGTTCCTCTTGAGTTTGAATGCAAAACAGATTGTGCTATTTGGAAAGGAACGTCCCCCTGTTTAGGACTTGAACCTACGCGTGTGTACGAGGATGTAGCCGAGCCTTGGCTTAGGGCTTATCTTGATTTTAATATTCTCGAAAAGGCGTCGTGTCTTGCTTGACGTGCCTCGAGCTTTGGTGACCCTTCCAATACCTGTGTAAGCATAAAGCAGATGATCAGCTTTTTAGTTTAGTCATAGCACGGCACTCTTTCTTTTGGCATCTATTCTATTACATTCCCTCTATCGGGGTGTTTACAACTTGCAATGATAGTTTTACGTCAGGTGTAATATCTTTTCAGGAATCGACCATTTACTAGCGAACTGACACCCTGTCCTTTGCAATCTATTACCCGATAGGCCCCGTTGGAATACACTTCGTCGATAATGTAGACGGGGTCCCACTTTGGGTCGAACTTGCTCCTCGATCCTTGGAGCGGTGCTGGACGCTTCATCATTAACACGAGATCGCCCCTTTTGAATGATCTGCCTCTAACGCGCTTATCGTACGCTGCGGAAATTTGCTTTTGATATATCTCGAGCCTTTGCTGGGCAGCGAGCCTCTTTTCATCCAGATTATCAAGTTCGACCATCCGGCTCTTGGCATTATGCTCGGTTGTCAGGGAGTGTCGGAGGGCGACCCGTAGCGACTCAACTTGTATTTCCATCGGGATTACAGCTTCTGTACCGTATACCAGTGAGTAAGGCGTAGCCCGGGTGGCCGTGCGGTGCGTAGTTCGATAAGCCCACAGTGCTTCGGGCAACCGTCTGTCCCAGTCCCTCTTATTCTCCGCCACTGTCTTTTTCAGAATCTTCACAATAGTTTTGTTGAATGCTTCGGCTAGCCCATTCGCAGGAGGATAATAGGGCGATGAGTAACAATGCTTGATTTTAAATTTTGCGCACAGTTTATCGATGGCAGCATTCTTGAAAGGTGTCCCGTTGTCCGTGGTGATTCTCTCGGGAATACCATGTCGGTATAATATGGCGTGACGAACGAAACCCTCGACATGCTTGGCTTTCACATTTCTCAAGGCGACTGCTTCGGCCCATTTGGAGAAATAGTCGGTTGCCGCGAGGATGTACTGATGTCCCTGGGAGGATGGCGGACTAATTGGTCCGATCACGTCCATGCCCCAGGCTGCAAAAGGCCAGGACATCACTGATTGATGCAACTCTTCCGGTGGCGAGCGTATGATATGGGCATGGATCTGACACTGGTGGCATTTCTTTACGTATTCTATCGCGTCCTTCGTCATTGTCGGCCAGTAGTAACCCATGTGTCGTACACGGTGGTGTAAGTTCTTTCCCCCCTGATGAGCACCGCATTCCCCGCCATGAGCTTCTTTTAATGTACTACGTGCTTCATCTTGGTTTAGGCATCGCAGCAATATCCCCTCGTAGGACCGCTTGTAAAGTATGTCATTTTGGAGCACAAATGAACTGGCACGCCTTCTGATCTGTGCGCGCATTTTGGGATCTTCTGGCAGAAATCCGTACTTCAGATAATCGATGAATGATTTTCTCCAATCATCTTCCTCTGTGATCTCAAAGCAGCAAATGGGATTGGTGCTCAATTCTCCGTTGCACATCGCAGTCGTTGGCAGGATCCTTCTTTCTTCAATCGTAACCTGAAGTGGGCTGCCTCCAGGGTTAGCTAAAGCAGCGGCTAAACTGGCGAGTGCATCAGCTCGTATATTCTCCTGCCTTGGTATATGTGAGATACTGCTGTTCTGAAACTGCTCAAACAGGGACTGCGCTTGGTGGCAATAGGGTGATAATTCTGGTTTACGGACTTCGTACTCTGTCGTCAATTGTCCGATGACAAGCCTAGAGTCGCCGTAGATACGTATTTCCTTGATTTGCATTTCTAGGGCCAACTGCAATCCAATAATAAGAGCCTGGTACTCAGCTTCGTTGTTGGTGCATGCCGGAACTAATGTGAATGAATAGGGTAGCAGGTCCCTTTGCGGACTGATGAATATAATTCCCGCCCCTGACCCTACTGCTCTGGCCGCGCCGTCAAAATACATCTCCCAATGGCGTGTTTCATTAATCGCCATGACCTGCTCGTCTGGGAGGTCATATTCTATTTCTTCACCGCTCGGTACTGGATGTGCGGCAAGGAAGTCTGCGATAGCTTGCCCTTTGACGGCTCGAGCCGGCATGTATGTCAAGTCGAATTCTGACAAGAGAAGGGCCCACTTGGCCAATCGTCCGGACAACATAGGTCTGTTCATGAGAAATTTGAGGGGATCCGCCTTGGATATTAATGTTATCTGGTGAGAGAGACAGTAATGCCTGAGCTTTTTAACGGCAAAGATCAGTGCCAAACAGATCTTCTCGATCGCTGAGTAGTTAAATTCGGCTCCCACCAGCTTGCGGCTCAGGTAATAGAGCGCGCTTTCCTTCCCTTCTCCGTTCTTCTGGGCTAAGAGGGCTCCAAGTGAATTTTCGCCGACGGCAATGTAAAGGATTAGTGGTTCCCCTTTAATTGGTGCCGCGAGGACTGGAGATTTGTCGAGCAAGTCTTTCAGAGAGTCGAACGCTTTCTGGCAAGCATCGTCCCACTTAAACTGAACTCCTTTCTTGTTGAGGCGCGAGAATGGTTGACAACGACCGGACAAGTTCGAGATGAACCTCCTTAGGTACGCGACTCGGCCTTGGAAACTTTTCAGCTCTTTGAGATTCTTCGGTGGCGGCATCTCCCTAATTGCCTTAATCTTTGTTGGGTCAATTTCTATTCCTCGATGTCTGATAACAAACCCCAAAAACTTGCCAGAGGAAACCCCGAACGCGCACTTCAATGGGTTCATGCGCAGGCTTTTCTTTCTCAGTCTTTGGAATACTTGCCGTAGATGCTCCCTATGCTGTTCGTGCCCGGCTGATCTCACTACCAGATCGTCTACATAGCATTCGACATGTTTGTGCATCATATCCTGGAAGATTACTTGCATCGCGCGTTGATACGTTGCCCCTGCGTTCTTTAACCCGAACGGCATCACACAGTAACAGTATATGCCCAACGTTGTACGAAAGGCTGTTGATTCCTCATCTTCCGGAGCCATACGAATCTGATTATACCCCGAGTAACCATCCATAAAGGACATCACTGCGTATCCTGTCGTGCTGTCGATCAGTAACTCTGGGATAGGTAGTGGGAAATCATCCTTAGGGCATGCTTCGTTGAGGTTCCGAAAGTCTACACAGATTCGGATTTGACCATTCTTTTTCTTGACCGGCACAATGTTTGAGATCCACTGTGGGTACTTAACCTCTCGGATGAACCCGGCCTGGATTAACTTTTCGACTTCTTCTTCGATTTTGGGCACTATATTTGGGTGGAATCGTCGTTGAGGCTGTTTGACCGCTCTCTTCCCTTTCAAGATGCCCAACTTGTGCATCGCGATTGCTGGACTAAGCCCCGGCATTTCTGAGTATGTCCAAGCGAATACGTCCCTGTTTTTCCTCAACAGTCGGATGTATTTCTCTCTCCTCTTCTGGGACATTTTTACTTAGGTACGTATTTCTAGGGTCTTCTAGGGTTCCCAGATTTATTTCTTCAAGCTCATCTATCGTGGGCTGTCCCCCGTCCTCTATCTGTGCAGGTGCGGCACTGGGTTGGATAACGTCAGCTACCTCTTGTGGTTGTACCTCTTCCGTAGTATTGATTGTCACCATATTAACATGTCTGATCTTCGTTTTTGCCCCTAACCCTTCTCTTCCTTGATGGACTTTGTTGTTTTCTTCGAACGGCGCTAACATTCTACCATTCGAGGCTGATTCTGAACAGCAGAAGCCCATACTTTTCATGATGTTACGGCTGGCTTCACTGTATCTCCCTTCTTCTATGGGCTGAGGTAAGCGAAGTGGTTTCTCAACCTCGTCCTTGGACCGTGCAGGTTCATCTGTCACTGAATAAAATTTGATTTCTTTCTTTGTATTGGTATTTGGCGGTACCACGAACTGGCTTGGAGCCTTCGGAAAAGGCTTAACTCTTCCTATTTTTGGCGCTGGCATATTGAAGCTAGATTTGAGCACACTCATGTGCTGATTCGAGATCATCTCTAGGACGGACTGCCCGGGCTGTCGCAAGTGTTTCGGGACTATGTAGAATTTTTTGGTAGTCCTTTGAGGTCCTTCAGCTACCTGACTTGTTTCTTTCTGAATAATGGATTGAGGTTTGGCCCTCTGTTCAAACTTGCTGACTTTCGGTTCTGCCCCTTGCCCTTTCCGCATTGCGCCGGGCTTCTTCGTGTCTCCCCCTTCGTCGATCAGGTCGTAATACCGAGCATCGGCTAAGAATGATTCTGCGATCGTATACGGCTTTGGGTCTGCTGCCACTCTGTACTGAACTCCCTCTCTGTTGTACTTAAAGCACTGATGATAGGTTGAGGGGATGACGCGATTCTGATGGAGCCACGGTCTCCCTAGCAGAAGATTATACGTTGTTACTGCATCGATTACTTGGCATGTTACTTTTGTCTTCAACCTTTCAATTTCTAGCATCACAGTGATCGACCCTAGAGTGCGCTGGCTGTCCTGATTGAACCCTTGAATGACCATGGTGCTGGGACGCAGGGCTGATGGCCTGTAACCCAATTTTTGGAGTGTCTTTAATGACATAATATTCACCGCGGACCCATCGTCAAGCATGCATCGCTTGATCTCCGTGTCTCTAATTGTTCCTGTGACCATCAACGGTCGGTTGTGGTCTGTTGCTTCAATTGTGCGATCTTCTTCGGAGAATGTGATTATAGAGGGATGATCTATTTGCATTGCTTGTTGAATTGGCGCGTTTCCTTTCCAAAACTTGTCTGGATCGCTCATTTCTGCTTCAATTTCTGTCATCATTATTTCTCTGGCTTCACTGTCTAGCAGCGCGTTGATCAACATTTCCCTGTACACCTTTGAGAGACACAAGGCGTCGTATATGCTCAGGCGGGCCGGGACCCTTCGTAGGTGTGACACGACATCATACACTATGGGCACTGACCCTTGCCTAGGCTCCGGACGACTGGTCGTGGCTTCGACAGCTTTCTGTTTCAACTTCTGTCCCTGGGGCCTTGTTACGGGTATACCCGGGTTTTCGTCTTCTTGCGTTGGATCGATTGGTTCTGGCCGAATGCGCTCCGGCATTTGTCTTCCGGATCGGAGGATGACGGCATTGACTTCTCCTTTATCTGTCTGCAATGTCTCTTCTGTTGATGGCTGTTCTATGAATGACACCATTGCGCAATGTACCTGAGTCTCTATAAGTCGGCTCTTCCCCTGGCTATCCTTCTTTCTTGTCCCTTTCTTCCTGCGGTTGAGGAGTCTTCTTCGATTCTCGAGCCTCTTCCGGCTGCTAACTAAAGTCCAAGGTTCTTCAGGTTCAGGGGATAGGGCATGCAATTGGGTATTCTTATCCGAGGGGAGGGCTGAAACTACCCCTGCTGTTTCCCTCGTTGTTGTTTCTGGTGCCTTCATACTGATTACCCCTTGGTTGATCAACCCCTGTATCCTTCCTTTCAGGCTAAAACAGTCTTCCGTCTTGTGGCTCAGGCACCGGTGGTATTTACAATACCGGGGATCATCTACCTTCCCAACCTCGTGGGGCCGAATCGGTTCTGGCAGGCGAATTACCTTTTCTTCTACCAATTGCTCCATGATGGGGATCAGGTCGGTCATGTCGAAGGTGTATGGGCCGTTGGCTCTTTCCCTCTCGGCTATTGTTATTCTCTGAGGAGCGTAGGGCCTCTTGCCTTTTTCTTAGGTAGGTGTTGGTTTCGTGTCTGTCTTGGAATCCGCGGCGGGCCGTTTTCGATCTATCGTATTTTTTCCCTTGTTTACGTTGTGCGTCTCGGCAATCCTCACTCCTTCTCTTTTCTGCCTTTCGGGTCTGAGGTTTACCCGTGCTGCGGCTTCCTCTACCAGGTGTGCTTTGGTGGCTAATTCTCGGAAAGAGTGAAAACTGTTCCCTGACAACCCGTAGGATATCATTGGGTCCAGGGCTCGCATGCACATCTTTATCTGTTCTTTCTCGCTGGGTAACTCTTGACACTGAGCTGCTATTGTTCCCCATCGGTCCATAAATCTCTCCACGGGTTCGCCCTGCCTTTGTCTGATCAAAGCCAGATCTGTCACTGATGTTTCTCTTTCTATAGAGAAGAATTTTGAAATAAAACTGTCTCGCATTTGCTCCCATGACTTCACTGATCCTGCTGGTAGCGACATGTACCATTGGAAAGCTTTCCCCGTCAGCGTTGACCCGAATAATCGCATACAGTACTGTGGGACGGTCGACCAGTTTCTCAATGCTGTGAGGAAGCGAGTGATGTGTTCTTCTGGTGACCCCCTTCCGTCAAACTTTTCGAAATCCGGACATCTGAAGTTGACCGGGAATGGTATTTCTTCTATTTCCAGAGGGTATGGGACCTGATATTTATACCCGGTTCCTCTTTCCTTTTCCTTCTCTTGTCGCATGAGACTTGCAATGGTTTGCGACAGTTCTTCTCTCGTCATTTGTGTAGTTGGAACTATTATTCGTTCCGCTGGAACTCTCCTGGCCTGTGTGAGTGGCTCGGCACTAGCTGGCTCTCCTGCTGCCCCTTGAGATTCTTCAGCTAATGAGCGCGTAGGTGGCGCAAGGCTTCGAGTAGCATTTTGAGCTATTAAAGTGGTCAAGGCTTCCTGGATCTCTCTCATTCGTTCATTCGTTTCCCGATTAGCCTGAACTAGTCTGTCGATCTGATCTTGGACCGTAGGCAGTTCGTCCGCTTCATACGATCCCTCTTCTGCTTCTGCTACCTGGACCATTGCGACCAGCACTGGCCGGGCCTTTTGGTTCTGCCCCTGTCCTGGCTCGATAACTATTGTGGGCTTGGAGCTCCTTGCGGTCGTGGTTTTGGTTGATTTTCGTGTGGCGGGGGTGATCTTGGGCAATGGCGGAAATTGTTCGATCGTCATTGCGGGCACCGAGGACGTGGCTGACGTGGCCTGACCGTTGGTGGAAGTCTTCTGCCCTTGTTTTGGTTGCCACTGTCCCTTGGTCGCCGGGCAAGGTCTTGCAACATTCGCTTTCTTGTATGTTGCTAAGCTGGCTACTTCCTTCTGCCCTTTCTTCTGTCAGCGTGTTTTGACCATCTGCCATCCTGAACTAGAAGCAACCGCCGTGGCTAGAATGAAGCGAGGGAAGCTGAAGCCTCCGGAGGTAAGGAAGGTGCATGAACCGGTCGTTGAGCATGCCATTTCTTCTGTCTGTCCTAGTATCTTGCTAATTCTGGTATGTCATAAAAATCATTAGAACAGTTCACAAGCGCGGTCGGGAGTATGAGCCCATCGATCGCAGTGCATAAATTGACAAAATAAGCAAGAAGGAGACAAAATACGTGTAGTTGTGGGAATTGTGGGTTCGAAAACCTTTTTGAATGTCTTTGCCTTAAAGATGAAGGGAGGAACGTTACCGTTGAGAGTCGCCAGTTTGACGCCCGAAGGGCGCCGAAACATTACGTCTCGCGGTAACTTTCTTATGCGTAGATTCGTGCTTGCGAGCAATTGATCTCTGAGTGTCCATATATTCAGATGTAACCAGATATTCTGGTACGGTTCGATCCCCAGCAGAGTCGCCAGTTTGTTAGAACTAGAAAATGTATCGCAATGACATTTTCTGGAATGTGGTGTTTTGTTGCTCTGGGGTTCTGAATATAGAAACATTCGTAGACAATCACAAGCATTCACCAAAGTACACAAGGGAAAAGATATCGCAAGGCGAATTTTATTCCAGAGATTCTGAGATCTTGTACATTCCAGGCCGTGATCTGGCACGAGCCCTTAATTACATCGAATGATCGATGACCCTTGATTAAAAGGCAAAAGACTAGTCAGCGGGGACTATGGTCTCAGAGTTCATTAGTCACGGAGACCTGTGTTTTGGTGGTCACGGAGACCTGTGTTTGTATGGTCACGGAGACCTGTGTTTGTTATAGACTGATCCACCTTTGTGCGAGTCGGATGTCTATGTCCCATGTTTTGACCGGAGATCCGGGCTGAGACTGTCAGGGTTTATGGCTGAGATGGACGACTCTGGGCCCGCGCCTGTCAATGTAGGGACAGGTGACCTCGGGAAGTCCATTCTACAGTTGTGTGTACCTGCGCAGCTCAACCAGCGGATGCCGTTTGGATGGGTAGGGCATCGACTGTTCTTGGAATATCAGTTTTTTAACAGATTGTGTGTGATAGTTTAGAACTCTCCTGATGTGGTTTATCGTGTTAACCATAGTCCCCTTTGCTTAGTCCAGACCTGGATTCGGGTCATATTATGATAGTACACGTAATGATGATGCATCAGTATGATTCTGGGCGCCGGCGGCCTCTTTTCGGGAGAATTGTTCCATTCAGCTCGTTGGGTAGGATCGGACTCCGAAGGCTTGCGTTCTGCTCATTGGGTAGCCCGGATGGGTAGTTTGACTGCTCCATCGCGTCCGGAACGCTCGAAATACCCAAAATAGGCTCAAACGGGGCTTAAAAATGTTATAAAATGAGGATTTAAAGGTGCTGGAATGAATGCGCAAAGTGCTGATTTTTGCGATCCGCTGGCCTGATTTTATTGATGCGCTGGGGCCAGTGCGTCCATAAATGATTTTCATGATGCGCCGGGTAATTTTATGACGCGCTGGGGCCAGTGCGTCCTTAAAATCTAATTTCCTGATGCGCTGGGTATTTTTATGATGCGCTGGGGCCAGTGCGTCCATAAAATAGTTTTGACTCGAAAACTTGTATTTTTACGATCCGCTGGGTAATTTTATGACGTGCTGGAGCCAGTGCATCCTTAAAATGCCATAATTGATGGTTTGTGTAATCCGCCGAGGATTTTCCTGATGCGCTGGGTCACTTTTATGATGCGCTGGGACCGGCGCATCGAAAAAGATGACTTGGTCATTCCTCCGGACCTGGTGTGATCGGAGGTGCGATTTCCGGCGAGGGGTTCCGGCGGTCGGAGAAGGATTCCGGCGGTCGGCAAAGGTTTTCCGGTGACGAGGTCCTCTCTCTCTCTCGCTGAATGATGCAAATGAGGTGGTGGGCGGGGTATTTATAGGTATCGTCGCCCAATAAGCGGTCGACACGTGTAGCGCGTCGAGAAAATGAGTCGGCGCGTCGATAAATACGCTCGGCGCGTCGCGAAATGATCGGAGTCCAGAAGTTGGTTTGCAGGACGCGCCAGCTGCCAGCGCATCCTGAAATTAACTGATTTTTTGGATGCGCTGGGTGAATTTTTGGATGCGCTGGGGCCAGTGCGTCCACAAATTCATTTTTTGGATGCGCTGGGGCCAGTGCGTCCACAAATTCATCATTTTTTTTGGATGCGCTGGACGCAGTGCGCCCTTAAATGGAATTTTTGGATGCGCTGGACGCAGTGCGCCCTAAAATGTATTTTTGGATGCGCTGGGCGCAGTGCGTCCATAAATGTATTTTTGGATGCGCTGGACGTATTCGTGTCCCGCAGATTTGGGTTTTGCAAATTGGGGGGTTTGCGGGGTCCGCCTCGCGATGAATGCCGATGCACTGCTCCTATTTCTTCATAATTGAGGTACCGCCCCAATTCTGGACAGTCTTGGTCACGGTGTCCGGTGGGGTCCACTACCGGCCCAATTTCATACTTGAGGCAAATCCGATGCGTGTGTCGTGATTCGTGTTGCGATTTTCGATGCACTGGCCCTAAATCCGACCGCGTGATGGTTTCGGCATTCGGAATCATCATTTCGGGGATCCTCACTTTCGGGACCCCAACAGCCATCTAACCTCTTTATAAGATCACACAAACCTAGATGAATGGAAAACACAAAAATCAGCTCAATTAGAGCCTTTTATGACCCCAAGAAGTTTTCAATGGTAGGCATCCAATTCCCACTATTTCTTGTGGTGTAGCCTACTTGAGCCTTAAATCTACCTTTTTTTTTTTGTCTTGTTCCTTAGAATGATATGGAAAATGAATGGATGGTGTGGATAAAACATATACATCACGATAGGCCCCACAAAGCCCATTTGACAAGATTGTCCGTCTTTAGCTAGATTCGGGTGGGGGTAGTGTGCAATCCTCACCCGGATTTGATTTTCTATATATCCATGCCGTCCATCCATTTCTCCATACCATTTTAGGATGAAATCGGATTGTCGTACTGAATAAACTTTGTTGGGTCCACCGTGAATGTATGTGGTTTATCCACGTGGACCATCTGTTTTTCCAGCTCATTTTAGGGGTTGAGCCTAAAATTGAAGCATATACAAAGCTCGGATGTACCATACCATAGGAAACAATGGGAATAATAATTTCCATCGTTGAAACTTTCCTAAGCCCCACATTGATGTTTATTTGTCATCCAACCTGTTCATAAGATCACATAGGCATGAATGAAGGGAAAACAAGAATATCACCTTGATCCAAAACTTCTGTGGCCCCTACATATTTTTCAACAGTAGACATTTAGTTCACACTTTTCCTATGGTGTGGCCCACTTGAGCTTCGATATGCTTCATTTTTGGGCTCTAGCCATAAAATTATCTGTTAAGATGGATAGACGGAATAAATGAAATACTGAAATCACAATGGGCCCCGTAATGTTTACTCATACTGAGTTGCTCACTAAGCAATCTACTTCCTTTTAGGATGGAATACCAAAATTTATGCAGATCCAAATCTCAGGTGTACCACACTACAAAAAACATTAGTAATTGAGTACCTCACCATTAAAAATTTCAAAGGGCCCATTGTAACATTTTCTTATTGTTTATTTGCAATCCAACCTATTGATAATGTCAAGAAGATTTGCTTGAAGGGAAATTAAAAAGATCATATTGATCCAAAACTTTTGTGGCCCACAAAACATTTTTAATGGTTACTTGTCACTGTTTCTATTGGTATGGTCCACCTAAGATTTGGATCCTCTTATAATTTGGGATCACACCCTAAAATGAGATGGAAAAACAAATGGACGATCTAGATGTACAACAAATACATCGAGATATGCCCCACACAGTTAGGGTAACACCCACTAAGCGATTACCTAGTAACAGCTAATTGGCTCTTGAATTTCGGGGGGCAGATTAGGTGTGTAACGATCCGAGATTTTCGACTATCATGTATAACACGACGGTCGAATTCCCAAGTAAATCATGGACTAATTGATTTGTTAAATAATGAAATATAGCATTCAAGCACAATGGCGGAAATAAATGTTCATCTTATTCTATCAAACTAACTACTTCATCATTAATGTTTAAATAAGGGAATCAACCAATTTTAATACTAATCAATCAAAATATCAAACCATGTCTTCTCTAAAAGACTTATTACAATTTTCATAAATGTAACAACTAATCAAAAGAAATGTCTAATAAATGAAAATATCAACTAAATTCCTTCAACGTCTTCATCCGCCATGTGATCATACGAACCATCGAACTCTTTACCTTAAAAGTCGAGTTCGATACCTAGATCTTCACCTGCATCATCTAAATTGCAATTGGGATAGCGTTAAACGCTATAGTAGTGGGGAATATTCCCTCCAAGATAATCAAGAATAATAATATACAAAACTCATAATAACGCAACACAATAATATCTTTATTCAAAACAATCAGGTAAAAATCTTTGTTAATGCGATGCATGCTCTGTCTAAGGCACCCGGACTAAACGAATGCGGGAAGCCCAAGTTGAGTCACCCCACACACACCCGTTAAACGAATGCGGGAAGCCCAAGATTGAGACACCCCATACACACCGGGTTAGCCATTAGTCACCAGAGTGAAATTAACCCAACTAATGGAATCGGGAAACCCCCAATACACTTACACTAGATAGTGCATAGCAAGAAGTGAAACAAGTTTCCAAAACTTCATCCATGACACCCAGAGGGGTTGGCTCACCAAGTCGAGCCCTAGTGTATGCAAGAGTTTGTTTTCCATTTTATTAAGTATTTTACAAACGACCATTTTTAGCAACTCACTGGACACTATGAGGAGTCGCAAGCGACCCAGCATAGGCTGATAGCTCGAGCTTAGTGTCCATGGCACCAACCTCGGCTCATGAGAATTTGTATACCATTAGTGTCCACTCATTGTCCCGTTTTATGATTTCATCATGTCCCAAGAAGCCAATGTTGTACATCATGACCAAATTCATTAAAATACTCATGTAATATAAATGGCTATAATCAAGCATCATGTATATATAAGGATCCATTAACAAACAATCACTTCATTCTCTCAGTTAAGTCAAGATATATTCTTCTATCATGGACACCTCTCACTAGTTCCATCTCTCCACATCAAATAATTTTACCAACTTAGGGACAAAGCGTATACAATAATGGGATGTCCATATGATGATCTTATACACATATTTCATATCACAATATGAAAACCAATGTTACTTGTAACACATGGACTAAGAAAATAAGGGTATAGATTTCACAAAAATAAATAACATAAATACACATGCTTCTTAGTCAAAAATCTAAACAAGGAATCACATCATCATATAATGATATTCATTACAAATCTCACATCAAACTTCATGCTATACGGATAAGCAATTCAAAACAAAATAACTTCACATGCCACAAAAGAAACTTATAATAATCGTGATATTATTAATGAAAGCTTGAAGGAAAATCCTCGCCTTAGGATGGACTTAGAAGAGAATTGTAGAAGATCCTAGCCGCTGAAAAATATGAGAAAGAACTCCTCTCTCTCTCTCTCTCTCTCTCTCTCTCTCTAGAGCATGAAGGCTGGGGTTAGGAGAATGGCTTGGAGGTGCGTAGTAGGAATATGGAGAGGGATCTGCGTACATGAGGAGAGAAAGCGTGCGAGGTCTTGTGTAACAACCTCTTGAGGTGGGTTTCTCAAATCTCAATATTCGGGTGATCTTTAATCAATTCTAATCCGTTCATCTTATCAAGCTCGAAGAGTAAAGTCAAAATACGTAAATTTCTTGATGATCCACATTCTAGATTGGTCGATCCTTGAAAATGCCCTGACGGGTGCTAAAATGGGCTTGATCTCAATTAACGGTCTACGCTTGAGGATCAGAGCCCAAGTTTTGAAAAAATATGTAGTCATGATAAGCAAAAAATTGTACAAAATTTAGTGGTTGATTGATGGTGAGAAATGCCTAGATTTGAAATTTCAACTTTTGGCACAAAGGGAAGGGACTAGCTTTGTGGTTTAACGGTGTAGGATTATAGATCGGGGTCCAAATTTTGTGTAAACTCGTAGTCATATGAGTATAATGGGTGGTTCAAATTTGAGAAGCGATTGATGGTAAGAAGTGAGTAAATTGAAAGGTTCAGATTTAAAAAGAGTTGGTAACTAGTTAATTTCTAGAACGGTATAACTTCGCGTATAAGAAAGAAGCTTATCAAGGTGGGGCACTCAAATCACACTATTAGTCCAAGATAAAGACGATCCAAGTCACTCATATGAAGAGAAATATTCGACTACGACTAACCATCCACTTTCCTCACCCGATGGACATGAAAATCAAGGGTTAAGGGGTTGATTTGATAATTGGACCACTTCTACTATGATTTAAGGACTGCAATTTGACATGTATGGTTAATATGTGCCCAAAAGCTTAAATCCAGGGTTTTGCGTGAAAGTGATCGTCAAAAACTATAATACTTAAAAATGGCATCTTAACTTAAGTTTAACTAATGGCATTTTCGTAATTATCTGAAAAGTGCATAATTTTTTTAAATCTGATCTTTCTACGATGTTTATGGGATCATTCTAAGCAACTTTTGTAAAGGGTCCCCTATTGAATCTCGTATAGATGTCCCGCTATTCGCAAATCAACGGTAAATGTACGATAATTAATAAAAAAAATAAATTAAAAATAAATTAAAAAAATTTCAAATAAATCTCGAAAATCTGGGGCGTTCCAAGGTGAGACCTTAGATCCACCGATATGGGTGAGACCCCTAATTGTGGGGCCCACAATGATGTATGTGACTACATCCACACCTTCCATCCGTATTGAAAGCTCATTTTAAAGCATGATCCAAAAAATGAAACAGCTCCAAATCCCATATGAACCATAGTACAGGAAATAGTGGTGATTGACCATTAATGGGCCACGAAAGTTCTGAGCCATTTGAGATTTGGATCATCCTTATTTTTGGATCATTCCCTAAAATGATTTGGAAAAATGGATGGACGGCGTGGATAAAACACATACATTATGATGGGGCCACACAACACTGTCCAATAGTTGGGGCCTATTGACATCATTAGTACGCAATTCAGATCCACCGAGGTGGGTGGGACCCCTTACCGTGAGGCCCTCCATGATGCATATGACTACATCCATGTTGTCCATCTGTACTGAAAGCTCATTCTTGAGCATGATCCAAAAAAATTAAGCAGATCCAAATCTCAAATGGACCATAGTACAAGAAACAATGGTAAATGACCATTAAAATTTTATTGTGGGATACAAAAGCTTTAGATTAAGATGATATTTGTGTGGTCTCTTCATCTAGGTCATTTTTACCTTATCAACAAGTTGGATGGCAAATAAACATTCTAGTCGAATTAATTAGTTTTTAATGGTAGAGATTCAATTATAACCGCTTCATAGGGGCAACTATGTCACATTAACGTATTTTAAACATTTCAACATTAGTTAACAAACAGATTATTCTAGATTCAATACTAGCTTTCCAACTTCAAATTCGAACTTTATATTTAACAAGTCAGCCCTTAGGGTGATTGAATAAGATTTCCTGTAGAAAGGCTTTTGCAGAAAGTTCTTACCATGGGAAGCTAGCTGAGGCCTGCTATGATGTTTACGAGAAACCTATCCTATACTTACATTTTTATCGATCATTTTAAGACATGGGACAAGAGTGAGGCAAATCCAAAACTCAAGTGGACTGAGACGCAGATTGCATACATTGGTACTAGGATGGTGCTCTATGGGTGCCACAATGATGTATGTGTTTTATCCACCCCAAACATCCATTTTGGATCATTATTTTAGTCCATGAGCTCATAAACGAGGCATATCCAAATCTCAAGTGGACCACACCACAGGAAAGCATTGATGATTATACACCCACCATTAAAAACTTCTTAAGGCTTAGTGTAATGTTTATTTTCCATCCAACTTATTGATCAGGTCATACCTGGATGAAGGAAAAACACAAATATCAGCTTTGATCTTGGACTTCTGTGGCCCCCAAAAAGTTTTTGATGATGGAAGTTCAATCCCCACGGGCACTGATCTGGTACTACCCTCACCAGGACTTAGAGACCTGTCAAGGGCTCTATGAGCCCCACCTCAATGTATATGTTTTATCCACGTCGTCCATCCAATTTCTCAACGTCGCCGGAAGTGTGTTGTGCGTCCATAACCCTACTAATCATCAGTGGGCCCATGCTCTTCATATGATCCCCTCTAAAAAAGAAGAAAAAGGAAGAAAGAAAAGGAAGAAAGGCCCCGCGTAAAGGCCCCACCTTTAGAACCCACGTGAGGCTCTAGCTAGGGCCCACTAGATAGTCTCAGAGGAGATTCATGCCGTCTATGTGAGAGGGGTTTTAATTTAAGGCCATTGGACAAAGTCCGAGGTCGGAACTCATCACTGATGGACCACACATGTGGGAACATTTTGGAATTAATTCACGCTTGTGGGCCATATAGAGGTCCAAGCGTAGCTACGAACGGTAACGCCAGGGACTCTGTGGGGGCCTATAGAGATGTCCGTTACAAATCCACTCCGTCCATCTGTTTTGAAAGGCCACAATTGGACGAGATTTTAAAAATAATGCAGATCCAAAACTCATGTGGGCCATATCATCTGCGGTAGCCACCACCATTATGTATGTGTTTTATCCCCGCGATCCATCTATTTTTCCACATAATTTTAGATCATCAGCCCAAAAATGAGACAAATCCAAGCTTCAAGTGGACCACACAGTGGGGATTGAACGGCCAGCATTAAAAACTTTTTGGGAGTCGCATAAGTTTTTATCAAGTTGATATTTGTGTGTCCCTTCATCGAAGTCCATGTGACCTTATGAACAGGTTGGATGACAAATAAACATCACGGTGGGCCTCAGGAAGGTTTCAAAGGTGGACTTTATTATCACCATTGCTTCATGTGGTGTGGTCCACTTGAGTCTTGGATCTGCCTCCTTTTTAGGGTCATGATCTGGCAAAAATGGATGGACCAGCATGGATAAAAACACACACATATCACAGTGGCCCCAGACAACCTCTGCCAGGCGCAAGATGCAATCCGCATCCAATCCTTGTCCTTATTCAAACGGTAAACTCATAGTTGAGTTAAGGGAAGCTGCAAGATAAAATTTATTTACTAAATTAATTTTTCGTAACTAAGCATCACAAGGGGGTGGTGGCGCAGTTGGCTAGCGCGTAGGTCTCATAGCTATAGAGAAATCCTGAGGTCGAGAGTTCGAGCCTCTCTCACCCCATTAAACCTTTTACGCCTCCATAAGATGGGACATTTGTGCAAATGGGCATTTTGGTATGGGAAAAAGGGCTACAGTGCCCAACGAGCTAAGTAAGTAGCTTTGACACATGGGGCCAATGTCACAAATGTCATAATGAATCGAGGCTTTTTCAACTATTATCCCGCACTAAAATGATTTAGTAAAACCAACGTTGTATATATCGAGGGGTCCCACCTAGCGCTCTTAATGGAGTGGGTTAGATCCAAGATCTAATTCGTTCTAAATCCATTTAATACGGATTTGGATCTTAAAATAGGTTTGATTAATTAAATGGACCAGATTCGGATTCACAGAAATAAATCTGAATCCGTCTATAGACTTTCGGACTTGGAGCTGGATCCAACTGAATCCGATCCAAATCTGACTCATTGTCACCTTACTAAATATGTTATATGCATGCCAGCCATCTATTATCTAGATTATTTTAGGCCACGTCTCAAAATTGAGACATGTCAATCTTAGGTCAACCATATCACAGTAAATAATGTAATTTGCATTAGTTTGCTACTAACTTAAATATATTATATTATATATTTTTTAGATTTGTGATGGGGCAAATTCGGACTTAGATCTGACCCGAATTCGATGGTTATATGGATTTTAGATTGGAAATGGATTTGGCTATTTATAAATGGATCGGATATGAATATCACCCTTTGGATTCAAGATGGATCCGAATCCGATTCGTATCCATCTACATATTTTCAGACTTGGAGCCGGATCGATCAAGATCCGACCCATTGAGAGCCCTAGTCCCACCCGCATTGCTAAATCCGGAGTCGCAGCCAAGTCACCTACTGGCAAGACGCAAACGAGATTTGCTAGTGAAGTGACGTCACCAAGTTCTATGGCCCCACCACTGATGTACGTGTTGTATCCACACCGTCCATCCATTTCGAGAGATCATTTTAGGGCATGATCCAAAGAACGAGGTAGATCCAAAGCTCAAGTTGACCCCACCACAGAAAATAGTGGGGACAATGACGCCCATTGTTGAAACCTTTCTAGGGCCCACCATGATGTTTTTTAAAGATCCAACCTATTCATAAGTTAAAAAAGACATGGAAGAAGGGATAAAAACAAATATCAGCTTGATTGAAAACTTACAAATATTAGCTTAATCGAAAACTTTTGTGGCCCCTAATAAGTTTTTAGTGGTAGTCATTCAATTCCCACTCTTTTTTTTTTTATGGTGGATGCACTTTAACTTTGGATCTACTTAATTTCTTGGCTCATGCCCTAAAATGATCTCTCCAAATGGATGGATGGTGTAGATACAACACATACATCATGGTGGATCCATGTAACTTGGTGGAATTCAGATCCTCTGCTGCTTCCTCTCTCATTGGTCCAACTCAGCTTGACAGCGTCAGAGCATCTCTGATGCTATCAGGCTGAGTTAGACCAATGAGAGAGGTGAGAAGCAGGAATTTCTCTACTTGGTTAGAGCAGAGGATCCGGATTCAACTTGGTAACATTACTTGAGGGAATCTGGATCGTCTACTCACCTTAAACAGGATTTTCCCATTTGCCCATGTCTGATTGGTCCAGCTCAGCACACATCAGCACTGACTGCTACTTGATTAGGGAATCTCGCGACTCACGCTGTCTGTAGCTGGGCGCGGTTTGAGGGGATCCAAGGTCGATGGATCCCTAATTGTGGGGTTCACTGTGAAGTATGTTCCATACACCCACACCATCCATCCATTTTGACCGCTTATTTTAGGGCATGGCCCCAAAAATGAAGCATATCCAAATCTTAGGAGACTGTATGGCAAGAAACAATCTTGATTGAATCCTCACCATTAAAAACTTCATGGGGCGACGGGAATGTTTATTTTCCATCCAACCTGTTGATGAGGTCACAAAGCCTTGGATGAAGAGACCACACAAATATCAGGTTCATCCAAAGCTTTTGCATCCCATGAGAAGTTTTTAATGGTCGATTACCACTTCGTTTTTATATAATGCTATAAAATGAGTTTTCAAAATAGATGGATGACCTGGATATAAGGAACATACATCAAGGTGGACCCCACAGTTTAGGGATCCACCCACCTCAGTGGATCCGGGGATCCACTGAAAACTAGGGCTGTAAAGTCAGGTGGGTTGGGTCGGGTTGGTGCTCAACCCTAACCCAACCGAAGGTTCCTCTACCTCAACCCTAATCAACCCAACCCAACCTCGGGTTGGGAATTCTCAACCCAAGCCCAACCTAAGCGGGCTCGGTCAAGTTGGTTGGGTTGATACATGCTAATAATTTCATTATTACATTAGTTTATTATGTTTCAACACACACCTTATTTTTTGTACCTATGACTTTATTAATTATATATGTAATTATTTATATAAAGAACCTTCACTTTTTTCTAAACAAATAAGTTAAAATATATGATAACTACTTCTTTAAGATTTAACGTATTTCAAATTCAAGCATATCGAAATTCAAACATTATAAGTTTATTTACTAAAGTAATATAAACTAATAAGTTTACTTAACTAAATTATAATAAAATTATAAAGTAACTTGTATATAGATCGGGTTCGGGTTGGGTCGAGCAATCCGAGACCTCAACCCAAGCCCGACCCAAACTTCATCGGGTTGGTGTTTTCATAGCCCAAGCTTGAGATTAAGTTCAATACTTCCTGCCCAAGCCTAACCCAATGTCGGGTCGGTCACAGGTCGGTCAGGTTGAACCCGCCCAACTTTCAAGCCCTAACTGAAACCGAGCTCGTCGTAGCTAATCCGCGTCCCTCCTGGCGAGGGTAGAAGCCAATCAGCGTCCTTCCCCTGCGACGGGGGCGTACCCCAATACGTGTCCACCCCCTGCCAGCGGGGTTCGCCGGCAATCCGCGTCCCTCTGAACACGGGTTTGCGTGACTTCTCTCAACGCGCTGGTATAAAGGTCGCTGACTGAGCGTGTCAGATGGGGTTTCGCAGTAATTGCGAAACAGAAGATACCCTGTGCAGCGCGTCTTCATCTTACACCATTGTCATTCTGCTTGAGAAGGCCCTCAGGTTATTCAGTTTCTACAATGTGGGTCCTTTGGTCCAGCGATCCAGACCGTCGTCTGAGGCAACCGCCTATCCGTTGGATCGCCCCCGGAAAATCTCCCAGATTGGGATCCTAGCAACCGATCCTAGGCGCCTTTTCAGATGAATGTGGGCCGCCTGTTCCTCCTCTTTTTTACCATCAATTTTGAGGCCACCGTTCAAGAGGTTTAGATTCTCCCATGGAGGAGGGTCATTGCGACTTCTGAATTTTTTTTTTTTCCCTAATTTATGATGCTTCTGGTTGCACCAAATATGCTTGATTATTCGCAAGGCTGTAAATGTTCGAGGTTGGGGGCAGGTTTAGCCAAAACCAAATCCGTTCATTTAGTAAATGAGTCTCGGTCCAAATTTTAGACTACGTACCTTTTGCTAAACAGACGGTTCTGAGTCAGTTCTAAGTCAACCCCATCAGACTCATTTACAAATGGTCTGGCTGCGTGGTAGAGGGAGATCTACCTAGATCCATTTATAAATGGGCCGGGTCTAACAATCTAGTCAAGGGATGTCTAAACCCACTTATAAATGGGTCTAATGGGTCTTAACTGTTTTGCGTCACCTTGATTTTATATCAAAATTAAGTAACGCTAATTAATAATAAAAATTAAAACTTCTGTGGTCATACCAATGTTCTTGAAGGTCATTCAATACCGACTATTTCCTCTCACATGGCCCACTTGAGTTTTTTTATCCCCCTCATTTTTGTCTCATGTCCCAAACTGAGCTGGGAAAATGGATGGACGAGGCAGATTTCTCGTAAACATCATTGTGGGCCCCACTTAGCATCTCAGCATAGGAACTTTCTGCTAAAGACTTTTACATGCAATTTGTGTACATCCTAATTCACTAATCCTATCATCTTTGACGTGTCGATTCGGATTCCATGATGCCCCGTATTCTCAGCCGGACATGGGGCGGATTTCTCATTTTCCTATGTTACCGGGTTTAAAACCAGGCCTGAATGAGTCCCTTGCAATATAGACCAAACCCACCTATTTACTAAATGGGTTCAGGTCAGTCAGATTAGGTCAAGTCTAATGTAAAGGAAACCAAATCCAGACTCGTTTAGCAGTTGGGTCTGCTCTTGGACCCAGACCCGTACCATTTAACAAACGGTCAAGTCTGAGTTGGGTTTGGGTACCCCATCAGCTCCATTGACCCATTTACAGCCCTAATAATTCATGCAAATCTAGCACAAAATTTCATCATATTTTGTGAAATTTAGTGCAGCCAAACACATCCTCAAGCAAAATGATATCCCTAGCTGTTGAAATTTCACAGAGGATATCCCTGCAGAAGTTAGACCAGTTCCAAACTTCAGACTTCTTAGCCTCTGCGGGGACTCTTCTTGCAAAACAACACGCTATTAGATTTTCCAAACATGACCCGGAATAACATCATTCTCATCATCATCCCAACTAGTTGGGGGCAGCTAAAGGAATATTGTTCCGCCATTCCAATCTACCAAGGGCCATAACAAGCCCTAGCATGAGTCTAGAATAAGGTATTAAAAAACGGTTGCGTGACAATGGAAAGTGTTACATGTTACAGTAAAATGGCCTGTGCCGACTGTGAAGGAGCTGATATCATTGTTTTGTTTTGTTTTTTGTTGTACTTTAGGCCACAACAACAAGGGTAGTGGCCATTATGGCAACCATTACTGTTATCGAATGCGTTAGTTTGGAATGTCAAATTGTCATGATTCAAGATGAAGGTTATATAGAACGACATGCAAACATATGAGAGAGCTACAAGTCCATTGTAATAGAAGCAGAGGTGGGCAACCATCCGATCCAAGTCGAACATGGACTAGATCGGATCGTTCATCTACTTGAAAATATTTTTTCTACTACTGAATAGTGAATACGCGATTTGTTCACAAATTACATATCACAAAAGACAAATCACAAGGTTTAAAGTTTTTAACTAATAAAAATGAGGCACATACAAAGCACCTCCCCCCCCCCCCCCCCCCCATATATATATATATATATATATAGAGAGAGAGAGAGAGAGAGAGAGAGAGAGAGAATGCTCACCTATGCACTTCTCTCATCGGAACTCGTGAGCACTTTTTTATGGCTCATTGCACATGACATGAGCCCAAAATCTGAGCCGTCCACGTGATGCAGCACCCCAAAAATCCACGGGGCCCATCTTTTAACTTGTTCTAGTACTTTGGTGGGTCATGAAGGAAGGAAACAATTTCCTCCCTTGATTTGCCTCTTGCTTTCTGCTGCGGCCCACCAGAGTTTTGGAACCGGTTGAAAGATGCGCCTTAGGGGTTTTTTGGGGTGCTGCATCACATGGACAGCTCAAATTTTGGGCTCACATCATGTGCGATGAGCCACGAAAAAGTATTCCCAAGTCTCTCGTGAGAGAAGTACCCAAGTGAGCATATATATATATATATATATATATATATATATATATATATATATATATATATATATATATATATATATATGAGGCACTCTCAAGTCCAACCGGTTAAACCATAGTTTGCAGTCTACCCAGTGGATTACTCCTCATATGTTAAGCTCTTATGACATCCAATCCTCCTAATAGGTTGGCCCCACTATGAGGAACAATTCATACAAAAAATAACTTCATCCACTAACCTAGTGTATTGCATTAAAATTTTGCTATCAATCAATGGCTATATACTATTTTCTATATTGTAGCTCATATAATGATTGGCTAAGGCTGATTTTTGCGTTAGAAGATCATCATGGTGGGGCCAACCTACTAGGAGGATTGGATGTCACAAGCACTAAAGAGGTTGAGAGAATTCAACTAGGTGGACTGCAAAATGTGGTCCAACCAGTTGGACTTGAGAGTGACTCTATATATATATATATATATATATATATATATATATATATATATATATATATATATATATATATATATATATATATAAGTCAAACAAACGAGTCGAGTTGGTCATTATTCGAGTTGAGTTCAAGTCGAGTCGAATAGGGCTATGATTGAAACCGACTCTATTTTTTTTTTCGAATAGACTCGGTGTGTTCGAGCTTTGTTCGAACATGAAGACTTTCTGTTCGAACATAATTTTACCGAGTTGATCCGAGTCAATCCGAACAATTAAACTTGGTTCATGTCCGGCTCTAAATAGAAGACAGGGTGGATGGAAACCTAGATAAAATCTCCCTTCCACTTTGAGATTCAAATTAAAACTTGGTGACTCAACTAGAAACTCGACCAACTTGGTGAGATTTCCAGACGAGTCTTGGAGAAACTTGGTAATAAGGATGACTCACCATGGCTGATATAAGACTTGTCCAGTCAGACCTCTGACTTGATTAACTTGTGTTGACTCAGCCCAAGGCTTTGCTTTGACCCATAGTTCTAAAGCTCACTGACTTGACTCAAAACTCGGCCGACTCAGTGAGATTTAGAGCTGAGTCTCAGAGAAACTCAGTAATAAGGATGACCCAGTCATGACTTTATAGGATTCTTTGACCTAGACCTTTGACACAGGATAAGGCTTTCCTTACAGGCCTAGTTTGGTATAGAGGAAATGACAACCTGAATTTGGTAAATCCATTGTTTGATCAAACCACAAATGCATTGATTTGGCACCATTATTTGCAAATAAGAACATTCATTGCAAAGGAATTACTTTTTTGGCGCTTATAAGTCTCTAATTTAAAGGATTAGCCAAGTCTTTAGGACCCATTTGATACGTGGGCTTAGGAGGGATTAAGTGGCATGGAATTACATTTGGGTGCATTTGGTTCCATTTGGAGACATGGGAAGGAATGAGATTAGGTGGAATGAAATTGCATTTGGTCCCATGCGGGATTTCTCGTGGATTTTGAAATCCACTTCATCTGTGGGCCACACATTGATGCATATCCATGTGGTCCATCCATATGCATCCTTTACACCCGACATTTGAGTTGTATACTGGTGCAAGTGATCGACATCAGTTATGAATCTAGTCTGTTGATTACAAATTCATTGTTCACCAAAGAGGGTTTTGCTTAATACTGTATTTTTACTTGAGGAAGAATCTGATCCCTAACATGGAGATGGATGGTCAAAATACCATGATATTTCCAGACATGCAATCATTGTGCAATAATGGTGTTAATCCCATCTAATGCAATTCCATACCATTTGGGGGATTTGGATTTGCCCCAAATCCATGGATTTGAAAAATCCATAGATTTTGGCAAATCCCCAACAAAAGACAAACACGGGAGATTTGAAATTCATGGATTTCACAAATCCATGCATGAAATCTCACCAGAATGAGGCAGAGGACAGAGATTTGAGCCTGCAATCTTCCCATCGTGGTAGGAGACATTCTCAAATCTCAACCAGTACAGCAACAACACTGGAATTATTTAAGTTTACCATTTATTTTCCTTGTACATACATCTTTTAAACATGTATAAACAATAGTTATCGTTTTATTTATTAAATATCAGGTCGAGTCAAATGCAACTTGAGTATTCGAGTCGACCTAACCCATCCAGACATTGAGAAAAAATTTCAGGTTTTTGAACTACGAATTGACCGGATTGACCGGACAGCTAAAATACGAAAGCAGTGAAGAAATTAGGGCCATCAAATGGGCCAGACAGGCCCGTCAGGCTTTCAAACTAGATAGAGAACCCACTCTTTGAAGAGCCGTGGAACAATGAGTTGAATCACCAATGTCTGTAAGATTTTCTCTGAGAGGAACATGCTCCTGAAATGAGAATTTCTTTGTGGTGGTCTTTAATAATCCTAACCTACTTTTTGGGGGTCCATGTGCATCTCACTATTTGATTTTGCAGGAAAATGGCCTATGACTTTCCACGTTTATAGCTTACAATTCATCTTCATTAATTATTGTTTGTAGAGAGTGCGATGCGTGCAGAACAGGATTCGTGTAGCCCATGCCAATTAGTTGGGATAAGGCTTAGGTGATGATGCCACGCCAGAGTTTTTAATTGGCGGCAATATTTTGGACATTTTGTACACTCAATCCATGACATGGCCCACTATGCTGTGGGAGTGTAGTCCAAAAGCGGGTATAAACAAGGTCTGGGATCCAGTGAGTAGCTTAATGCCGGATTGACGAAATCCTCGATTATGTAGGAACCACAAGCAACTCAGGGAGGATTTAGATGCAAGCGCGAACACACAAGGTCAGCAATTCAGGAGGGACCAAATCATATTTCTTTCGCATCATGCCGGATTAACAAAGTAACTCAAGCTTAAAGGACAAATCAATTATAACCCAATCATCTTCATATAGACCTATTTATATTGGTCTACTTGGCTTCCAAGAATTAAAAAATAAAAATAAAAAATCCGATGTAGTCTTCTAATCCAATCAACCCTTTAATGAAAACTCTATATGAATCAAGTAGCCAAATCAAATCTCTGAACTTAGATCATCCAAATCTCTAAAAATGTCTGTCAAATAGAAGAAATTAGACTATTCACCATCCATGGGCAAGCTGAGTGGGGTTAAGTGGTGATGGTATTGAAGTTGCGATGGGTTCAGGTCGAGCAGTATTCAGGTGACCAAGAAAACCAATTCCATCGGAATCAAGCGACAATACCATCAGCTCACATGACTCAGATGCTAATTCAAGTGTATGAACTGTGTAACAGGAATGTTACAATGATGTGGAATGCATCGATGACGAACAGGCCGAATTGGCAATAATGTTGTCCGCAGATAGAGATTCAAGGAATTCGGGAGCAACGAGGATCGAATGACCATTCGAATGGTAGCTCTGAGATGAACAGTCATATCTAAGAACTGCATGAAGGATCAATTATGGCCAGTGATTAGGCTATGTTATAATGAAATGTGAAGGCATGTAATCTTGAAAGATTAGGATTGATTGTATTTACTAATCACCCTGGAGAGGGTTACATACAACAAGGTTGTTACAACAACATCAAAACGGAACCGATTATATCTCAGTTTGTTACAATTCCTGTACAGGTATATATCCATACTATTGTTGGAGGCGTCAGCAAACCCCCTGATATACATTGTTCTGTCGTTCCCTAACAGCTCAAGCTTTTAGCGCAACCGGTCAATAACATGGTATCACAGCAGGACGTCTGGTGTTCAAGTCCCGGAGTTCGCAAAATTCGGTATTATAGGGCATCCGGTATTGTGTCAGCCCATAATATCAGTAAGGTGGGCCCCACAAATTTACAACCATTAAAATACACTGGATCCCCGGATCCACCGAGGTAGGTGGATCCCTTACTATGCCGTCCACTTTGTGATGTGTGTGTATTACATCCACACCATCCATTCATTTTGAAACTCATTTTAGAGTATGACTTAAAAAATGAAGTAGATCAAAATTTCAGGTGGACCATAATACAGTAAACAATGGTACTCAACCATTAGAAGCTTATCGTGGGTCATAAAAAGTTTTAGGTCAAGCTGATATTTGTTTGGTATCTTCATCCAGGTCTTTGTGACCTTTTAAACAGGTTGGATGGAAAATAAACATTCTAGTGGCCTCCATGACGTTTGTAATGGTGTGGATTCAATCACTACTATTTCATGTGGTATGGTCCACGTAAGATTTGGATCTGCTTCATTTTTTTGGATAATGCTTTAAAATGAGCTTTCAAAATGCATGGACGGGGTATATGTAAGGTACATACATCAAAGTGGCCCCACAATTGGGGATCCATCGACCTCAGTGGATCCGAGGATCCACCCAAACCGCACCCCCTCTCCACCTCTTGGGTGCGGATTTCCTGTGAAAGCCTTGCGCAGGAAGTTCCTGTGCTGGGAACCAAGGTGGGGCCCAAAGTGATGTTTTTTTTATAAATCCGCCCCGTCCATCCGTTTTGGGAGCTCATTTTAGGACATGAGATCAAAAATGAACCGGATCCAAGACTCAAATGGGCTAAAAACGTGAGGATTGAACGTCCACAATTGAAATATTTGTGGAGCCACAGAAGTTTCGAATCAGGATAATATTTGTGTTTCCAATTCATCCCGTAGTAGTGACGTTATGAACGGTATCGAGGTCATATAAACATCACTGTGGACCCAGGGAGGTTTCAACGGTAGTAATTTACCTACCGACCTTTTCCTTTAGTGAGAGGCCCACTTGGGTCTTGGATCCGGTTCATTTTTGTTCTCATGTCCTAAAATGAGCTCCCAAAACGGATGGACAAAGTGGATTTATAAAAAAAATCACTTTGGGGCCCTTAATCAGGCCACTCGATCCGATCATTGCGACAAAATCGTCAACCCTTCCATTTAACCTTAATCAACCTCATCCAAACTCGCATTCGCATTATACTACATCCATTCCCTTCTCAACCCCCTTACTATACCCAGTAGCATTACATTGCATCCATTAAATTCAAGCACCCAATCAACTTAACTATATGCTTTATAGCCTACCAAAACATCAAATACTGCTTATCAAAAACTCGACTTAACTAGGTTATTCCGCCGCTTCGATAAGTGGATGAGTTAAGGTAGATTCGTCAGACCCAAGCCATCACTTGTCATTAGCATCGCATTATCACTATATTACACACTATTGCATTCATTGGTATATAAGAACCAACCCTAATTCCTAACAGTCCGTTTAATTTTGTGAAGTAGAGATCGCATAGTTGTGCGGGCAAAGTGAGTGTCACATTCTATCTCTGCAACCGTGATCCCTTATCCCAAATCTTCGGTCGTAGATTAAAAAGTCATCTTAGGATAGATAACCTTCAAACTCTTCCTCCTAACGTTTTTACAGGGTCTAACTGACTATGAAAACGAAATAACTGCCTAGTGGTGACTCCAGTCAAATATATTACCCCAAACTTCAAATAGATACACCCACCCTTTGATCTGCCCACGATCCAACATGCATAGAGAGACGTTCACCCTTGATTCTTACAGGGCCCATCGTGACTATTATCAAAATCCACTCCAACCATTAGAGAACACACCAAAATTTAAGCTTGAGACCTAAAATTCAGGAGCTTCATTAATTCAAGTGGGCCACTCCAAGTAAATAATTTGGAGGGTGAGCATTACCCCGTACGCTGTTTCCAATCTTGTGGTCTACGAATCACTAATGCAGCTGATTTTGGGGACTGAGGCCTAACAGGGGTGACACACCTAGTGAACATGGTTGATTTCACATAAACATTACAGGGGCCCGCTGGAGCCGGCTTGCCCTTCACTCACACAGCCACCTGACTCGGTATATATATATCTTATAGCAATTAGCGTATTGAAAGCTTTTTTGAAAAGGCATCGGAATGTAAATTCTACAATAAGTAGTTTAAGTTCACTTAAAGTCAAAGATTTCAGCCAACATAAGACTTAAGTACAAAACAGTGCCTAAGATGACCAGAGAACTACACAAGCAACAGGAACTCCGATGTTTCGAGACGTCTGCAATATGGATGTGATACTTCCTCCACGGGTGAAAACTGGTTCGCACCGGACCTGTTCTTATGGCTAGCACTGATAGGGTAGATAAAGAACAAGTAGAAGCCAATCAAGCTAGTAGACACCGCCAAGATCCAAACCAACAAATCCAATGCCAAGGGTAGGATAGTCGAAACCCGATAAGCAAACAGAAAATGGAGCACCGTCATGAGGGTCAAAATGGGTATCTTCAGCCTCTCCTTCTCCGATCCCTCCGGCAATCGATCATAAACGTGTATGCACAAAAACAACAAGATGACAGACACATAGATGGAGAGAATGAAAGATACGGCCGTTATATCAGGGTAGGCCCGGATCACAGCAACTACAGTGTTGAAGGTGAGAAAGAAAGTAGCGAAGAAAGTCACGTAGGGGAAGCCTGGATCACGTTCGTTGCTTTCGGGGCTGGACGAGATGTGCGCTTGAGCCTTTTGGTTCCGTTTGGGGTCCATATGGCTTGAGAGAGAGAGAGAGAGAGAGAGAGAGGTGTAGTAGTGCTGATGAGGCTTGTTGGTGTAGTGCTTACTGCAATCCAGTAGTGCTGATGAGGCTTGTTGTAGTGCTCACTGCAATTCAGTAGTGCTGGTGAGGCTTCTTGGAGTGGTGCTTGCTGCAAGCCTGCAATCCTCGAATAATTTGTAGACCCCTTTTATTGTAGACCCCTTTTATAGTTTATAGGAGAAAATTTTTGCTACACCCACGCCTTAGCTACGCTAGCTACAACGGGTGTACCAATGACCCCCACCATGATGTATATATTGTATCCATCCGGTCCATACATTTAGAGAGATAATTTTAAGGCATGAAAAAAAACATGATGCAGATCCGAAGCTCAAGTGGACCCAGCATAAAAAATAGTGGGGATTGAACGCCAATCATTAAAAACTACTTGAGATTCCGATCTGCCTCATTTTCGGTATAATGCCCTAAAATCATCTCGCCAAATGGATGGACGGCATGGATACAACACATACATCATGGTGGGGTCATCGCTACATCGGGTGTAGCTAGCGTAGCTAACACGTGGGTGTAGCACAAAATTTCTCCCTTCATAGGAAATTTCAGTCTCTTGACTCTCTTTGGTGTGTAAGTGTTACCCCGGGTAGCACGTCAGTGGGTGTTACCCTGACCGAATGGGGCCCACCTTGATAAATGTGTTATATATCCACGTCGTCCATCCGTTTTCTCATCTCATTTTAAGATTTGATCCCAAAAGTTAAGCAGATCCAAATCTCAGGTGGACCATACCACTGGAAACTGTGGTGACTGACTATTAAAAACTTTTTGTGAGTAATAAAAGTTTTTCATCAAGCAGATATTTGTATTTTTTTACTTCATCCAGGTCTTTTTTACCTTATCAATAGGTTGGATGGAAAATAAACATTATATTGGGACCTAGATGGGCCCTGAGTAGCTTTTAATGGTGGTCATTCAATCACCTATGTTTCTTATGGTTCAGTCCACCTGAGATTTCTAGCTGCTTAATTTTTCGAAGAAAGTCCTAAAAGGATATGAGAAAACGGATGGATGGCGTTGATACATAAAAGAATTCATCAAAGTGGGCCCCACAATCTGGGTAACACCCACTGATGTGTTGTTACCCGGGGTAACACCTAATCCGCTCCCCTTCGGAAAGAGTGGCAACGAAGGTGTTAGGAAACGTCAACGAAGCTGCTGAGAAGCTTCGTGGATTCCTCCCCGAAGTGTTGCCCGGACGCGGTTTGGCTAGTGACGCTGCCACTAGCCAAGTGGCTAGTGGTCGGTGCTCTGTGGGCCCCATCATGATGTATGTGTTTTATCCACACCGTCCATCCATGTTTACAGATCCTTTTAGGGCCTGAACCTAAAAATGAGGTAGATCTAAATCTCAGGTGGACCACACCATGGGAAAACAGTTGTGATTGAATGTCCACCATTAAAAGCCCCCTAGGGCTCAATGTAATGTTTATTTGAAATCTAACCTGTTGGTTAGGTCATACAGACCCAGATGAAGGGTAGAAACAAATATCAGCTTGATTCAAAACTTTTGTGGCCACCAAGAAGTTTTTGATGGTGGACGTTCAATCAATACTGTGTGGTCCATTTGGATGTCGGATATAACTAATTTTTGTTTTAATAACATAAAATTATCTTGAAAAATGGATGGACGGATGGACGGCATGGATGAAACACATACATCATAGTAGGGCCCACATAGCACCGACCACTAGCCATTGGCTACTGGCGGGGTCACTAGCCAATCCGTTTCCGCGTTGCCCTCTGTTGGAGTCACCGAGTCACCAGACAAACCGCGTCCGCTTAAAGCCGGCCGACGCGTCGGGCGCGGATTTCCTGCAAAAGCCTTGCGCAGGAAGTTCCTGCGCTGGGAAACAAGGTGGGGCCCACAGCGATGTTTTTTGATAAATCCACCCCGTCCATCCGTTTTGGGAGCTCATTTTAGGACATGAAAGCAAAAATGAACCGGATCCAAGACTCAGGTTTCTTCCTATATTAGGATCCAATGGTCTGCATCATGACAAAGCTGAAACCGGGTCGAGGTTATTCTCTGCTCTAACAACGCAAAATGGAACTTTCTTTGATTAGGGTTTCTCTAAATCGCATACCATGACAGTACCTTCGAGATTGGAGACAAGAAGTTCTTCCTAAATGGATCAAAAAACAAAGAAAAAAAACAGAGAAAGCAGAAAATAATTCTTGGAAGAAACGTAGAAAGATGAGAGCGAGAGGGGGGCGATGGAATTCGATCTCAATCTTGAGAGCGAGAGAGGGGAAGATGGATTTCCGATAGAGCGTTTGATAGAGAGAGAGTGACAGTGAGAGAGAGGAGAGAAGCATACCTGCAAGAGAGCGACGCTGCGGAGGGCATCGACAGAGATGAGGGGGATAGGATTTTTGGGCGGGGAGAGCCGATTTGGGGATTTTAGTTTCCCTCCATCCATGGCTGCGAAAGGATGCGGTTTGGCTAGTGACACGCACTAGCCAGGTGGCTAGTGGTTGGTGCTCTATGGGCGCACCGTCCATCCATTTTTCCAGATCATTCTTACGGCTTGATCCCAAAAATGATGCAGATCTAAATCTCAAGTGGACCGCACGATAGGAAAACAATAATGATTGAATGCCTACCATTAAAATCCTCCTAGGGCCCTGTAATGTTTATTTGACATTCAAACTGTTGATTAGGTCATAAAGACCTGAATGAAGAGAAAAACAAATATCAAGTTGATCCAAAATTTCTGTGGCCCCCAACAAGTTTTTAATGGTGTACATTCAATCAACATTGTTTACTGTGATGTGGTCCACTTGAGATTTGGATTTTCCTCATTTTTAGGCTCATTTCATAAAATGATCTGGAAAAACAGATGGAAGGCATGGATGAAACATATACATGATTGTGGGGCCCATAGAGCACCAAGCAGGGTCACTCACCAATCGGCGTCTGTCTGGAATGGGGAGCAGATCAATTGTTGCAGGTAACTAAGAAAATGTGCGTGTCCAAATTAGAAGTGGGACCAATAAAAAAGTGATTAATAACCATTTGAAACTTTTATTGGGCCGCCAAAAATTTGGATCATTGATCTTTTTAATTTCCCTTCATCCAAACGTTCTTGGCATTATTAACAAGTTGGATTGCAAATAAACATTACTAAAACCTTTTCGATGGGCCATTTGCATTTTTTAATGGTAAGACACTCAATCACCACTGTGGTCCACCTAAGATTTGGATCTACATAATTTTTGGTATACCAACCTAAAATGGGCCTGGAGAAACAGATGGACAACATGGATATAATACACATCATTAAGGTGGGCCCCACAATAAGATGCACCATCTTGTGTGAGGTCAGGGTCTCACCTACTTTGCTCTAGCCAGGGTTACAAAACTTTTAAATCCAAATCTCAAATGGGCCATACCTTTTGGACCAATTATCAATATCTTCTTAACATTATCAACAAGTTGGATTGCAAATAATTAGTAAAACTTTATTAGGAGCTATATTTAATTTTTATGGTGAGGTACTCAATTACCACTATTTCCTATGGTGTGGTCCACCTTTTACTTGGATCTACACAATTTTCAGTACAGCATCTTAAAATGGGCTGGAGAAACAGATGAATGGCATGGATATACAACACATCACCAAACAATAAGTCATGTAACACCTAAGGCCTTAAAAAAAACTCAGGGTTTCTTTAATCTCGATTTTTTTCAAAATGGCGGTTTTTTCTTTTAAATCTCAATTTTTCTCTAATAGTGTTAATTTTTTTTTAAGCTTTTGAAAAAAAAATTTAAATCACAATTTTTTTAAACTTCTCAAATTTTATTTTCAAAATGTTAATTTTTTTAATCAAAACGTCTCAGGTTTTTTCAAAATACAAAATCTTAATTTCTTTTTAAAAATTGCAATTTTTTTAATTTATCAATTTTATTCAAACTTTTCAATTTTTTTCAAAATGCGAAATTTTTTTCTTCAGAATTTCAATTTCTTTCAAAATCTCAATTTTTTTTCTAAATTTTAATTTTTCTCAAACATTATTTAGTTTTTTTTCCTAAACTTCTCTATTTTTCAATAACACAAATTTTTTAAACTTCCCAATTTTCATTTTCAAAATGTCATTTTTTTTTTCAAAATCTCATTTTTTTTTTTTTATTAAACTTCTCAATTTTTTTCAAAATAAAAAATCTCAATTTCTTTTTAAAAATCTTAATTTTTTTCAAACTTATCAATTTATTCAAACTTCTCATTTTTTTTAAATGCTATTTTTTTTTCAGAATATCAACTTCTTTCAAAATCTTAGTTTTTTTTTTTTTATTTATCAAAATCTCATTTGTTTTAAAATCTCAATTTTTTGTCAAACATTGTTAATTTTTTTTAAAAACTTGTCAATTTTTTTCAAAATCACAATTTTTACTAAACTACTCAATTTTTTTTTCTAAATGTCAACTTTTTCAAAATCTCATTTTATTAATCAAACTTCTCAATTTTTGTTAAAATTCAAAATTCTCAATTTCTTTTTAATAATCATAATCTTTTTCATAATATTTTTTTTTATAGGATTTATGACAGTGTATCCTTCGTTAATTCAAAGAAAGTTGCCCAATATTACCAAAAGGTGCCTTCTGGTGGCTGTCAGATGCATAATGATGAGAAATTTTTTAATTAACGACGAATTTAAGCCGTTGTATATTTTACGACGAATCAAATCTATCATTATTTATCAGTTTACGACGGGTTTCGTTCGTCATAAAATGCTGTCAAGTCGAGCCAAGTAGGGCTATCACACTATTTCCAATCTTGTGGTCTAATAGGGCTGTGCATCAAGCTGAGTCGAGTCAAGGTGGGCCAAGCTTGGCTAGACTCGTCTATGCTCTCCTTGAGTTCGAGCGCGAGCTTACCATTGGAGCTTGCCTTGTTTGCTAAAACTTTTGAGGCAAATTAGTGGATCAAGTCGAGGCGAACTTACCTCGAGTCGAGCTTGTTCCCACCTCAATTTATTATATTTTTTGCTACAAAATACAAATTAAAAGCCAACAATATTAAGTTCAAGAAGTCACACATATATTAGGGGATAATAGTATTTCTACAGGTGTGACCCCACCATTTAAATGACCTAGCTTTGATCTTTTTTTCTTTAGTCAGGTCACACACGCATTGAATACAAACCACTAGTAACATTTTCTAAATCATAGATTAACACAGTATATGCATAACTCACCACATGAATGAATTGCCCTGATTATTGTGTGGACCATCTTCATGATGAGGCACAGCTGATTCATTGATCAGATGCACCACCTCCCTCGTAAAAATGCAATCAATAGTTGCATATGGTGTTTGGTCTTACTATAGCCCCTATTTTGTAGATGTGTATAGTGTATGGTCTCACCATAGCACTTGTTTTGTGTAGCATGTGACACACGCAACCACTGTGTACTCATCATGTTTTATACTTGAAATTACTCAATCTATTAGGCATGCTCAACAAGGAATGTTCTTACCTGAACAAAATAGTAGGATTGAGAAACCTCCCAACGTTGTGAGGGTTTTATATGTCCCAAGCTTGGAACCCAATGTGTGTGTGGGGAAGTTGGGAGAGAGAATCAAGAAATAAAAAGATTAAGGTTTTTTTTTTTTTAACAAATATTTATATGGAACAAGTCTAGTCAAGGTCAAGCCGAGTCGAGCTTGAATCGAGTTGAGTTTCGAGTCAAGTCAAGTGACCCAATGGTCGAACTTAACTCGATTTTCTACTCGAGCTCCTAAATAAGCTTGGCTTGACTTGTTCTACTGAGTCAAGTCGAGGCAAGTTTTTTCGAGTCGATCGAGTTTCTCAGGTTGACTCGGCCAATGACAAGCCCTATTTACGAATGACTGATGTAGCTGATTTTTGGGACTGGTGCCTAACAGGGCTGACACCTAGTGGACAGGGTTGATTGCAAATAAACATCACAGTGGGCCCACTGGAACCGGCTGGCCCTTCGCTCACACGGCCACCTGATTCAGTAATCTAATAGCAATTAGCTTATTGAAAGCATTTTTTGAAAAAGGAATCCGAACGTAAATTCTACATTAAGTAGTTTAAGTTCCCTTACAGTCAAAGATTTCAGCCAACATAAGAATAAGTACAAAACAGTGACTAAGACGACCATAGAACTAGACAAGCAACGCCAACGGTAACTCGGATGTTAGTTTACTAGTTTCGATACGTCTGCAATGTGGATGTCATACTTCCTCCACGGGTGAAAACTGGTTCGCACCGGACCTGTTCTTCTGGCTGGCACTGATAGGGTAGATAAAGAACAAGTAGAAACCAATTAAGCTAGTAGACACCGCCAAGATCCAAACCAACAAATCCAATGCCAAGGGTAGGATAGTCGAAACCCGATAAGCAAACAGAAAATGGAGCACCGTCAAGAGGGTCCAAATGGGTGTCTTCAGCCTCTCCTTCTCCGATCCCTCCGGCAATCGATCATAAACGTGTATGCACAAAAACAACAAGATGACAGATACGTAGATGGAGAGAATGAAAGATACGGCCAATATATCAGGGTAGGCCCGGATCACAGCAACTACAGTGTTGAAGGTGAGAAAGAAAGTAGCGAAGAAAGTCACATAGGTGAAGCCTGGATCACGTTCGTTGCTTTCGGGGCTGGACGAGATGTGCGCTTGAGCCTTTTGGTTCCGTTTGGGGTCCATATGGCTTGAGAGAGAGAGAGAGAGAGAGAGAGAGAGAGGTGTAGTAGTGCTGATGAGGCTTGTTGGTGTAGTGCTTACTGCAATCCAGTAGTGCTGATGAGGCTTGTTGGTGTAGTGCTTACTGCAATCCAATAGTGCTGATGACGCTTGTTGTAGTGTTCACTGCAATTCAGTAGTGCTGGTGAGGCTTGTTGGAGTGGCGCTTGCTGCAAGCCTGCAATCCTCGAATAATTTGTAGACGCCTTTTACAGGAGAAAACTTTTGCTACACCCACGCCTTAGCTACGCTAGCTACAACGGGTGTACCAATGACCCCCCACCATGATGTATGCATTGTATCCATCCGGTCCATACATTTAGAAAGATAATTTTAAGGCATGAAAAAAAACATGATGCAGATCCGAAGCTCAAATGGACCCAGCATAAAAAATAGTGGGGATTGAACGCCAATCATTAAAAACTTCTTGAGGGCTACTTGAGATTCTGATCTGCCTCATTTTCTGTATAATGTCCTAAAATCATCTCTCCAAATGGATGGACGGAATGGATATAACAAATACATCATGGTGGGGTCATCGCTACACCGGGTGTAGCTAGCGTAGCTAACGCGTGGGTGTAGCAAAAAATTTCTCCCTTCATAGGAAATTTCAGTCTCTTGACTCTCTTTGGTGTGTAAGTGTTACCCCCGGTAGCACGTCAGTGGGTGTTACCCTGACCGTATGGGGCCCACCTTGATAAATGTGTTATATATCCACGTCGTCCATCCGTTTTTTCATCTCATTTTAAGATTTGATGCCAAAACTTAAGCAGATCCAAATCTCAGGTGGACC
Organism: Liriodendron chinense; assembly: GCA_003013855.2. NCBI lineage: Eukaryota > Viridiplantae > Streptophyta > Magnoliopsida > Magnoliales > Magnoliaceae > Liriodendron > Liriodendron chinense. The sequence goes on from PVNU02002146.1 coordinate 3,671,435, forward strand.
ATTCCACTGGAAACTGTGGTGATTGACTATCAAAAACTTATTGTGAGTAATAAAAGTTTTTCATCAAGCAGATCTTTGTATTTTTTTTACTTCATCCATGTCTTTTTTACCTTATTAATAGGTTGGATGGATAATAAACATTATATTAGGACCTAGATGGGCCCTGAGTATCTTTTAATGGTGGTCATTCAATCACCTATGTTTCTTATGGTTCAGTCCACTTGAGATTTCTAGCTCGTTAATTTTTCGAAGAAAGTCCTAAAAGGATATGAGAAAACGGATGGATGGCGTGGATATATAAAAGAATTCATCAAAGTGGGCCCCACAGTCTGGGTAACACCCACTGATGTGTTGTTACCCGGGGTAACACCTAATCCGCTCCGCTTTGGAAAGAGTGGCAACGAAGGTGTTAGGAAACGTCAACGAAGCTGCTGAGAAGCTTCGTGGATTCCTCCCCGAAGTGTTGCCCTGACGCGGTTTGGCTAGTGACGCTGACACTAGCCAAGTGGCTAGTGGTCGGTGCTTTGTGGCCCCATCATGATGTATGTGTTTTATCCACACCGTCCATCCATGTTTACAGATCCTTTTAGGGTCTGAACCTAAAAATGAGGTAGATCTAAATCTCAGGTGGACCACACCATGGGAAAACAGTTGTGATTGAATGTCCACCATTAAAAGCTCCCTAGGTCTCAATGTAATGTTTATTTGAAATCCAACCTGTTGGTTAGGTCATACAGACCTGGATGAAGGGTAGAAACAAATATCAGCTTGATTCAAAACTTTTGTGGACACCAAGAAGTTTTTAATGGTGGACGTTCAATCAATACTTTGTGGTCCACTTGGATGTCGGATATAACTAAGTTTTGTTTTAATAACATAAATTTATCTGTAAAAATGGATGGACAGCATGGATGAAACACATACATCATAATAGGGCCCACAGAGCACCGACCACTAGCCATTGGCTAGTGGCAGGGTCACTAGCCAATCCGTTTCCGCGTTGCCCTCTGTTGGAGTCACCGAGTCACCAGACAAACCGCGTCCGCTTAAAGCCGCCCGCGTCAATGAAGTTGGTGGAAAGCTTCGTGGATGACTCCTCGAAGTGTTGTCTTCTTTTATTTGGACCACCAACCTTTTCGTTGGACCCTTGCAAGGACGCGGATTTGGGTACTCCCCCTCGCTAGCTAGGAATGGACATGGGCTCTGACGGGCCAGCGTGGCGTATGGATTTTATCCACACCGTCCATCCATTTTTCCAAATCATTTTGGGATACGAGCTAAAAAATGAGGCTGTTCCAAAGCTCAAGTAGACCACACAGTGGAGATTAAACACCTGCCGTTGAAAACATTTTGGAGGCCATAGAAGCTGTGGATCAAGTTGATATTTCTTTTTTCCCTTCATCTAGGTCCATGTGACCTTATGAACAGGTTGGATGAAAATTAACCACCACGGTGAGCCATAGGAATGTTTCAACGGTGAGTGTCATTATCATCATTACTTCCTGTGGTGTGGTCCACCTGAGCCTTGGATCTGCCTCATTTTTTAGATTGTACCCTAAAATGATATGGAAAAAGTGATGGACAGTGTGGATAAAACCCATATATACATCCCGGTGGAAACTCAAAGCCCCTGGGGTAGGGGGTAGTATCCAATCCACGTCCCTCCTGGAGATGCGTAGATGCTTGAGGTTGGTTCTCATCACCAAGTTGCACTCGCACCTTGTCATGGAGCATCATGGCCATTTCTATCAATGGCCTCCTGTTAAGCAATTACAATGGGACAGAGGATCATATGATCATGTGCCTGACAAGAACATCACGCGTTTGGCTTGCGGAGTGCGCAAGAAAGATCTTGTATACACGCCACACATGTGTGAACATGACACAGGTGCGAGATCCTAGGACACGGTTTGGCTGGTGACCCATCGTTTTTTCCAACTCATTTTAGGGCAAGAGTCTGAAAATAAGGCAGATGAAAAGCTCGAGTGAACCACACTATAGGAAACAGTGGGGATGGAACGCTATCATTGAAAATTTCTTGTGGCCACACAAGTTTTAGATGTATTTTTCCTTCATCAAGGGCTACGTGACTTTATGAACAGGTTGGATGGCAGATAAATATTGCGGTGGCCTCCAATTAGTTTTCAACGGGTAACCGTCCAATCACCACCATTTCCTGTGGTGTGGTCTACTTGAGCTTTGGATCTGGCTCATGCCCTAAAATGAGGGGGAAGATGAATAGACAGTGCAGATAAAATACATACATCATGGGTGGGCCCACAGAGCATTGACACCAACCAGCATGTGAGGCCCATATCAGGGATGAGTTAGAAAACTTCAAGCAAGTTTTGGATTGGGCTAATGTTTGTGTTTTTCGTTCATCCCAGTGGGAATGACCTTATGAAGGGCTTGGATGGCATATAAACATCCCGGCCTAGGAAAGTTTCAACGATAGACATTTTCCTCGTCAGTTTTCCAGTACCGTGGCCAACTTGAGTTTTAGATCTGCCTTAATGTAGACACCCCACCCTAGCAACGTTGCACATTATCTTGGATAAGGTAACTCGTTAGCTTAGAAACCCCTTGAAAATACAGCCCAACCAACCCCAAAACCCAATCGACAATAAGGCCCAACAGGACCAATAAGATTCACGTGCAGTTTCGAGTACAAATCATTGTCAGGGTGGTCCACATTGCTCCCGAACCATTAATAGGAGATAATGGCCCAACACGAATTCACAACAGGCGCTGGTGACTATAGGGCCACCAACCAGGCCCATTCCAGCAAGCCCATGCTATGAATAGGCTCATAAAGTCATTGGGACCAAAAATGCAAAAAAAAAAAAAAACCAAAAAACCAAAAAAAAAATCCACCCATATAAAAGCAGCAAAGCCAGCAAAAAACAATGTACATGTGGCAATAATATTGCCACCCTATCCCTGCAAACCTGGGAGCTCCCCAAACAACGGTATAGAAAAACCGGCTATCAAGCCGTAATAAACAACCATTTCATCTCTCCAAATGGTGAAATTACTTTTTGTTGCTTATCAAAATGAATCCATGAAGCCAAATGTCTCCCAACCATTCAAATCATTCCATATGGCAAAATTTAGCCTCCAAATTACTATAATTTACCAAATTACTAAGACCAACCACTACAAATAGAGGCTCACCCTCTAATTTCAGCACAACTCGGTGCTTAAACAACAAGCTCTTTTCTCTACCTAAGGAGAGAGCGAGAGGAATTTAGAAAGAAGAGTGTGGGTGTAGAAATAAGGAAGTGAGAGACTAATATCCAAGCCATTCAACTTAGTTTATACAAGTATTTAAGTCATCTCAACCATCTAAAATCAGTAGTGGGGTCAGGATTTGAGATTAATGGTCATCTCTTCTAAGAGGAGTACCTTAGCTCTCATTTCCTCCTCTCATATCTCCCAGTGTATCAGCCATGATCCAGTCTCCTCTTCTACTTTTCTATTCATACTTTGCATATCCCTTCTCTCTAGGGCTGTGCATGGTTCGGTCGGTTCAGTTTTGAGGAGGGATACCCAACCAAATTGACTCAGTCGGTTTTGAATATTTAACAACCGAACTAAACCGATGAAGCCTCACTAACTGAATCGAATCGAACCGATGAAGCCTCACTAACTGAACCGAACCGAATCGGATAAATTCGGGTCGGTTCAGTGTTATCAGTTTTGTCAGTTTCATGACAACATTCAAAAAATTAAAAGATCCAAATCTCTAGTGGACCATACCAATGTAAAAACTAGTGAATGACCATTAAAAAATTTTATAATTATAGGCCGCAAAAGTTTTAGATCAAGCTAGAAGTGAAATTTGACTTTCCCTTCATCCAGGTTTGTTTGACCTTATCAACGGGTTGGATAGGAAATACACATTGCATATCTTCTTCAAGTGGCCCCGAGGACATTTTTAATAGCGAGAGCTCAATCAACATTGTTTCCTGTGGCGTGGTCCTACTTGAGATTTAGATCTCAACACATCTTAAAATGGGTTGAGAAAACAATTAGACAACCTGGATATATAAGATATTATCGAGGTGGGCCATACGATAGGGGTAACATTAATAAATATAATTCAAATAATTATATAGTCGGGTTTCGGTTCAGTTGAAAGCAGTTTATAATTTTCACAAACCGACAACCGATCTGACATCCTCGCTTTTTAATATAAAAAAAATCAAACCGACCCGAAATAGAATGGAAAACTGACAAAAACTAACTGGTTCGGGTTCGGTCGGTTTTATCGGTTTGGTTGATTTTTTAAACAACCCTATTCTCTCATATACCCCACTGCTCATAGTTGAGTGCTTTTTGGTTATATGTTCTACACATTGTTGAATCCTTAGATCTTGGTGCATCAAAAGCCAAGTATTATTTGAACTATCATTTTCTTTTCTTTGGTCATTTATATATTGCATCAATTTATCTTTACTAGTAATTATCATCTCATTAAATTCACCCTAAATTAAGACATTACGATCTCCTTAGCAAGTAACTCGAGTGAGCAGTAGTATTAGGCCTGACAACGGGTCATGTTGAACTGTGTTTGTGTCGTGTTGTGTCAAAAATTCGCTCACCCATACCCGACCCGTTAGCTAACGAGTCAAAATCTAAAAACCCAAACCCATTCATTAATTTAACGGGTTACCCGTAACCCGACCCGTTAGGCCAGTTGATTCATCAGATGGCCACACGGTTGATGAGGACAACAGACAATCTAACCCAACATACAACCATGGTCCACCTGGTGGGCCCATTCTATAATCGAAATCAATAGGATTCACTCGTAAGACAAGGAGGAATCACCTGTACATTACAATATTGCATATGATAGAGTGTCAAGGTTCATAGGTGGGCCATAGTTTGATGATCTAAATCATTATGTTAATGGGTTAAATGGGTTCGCAGGTGAAACACTGACCCGACCTGTTATGTTTGCGGGTCTTAACTAGTCAACTCATTAGTGACCCGAATGATAAGGCTGGACCGAACACTGATTTTTTTCGTGCCACGTTAGCGGGTCGCGTGGAATTTTGCCAGGCCTAATTAGTATTCGTGAGTGTTTCCTATGCATGGTATCAAAGTTTTTCTCATTTGGAGAGTTATTTGATAATACTCTTGCAAGGTGCGTAGCATGTGAAGCTTGATAGCCAAGCACTTAAAAAATCGACATGTGGCACACACTGACTCAAACCAATCATCTAAATTGTAGAACCCTGAACTGTAGCCCTAAAATCAGCTTATTTGAGCAACCTTAACCTCTAACTAGGAGAGGTGTGTAGAAATAGACTCATTGGATATTTTAGACTAACTTTCCAAAATGCATAAGAATATATCAAAGAGGATAACTTTTAGCTCATTATACATCTAAACTTGGACCCATTATTTGGACAGTTCAGTTTAAATTACTCACATGCAATGTATGCAATTTCTTAATTAGCGTTGTATATCATCACTTTGCCAATGTATTATTCTCTTAGGTAACTTCACTTGTTTGCCACATAAAAAATAAGCCTAAATTTTAGTGTGGCATCTAATGGTTCCAGTGGATTCACATAGTTCGAGTAGATTTACATAATCAACAAGGTGGGCATTGTATAATATCAACCCCCGAAGTCTCTCTCCCTACTGGTTCCTTCATTGGGGCCCACTTGAATCGCAAGTCAGCCTAATGTCCTGGCCTTGGGCCTAACATGGGATGACACATGTAATGGTCAGAGTGGATCGATTTAACAAACATGTTACGGTGGGCTCGTAAACAATCAAGGTTGAACATTCCCCTCTCAACTATTTCCCTTGGTATGGCCCACATAAATCACAAATTTGGCTAGTTTTCAAACGTGTCTAAAATCAGGCCACAGGCCTAATGGTCAAAGTGGATTTCAGAAATACATTATGGTACCCATTTGCTCTCACGGTCTCACAGGAGACCAGTACCAAGACTGATACTCTACAGTAGAGAAATATATATGTATATAGGAATTGTTAGAGAAAACTCCCTTATTAATATAGAATTTACATTCTAGTGCCTTTTTAAGAATGATTTAAGCTACACCATTAATCTAAGTAATTATTTATATTTCGTAACCGCCTTCGGTGGTCATATGAAGAAAGGGGTTGGCAGCTTGGGTGTGCCCCATCATAATGTTTATGTGAAATACACCCTAACCATCAGGTGGTCACCCTTGTTAGGCCTGGGGCCCAAAAGTTTGCTCCATTTGTCATTCAGGTGGACCACATGATTAGAAGTGTCTGAGGCAACACTCATCTTCCAAACTTTCCCTTGGTGTGGCCCATTGAATCACTAATGGGCCTATTTTTTGTCACGGGACTAAATTTTGGTGTGGCGCCTAATGGTTGGAGTGAATTTTATATAATCATCATAGTTGCCCTATAAAAATCAAGGATGGAAGTCTTTCTCGCAACTATTTCCTTTGGTGTGGCCCACCTAAATCACAAGTCAGCTTTATTTCTTGGCCCTAGACCTAAAACGGGATTACACATCTAATGGTTGGAGTGGATTTCACATACCCATTATGATGGGCCCATTAAAAATCAAGGGCCATACATCTCACAACTATTAAAAAAAATAGATATGAAGCTGATATATTAAAAAAGGGGAATTTATCTCTCCTCGATTTTTTATGGGGTGTACAAGATGTGTAATCCTATATTAGGCCAACGCCAAAAAATCAGGTTGACATGCAATTCAGGTGAGGCGCACTAAAAGAAATACTTGGAAAAGACATCCACCCTTGATTCTTACAGGGCCCATCGTGATGATTACATGAAATTCATTCACTCTAACCCTTAGATGACACACCAAAATTTAGGCTTGGGAACCAAAATGTAGGCACATCTTTGATTCAAGTGGGCCGCTCAAAGGAAACAGTTTTGAGTAAGAGCATTGCCCTATGCTCTGTTTCTAATCATGTGGTCCACCTGAATCACCAATGGAGCTGATTTTAAGACCTGGCCTAACAGGGGTAATGCACCTAGTGGACAAGGTAGTCGTGATGGGACCATCAAAGCCGTTGATCCCCTTGCTCACACGGCCCACCTCACCCACCTGACCCGCCATTGGTATTCAAATAACGGTTACTTAAATTAACGAGATAACTGGTTGAAAACCTTTTTCAAAAAGGCATTGGAATGTAAATTTTATATATTTTATATTAAGCAGTAGTTTCTTCTAAAGTTCCTTTACAACAAAAAAAAATAAAAAATAAAAAAATTCTGAATTTCCCTTGTTAAGCAGGGTCTGTACCCATGATTCAAAATTTCCTCCCCAAGTAACATGAAACAGATTTCCGAAAGTCTCTAGAAAGATTATTGCTAACTGCAAGAGCAGCCGGACGGACTACTATAGTGGAGTAGAAAGGTAATAGTATAGCAGCCTTTCCGAGCGAGAGCCTTTGGGACAGTCCAAGGATCCACTTAACTAATTCTCGTGAGCTGAACAACTTCTTATATGGTTCTAGAACAATAAATAAAAAATGACCAAGAAATGTAATTTGACCGGTTTTAAAAGGGCCGTAACGTAGCTGTTAGACTTCCTCCACGGGAGAAGACTGGTTCGCGGTGGAGCTGTTCTTATGGCTAGCAATGATAGGGTAGATGAAGAGGAAGTAGAAGCTAATTAAGGTAGTGGACCCCACCAAGATCCAAACCAACAAATCCCAGGCCAACGGTAGGATAATCGAAACCCGATAAGCGAACACAACTTGGAGCATCGTCAAGAGGGTCCAAATTGGAATCTTCAACCTCTCCCTCTCCAATCCCTCTGGCAACCGTTCATAAACGTGGATGCACAAAAACAACAAGATGACGGATAAGTAGATGGAAAGAATGAAACTGACGGCCAATATATCGTGGTGGGCCCGGATCACGGCAACTACAGTGCTGAAGGTGAGGAAGGAAGTAGCGAAGAATGTCACGAAGGGGAAGCCGTGATCACGTTCGTTGCTTTCGGGGCTGGACGAGATGGGCAGTTGGGCCTTTTGGTTCCGCTGGGGATCCATGTGAGATCAGATAGACGTCGGAAGGGCAATATGGGAAACGTATAAATGAGAGAGAGAGAGAGAGAGAGAGAGATGTAGTAGTGCAAGAGAGGGAGGGGGGGAGGGGGGAGAGAGGTATTAGCGCTGATGAGGCTTGTTGGTGTAGAGGTGCTGCAATCCTCTATTTATTTGAGTCACCTCTACAGGAAATTTCAGCCTCTTTGCTGTGTTTGAAAAGCCTCTTTGGTCTGTGTTTAAAAAACAGCTACGAAGCTGCTGAAAAGCTTCGCGGATGACTCCTGGAAGTGCTGCCCTCTTTTACAGGACGCGGATTAGCTACCGACGGCTTACTTATCTCGCTACTAAAGTGACGTCAACAAGTTATGTGGGTCCCACCATGATGTGTGTTGCATGTACACCGTCCATCCATTTGGAGAGATCATTTTAGAGCATGATCCAAAGAATGGGGAGCGGTTTGGGCGGATCCCTAACTGTGGGGCTCACTGTGGTTTATGTTCTTTACATCCACACCATCCATCTATTTTGATGGATCATTTTCGGAAATGACCCAAAAATGAAGCAGATCCAAAACTTAGAGACCAAACCACAGGAAACAGTCTTAATTGAATCCTCACCATTAAAAACTTCACGGGGGGCCACCGAAATGTTTATTTTCCATCCAACCTGTTGATAAGGTCACACAAATATCAGGTTGATCCAAAGCTTTTGGGTCCCACCAGAAGTTTTTAATGTTGGATTACCAATGTTTCCTGTATTATGGTCTACCTGAGATTTGGATTTCATTTTCTTGTATAATGTCCTAAAATGAGTTTTCAAAACAGTTGGTGGACCTCCGTTCAGGTTCCTCCACTGAAACCGTGCTCGACAGAATGAGGCAGATCCAAAGCTCAAGTGTACCTCACCACAGAAAACACTGGGGGCAGTGACGCCCACAGTTGAAACCTTCCTCGGGCTCATCTCCAAGTTGCACTTGCACCTTGTCATGAACCATCATGACCATTTCCATCCATGGCGTCCAGTCAAGCAATTACAGTGGGATAAAGGATCACATGATCACGGCCCATCAATAAAAAGGGCTGACCGTATACATCGTTCGGCTGAGGTGGTGAGAGAATTTTTAATTCGTTATATCATATCACGCGTGCAAGAAAGATCTTATACACTCCATACGTGCCAGATCTAATCCATCCATCAGGTTGGTCCGATCTTCACAACGTTTTTTTTTTTTTTCAAAAGTACAGTCATCATGTGGGCCCCAAACCAGTGATGAGTTAGAAAACTTCAACCAGTTCTGGATCAGGCTAATGTTTTCGTGTTTTCAGTTTATCCCAGTGGGTATGACCCTGTTAACGGTTTGGATGGCATATAAACATCAAGAATTAACGGTGGAACCTAGAAAATTTTCAAATATACGCATTCCCCTCCCCACTGTTTTTTCTGGGAGGAACTTCGGAGAACACAGGTAATCCATGTCCCATTCAACACGGGTGTGTTGGGGTCACTGGTGCCACCAGCCAAACCGCGTCCCCCTACATCAGGTGGGGTTCGCATTAATTGCCAAACAGGAATACTCGAGTGGCGCATCTTCCTCATTAGCCATTGCCATTGTGCTTGAGAAGGCCCTCGGTAATTCAGTTTCTACAATGTGGAGCCTTTCATCTAGCGATCCAGACCGTTCATCTGAGGCTCCTTGGATCACACCCAGAAAATCTCTGATGGTAGATCCTATCTACTGATCCTGGACGCCTTTTCAGATGAATGCGGGCCCACCTGTTCCTCCTCTTTTTTTACCATCAATTTTGAGGCCACAATTCAAGAGGTTTGCATACTTCTGAAAACCCCCCCTTTTTTTCTTTTTAATTTAGGGTGCGTTTGTTTGCACCAAGTATGATAAAATTTCATGATAGTTCATGCAAATTTGGTGCAACCAAACACATCCTCAAGCACGATGATATCTCTTGCTGTTGTAATTTCTCAGGAGAGAACCCTCCAGAAGCTAGCCCAGTTCCAAACTTCAGGCTCCTCAGCCTTTGCTGGAACTCTTTCCAGCAAAACAACGCGCAAGAGCAGATGCGGCAGCACAGGATTTTCCAAACATGACCGAGAAGGACATCAATATCATCATCATCCAAACTAGTTGGGAGTCCCACCATTCCATCCTATCAATGCCCTGTAACGGCCGCTGTGGGGTGGGTCAGTGGGTGTACAAAAATGCTCTCGTAGGAACTGGTTCTCATGGGAACTTCATGAGAACTTCTGATTTCTGACACATGATGTGGGCACAAAATCCAATCGGTCCACTAGATGAAACACCACATGAAAGCCCCTGAGCTAACTTTCTGACCCGATCCAAAAATCTGATGGGCCATAGGAAAGTGGAAACCCTCAGGCCCTTGATTTGCCTCTCACTTTGCTATGGCCCATTAGATTTTTCAAACATGCCAAAAGTTAGCCCTAGGGGTTTTCATGAGGTGACTCATCTAATGGACCATCCAGATTTTATGCCCACATCATGTGTCAAACATTCTCACGAAGTTCCCATGAGAACCGGTTCTCTCTCTCTCTCCCATAGAGACACACACCTTGGTTTGCAATTTCATATTGCAATGGAACGACACAAGAACATATGAGTGCGCTGAAGGTCCACTGTAACAAAAAACGAAGAGGGTGGAAGGAAAACCATACGAAATCTCCGCTCCACTTTGAGATTCTCAACGACCCATAATTCTAAGACTTGCTGACTCAACTCGAATCTCGGCCAACTTAGCGAGATTTCGAGCCAAGTCTTGCAGAGACATGGTAATAAGGATGACTCGTGCATGACTGATAAGACTCATTGAGTCAGACCTCTGACTCGATCAACTTGTGATGACTCACGCCAAGGCTTTCTTTGACCCATAGTTCTAAAACTCACTGACTCAAAACTCCATTGACTCGGTGAGATTTTCAGCCCCATCTCAAAGAAACTCGGAAATAAGGATGGCTCGGCCGTCTAATAAGGATGACTCGATCATGACTCAATAAGACTCTTCAAGCTGGACCTTTGACTCAGGACAAGGCTTTCCTTATAGGCCTGTTTGGGATCGGGGAAATGAGAACGTGAATTTGGTAAATCCTTTGTTTGGGAATCAAACCATAAATGCATAGATTTAGAAGCAATATTTGTAGTGCAAAAGTATTTATTACAAAGGAATTATGTATTTTGCTCTTATAAGCCTATAATTTCGAGGATTAACAATGTCTTTAGTTTTTTTGGGTATTTGGATTTGCCCCAACTCTATAGATTTATGGAGGTGCAGATTTGGGAAATCACCAACAAAAAAACAAACATAAAAGATTTGAAATTCATGGATTTCACAATGCGTGCATGAAATCTCCCCAAAATGAGGGGAGAGGACAGAGATTTGAGCCTAGTCTCCACCATCATGGGGGGAGACTCTCAAATCTCAACCAGTACAGCAACAACACTGGAGTTATTTAAGTTTACCATTTTATTTTCCTTGTAAATAAATCTTTTAAATATGTATTAACAATATCTATCTTTTTAATTATTAAATATCCAGTTGAGTCAAGAGCAACCCAATTGAATCTTCAAGTTGACCCAACCCAGCCAGACATTGAGTCAAGTTTTGGGTTTTTGAACTATGAATTGACCAGACAGCTAAAATATGAAAGCAGTGACGAAATTAGAACCATCAATGGACCCATCAGGCTTTCAATCTAGACAGAGAATCCGCTCTTTGAAAAGTGGCAGAACAATGAGTTGAATCACCAAGGTTTGTAAGATTTTCTCTTAGGAACACGCTCCGCTCCTTGAACTAAACGAGAATTTCTTCATGGTGGTCTTTAATAACCCCAACCTATTGTGTAGGGGTCCATGTCCATCTCACCATTTGATTTTGCAATAAAATGGCCTTTGACTTTCCATGTTTATAGTTTACAATTGTAGATAGACCATTTTATAGTTTACAATTGGCGTACTTCTTAATGGGCGGCAATATTTTGGATATTTCCTGCACTCAATCCATGAAATAGGCCCATTCATAGAGAGCAGTCCGATGTGTTGTGTGGAGTGTGGTCCAGATCAGAATCATGCGAGGATAATGAAGGTTTGGGATCCAGTGAGTAGCTTAATGCTGGATTGACGAAAACGCCCATTATGTAAGAACAGAAAGCAACTCAAGGAGGGATTTAGATGCAATCATGAACACACAAGGTTAGTGACAGTGGACAACTGGCCAACACACCAAAAGCTCCGGAGCAGTTGGGAGAGTACCAATTTATTCATATATTCAAGCTCTCCCAAGCAAACCCAGGCAAGTCCTCCCCGTGAGCAACCCCACGTCACACAGGTCCCCAAATCACACAGTCCCACAATGGGTCCCACCTCGTGGCCATCCTGCATCCCACAGAGCCTACTTCGTGGGCCACCCCACCCTCACTATGGAGATATAGTGCATCCTTGGAATCACACCAAGATGCGGGGAGTACCAATTTATCCCTGCTTTAATACCACTTTCATAGCGGACAACCGGACAACGCATCAAAAGCTCCAGAGCTGTTGAGGGAGTATTGATTTATCCCTATATTCTGGCTCTCTCAAGAGAGCCCTCCCCGTAGGTAACCCCCCGCGTCGCACGGATCCCCGAATCGCACGGTCCCACAATGGGCCCCACCCCGTGGCCATCTTGCATCTCACAGGCCGCACCTCATGAGCCACCCCACTCCCAGTGTGGAGATACGTTGCATCCTTGGAGTCGCACCAAGATGCCCCCGCATCAGTCATCAACTCAACAAGAACCTAATTGCATTCCATTGGCCATGCCAGTTTAACAAGGTAACTCAAGCTTAAAGGACAAACTCATAAAAAACCATCTTCAGTTAGGTCTAAAGAATACCTATTAATATTGGTATACTTGGGGGGGGGGGTAATAATTCAAATCTAAAAAAAAAAATAAAAAAAAAAAAATGCATGTCAAGTAGAAAACAAATTAGATTATTCACCATCCATGGGCCTTCACGTATTATATATGGGCTCCACCTCAATGTTTATTCGACATTCAGCTAAGCCAATGGGAGCTAGACATCCAGACGGATGCGTACCTAGGTGGTCCACACATAAATGTGCACATTTCCCATTGTGGCCTCTTGATTGGGCTGATCATCCGGAAAGATCTTACTTTGAAGTGGTGCTCATGGGACCTGCAATTGATGGCCCTTCTGTCCATCCAGGTCAAAGATGATTTCCAGCTTGTGATCACATGCAAATCTACGCCACATTGAGCACAGATTGAAAGGTGACAACAGTGAAAAAAATTGGCTTGGATGTTGCTTGCATCAGAATCCTCTAGTTGGAATGAACTCATCTCCCAGTTTTGCCCCATGTGAAGCTTCAAAATAAAGTATACATCAATTGTTGAGATTGCATTCCTAACCCACAGATGCTACATGTAGTGTGATTTGACCTTCTTCGGCAAGCACTAATTCCTTGCCCATTCCACTTGTCGAAGTGATATGACCATCAATTTAAATAGCAATTTAAAAATCATTTTGATTAAATGATCCTAAAACATCACGTGTCGCCCCATTGAAATCCAAAGATCCTAGTTTTTCTATTCTTTTCTTTTTTGCATTGTGATTCCCTTCTGTTGGGATATTGAGATTACCCGTAAGACATTTGAATATCAGGACATTCCAATGTTAAAAAATCACACTTCAAGTGGAGATTGGGATTCCCCGGGATCCGAACGCCCCCAATCCAACCGGTCCCACCCATTTCTTATTGATGAGTGGAAAGCATGTTGATGAATGAAAGAGAATTTAGTTGTACCAAATGGATTACTGTACCATGAAATTATCATGCATAGTTGTATTAAACGGCAACCGAAAGGAACGAATTGCTTTCATCAGATAACATAAGTATGATTGATTATCAATTCCATGGAAAAGATGAACAAAGATGCTACACAAGAAAAAGGAAAAGAAAAAAGAGAGATTTTGTACCTCTTCGTAACAGAGATGGTATCACTTGTAGAATCGAATTCCAGCTCCCGTCACAAATCTAATCCCACAGTACAGGCCATCGCCATGATTTGAATCCCATCTGATCACATTTCCAAACAACTGTCTCACTGCTATGACTGTTCCATTGCTAAGCAGAAGCTAGAGCAGATTCCAACTCCTCACCATTCAAACCAAATTCAATCTCGACTTTCTTCCATGCATTCAAAGAACCGCCTGGAAAGCTCTTCTTCACCTCCCCAATCAGCTCCTTCGCCTCCTTCAATTTTGAACTCTTCACTAACTCCTCCACCAAACGCTTCACCGTGCCAAAATCCGGGATCTTCTTCCTCCTTACACTCGCCTTACAGACCTTCAATGCCTCATCCAAATCCCCACTCTCACAGAGATAATGCACCATGGTCTTAAACGTCGCGACATTCGGCAAGCACCCATTCCCCTTCAGACCCTGGTAAACCTTCTTAGCATCTTCAATCCCACCGTTTTTACAGTGACAAATCATTAGGTAATTGTAGCTGATTGTGTCGGGTTTCAGCCCCGACAAGACCATCTCATCCATCAATTTCACCACTTCCTCAGGTTTCCCATGATGGGCGGCCCACATGATCTTGATGTTATATGTGGCGGCATCCAACGGGCATCCTCTGTCACGCATTTCATTCCAGACTCTGTCAGCTTCTTCGACCTTCCCCTCCTTATAAAATCCGCTCAAAACCGTAGTGTACGTTACTGTTGTGATCTCTATCTTCTTCTCTTCCATCTCCTTCAGAACTGAGACCGCGGATTCAGGTGACCCCGATTGACAGAGCGATCTGATCAAAATCCCGTACGAGACCTTGTCAGGCACAATTCCGTACTTCTGAGGGACCTCGGAGAAGAGCTTGGGTGTCTGGCGGGAGTTGTTGGAAGCGGCGCAGGCGGAGAGGAGGGCGTTGAACGAGATGGCGGATCGCGGTACGTTCATCTGATCGAAGGTCCGGATCGCGTGGTGGAGCATGCCGGCACGGCCGTAGGAGAGGATGAGGGTGGAGATGAAGGGCTCCTGTGGGATATGGGGGCTGGGGTGGGCCTTTTGGGATTCGATGAGGGATTGGACGTCGGAGAAGCGTCGGGACCTGGAAAGGCGTTTGACAGTGAGATTGAGGGCGTAGCAGGATGAAATTCGGGTGGGGTCCGAGATGGAGGAGAAGATGGAGAGGGCTTCATCAGGATCGTGTACGGTTCGGAGCTTGGATTTTGCAGATGAGAGAGAGATTGGAGAAGATGAAGAAGAGAGAGTGGTAGAGAAGAGGCGGAAATGGAGGAGAAGGCAATGGCGATGGCGAGAAGATGAGGGTAGAGATGTCATTTTGGTTTCTCTGGGGGGTTTTGGACTTTGGAGAGGTTTTCCCTCCTTTCCGGACGGCTTTTGCTAGGGTTTTAGGAGCTTTGCTAAGTACACGCGCATTTGTAAGTTGGCTAATGCACACGCCACAGCATTTGGCAGCGTGATGAACCTGTACAATATCTAATCCATCCATCAGAAGGGTACCACTATTTAGATTCTCTATGCTAATAATCCGGTCCGACCACTATTCTTGTGGCCCACAATTTACTGAACATATGAACGGTTGTGAAAAATCAACAGAAGTTTTCTAACCCGTAGACTTATTTCTAATACCATGGCACACCTACTTAATAGACCACCTTTATATTTGAGAATTAACATCTAAACAGTGAGGTCCACCTGATAGATGGCTTGGATATTTCATATATTATCGTACGCTGGCTTACGTGGTGGCGAGTGCATTAGCATGCGTGTACGCTTATTAAAGGTAAGGGTTTTGGAACGTTTACAAAATGGCCTCGTTGTTTGATTGCTATTTGTAGCCTCACTTTCTATTTTTTTAACCTTTTAGACAAAAATGCCTCTAATATTGGTACGATAGTCGAGTGCTTAAGAAATTAAGAGGGCATTTTTTTCAAGTGTGGAGTGAGTTCCATTGAATCATATTTGAGCTCATTCCATGAAGGATCTAATTTGCTCATTTAATTTAGCTAGTCTTGAAACCACAAAAGCATTGAGTAGATTCTAATTAAAGCCCTTTTATTGCTTACAAATGGCGTTAACATTGGACATTCATTCTCAACTATTTTCTCTGGTATGGTCCTCCTAAATGTCCTGAAATTAAAATCTCAATCTAATGGACAGTGTGAATTCCACTCATGATGACCAAACGGGCCCCATAGAAGCTATCCGAAAACACTTTTGTGGGGCAAGCCAAAGGAGAGGACCTCATTTATACTTTTTCAAATTTTTTAGAAAGAGAGACCCCCACCTTCCTCGACGATTTGAAAGTGAGGTACCCAAATTCATATATTATACACCCAGTAATTCCTCTCGAATTTTGAGATACGGTTGTTTTACAGTTTTAACAGCCTGCATCATTCCGTCCCCAACCGAGAATCATATTGTCCACCTTGGCCATAAAATAGTCTGGGCCTGCTCTACATCAGTTCTACTAAATTTTCTAAGCCATTTTCATGTTGGGCACAACTTTCAAAACCTCGTAGATGAAAAGATATGATCAAAACAAAACTTTCTATTTATAGTAAAATTGAACTAAAACTAGTGTAGGGCTAGCACACTCTCCGGCGATTCTCCGGCATAATCTTCTCTTCGTTATGGGTCCAACATCAACTGTTCAAGAAGAAGACATCATTTTTTCTGCATTTTTTATTATCTCTTTTCACTCTTTGGCTCACTTTTCCTCTCTCCAATGACCATTGTCCCTTCTGTGGGGCCACTACTACTCATCGATGATCCAGCTACAATATCAACCTATGGGTAAATAGGTGTAACATGTATTTTTTAAACAATAAAATAGAGTTATACAACTCACAATGGTGATCCACTATAAATTCATAATGGCGATCTGTAACCATGACAACAGATTGTCGCTACACTTGACAGCAACGATCTATTCAGTGACCTGTAACATGACAACAGTGATTCACTGTATATGAAACAACGATCCACTAAAAAATCAGCGTTAAATGTGTCATCCATGTTAGGCCCAATAATGAATAGGCCTGATTGGTGGCATGCCACTTGGACTCAAGAATGATGGCTATAAGACATTCTTAGGGCATATATGGTTTTCCAATTATAACCGTATGGGTA
The DNA here is from genome assembly GCA_003013855.2 of Liriodendron chinense. NCBI lineage: Eukaryota > Viridiplantae > Streptophyta > Magnoliopsida > Magnoliales > Magnoliaceae > Liriodendron > Liriodendron chinense. The sequence continues at coordinate 3,688,667 of PVNU02002146.1, forward strand.
ATGATTATTAGACCTTGTAATTGTGTAGTAATATCACTTACATCTGATGTCATTTGTTTCACCCACAAATCACTGTAAAATTGATAGTTTTGTTTCACCCACAAATCATTATAAAATTGATAGTTTTATAATGTGAAAATGTAATGATTATAATTTACTTTACCTGCTTCCTTTATAAGTGTATTCGACTCTCAATGTCATAATTTCTGTTTCAACAAGTGCCTAAAAATAATACCGATGGCTCATTTACTTTAAATTTTATAGGAAATTGGAAAACAAAATAACCCCTTAGTCACATTGTGTGCGGTATATATTCCTGGGTGTATCATGTGCCTGGTGTTAAAGGTTTTCCTTTTTTAGAGTCATTTGATAATACTCTAGTAAGGTAACATGTGAAGCTTGGTAGCCAAGCACCTAAAAATTCAACATGGGGCACATACTAACTCGATGCCAATCATCTAAATTAGAGAACCCTGTGCCATAGCCTTAAAATCAGCTTATTTTAGCAACCTTAAACTCTAATTAGGAGATGTGTGTAAAAACAAGCTGATTGGATATTTTAAGTTAACTATCCAACATGCAGAATTTTATGTTTATTAGGGGTATGGGCACATGCAATGCATGTGGAAAGAGTAGGAGATAGAGAAAAATGGAAAGAGGCCGGAGGGAAATGGCATGCCTCCACGCATGTAGAGAGGGAGGGAGAGAAAAGGATTTCAATGGTGGGCTACCCAAGCCTACTTTTTCCAGTATTGTGACCCAATTGAGCTTTAGATCTGCGTTAGTGTTAGGCTGACATTCTAACTTGATCCAGCATAATGGATGTATGGTGTGAATGTTGTATATTTTTTATAGCAGTTCCCATAGAGCCTTTGTTGCTCCAATTCCTTAACGCTATGTCTTTGATGTGGGCTACACTTGAAAGAAGAGAAGCGGGTGTTGGCAACTACTAAGGAGTTGAAAAGACAAAAGTGCATGCCCTCTAAACTATTTCCCTTAGTGTAGCCCACCTGAATCACCTATGCGCCTTATTTTTAGGCACCAAGCCTGAAATTTTTTTATGGCATCTAATGGTTTAAGTGGATTCACATAATCATCACAGTGGACCTTTAATAAAATCAACCACCAAAGTCTCTCTCTCAATTATTTCCTTTAGTGGGGCCCAACTAAATTACAAATCAACTTAATGTTCTAGCCCCATGCCTAACATGGGATAGCACATGTAATAGTCAAGAGTAGATTTCACAAACACATTACGGTGGGCTCATAAAAAATCAAGGGTGAGCATTCCCTCTCAACTATTTTCCTTGGTATGGCCCACATGGGTCACGAATTAGGATGGTTTTAAGATGTGTCTAAAATTGAGGCCATACATATGGTAGGGCCCACCATTGAAATCATGTATTTGTTCGTGCATAACCTTTTTACGGCGTTGTTACTGGTAACCTAGACTAATATTTTACATGGGTAGAGTAATATATGTATATAGAAATTTTTAGAGAAAACTACCTAATTAATATAGAATTTACATTCTGATACCTTTTTAATAAAGGTTTTAAATAAGCTACATCATTAATCTAAATAATTATTTATATTTTTTAACCGCCTTCAATGGCTATGTGAGGAAAAGGGCTTGCAGCTCGGGTGGGCCCCACTTTTATGTGAAATACACCCCGACCACCGAGTGTGTCACCTTTGTTAGGCCTAGGGCCCAAAACTTTACTCCATTCGTGATTCAGGTAGACCATATGATTGGAAACAATGTTCGGGGTAACACTCACCCTACAAACTTCCCATAGGTGTGGCCCGCCTGAATCATGGATGGGCGGGCCTCATTTTTTGTCCCAAGACACTCCAAACCCATTTGCTCACACGTAACCCTTCTTGCATCTTTGCTTACAAGAGACCGGTACCTTTATAAGGAGAATTTTTTAGCTACACTCATGCATCAGCTATGCCGGGTGTAGCAATGACCCCACCATGATGTATGTGTTGTATCCACACCGTCCATCCATTTGGCAAGATCATTTTAGGGGATGATACCAAAAATGAGGCAGATCTGAAGCTGATGTGGCCCCTAATAAGTTTTTAATGGTTGGCATTCAATCCCCACTATTTTTCGTGTTGGGTCGACTTGAGCTTCGGATCAGCCTCATTTTTAGTGTCATGCCCTAAAATGATCTCGCCAAATGGATGGATGGCGTGGATTCAACACATACATCATGGTGGGGTCATTGCTACACCCAACATAGCTAACGTAGTTAATCGTGTGGGTGTAGCAAAAAATAAAAAAATAAAAAAATTCCTTCCCTGTTTGGCCCTGGGGGTAGCTTTTGGAGCTAGCTTTGGAACCCTTTAGGATGGTATACATAGCCCTTTAGGATGGCATTTTGGAAAGATTGGCTTTGGAGGGCAAATGTTGATTTGGAAGTTTGTGATTAGTGGAGAGGAGAGAGACGTCACATGGCACTTTCTCATTCGTGGAGAAAAGTGGTATAAATGTAAATAGATGAAAGAATTAGGGTATTTGGACATTCCAGAATAAGTTTCTCGTCCCGATGTGAGACTTCCAGTTGTCTCCGATAGTGCCACAAAGAAGTGTTGCCGCTGGCATTTGGAATGCCACCGCCTACATGGTTTTGCTTTGGTTTTGGTCAGCTGGTGCGACTTCTTTTCCTAATCCCTAAAAGACTATGGCTTGAGTTCGGATTGGTTTCTAATGAGTGCAAGATTTTTATTTCTATTTTTTTTTTAAGCTTAGATTTGACTTAGATTTAGCCTTGATTTGGCTTAGATTTAGCTGAATTTTGGAGATTTGACTAAGATGATGGTTTAGCTTAGAAAAATGGCGAAGGCTTGGATTGGCTAAAGTAATGGTGAAGGCTTGGGTAATAGATTTAGAAGTTTAAAGAACATCCATGCCCCGTCTTGTTGCTAGCTTGAGTGGAGTGCCTACAGGCACCTAATGGTTGGAATGAATTTTATATAATCATCACAGTCGACCCTATAACAATTAAAGGTAGAAGTCTTTTTCCCAACTATTTCCTTTGGTGTGGCCCACTTGAATCATAGGTCAACTTGATTTCTTCGCCCTGGACCTAATGTGGGATTACACATCTAATGGTCAAAGTGGATTTCACACCTGCATCATGGTGGACCCCATAAGGGTGTCACTCTCACAACCATTAAAATTTTGGATATATCAGCTGATTTATTTAGAAAAGGAAACTCCCTTGATTTTTTACAGGGCCTACTATAATGTGTATGTGAGATCCACTCCAACAACTAGATGTGTAATCCTACATTAGGCCAAGGCTAGCCCGAGATTCAAGTGAAGCCAGGCCAAAAGAAATACCTAGGAGAGGCATCCACCCTTGATTCTAACTGGCACACTATGATGATTATATGAAATCCACTCTAAATTTTAAGCTTGGGACCCAAAATGTAAGCGCATCTTTGATGCATGTAGGCCACTCCAAGTAAATAGTTTGGACGGTGAGCATTGCCCTGTACATTGTTTCTAGTCTTATGGTCCACATGCACCAAGTAAATCACTTATGTAACTAATTTTGAGACATGAGCCTAACAGGAGGTGATGCACCTAGTGAACCGGGTAGATTTCATGTAAACATCACGATGGAACCCAACATACCCACTGGCCCCTTTGCTCACCCGACCCACCTGACCAACCATTAGGTACACTAAGGGCGTGTTTGTTTTTAGGAAGATTCGGAAAATCCAGGGCCGTTTGGTAGGAGTATATTGCGGAGAATGGAAAGATGGGTACTTCCCTTGCCAGTCCGCAGTGGCTGCGGAGAGAAATCTCGAGTAATCCCTCCAGGATTTTGCTCAGGTCTCGAGGAGTCTGTGAAATGACGGTTCAGAGGGAGCGTGGTCCGCGGGAGTATTTCTCCTTCTTTCTTCTGTGGCTATATAATGAGTTGATTGTGGCAACGAACGGACCATCCAAACTGTGCAAATTTGGGGGTAAGATATCTTTGTGGCATCATCTCCTCTCCTTCATCCAATAGCACAACGGATCACTGATCATCATCATCTTCTTCTTCTTCTTCCTCTTCACAAGTGTTTTATACAAAATCTTACACCAACGGCCGACGGATTTCTAAACGGGACGACACGATTACAACCCAAAGGTCTTCCAACTAGTCAGTTCCATCTTACATTTCACATTCAGAAGATCCTAACGACGTTGATCAGGGGTGGAGGCCATTAGGGGCCAACTGGGGCAAATGCCATCCCTGATGAAAGAGGATCTTGTGATTTTGGTTCATGTGGTGTGGTCTATTTCAGCCTTCGATCTGCCTCTTTTTTCGGTCTACTGTCATAGAAATGGCAGGCAAAACGGATGGACAATGTGGATTGCATCGGAGACATCAAGGTGGGCCGGCTCTCTCATACAGTGCAAGCACTTCCCTGCTTGTTGTTTTGGCAGGAGAACCGCGTCTGAGACGGGGAGCGGATTGCCTGTGACCATGGGCTCAGATATATCTTTGTGTCAGGGCTGTGTGGGGTCCGTAGAGATGTCCGTGATAAATCCATGATGTCCATCTATTTTCGAAGGCCACAAGAGGACAGGTTAATAAACATTTTTGTAGATTAAAAACTCAGGTGGGCCACATGCGGTAAAAATCAAATTAAAAATTACGTACATTTGCACCCTCCTTTATTGATAGTTGCACACCTTCTTTTGTACTTTTTGTAATACGAAAGTACAGTGTTGTACTATTCTCCTACTAAAAAGTAGAAACGAAGGATGTATCTACTAAATATCTACAAGAAGGGATCCTGTGATGATGTTCATGAAAGCAATGGTTCAATGATCCAAACTGTTAGACTATATGGATCCCGGTCGATGATAGACCATGCTGCAAAATCTCCTTGATCGAGCATATAAGACCTTTCAATTTGTGGCCTAGAAGTAGACGGTCGGACGAGGAATGTTGTGAATGTCCACATTCAATAGATTAAAAAAAAAAAAAAAAAAAAGGATCTGTCAGGATAGGATCTTCCTATATCCCCTTCAGTACCGAGCTCGGTACTCGTTGGTGCCACAAAAAGCTTTGTGGGACCGACCATGATGTATGTGTTTTATCCATTCTGTTCATCTATTTCGTGCAGATGCAAATCTCATGTGGACCACATCATAGGACACAATGGTGATTAAACGGTTACCATTAAAAACTTCTCGAGGGCCACAAAAGTTTCTAATCGAGCTGATTTTTTTTTTGTTTTCCCTTCAACCAGATCTGTGTGACCTAATCAATGGGTTGGATGGTAAATAAACATTACAGTGGCCCCTAGGAAGTATTTAATGGTGGTCGTTCAATCACCATTGTTTCCTGTGGTGGGATCCACCTAAGATTTGGATCTGCCTCATTTTTGAACTCATGCCCTAGAATGAGCTTGCAAAACGGATGGACGGCGTTGATAAGACATACATCATGGTGGGGCCCACATAGCTTTTTCGGCACTGATCAGTACAGAGGTCAGTACTGGAGGAGTCACTACTGAAACCAAGTCTGGTTGCATCGGGCCAATGGTCTGGATCAGTGAACAATGGGCCCCACTTGTCTAAAATGATAAGTGGAGCCCACCGTACACGTCCTCATGTTAAGGATTATCAACTTCCCAAAGCTTCTAATAGTGCATCATCCATCCGCACCATCCATTTATTCCATACCACTGTTGGTAGGCCATGGTTCTAACATCACACTAATTGGATGATCTTATCCGTGCAATCAAATAACTGGATGATTCTATCCGGTTACATCGGGCCAAATAACTAGATGATCCTATCCATGCAAAATAAGTCCATTCATAGCCTCAAAACATCTATTTAAGAGGCCCCACCATGCATTGCTTGTGATTCCATTGAAGCACCTTGGTCAGATGATGCTAACCATTTGATGCATGGGTTGTAAAAAATGGACGGTCAAAATAAAATGGCAAGAATTCATATGTTTAGGATCATCCAGCCGGCATGAGTTGTACATCATGCCTGCCTCTACTTGTATGGAATGAATGGGGAGTTATATAAAAACATGACACATGGCCTTCCACCAAATAAAGGTAGATATTTTATAATGGGTGCAGATGTAGTGCATCAGGAGGCACCGGACGTACCTCATGTATCTGGACATACCACATGCTTAGACTAGATCTAAACCATGCATTTGATAACTCAAGTAGTGCATGGACCACAATCCAAAAATCACAATGTTCTAACATTCTTAACCCTCCATTAGATGGACAACGTTCTCAACAGTTCATATTTAGGTAGACAAGTTCTACTTATTAGATGTATGAGATAGTCCTATCAAATTGTTTTTTTATTAACAGCTCATCAAAGATAGATCCCATTGATTGGCCCTTTTTACAATCAGTTGAGGCACCATTTTATGCACATGTGGGGCCCACAATCTGATTCTCCAACTCATGTTAGGACATGACTCCAAAAATATACCAGATCCAAAACTCAATTGGACCACACTACGGGAAACGTGGAATGGACATGGTTAAAATATTTTTGGTAACACATAAGTTTTGGATTTGGATAATATTTGCATTTCCAGTTCATCCTGGTTAGAATGATCTTATGAACAGTTTGTATGGGCCACACACAACTACTTGCAGTACAATATCTTAGATGACCGGCGCGGATCCTAACCATTAGCTTTTCTATTCTCATTATTAAAGTACACACCTACCTAATATACATCATTAGCAGACATTAGGGTACAAAATGTAAAACTTTTGACGTAAATGCGAATGAATGGTCTATACAAGCAGTAAAATATGGATAATCGCGGCTAGACGGATGAGGAGTTGGAATTCTTTGCAATTATCATGAGTACTGCGTCTGCTACGCTGGTAGCCGGAAAGTATTATTGAACTTATTTCTTTCGTAACCCACATAGACGTGCTGATTATGATCATACCCGTATAATAGACGGGATTATAAGGGCAAGGGACAACGACTGTATCTCACAATTACGGATGACGAAGTCTTCATTCTTCAATCCGTGCTCCACTTTGCGGGACAAAAGCTTATTGACCGATGCCAAACATGTTAGTATAGAAGAACAACTTTTCATGCTCCTACATACGTAAGTGATAATGTTCAAAACTGGGTGATTGGAAATCGTTTTATCCGGTCAGGGGAAACCATGAGTCGTTATTGTCATCGAGTCTTGGATCCAGTCGTTTCACTCTACGCTGACTATGTGAAGTTACCTTCACCCGAAACTCCTGTGGAGATCTCAACAAATCCACTTTGGAGTGACTCCTATCAGGTAACTAATAATGAATGTTTAATATTTTATTTGATAAATTTTTTAAATAACTATTGAATATCATAGACCCCTAACTAGTATTAAATGGTAATTAGGACTGCATCGGTGTAATAGATGGGACACATATTCCAGCGTTCGTCCCATCTCTGGAAAGTGCAATGTATCGAAATAAAAGGGAAATATTTCTCAAAATGTAACAGCTACATGTAAATTTGACATGAAGTTTGTCTCTGTCCTAGCTGGATGGGAAGGATCGGCTTCTGATGCACGTGTTTTGCAAAGTGCGTTGACCCACTCACACAATCCATTTACACTCCCAAATAGTAAATTCATTGAGAAAATCTTTATCTACGTTATAATAGTAGCCGTTAATAACCAATTATGTTGATTACACTTTACAAATAAATGTAAGTAAATATTATGTAGTCGATGCTGTATATGCGCACTCCCCCAGGTTTATGGCACCTTACCGTGGCGTACGTTATCATCTTAATGAATATTGTACAGGTTGCAATCTGGCTAATGCCAATGAATTATTTAATTATCGACATGCACAATTACGGAACGTGATAGAACGCTGCTTTAGAGTACTAAAAGCCAGGTTCCTAATTCTAAAGACGGCTCTAAAATATCATTTTGTCACACAGGTAAAGATTATGCTTGCCTGTTGTGTAGTACACAACTACATTCGTACCTCAGGAGATGCTGACTTATTCGACATTGACGGTAGAGTGCATGATGTCGCCGATGGTGTTATCCCGTCTCCTGTCGAAATATCTACCTTGGATGAAGGCCGATTACTGACGAATGTCATCTAACAAGAGAGAAAAGTATAGGCAAGAAACGCGATGAAATTGCAAATCAAATGTGAAATGATTATCATCCAGTGAGTCGTAGGAACTAGGATGGACTGTTGTTATTTTTTTTATGGGTACAATACGATCAATGCGAATATATAAATGTGTAGTTGTTTGAATGTCATAACTTATCAAACCATGTAGTTCTATATGTCGTATAATATCTCATCTTAAATTTTATTCTCCTATTTCATGCTCTTGTAGATCCTTGAAGACAGTATCACCAACATGACATCGAATAGGTATTCTTTATTTTCGTCCCCCGAAAAAAGCACGTTACCATCTGATATACCTTTTCCGAGAAGAACTCCTCGAAAATATACTATAAATAAAGATACTGGCACATCACAAATAGGTGGTATACTTCGATGGACAGAGGAGATAAACAACATTTTAATTGACGGTCTAGTGGAGCTTGTAGTTAATAGTCGACAGAGCGGATCTAGTTTTAAGAAAGACTCATACACCTCAATAATTGAAAACATGATATTGAAATTGGGCCTACTGATCACGAATGACAATGTAAAGAATCGCATTCGCATAGTACGAAAGAATTACTTCATTGTGAAAGACTTGCACAATACATTAGGTTTTGGTGAAATCCAGAGCTAAATATCATAGTTGCTATTGACGAAGTTTGGGTGGACTATATTAGGGTAAGATTGATTTATCAACATTTATAGTAATAGTTAATGTCAATTTATGTAAGTAATAAAAGTTAACTGATTTTTTTAATTTGTGATAGTCTTTCCCAGATGCTGCACAATTTCGAGGGAAAACTGTACCCAGGTACGATGATCTCGAGTATGTATTTGGAAATGACAGAGCTACTAGCCAAAGCTTGTGCGACTGGAAACTTACCTCCAGTATCAAGTGGTATGAGATGGTACGATACGGATAATATCTCGGGCCACACTATCGATTTGAACGAGGACATCAACGCTGCGTCTCCTGAGGAGTTAGGAGACATAGATCTAGACATCAGTTGGTCATTCGATACTCATCGAGGCAAAAATATTTCGCAGCCTAGTCCGTCGAAAATATTAACGATTAAGCAAAAACCAACAGCATTGTTAATTCAAAGAAGAAAGCAAGAATGGTGAAGCCAATTGAATAAATTGGAAATGGAATAGTCACTATAGGGGGCGCAATGCAATCCATAGTCATAACGATCGATAAAGGTAAAGATTTTAGTCGGATGTCTCATATCATTCCAGCCTTGGAGGAGTTGGAGGGACTAAGTCAGTTCGATGTGCTAAGGGCAACAAAGTTACTTTCTAAGGAAGAGTCATATGGCGCTGTTTTTCTTAATTTCTCTAAAGGAAAAAAGTTAGAGTTCATGGGGATGCTCCTGGATGCTGCTAGACCAACTTTTGACGGTTGTTACGGAGACGAGATGTTGAATGCTGAATCGAAAGCAATGGGACCATGAATTTTTATTTTTTGGATGCTTACAAATGCTTTCGTTTTAATCAGAAAACAACTTTGGATGTATTTTTTTTTTTTGACATGTTTTTTTCAAACATCACGCCTACACAGCTACACATTGAATGCACACATATGTTACGGCGGTCAATTATGTTTAAGAACTTTTATATTAACGTTTATATTACCAATGATATGATATAGTTTAAATAGCTACTTCAATTTATTTTACCCGTATGAAGCGGCACTAATATCTATAGTGGTTAGTTTATTGAATGATTCATATTTGTGATCAGGTATGTGGCATCTTCACTTTAATTATAACTGCTGAGAATAAGTCGTCAAGTGGATAACTTCCACTTCCGTACGAAGTAATTTATATCATTAAAATGTTCTTCATATTTGAAAATGGGCAACAGATGGGCAACAAAGTAAATGTTCTTCCACCACTTCCGCTTATCACTTTTTTTTGTTCTTACAGATGGGCAACAAAGTATATGTCGTATTCCATGGAAGACAACGGGGAGTATTTTATTCTTGGGAGGAATGTCAAGCCCAAGTGGATGACTTTTATAATACCCAATTCAAGTCTTATTGGGATGCGAGGAAGGCTACCAGTGCATAAAATGCATTCAACGGTATCTTCAAAGAACCACAGGCACCGCTGAACAAAAACGTTCACATTCAACATTATGTTCAACAACAGGCTGGCATGGGCCACAACGATGTTGATTCTACAGGGACATTTGACTCAACTCCCCTACTAAATTCTTCCAGTCGCCAGTCGGATTGTAAATCGGTATTGTTGTTTGTGTTCGGTGTTGTCATTGTCGTAATGGCCTTTCAATTGATGGTGTTCTATCGTTGAATGAGTATCAAATACCACTCTTGGACTATGTTGTTGTCTTATAGTAGGATGTACGAATTGATGCACAGGTTTACTATGATTCTTTTTTGTTTTGTTGGGTTTGGGTTGAATGGTGGCAGTCCCTGCTACCGACGTACTAATTACAAGACTTTTTAGTTATAGATATGGAAATGAGGGTTAGTGTTGCTTATGTTTTGGATATATGTTTTATTTCATCCAGTGGACATGCATGTGTAGATGTGGCATGGACCATCATCTTAAGATGAGAGACCTCAATAGGAGGGCAGAAGAGGAACTGTGGAGGGGAGTACTTGATAGCTCTGCCCTGCAGGAATCAAAGCGTCAAATGGAAAAAGAAGATGTGGGCTCCAGTGGTACCACAACCACCATAAGCTTACGCTTGTACTAAGCAGATGTGGGCCTCACGTGATTTATGAAGGACATCCAAACCATCCATGAGATTCTTGAGCTCATGGTAACCACAGGATTAAAAGAATCATCCCAATAAAATGGTTGTGTTGGTCACAGAACATGGATTAACATGGGAGGGAATGCTAATACTTAATTTCACCGGGCCCCAGCGGAGTTTCAAAACAGCCTAGTTTATGTCTTGACCCTTCATTCAAAACAGATGAAGAAGTTTTCGTGTACTGGATTTCAGATAAGGTACATAGTGGACCTACTGTTCAAATCAATGGTAGGCGTTCACAACGGAAAGATTCGATATTGTGTGACCCATCTGAGGTTAGGAATGGAATGATTTTATGTTACTTGATTTATATTGAGGTCTCTCATCTTGTGGACGGATTGGATGTGATGAATGTATTAAGTAGATGTAGCATGGTCGACCCCACAATGATGTATTTGGTATACCCAAACCATCCATCCATTTGGCGAGATCAATTTAGTGCATGATACCTAAAATTATTTGTATCCAAAACTCAAGTGGACCACACCACTAAAGGCAGTGGGGACAATGATTCTCACCATTAAAATGTACCCAGGGTCCACCATGATTTTTATTTGCCATCCAAACTGTTCATAAGGGCAGACGGACCTGGAAGAAGGGTAGAAATAAATGTCAGATTGATCCAAAATTTCTGGAACATCCAAAAAGGTTTCAATGGTATACATTCAACCTCCCACTGCTTGCTGCGGTGTTGTCCAATGGATCCTTGGATCTATTTTTTTGTTTTTGGCTCAAGCCTTAAAATGATCCCAAAACATGGACGGACGATTTGAATATCTCAAGTACAATTTGGTGGGAACCACCGAACTTGATGATGTCAAGGCCACAGACGTACCACCTTGGTGTAGGGTGCACCAACCAATCCGCTACCCTGAGTTAGGGCAGAAAATACGGGCGCAGATCAGCTAGTCTACTGGGACTAAGCATAAGGGGTGGTTTCAAATCTCTGGGCCCCAACATGATGTATATGTTTTATCCACGCCGTCCATCCATTTTTCCATCTTATTTTAAGGCACGAGCCCAAAAATGAGACAGATACAAATCTCGAGTGGACCACACCATAGGAAAACAGTGGGGATTGATGCTGACCGTTGAAAACTTTATGAGGGCCACAGAAGTTTTTGTAGGAGATAATATTTGTTTTTTTTCTCTTCATGTAGGTCTACATGGCCTTATCAAGAGATTAGATGGAAAATAAACATTAAAGTGGGCCCTAGGAAGATTTTAATGGTGCACGATTCAATCCCCGCTGTTAGTGTGGCATGGTCCACCTGAGATTTGTATCTGTCACAACCACTAAAATGATCTCACAAAACGATTGGACGGCTTAGATTGCTCACTCACATCACAATGGGCCCCACATAGATTCCAACTCCTTCTGCCTCATTCCATAACGTGATAAGCACGAATCACTTGTGAAACAAACGGGTGGAAAAAGTAATGATTACCACCCCCTCAATTTGACAGAAAACAAATGGAGGAGGTTGCACGACACCCTATGCCGCATTTCAAGGGATTTCACCGGGTAAGTAATATATTACTTACCCGCATTTACCACCATTTCCCAAAATCAATCATGCCCTAATAGCAGTTACTCAGGTTAACGAGGTAGCTTGTTGAAAACCTTATACATTGCAATGTAAATTTTAAGTAGTAGTTTCTTCTGAAGTTCCCTTACAAATATAAAATAATAAAAATCATTCAACGCGAATTAGTAGAAAATAGTGACTAAAACGAACAGAGGTAGTTTCTTCCGAAGTTCCCTTACAATAAAAAAATTTCATCCAACACGAATGAGTAGAAAACAGTGACTAAAATGCCCAAAGAAATATATATGAGCTCCACTCTGCAAATTTGACTGGTTTTCGAGGGGTCCGTAATGTAGCTATTAGACTTCCTCCACAGGTAAAGACTGGTTCACGCCGGACCTGTTCTTAGGGCTAGCAATGATAGGGTAGATGAAGAAGAAGTAGAAGCTAATTAAGGTAGTGGACCCCACCAAGATCCAAACCAACAAATCCCAGGCCACCGGTAGGATAATCGAAACCTGATAAGCGAACACAACTTGGAGCACCGTCAAGAGAGTCCAAATTGGAATCTTCAGCCTCTCCCTCTCTAATCCCTCCGGCAACCGATCGTAAACGTGTATGCACAAAAACAACGAGACGACAGATACGTAGATGGAGAGAATGAAAGCAACAGCCAATATATCGTGGTGGGCCCGGATCACGGCAACTACAGTGCTGAAGGTCAGGAAGGAAGTAGCGAAGAAGGTCACGTAGGGGAAGCCGGGATCACGTTCGTTGCTTTCAGGGCCTGACGAAATGGGCAGTTGGGCCTTTTCGTTCCTCCTTGGATCCATGTGGGATTAGATAGACGTTGGAGGGGCAATATGGGAAATGTATAAATATGAGAGAGAGAGAGAGAGAGTTATCGTGGTGGGCCCGGATCACGGCAACTACAGTGCTGAAGGTCAGGAAGGAAGTAGCGAAGAAGGTCACGTAGGGGAAGCCGGGATCACGTTCGTTGCTTTCAGGGCCTGACGAAATGGGCAGTTGGGCCTTTTCGTTCCTCCTTGGATCCATGTGGGATTAGATAGACGTTGGAGGGGCAATATGGGAAATGTATAAATATGAGAGAGAGAGAGAGAGAGAGAGAGAGAGTAGTGCTGATGAGGTCGATGTATTGCTTGTGATCGTTGTCCCTCTATATATTGGTTACTTGGGAGTAGCCTTACAAGAAATTTCGTTCGCAGTTGCTTTTTGTTTTTGTTCCGAAAATAGCATCGAAGCTTTTGAAGAGTTTCGGGGATGACTCCACGACTCGTCTTCTTTCCGACGCGGCGTCGAAGCTTTTGAAGAGTTTCGTGGATGACTCCACGACTCGTCTTCTTTCGGACGTGGATTTGATACTAACCTGCCCGTGCCGGAGGCTCTGAGTGGGCCACCATGATGTTTGGGTTTTATCCACACCATCCATCCATTTTGCCATATCATTTTAAGGCATCAGCCCAAAAAATGAAGCACATCCAAGACTCAAGTGGACCACACAGTAGGGATTAAACGCCTGGTGAAAACTCCTTGAGCCCTCAATTATGTTCATTTGTCATGCAACCTGCTCGTAAAGTCCCACGGAAGGGAAAAAACAAATATCTGCTTGATCCAAAACTTCTGTTGCCCCCAAGAAGTTTTCCACAGTATGGGCTCAACTTATACTGTTTCCTGTGGTGTGGTCCTCTTGAGATTTGGATGTGCTTCAATTTCGGGCTTATGATCTAAAATGAACTTGTAAAACCAATGGCCTGGATAAGACACAGACACCATGTGGGCCCGGACGGGCGGGGTAGTACACAATCCGCATCCAGTTTACCACTTCCACCCTGGGTGTCCATGGGTATCCCTGTCAATGGGCCAAGCCCCTAATTCAGATTCTCCAAACGGCTTATAAGATCATTAATCTTCGCATAGATGCTAGTTTTTTTCTAATAGAATAATGATGTGGGGCCCGCTGGATGATAATCAGGACCGTTGCACCGTACAATGATGCTATGATAATCATCTTACCAATCACACCCAGTAATCATCATTTAATTTCAACTGTCCGATTGTTTTTGTCAGCAATGGCTCCGCATTCAACGGAGAAAAGAATCAACTAAATCATACGGATCAGATTTCCACATTTCTTCAAGGAAAGATAAATATAAATCAAAGCCCACCAGATGAATAGGCCGGATCACGGAAAAGGTGGGGCCCACGCGTACATGGAATAAAGAACACCTTTCAACATGGGTCCACTTCTTTCAGACGTGCTGAGAAAAGGGGGTTGAGCGCGTCAAGTGGGTAGGAGTGTCAACAGGCCGGGTTAGGGCTGGGCCAAGCTATGTACAAGACCGGCCCGGCCGAAGGCTCCACTGCTGCACCGGTGACAAAGGCTTGGTTGGTTAAAGCGCAGGGAGATATGGGAGGAATTCGTTGGAGGTGGAGAGTTGGGAATGAATGAGTTAAGAGGTAAGAGAGACATGAGAGCAGTAGGTTGATAACGAGAGAGACGAGATAGTCATGATGGAATTAACGTTTTTATTTAATTGGAGAAAGTAACCCTTGATTTTGTTTTTTTTATGGGGCATCCGTGATGTGTATGTGAGATCTACTCTAACCATTAGATCTGTAATCTCATTTTACGCCAAGCACGAAAATCTTAGGCTGATCTGTGATTTAGGTGGGCCACCTTATAAGGACTACTATGATGATTATATAAAATTCACTCTTAACCATTAGATGCCACACCAAGAAAATCTTAAATTCTAACTATGAGTGTGTTTGGATGCACAGGCAAATTGAATTATCAACATTTGGTTTAACTGAGAGGAAATGACCAAAACATTAATCACATTTCTCTTACTCAATATTGGGGAATTAGCCCTCAAATTGCAATTCTGTTGCTTTCAAGTCCAGCTTGAAAGTAAATGAAGTTGCAAGTTAGGGGGTATTTGGATCGTAAGTTAATTAAGATAAGCTAATTATGCCTCAAGTAGCTTATCTTGATTTCTACCTATTAAACTGAAGTGATTAACTACCTTTAAAAAAGTTACTTTTAAGTGATCATAAATCAAATTTATTTTTTCTCATATCAGTTACTTATCTACTGCTGTAGGTAGAAAAGTAACTTGGTGGTATCGAAACGGGCCCGAGAGTACCCTCATTGTGAATGCTAACAAAGAAAACTACAATATGGTCTCTTTCCAAATCAGACTAGTAATTGCCATTCGATCGATTGCATCCAAACACGCTATTTAGAAGTTTTCATAAGGGTTGGAAAAGGAGACCCAGCGCACTTCATGGTGCTTTATTTGAAAATGAAACCAAGCATAAGCAAATTGCGAAGTTTAGAAGCCAAAGTAAAGATAATACCTTTTTTCTGGTAATGAAAAATTTATTAAAGAAGAAGAAAGAAGACAAAAAGAAAAGGGTCTGCTGCTACAAAAGCACAAGAACATACACCTAAAGAGGCTGCCGCTACAAAAGCACAGACAACAACCCACAGCCCGAACATCAAATAATGCAAACAAAGCACAATCAGCAAAATATAGAAACAGACCCATCTCCTGAATGTGTCCCATCCCTCGACACCCAGAGCTTTGACAAGCCAGTCCATCACCTGCTTTGCATTTCCAGGCACTGTGAATAATGCAACAGGCAGCTGCACACCCAGAACCCATGCTTGCTTCCGGACACTGTAGATAATGTTCCAGTCATGGCCCACTAGATTGCATTGCAGGAGTAGCATAATGACTGCGAAGAGATCATCAAATTTTAACTAATTTGATGACCTGGAGCAGCGCACAGCCTCCACAATTATCATATATATATATATATATATATATATATATATATATATATATATATATATATATATATATATATATATATATATAAACGTAGCGTATGCTATGACACTACAAACACTACAGGTACACTGCATATGCTACAGGGAATTTACACTATTTGCTAAAATTACGGACGCTATTCAAAACACTGCATGATGCTTTTCCACATACCAGACTCAAAAGTTATTGAGTGGAATTCCCAAAAAAATCTCTTCCAAGCTCCACTAAGTACTTGTGAGAGATGGCCTCAATCCACAGAGATTTCTCTTCTTTTTTTTCAGGATCCTTCAAACCAGATTGGTTAGGAATGCTTTGTGCATTGCCCATAAAGATCTCATCCTTCAACTCCTTGGTACTCTTGTCAACACACTTTATTCCAACTCACTAGGTGATTAGACTTGTTGCCGTTGTAGTTCTAAAGAAAATTTCGGTGGTTGAAGATGCTAGCCTGAAACAGGACATCAGATGGCCTGCGATGAGTGAGAGGACTGACTTCAGAAGGGTAAATCCGCATTCTTGGGAAAGCAGTTTCACTTTCCAACCATGGATAACCAGCTTTTGGGCTAAGGTGATAAAGGATTCTTTTACCTGGGCACTTGTGGCAAAGCGAACACTGAGGCATGTGACAAGCTATGTTCCTTGGTTGATCTTAAATATGAAGCAAGCCATTTGTTTCTTGGTGTCCAAGTAATTGTTGGAGAAGTAGTTCTAGACTTGCTCACACTGACAATTTGACCGGCCTCTCTTCAGAAAGATGCAAGGGATTTCCTGAGGGTCATAAGCGAAATTTCCCTTAATTTGGTGTGCCCAGAAGGATGTCCTCTACAAAGAATAGGTGCGAATTTTGTGGTCCAGGTCTATAAATTCTTATAAAAGATAAATAATTTTAGACCACCTTGTGTTCAGACAGTGAGAATAACATCTATGCAGGGGGAAATGGATCTCCATGACTGACACCTCTGTTGGGCTCGAAAGGAGCAGATGGGTTCCTGACTTCCTGTTAATAATAATTGAGAAGTAAAGTTTCAGTTACCTTTCAAAAAATAATAATAATAATACCAATAATTAAGGAAGTGACTTGAAGATAAAGTAACATGACAAGGGAGACCCACTTATTAATTAATCCATACTGGGATAGGCATCTTCTTTTTTTGTATGGTTGGTGGGATAGGTATCTTCTGATGAACCAAAATTCTCAGATAAAGTTGCAGATATCTTTCTCAATGATATGCCACTGTTTCTGAAAAAGGCATGAAAGCCATCATGTCCAAGGCCTTCCAAAGAGCCAATTTCATTATGGGCCACACAAATTCCAACCTCATAAGGAAATCAACAAGGTTATGATTGTCCTTATCCCTGACAGAGAGTGGGGAATGAACTTTCCGAAAGAGCCAATGCTTACTCCTAATTCATGAAAATATTCCTGATGTGATCTATGATGTTTCATGTAAGGATAAATTTTGTTCCGGCTCCTCTGGAGAATGGTCACATGGAAAAATTTAGAGTCCTTGTCTCCTTGGTTCTCATTATAAAAAATAAAATAAATAAATAAAAACCTCCTTCCCTGTTTGGCCAATGTCATTTTGGCATTCACAATTAGAAGATGGCCTTTGCATAAATAGTGATAGCATTGAGCATATAGCATTGAGGTCAGGGGTTAAATCCTCATGTCCACCAATATTCTTTCCCTCTTCTTTTTTTTCTTTTTCTTTTTTTTAAAGGCAGGCTTCATGTTCACGTATGGCATATCATAAGAAGGGGGGAACACCAAAGACTTCTTCTTCTTCTTCTCAAGAGGTTACCAGACTGAAAAAAACTATAGGGAGAAAATGAGTATTTTGTGATCAAATCATGCAGTAAATAAAAGTACAACCAAAAACTCCGAGAGAATTGATTGGTCTAACTCAAGGAACATCTATGCCAGGCAGCATTAATTTAACTGTTCTGATCAGGCTAAATAATACAGCAAACGGAATTTGAATAAAAGCAATAATAAAACTAATTGTCAAAACTTTTCTTTCGGACAAGAAGAAAAAAAAAAGTTGCAGAAGTCGAAGAAAACATAATTACTACCATACCCAAGAAGACAATTGCAATCACCTTATTAGGCAGACAAGTTCAAGCAAACAGGTTAGCTAGTTAATCACCAATTGAAGCCATTTTCTCTTAATTCAACAGTATACAAAAGCAACTTATGGAGCATAAAGATCAGACCTACTTGAGAACCAGGTTGCTTCGCCTGGGTATTTGAATCCACTCGACTCATTATTCATCTTTCCATAGTTTCAGATGCATAGCAAAATAACTGTCTCCATCTTTCCATAGTTTCAGATGCATGGCAAAATAACTATCTTCCAGCATCCTACTCACTGTTTCAAAACAATCCATTGCAACCTACAAAGGAAGAGTGCTTTCAACCTTCATCCAAGAATCCAGCGCACTGCTAGTAAGCTTCTTCTTCATCTTCTCAACAATCCCCTTTGCTTCATCAACCTTGGAAATCTTCACTAGCCCATTGACCAACCCCACCATGGACTCGAATGGTGGGACCCATTTCCTTTTCAAACTCTTCTTACACATCTCCAACGCTGAATCAAACTCCCCTTTCTCGACCAAATGCTTAACCAATGTCACATATGTAACATTATTTGGCAGAACACCACCAGACTGCATACTCTCGAAAAGACTCTTTGCCGATGTTAAATCACCTTCGTTAGATAACCCATCAATAACAGCATTGTAACTCGCCAAATTCGGCTTAATCCCCTTTGAAATCATCACATCGATTAACTCCTTTGCCATGAAAGTCTCATTTTTCTTACAGTGAGATAAAATCCTATAGTTGTAAGTAGTGACGTTGGGATTCAAACCTTTCCTTGAGATTTCCTTCAAAATCTCATTAAATCCTATTTCATCCCCAGCGTCGTGAAATCCACCTAACAAGATATTATAAGAAAGAATGTCAGGTTTTACCCCATTTTCTTTCTCCATCTTCGCAACCAGTGAACGCGCTGATTCGATCGATTTCTCCTCAACAGAAGCTCGAAGGACAAGATTGTATGCGACTACACTCGGAGAAATCCCGAATTTCTTCGGAATCTCGGCGAAGGATTCGTGCAGCCGGTCAAACTGGCGGTTACACAGGAACGTGCTGAGGAGGGCACAGAGCGATTTGTCTGTTCGATTGCATCCGATCTCCTCCATCTGATCGAACATCCGGACGGCCTGATCGACCATTCCAGAATTCGAGTATAGCTTCATGATCCGTATCCAGAAACCTTCCGATTTCGACGCGGGGGCCGCTGCGAAGGATTTCTGATGGCCGAGGACGCGGTCGATGAGATCGGAGCGGCGGGAGCTGGCCAGCTTACGGACGGTGAGATCGAAGACGGATCGGTCGCGGCGGAAGCGTGGGGAGTCGGACGAGTTCTGGAAGATCTCGGCGATTTTGTCTGGGTCGCGTTCGGATTGGATGGTGGATTTCAAGGAGCGGAAGGGGATGGAAGGTTTTTCTGAGACAGGAGGAGAAGAAAGGGTGGAGAAGAGAGACCGAGGGTTGTAGATTCTAGGGTTTCTGCTCCGAAGTGCTGCTGCCATTGCTGAAAGTAGGGGGAGAGAGAACGAGCGGGGAATAAGTGGACTAGGGCTTTTTTGAAAGAAAAACTTTGATACTCTGGCAGTGTGTGATGGATGATACGCGGGCACTTACAAAGTGAATACGTGGTGCAATACAGACAAGCCAGTTTAGATTTTTTAAACTATCCACAGTTTACTGGATTTTAAACTCTACACAGTTTACTGTAAGAAAAACGAGACTTTCATGTCGGCATTGTTGAATTGACATCATTTTGGAACGGAACTATACACAGTTTACTGGATTTAGTTCTAGTTAATGTGCACCACGTGTACGACTTCGGCTATGTGCCGACGGCCACATGCTGGCAGAGTATCAAATAACTGAAATCGGATTGCGTACGTACTGAGTAAACTCTATTGAGCCACCGTGAATGTATGACGTTTATCTACGTCGTCCATCCGTTTTTCCCCCTAATTTTAGGGGTGATCCTAAAATTGAAGCACATCCAAAGCTCAACTGGACCCTGCCACAGGAAACGAAACAGTGGGAATAAAGGTTTCCACTGTTGAAACCTTCCTAGGCCTCACAGTGATGTCATTTGTAATTCAACTTGTTCACGAGATCACATAAACATGAATGAAAGGAAAGTACAAAAATGCTTGACCCAAAACTTTCATGGCCCCAAGAATTTTTTTACACTAGACATTCATTTCACACTTTTTGAGTGTGGTCCACTTGAGCTTTTGATATGCTTCATTTTTTGGGCTCCCACCTTAAAATCATCTGTTAAGATGGATGAACGAAGTAAATAAATTATGTATATCACAATGGACCCCCACAGAGTTTACTCAGTATGCTTACCATGCTGAGCCGCTTCCCACACCTTACCTTTGGGACAGTGGTAGAGTGAGTGAAGACAACCTCATTTCAAAACCGAGGTCAATAGGCCATGGTGTCGGTTCCAGCGTGAGTGGTGGCTAACAATATTGAAGTGTGACTTGTGGGTGTGATGGTGTGTGCTAACAGTAGAATGTGTGTACTAACCCAAAAAAAAAAATATCCACTTCTCAAATAACTCCGTTTTCAAAACAGCCGTATGATAATGACTCGGAGATGGGTTATTTCTATTCATGGGTCCCAAAAGCTCAACGGTTTGGATCACTCATTTGGGTCCCGATGGTGCTGGGAGACCCATTAATGTATCCATTGGGACCGGACCCTCCACTACGTATGGTCAATTTATCAAGGCCAACGCCTATCAAATAATCATAACCATCCATTACATTTTTATCCACTTTCTTCGTGCTCGTTTTCAACCGTTGGTTTTGAAGGTCAGTGACAAATAGATGATCTTCGCATTTATGTACATTTTTTAGGTAAACCATTTACAACACATAATATGGGCTTAAGATGGACGGTCCCAAATGATTAGTCACCCTGCCATGTGTGCTGTGGAGAGATGGTTCTCCCACGTTCATATCCATTTCTTGGTAGTGTGTATGAGTGGGCCCACTTTTGGTGATCTGGCCACTGCCCTGATGAGTCCAGCTGTTGAAGGACCATGCACCGTATGTCCTAGATCGGAAAATCCCAGCAATCCAATGTGTGGGCACTTTTTTCCCGTTGGATGTGAATACATGAGCCCAGACTGTCCAGATCACGGCCCCTGTTGTGGATGGATCAGAACTCTCAATACAGCCTTATTAGAAGATCGTAGCCATCTATTTTCCCATTGAATTTGGTATGCAGACGAACTATGTCTCAGCCATTCATTCCATACGCCCAACTGCTGTATTAAGATAATCCAATCAGTGTAATTTTTCAACATCCGCACAAGGAGACCACCATCCGGATGAAGGGTGTCAATGGGCCGAGCTCGAGCCTGAAAATCAGAATTTTACACCGACCAGCCCTATGGCCCGGTCCGAAACAGTGCAAAATTCAGGCCAAGACCTACCTCAGGCCTGGCCCACTAAGGTGAATAAGCCGCCACCATTTAGAAGGGAAGTTATTTGACACTTCACAAGCTCTAATTAGATCAGAAGCGGATTCATCGTCCAGCCTTACCCTATTGAATTTTTAGTTTAAAAAATAAATAAACAATAATTTCATTTTTTTTCCCCTCCAAAATGGTTTGAAAAACCAAAGTAAAAGTGGTGTTATATTTAGTTCATATCGGATGGGGATGGAAAAAGATTTTGATTAATAAGTCGTTGTTTTTTAGTTTACTTGGAGAAAATGGAGAGAGAGATGCTTGGTTGCGTGTTTCACCCACACGAGCGGACTTGAGCATGGGCAATATGGTTGCAGTGCACTAGTTGGCACACTTCGCATGTATGCATCGTGTAGCAGAGAAGTCATTCCCTCGCGACCTTACGCGAACCATTGCAAGACAGCGTGACTCAGGGAGGACATGATAGGTCGATCACCATCTCCCTAACCGATTGTTTCTCGAATCCACAAGAAGAAATAAAAAGATAAAAAGAGAAAATTAATTTCGAATAATTATTTTTTTTATAGATTGAATGAGTAGAAACGGAATTACAATGCATATAAATAGGAAACCAAACCCTAGGTAAAGTACCAGACTCCAACTCAAATTCAAGCTTCTAGAAAACGCAACTTATTATAAATAGTAAACTTACTATTTATACAAGTAGTTCAATCCTATTAGAATTCTTGGTTTTCGGCCAAAAATAAAAAGTTATCAAACGGGCCCAACCATGTTATTCTACTAAATATTCTAAGCCATTTTCATGTTGGGCACTAACTCTAAAACCCTACAGATCCAAAGTTATGATCGAATTAAAACTTACTATAAATAGTAAAACTGAAAATAAACTAGCCTAATGACAGTCGATACGGTCAAATCTCGTGATTCCGGCATGAGCAACCCGGCGTAGCGGGGTTGGTTGGCTAAAGTAGCTCGACCTACCCCAAAATGATATATTATATGTCCAGAAACTCATTTCGGATTGTGAGATACGGCCGGTTTATAGTCCAGACGGTCTGGATCACTTTCGACCCCAACTGGTCTTCTTTTGGTCCATCTGAGCCATGAAATAATCAGCGACCCGTTCCACATCACAGTGCAAAGGCAAGAAGGAATGATCGGATATGACTGAGAGCCTTTTATAAGGCTGAGTTTTCTTACTGTTGAAGATGTAACCGTTGTGTATGAAATGGTCCAACAATAGTCATAATCATGCAAAAACTGTTGTATTAAACAGCTAACATGCATCGGTTATGACCATGCAACAACAATTGTAAAAAACCAGTCATAAATGGCTAGTTTCTAATAGTTAGATATAGCCATAAACGACTAGCTTACAACAGCCAGAAAACTGCCTATATAAACAAAGGTCTGTTGGGTATGTTCCACAACAATAGAAACAATTTAAACTGAGTTAGAAAATTACAAAAACCACTCTCATTTTTTGCAAGTTTGTAACAAAATCGAACTCACTGAGTTCAAAGTCAATCACCGAGTCTCTCAGAGACTAACTGCGTTAGCCAAGTTCCAACATTGGTCAATTCGTGATTGTTACACACGGGACCAAACAGGCTTATCGTATCTTGAAAGTAATTCGCCTGTAACTCATCAACAATCTCTGATTAGGAGGAGAGGGGGCGAATCATGCTTTAAGGATAGCGTATATTATACGTGCTTCAATTTGATTGTTCGAGATTGTTATTTTAATTTTTCAGTGTCCAAATTGTATTTCTAGAAATAATTTTTCAATAATTTTAAAGCATGATTTTGAACATGGATTTCAAGTCTGTTGCATCAATCAAGTTGATGAACCAAGACCTGATACGGCTTCATCGATTCGACGGCACGAATTACACAAAGTGGTAAGACAAACTGAAGTTCCTTATAACCTCCCTGAAAATCTTTTACATTATGGACTCGAACTTACAACTGCTACCAGAAGCAACCAACAACAACACACCAAAACAGATCATTACCATAATCAAATAGCAAGAAGATGAGTTGTTATGTCGCGGTCATATTTTAAACGCTTTATCTGACCGATTGTACAACTTGTACACAACAAAAGAAATTTGGAGTGTGCTGGAATATAAGTACAAGGCCGAAGAAGAAGATACTCATAAAAAAATTTATTATCAGGTATCTCAGTTACACGATGATAAATGATAAGTCTTTATAGGCCCAAATTCATGAATTGCAATTGATTATAAACCAAATTAAAACCCAAAAAATAGATCTACCTGAATCTTTTCTAATTGGGGCTATAATAACAAAATTGCATCCAAGTTGGAATGACTACATGAAGAAATTATTATACAAATCTGAAGAATTCACCTTAGAACAAATATAAAAGCACATTCGAATCATGGAAACATCTTGCAATCGAGACAAAAGGGTTAACACCAATGGTGCATCCTTATCAAAGGTGAATGCAGTAAAAAAGATATTCCAAAACAATAATTCTGAAAAAAAATGACTCGTTAAAACTCAATAAAGATAAAGAAAAATTCAAAAAATCTCAAAAGAAGAAAAATGAAAAACCCAAAGGTTCCTTTTATGTCTATGAAAAGACTAGGCACTTCACTCGAGTCTGTAGGCACCGCAAGATGCCTAAGAAAGAGGCTAGTATAGTGGAAATGACATTGTAACAATAATCACTGAAGTTAACATGGTCCAAGGGAAAGTCTTCCATTAATGGTATGATACAACTGCCATAGTTTATGTATGCCACGACAAATCTGCTTTTAAAGCCTATAAAGACGTGACCAACGGTCAAGAGATCCAAATGGAGAACGAAGTTAATCAAATGACATCGGCAAATGAACCATAGAACTTGTGTTTGCCTTTGGAAAGAATGTAACTTTGATCAATGTGTTGCATACCCTAGACATGAGAAGAAACTTAGTTTCATAAGATCTTCTAGGTAAACCGAGAATCAGGGCTATGTATGAATTTGACAAGTTGATTTTGTTCAGAAATGAAAACTTTGTGATGAAGGACATGTTTGTAATGGAATGATCAAGTTCTCTCTAAATAAAAATATTTTTTATGCTTATATGGTTGAGACTGTAACATTATGACATGATAGATTAACACATGTAGGCTATAGTACCATAAAATTTATGGCTAAGAATGGACTGGTCTCATACAATGAGAGTGGGAACGATAAATATGAAGTGTGTATACGGTCTAAAAGGATTAAGAAATCATTTTCAAATGTTAAGAGATCATCTCAAATATTGGACCTTGTACACACTGACATACATGAGTTAAATGACGTTCTTATCCAAGGAAACAAAATACATTTCATAACATTCATAAACGACTGTTCTAGACATGTATATGTATACTTGCTAAGAACTAAAAATGAGGCATTAAATGCATTTAAAATGTGTAAATCTGAAGTAAAAAATTAATTGGATAAGAAAATAAAAATTCTTCGAAGTGATCGTGGATGAGTATTTTTTCAATGGTTTTTCTAGTTATTGTGAAGAAAATGGCATAATACATCGATGTACAACACCATACACACTACAACAAAATGGTGTGACCAAAAGGGAAAATAGGACTTTAGTTAAAATGGTCAATTCAATGTTAATACAAGGAAAGTTGTCATTAAACCTATGGGGAAAAGCACTACTAACAGCGTGCTATGTCTTTAATAGAATCTCATATAAGAATATCAAATCTTCTCCATATGAGATATGAAAAATAAAAAATAAAATAATAAAATCTAGGGTATCTTAGAGTGTGAGGGTGTCTCACGTATTACAAAACACCTAATCCTAGAAAAACTAAGTTAAAACGCAGAATCGTTAATGTTAATGTCAGATTTTGTAACGAGATCCTCCGGCTTTTCTCCTTCGCTCCAGGAGGGATTTCCACCACCAGACCTGAAGCAAGACAGCGAATAAGGGTGGCTGGGGACCAGCCGTTAGCCCTCCGACGCTTAAGTTAGGCCACAGAAGAGAAGCCAAGCAAAACGGGACCAAGATTGAATGATGAGTACGTACCTCCTCTTCAAGGGAGCCATCCCCTTATATAGATCTGAAACAATCCAATCTGTTACGTGAGATGTCGAAATCCCGTTGATGTCGCATACGATACTGAGAATCCGCTGATTTCATGGGATAAGATCCTATCTTTTTAGTCAGATCCAACCCAATGATTTATTCCAACAATCACGCCCCTAGATGGTAATCCCTTGAAATCCGGCTGGATCCGGCCGGAAGCCATAGTTGGAGTCATAGCCTCCGAAAAGGAAGGAGACGCCCGTAGCTGGGAGTCATGGCCTCCGAAAAGGAAGGAGACGCCCGTAGCTGGGAGTCATGGCCTCCGAAAAGGAAGGAGACGCCCGTAGTAAAGCTGCTCGCAGGTTAAAATGTGGTCGCGAGTCCAAGTACATATTTTGGGTGTAATGTCTTTCAACGACTTGTGAGAAGGTCTGCTCGCGGATCGAGCTTTGCCGTATTTGACTATCGGTTATGAAGACTCGGGACTTGCGAATAGCTGCTCCGTATTTTTCAATCTATGACTCTTGATCAGGTGATCTCGAGAGTCGAATGGACGTCCCGCACCTATCAAACATTCGACTCTCGATCAGCTAATCTCGAGAGTCGAATGGACGTCTCGTACCTATCCAACATTCGACTCTCGATCAGATAATCTCGAGAGTCGAATGGACGTTTTGGGCATTTCCGCGTGAAATCTTATCTCCATCATTTTGCCTATAACAGATGCCCCCCAAGTCCTTGCCGCCAAGAATTCTTAAGGAAAGGACTTAGCTCACTATCACACGAAACCGCTCGCTACCTTCATCGAGAACGACACCCCTCATGATGGGCTGAAATTAATGAGCGCCAGCTTTCCGCAGCCTTTTCGCTGATGGAAAATGAAGGGGCGCTCGCCACGTGTTTGAGGAGTTAATGGGCGTGCCTGCTCGAGCGCTGTGTCCAACGAGGGACTGCCACGTGCCATCAGATACGGCGGAATGATTGCCTATAAATATACGGAGTCCGCCATTTCTTTGATTTTCTACAGAAGTTTTTTCGAAAGAATCCTGCAACCCTTTCTTTCCATTCTTCTTCCTCTTCCGGTGCTCAATCTTTCTTTTTCTCGGTATACTTCCTTTTTCTTCTTCTTTTATTTTCATCTCCCCATGGCTGGGAACTCTGATGAGACTACTGTCCCCCTTGGCGATGCCACTCCGGAGTCCTCTGCCTCCAGCAGTGCAAGGGTTTCGGCGGGGAGATACACAGCAGCCGGATATCCTTCCGTTTTATCGGAGGACCGGCTGGCTGAGCTACGGGAGAGATACCAAATCCCTGACTCTGTAACTCTCCGCTTGCCCGGAGGTGGAGAAACACCCGACTCCCCCCCCCCCCCCCCCCCCCCCCCCCCCAGGATGCGTAGCATTTTACGAGTACCAGCTCATCCTGGGGGTACGCCTTCCCCTCCATCCCTTTGTTCGCGATGTATTACGGTGTTACAAGATTGCCCCTGGGCAACTCATTGTGAACGGGTGGAGGGTGGTTTTGGGCTCCTTTGCCCTTTGGGCTCAGGCTGGCAACGGGGAACTCACGGCGGAGGAGTTCCTCCGTATGTTCCGCCTGAAGAAAGCTCCATCCAGCGAAGGCTGGGTATTATTTATGTTACTGGCACCGGGATAACTTCGTGTTGGGTAAGCCCTCCTCGAACTATCCCGGCTGGAGGAAGCGGTGGTTCTATGCTTCCGGGAGCTGGGAGTCTGCCTCCTCCAGGGGTCCAGGAGTGACCCGGTTTTTCTGTGAAGGTAGACACAATCCCGTATTGTGCAGTTTCCTTAGAATAATTTTTAGGGTTTTGCTTCGTTTGACCATTATTTGTGCTCGCAGGTATCCCGGCATTGCGGAAACCGAATTTGAAGGGTGGGATCAACGAGAAGATCGTCAGAGTGTATAAGGTGCCTGTCGGAGATAGGCATATCGAGGCTTGCTTATCTCCTTCGCGACTTGCAGCAGCAGGCCTCATATCCAGGAGAGAAGTCGAAATGACGAAGGCTGGAGAGAAGAGAGGCCTACTGCCCCATCTGAAGGGCACAGGTTCCAAAAGGCAGAAGAGAACCCCTGCCGAACCGTCTCAATCTTCCATCCGCGCGGGCAGCGATCAGCCTGCCCTTCCCGCGAGCATGGCGGGGGGCCCCAGCTGGGCCTACTATCCCTTCACTGGTGGTCGCACCTGGGCCACCAGTGATCAACATTGCAGATAATTCCCCAGATGGGGTGGGGTCCAGCTGCCCCCCAGCTGAAGAGGCTCGAGAGCAGGTAGAGCCTCAAGAGCCAACTCCTGCTCGGGAACTGGTCCCAGCTGCCGAGCAGGGACCTGCTCGCGAGTCCATGCCTCCACCTCGCGAGCAGACCGGTTTGGTCGTTGCCCAACCGTCTGGGAGCGGGACGTACTCGATTCCACGCCACCTCCACCCTGTGTGTAAGTTCTTGTTCGAGAACGTCCCGCCTCACACCTTCGGCTCTCTCCCCGAGCCAAGCCCTGAGAACCTTATCCTTGAAGCGGGGATGAGGATGGTTCAGGTAAGACTTCGTCAAGATCTGTTTCGACCTGTTGATACGTTCCAGAAATCTTATATTTTTCATCTCTTTGCAGGGTTTAGATCTTATTCTGCGAACGAGGCGTGATATCGTTGCCGCCCGTCGCACGATAGAGGAGGCTGAGGGAAAGAGGACTGCCTTGGAAAAGGCAGTTCAAGGAAGAGATCAACTGCTCAAGGCTCGTGAGGCAGTGATCTCGAAGAGAGATGAGGAGAAAAAGATCCTCATCGAGAAGATCCAAGTCCTGACCGACAGGTATCAGGCCTTGGACTCAGACTACGTGAAGCTCACGGGTCTGAAGGAGAAGGCAGAGAGAGAGAGGGAGATCTTCCGACAGGACAAGATCTCATTAGAGGAGCAATTCGCGGGAGCCAGGTCGCAGCTCAAGGAGGCCTACGACAACCTGACTAGGGAGCGCACCGCTCTTGCGCAACTTAAGGACGACTCGATCCACTGGGACGAGGAGAGAGTCGCCCTTGTAAAAATGCTCTCGGAGGAAGGTACTCGGGCAGTTTCCGAGTTCCGGACTTCGCAGCTGTATGACGATGAACGATATGAGTCATACGATGCTGGTCGAGACTTTGCACTGAGAGTAGTGCAACGAATGATCCCATCCTTCGATATGGGGGAATTCGGTCGAGTCGCGACCATCATAGCTGCAGAAGAGCAAGCTGCTGCCGAGAACGAGGTGACCGAAGCCACGCAGGCTAGAGGGGCTCCTGAAATGGGCCCTGAAGTCGAGAGCGTGGCTCCTCCTAGCGATTGATTTCCTTTTATTTTCTTTTATACAAATGTATATGTAATCATCTGATTATTAATGAAAAGATGTTTTTGGAAGTGTCGCTGTTTCGTTGCTGTTCTCCCTTCATCTTTTATTTTTTGCTTGTTAATCTTGAATGGATTCGTCAGAGATGTGACCCTTTAATTCGAGCATGAGCTAAGCTGCTCGCGATCAGGATGTGACCCCGTTCGCTGCCCTAATTTGGGCACGAGCTGTGGTGCTCGCATTTTGGAGTGCGATTCCTCCTCTCACCAATCGCGAGTAACTAACTCATGAAAAAATGAATTAGACTCAATCCGGGGGTCGTGAGACCATGTCCGCGTTGAGATAGACTGATCTATCGATTGAGATTTTGATTCTACCAAGGGCAGAAGGTTGGTCAAGAGATGGTATTCATTCTCTTCGGGGCTGTTCAGGTCCATGAGAATGGAGAAGCGACCAACTAGTAATGATTTCAATCCTACCAAAGGTAGGCAATTGGCCAAGAGGACGTGTAAGCACTCTTCAGGGCTATTCCGGTCCATATAAATGGAGTAGCGGCCAAAAGATATCTTTCACTTTATTCATAAGATGTTATGATAAACTACATCGAATCTAGGGGTAGTATCTTAGCAAATGCTCCACGTGCCAAGGGCGACGTACAGGCTTCCCTTGCATGTCTTCAAGATAATAAGTACCGGGTCGCACAACCCTAATAATCCGATACGGGCCTTCCCAATTCGGATCCAATGAACGAACAGGAATTCCAAGATTTCGCCTTAGAACCAAATCTCCGAACTGGAAAGATCTAGGTCGAACCTTTGCATTCCGATAACGAGCAATACGTTGTTGATATGCCGCCACTCGTACTTGGGAAGCATTTCTTCGCTCTTCCAAGAGATCGAGATGAAGTCGGATATTTTCCTGATTGCTCGCGGGATCATACTGTTCGATCCGATATGAGGGCACTTGAATTTCCACTGGTACCACTGCGTCAACACCAAATGCTAAGGAGAAAGGAGTTTCACCTGTCGATGTACAAGCCGTGGTTCTATAGGCCCATAACACTTCTGGCAGAAGTTCTGGCCACACCCCTTTACATTCACTTAGCTTGGTCTTTAAATGATGCTTTATAATTTTATTCACTGCCTCGACCTGCCCATTCGCCTGTGGATGATATGGAGAAGTGCGGAGATTACGTATCTTCCATTTGTCGCAAAATTCATCAAAGGCTGCGTTGTCGAACTGCGTTCCGTTATCGGTAATTATGGTATGAGGAAGTCCGAAGCGACATATAATATTTCTCCACATAAACTTAGTAGTTTGTTTTTCAGTAATTTTGGCTAATGGTTCTGCCTCGGCCCATTTGGTGAAATAATCAACCGCCACGATCGCGAACCTATTCTGTCCCTTTCCCATAGGTAAGGGACCGATGATATCGATCCCCCACTGAGCAAAAGGCCAAGGGCTGTCGACTGGGGTCATCCGCTCAGACGGTACACAAGGTATAGGTTGATATCGTTGACACTTGTCACATTTTTTAGAAAATTCTATGGCGTCTGCTTTCATAGTAGGCCAATAATATCCTTGCCTCATCGCTTTATATGCTAGAGATCGCCCCCTGGGATGATTACCACATGCCCCCTGGTGTACTTCATCTAGAACACGATGTGCTTCTTCTGGGTGAAGACACCTCAAATAAGGCAAGGAGAAGCTTTTTCGCAACAAGATTCCATCTTGTAAGGTGTACCTGGCAGCTCGAAGCTGAATTTGTCTTGCAGCTTTCTTATTTTCTGGTAGGTATCCATCTCTGAGATAAAGGATGATAGGATCCATCCAGCATGGAGACGATTGTACCGATATAACTTGCTCGGGAGTCACTTGATCGATACTCAAATGTTGACGGTGCTCGATGGGGATCGAATGCGATAGTTCTGATTCTGGTGCAGAAGCGAGTTTTGCCAAGGAATCGGCCAGTTGGTTCTGCTCGCGAGGGATATGGAATATTTTGTAAGTCTTCAGTTTGGCGAGCAGGATGAGGACACGAGACTTGTATAAGGCCATTCTTTCTTCTTTGGTTTCGAATTCGCCAAGAACTTGGTTGACAATGAGCTGGGAGTCGCTATGAATTATCAAATTCTGGACGGCGAGGACAACAGCTAGCTCGAGGCCAACAATAAGGGCCTCATATTCTGCTTCATTATTGGAGACACGTGATTCAAAACGCAGAGCGTATTGAAAATGCGACCCGTCTGGAGCCACTAAAATCAGGCCCGCCCCACTGCCACTGGCCCGTGACGACCCGTCTACAAAGAGCGACCAAGAAGTCTGGTCGCTTGTCATGACGCTATCTTCAGAAGAATATGTAAATTCGGCGATGAAGTCAGCCACGGCCTGGCCCTTGACTGCGGTCCTAGGACAGAATGAAATATCATGCTCGCTGATCTCGACCGCCCATTTAGTTAAGCGCCCGGAAGCCTCAGGCTTTTGAAGGACTTGACGTAGTGGATGATTTGTTGGTACTAAAATAGCATGGGCTTGAAAGTATGGTCGCAGTTTTCGAGCTGCCGTGATTAAGGCTAGGGCCAGTTTCTCCAAATCAGAATACCTAGTTTCTGCATCAACCATTGCTCGACTGATATAATAAACGGGCCTTTGTACCCCGGAATCTTCTCTTATTAAAGCGGCACTAACGGCCGTGGAAGACACAGATAAATAAAGAATGAGTTGCTCATGTGCCACAGGTTTAGATAAAATGGGGGGAGCGCTCATATATTGCTTCAGTTGTTGAAAAGCTTCTTCACATTGAGGTGTCCACTTCCAATCAGACTTGGCCGTTGCACGAAGGAGTTTGAAGAAGGGCAGGCACTTGTCGGATGCTCGCGAGATGAACCTGTTCAATGATGCGATGCGACCAGCTAGACGCTGAACGTCCTTCAGAGTCACTGGGGATTTCATCTCTAGCAATGCTTTAATCTTTTCGGGATTCGCCTCAATTCCACGTTGGCCAACCATGAACCCAAGAAATTTCCCTGCAGATACTCCAAACGCACATTTTTCTGGATTTAATTTCATCTGATACTTCCTCATCAGATCAAAGGCTTCTCGAAGATCAGGAATGTGGTCATCTTCATCGATGCTTTTCACAAGCATATCGTCAACATAAACTTCCATGTTCCTACCGATTTGAGCAGCAAATATTTTGTTGACAAGACGCTGATCAGTGGCCCCTGCATTTTTTAGACCAAACGGCATTACCTGGTAGCAATATAGTCCTCGATCTGTGATGAAGGCAGTATGTTGGCCATCAGGTGGATGCATCATAATCTGGTTATAACCAGAGTAAGCATCCATAAAACTGAGGAGGGCGTGTCCAGCTGTCGAGTCGACCAACTGGTCGATTCGTGGTGTCGGGAAGCTATCTTTGGGACATGCTTTGTTTAAGTCTGAATAATCGACGCACATCCTCCATTTGCCATTAGCTTTCCGGACGAGAACTACGTTGGCGACCCACTGTGGGTAGTCAACTTCTTTTATGAAATTTGCCGCGAGCAGCTTCTCAACTTCAGTTTTGATCGCCATTTGTCTTTCTGCAGTGAAGGCACGTCGACGCTGATGTACGGGTTTATGCTTCGGGTCAATGTTGAGACGATGTACGATGACATCAGGATCGATGCCCGGCATATCTTTATGAGACCAAGCAAACACGTCCTGGTATTCAGTGAGGAAACGGATCAAATCTTCGCGGTGGATACTGTTTAAGGAGGAACCGATATACACGATCTTAGACTGGTCGTCTTCGGTCAAGCGAATCGCCACTGTTTCCTCCCCTGGAGTTCCTGATTTCAGAGCACTTTCCCTTGGATCCAACGCGGTGGCGAGAACGTCGGATGATCCTTGAACTATTTCCATGACAGGTGTCGCTTGAGCCTTCTTTCGATCTTGGAGGGCTATCTGGTAACAGGACCGTGCCTCCTGCTGACTTCCTCGCACGACCCCTATGCCATTTGGGGTCGGAAATTTAACGCATAAATATGAAGGGTGCAAGGCCGCTCCAACCTTAGTTAGAGACGGTCTCCCCAAGATGGCGTTATATGCTGATTTTCGATCCACGACGAGGAAGCTTACGAAGACGGTGGTCTTCGCTGGACTCTCCCCAAAGGTGACTGGGAGATCGATACTTCCTTCAGGTGTCACCACTTCTCCTCCAAAGCCGACAAGAGGGGTCGATACTGGCTTGAAGAGGTTTCTGGCAAGTGCCATCTTGTCGAAAGCCTCCAAATACAGAATATCGGCCGAGCTACCTGTATCCACCATAATTCGATGAGTCAGATAATTTGATACCTTCAGTGTGACTACGATGGAATCTTCATGAGGGAAATGAATTCCCGCTGCATCTTCGAGGGTGAAAGAAATTGGGGGAGGGCTAGCCTTCGAAGAGTTGGACGTTTGTTCCAGCCAATAGATCTGCTGGGGTTCTTTGGACGCCATTCGGGCGTATGCCTTTCTTGAAGCTTGAGAGTCACCCCCGCAAGCTGGACCCCCGATGATAGTGCGAATTTCTCCTGTGGGCTCAGCATCCTCTTGGTCGGTTTGATGATGAGACGGTTCCTTTTGGCGAGATGAGGTCTTCGCCCTTTCTGGTGACCTATTTTTATGAGCAACATAATCCTGGAGATGGCCTTTTCGAATAAGAGCTTCGATATGGTCTCGTAGGGAGATACAGTCCTGGGTCCTATGCCCGTGATCTTTGTGAAAGTAACAGAACTTACTCTTATCTCTCTTCTCGGGATCGGATTTAATCTTTGCAGGCCACTTCACATATGGCTTGTGTTTTATCTCCATTAGAACCTTTTCAGGAGACCGATTAAGAGGAGTGTAATTATGATATTTACCAGAGTAAGGCTTCCTGGGAGAACGATCGCGCTGATCGCGATGGTATTTTTTATCTGTAGAAGTTCCTTCTGGCTTGCGTTTCTTACTTTGTACTCCATGGCGTGTCAATGCGACTTCTTCTGCATTGATATATTTCTGAGCTTTGGCTTGGAATTCCGCCATAGTTTTCGGCGGGCTCTTATCTAAGGCAAACCTAAATTTCTCGCTCGTTATTCCAGCAATGAGGGCTGTGAGACCCTTTTCTTCAGTGTAACCCTCGGTTTGAACGGCTTCGGCAGTGAACCGTACTGTGAACTCTTTTATTGTCTCCCCATGTTGCTGTTTCAGATTCATCAGATGGGAGGCTGGCTTTTTAATGCGAATACTTCCCATGAATTGAGAAAGAAATATCTCCGATAATTGGGAAAAGGAACTGATGGAAAGTGGCTTTAACCCCCGAAACCACGTACGAGCCGCTTCCTTCAATGTAAGGGGAAAAGCCCTACACATGATTTCTGAACCATGTCCCTCCAACTCCATGAGGGACCTATATGTTTCCAGATGTTCCAGAGGATCGCCAATGCCTGTATACGGAGCGATAACAGGCGTTCGATACTTTCTGGGCAACGGGGCTTCCATGACCTCGCTTGTGAAGGGAGATTCAGATTGATGTATTGCCGCCATGACAGCAGATGGCCGATTTGCCTGGTATCTCTGCTCCATGACATCAAAACGGTCTTGGATTCTTTTGAGATCTCCTTCCCATGGCAAGGTATAGCTAGACGTTTCGGCGGTGGAGCCTTGCGATTGAGGTTGTCGAGACGAACTGGAATGTATAGAATGTGGAGACGGCACAGGGGGATGGCCGCCAAGTGGTGGGACCTGTGGTTCATCCATAGAATGCCTGGAAGCAACTGGTATGGGTGGCGGTGGTAACCCTTCGGAGGGTTGTCTTTGCGGTTCAGGGAAGTGCTGATCAAGTCGATTTGACAGTGCCTGAACTCCGGCGTTTAGAGTTAGGAGAGTGTTCCCGAGGAATCGTAGGACATCATCCTGATTTCCAGAGGCCTCCAATAATGGATTTGTTGATGGCATATTTGGGGCTCCTTGAGGGATATCCGTCGGAACAGGTGGGAGGGCAGGTGCGGATTCCGTCTCATCGGGCGGAGGTGGTGCCTGCCTCGAAGTTGAAGGATGAACTGTCTTTTTAGGAGGCATCACCGAAGGATTTTGATCGGTGGTTAACACGATTGATTTTGATGATCAAGTCGTTCCCACAGACGGTGCCAAACTGTTAATGTCAGATTTTGTAACGAGATCCTCTGGCTTTTCTCCTTCGCTCCAGGAGGGATTTCCACCACCAGACCTGAAGCAAGACAGCGAATAAGGGTGGCTGGGGACCAGCCGTTAGCCCTCCGACGCTTAAGTTAGGCCACAGAAGAGAAGCCAAGCAAAACGGGACCAAGATTGAATGATGAGTACGTACCTCCTCTTCAAGGGAGCCATCCCCTTATATAGATCTGAAACAATCCAATCTGTTACGTGAGATGTCGAAATCCCGTTGATGTCGCATACGATACTGAGAATCCGCTGATTTCATGGGATAAGATCCTATCTTTTTAGTCAGATCCAACCCAATGATTTATTCCAACAATCACGCCCCTAGATGGTAATCCCTTGAAATCCGGCTGGATCCGGCCGGAAGCCATAGTTGGAGTCATAGCCTCCGAAAAGGAAGGAGACGCCCGTAGCTGGGAGTCATGGCCTCCAAAAAGGAAGGAGACGCCCGTAGCTGGGAGTCATGGCCTCCGAAAAGGAAGGAGACGCCCGTAGTAAAGCTGCTCGCAGGTTAAAATGTGGTCGCGAGTCCAAGTACATATTTTGGGTGTAATGTCTTTCAACGACTTGTGAGAAGGTCTGCTCGCGGATCGAGCTTTGCCGTATTTGACTATCGGTTATGAAGACTCGGGACTTGCGAATAGCTGCTCCGTATTTTTCAATCTATGACTCTTGATCAGGTGATCTCGAGAGTCGAATGGACGTCCCGCACCTATCAAACATTCGACTCTCGATCAGCTAATCTCGAGAGTCGAATGGACGTCTCGTACCTATCCAACATTCGACTCTCGATCAGATAATCTCGAGAGTCGAATGGACGTTTTGGGCATTTCCGCGTGAAATCTTATCTCCATCATTTTGCCTATAACAGTTAAGTCCGCCTTTATGGAGTATTTAAAAATAGTAAAGCCTATATATTCTTGAACGTAAAATCTAATGTAATCATAGAATCTATAGATGTAGAGTTTTTTGAAAATTCACTCTCAAATGAGATAAATGACAATGAAATCTTAACTCCTAATAATGAAACTATAGATGGAGCTTAACAAGAAGTTGAAACTCTAAGTAAACCCCATAGGAGATAGAGAGTAAGAGTAAAAAAGATACTTGATCATGATCAGATAGACTCTCAACGTCCCTCGTTTCATTTGGTTGAAGGTGATAAAGAGAAGGTTATTAGTAAGATATATATAGTAATGACTATAGAAGATAATCTTAAAACCTTTAGTAATGCTATGTCTTTTAGTAACTCGGCTTTTTGAAAGAAAATCATCAATGATGAGATGGACTCGATAATGTTAAACAAATTTTGAAAACTGGTGGACTTATAGGGTATAAGTGGGTATTCAAGAGAAAATATCACACTGATGGTACAATACAAACATTCAAGGCTTGGTTAGTGATAAAGGAATTCTGTCAGAAAGAATAAATTGATTATTTTAACATATTTGACAGTGACTAGAATAACATCAATTAGAATATTATTCGTTTCAACATTTATACATTATTTTCGTATTCATCAGATGAGTGTGAAGACAACATTCCTGAATAATGACTTCAATGAGGAGGTATACATTGAGCAACCACAAGGATTGTTTTGCTAGGAAATGAGAATAAAGTGTGTAAACTTATTAAATCTCTGTATGGATTAAAATAAGCACCTAAACATCGGCATGAAAAGTTTGATTCAAATGTGTTATCTCACGGGTTCATACATAATATAACTGATAAATACATATATTCTAAAGTATGTAGTGACTACATTGTGATTATCTATCTTTTCGTAGATGACATATTAATTATCAACAATATAATAAAAGGTGTAACAGAAACGAAAAGATTTCTCTCATTCGTTTTCAAAATTAAAGATTTTAGACAAATGGATACCATACTAAATATGAAAGTTAAAAAACATAGTATGAGTTATACGTTGTGTCAGTCTCAATCTCATTGAGAAGCTACTGAACAAGTTTAATTACTTGAAAATCAAATAGACAAAACTCACATTTGATCCAAGTATTAAATTAAAAGAAAACGAATAGAGAGTAGTTGCACAACTAGAGTATACTAGTGATATAGACAATCTTATGTATTCTATGTAATGCATAAGACTGGATATAACATATGTAGTGAGTAATCTAAATAGGTTTACTAGTAAATACATTATAGAACACTAGAAAGCAATTGATAGGGTTCTGAGTTATCTGAAAGAAACCAAGAACTATGGTTATTCCACTCAGAGTTTTCGACTATGTTAAAAGAATATATTGATGCAAGTTAGATATCAAGTGCATGGGATAATAAGTACATAATGGGGTGAGTATTCACCTCAGGAGGTGCAGTTGTTTCCTGGAAATCCAAGAAGCAAACTTGCATAACGCACTTGACTATGAAGTTTGAGTTTATAGCTGTAACGCCCTGATTTTCATTACTCGGGTGTTGAGCCCGAGTTCTGAAAATTCGAGTGTAAACACACAAAGATCCATTTTATAGTATAATTTTTTTTTATTTAAATTGTAATAGAAGTAGATTAAGACATGCAATTTTCAACATATATTAAACTATACAAGTGGTGCCTATAGGGTTTATACAAATTAATTGTCTCAATATTACATTAATTAAAAAGGAAACCAAAAGAAAGAAACATTGTAAGTAAACTTGAGTTGCACCACCTTCCAACTTCTCATCCAAAGACGCCTGCATCAACTGGTATAGTTCAATAGCATTAAAACATTATCATAGTGAGATAAACCCTCCAAGATTGACAAGCATGATAATAGTTAGGCAATGATTAATTAAAGATAACAGATTATGATTTACACAAGTTCTAAAATTCTATGAGATAATATACAATATGACCAAATATAAAATAATAGGCAACATTAACTAAAGGTAACAACTATAATGAGATAAAGAGATAATAAAGATAATAAATCATATAATGACAAATTTAAAATTTTAAGATGCATTTAATATAATT
Source organism: Liriodendron chinense (assembly GCA_003013855.2). NCBI lineage: Eukaryota > Viridiplantae > Streptophyta > Magnoliopsida > Magnoliales > Magnoliaceae > Liriodendron > Liriodendron chinense. Next base: position 3,727,092 of record PVNU02002146.1, read on the forward strand.
AAATGTAATATTCCATCCACATTACAAACAACACATATTAACATTGATCTTTTAAATATATGGATGCATGCACATGTTCATCAACCTAGGGATGCACATCCAGCGAGCGAATTTCAAACCGACAGTAACATGGCTCGCCACTAATGTTACTCCTAATGCAATACATATCAAACCGACAGTAATGTGGCTCGTTACCAACATTATCCGCAAATGTCATGTATGGATGATTAGTCGGTCTTTATTAGTTCGATTAACAAATCAATAATTAAAAGCTCACGGTCACTATAGGGGCGCGCGCAACCCAGCATAAGCCGACGACTCGGGCATAACATCCCAGAACACCATCCTCAGCCCATGAGGTGTCTAACAGAATATACTATAGTATAAAATAACTAATTATGTTTCTATGATTCTTTACAATTAGACCATTAACATTACCATCCTGTATGTGTTTCAAAGTTTTCAACAAAAGGATATTCTTGATCTGCAACCAAGCCATTTGGGCAACAAGTCCATTGATGGACACCAACAAAGAAGGATCTTTCCAAACAAAGCCACATGGGCATCAAGTCCAATTCAGAACCACAAGATAAATTTCACTAAATGGCAACAAGTCATTCGCTCAGAACACAACAGTTAACATTTCACAACCAATTCTCCCAATAACATCTTAATTCATGTACAACCCATCTACTAAAATCATTTGAAACTAACCAACAAGTAAAATTTGCAACCACTGAATCTAAGTATGAAACAATTAATAAAAGGTATTCATCACAATTTATCCAAAGCAATTATTTCAATATATATAGGAATTCAATTGACAAAATGTATTTAAACGAATAATAATATACAAGAAATATTCAATTCAATTAAATTAATGGAAAGCTTGAAGGGTGAGAACCTCACCTTAGTATAAGAATCATCTTCTATTGTTGCTAGGATGTGACATTGGGCTTTATAATCAACCCTAACAATATTTTACAACAAATTGAGCAATTATAAAATAAAACTACACAATTCTTATAATTAGGATAAATTTTATAGTTTTGATTTATGAGATAGTGGTTTTGATCTTAGTCTAAATCTAAGTTAATAATTATTTTGAAATTCAAATTCTCATTGAGAAATAATCGATAACAATTACTAATAATCATATAAATAAGAGCAATCGGTAAAAAATAATAACGAATTGGTCATCTAATAATATTAACATTAACATTAATAATTATCATAAGTAATATTATGCAATCGTTTATCCATAATTAATATTATTAATCACTCATAATAATTATGCCAATGAAAATCAATACCCAATTATAATACTCGTCGAAATTAAAGTAATTCATAATTTAACAACTGTTATCCTATCCTAATAGAATAATGATATGATTAACAACAAAATAATTAAAATAATAATAATACTGACAATAGTACTAAAATTAATATCTATGTTTAATAATGTCAATGATAATAGTGCACCGCGAGTGCACCCGGTTAGTGTACACACACCCCTAAAATTTGGTCCACGATGATGTGGAATGAAATCCACACCGTCCATACAACTCTACTCGTCTAACTAAGACACCATTCCAACTACGATACATATCCAAAGCTTAGGTGAGCCCACTTTAGAATCTAATGTTTATTTTAGGATTATCGTTGATCAAACGGTCAGACTATTTCCAAATCGAATCCTTAGCACATCTAATGATTTCTAGACCATATTAGAGTAGTTTTATTAATTTATTTTATCATTCGATGGCTAAAGTATTCTACTAAGTGACAATTTGATGAAATTAAAATTATCCTTAAGATTAAATTAAGTGCCTTACACGCTAATTTCTATCAAATCAATGATTGGATTAACTGGAGTTTGAGTATCAACGATCCATATTGTTATGGAGTTTATTTCAATGGTACATTTAGTGTGCAAGTTATATATATATAATTTCTTTTTTTATTCTAAGTGTTAATACCGTCAATCTAACAGTTGCATTACATTGAATCGAGTCATAGAGATCATTTATGGATCTAACTTATTACCTAAGATTTTAATTTTTTTACATATTAATATGCAATACCAAATCATAGTAACACCCGAGTATTAAAATTACAGGGCATTACAATAGCCTTGGCTACAACCGGCAAAGAGGATGAGTGGCTAATGGATCTTCTGTTAGAAATCTCATTCCACACTATGCCTATACCGGTTGTTTCACTTTATTGTGGTAGTGAAGTCACTCTAGCAAAATATTACAACGGCACATATAATGAAAAGTTCAGACACATCAGTCTGAGACATGATTGTATAAGATAATTGATTCAAGATGGAATCATTATGATTTTGTTTGTAAAGTTAAGTAATGATTTGGACGATCCGTTTAATAAACTTCTAATAAGAGGATAATAAGGACAACATCTAGAAGGATGTGATTGAAACTCTTCAATCTAAGTTTCACTAGTGATGAAAACCCAACTCAAAATTAGAAAATTAATAAATCTGGGTTCAATGGGTAAAAAAAGTCACTAATATGTGAAAAAAATTCAATACTAAAATTATAGATAACCTCATCCAGGATGACCAGTACTGGTTGTTACAGATAGAGGGTTGAGTCTTAGAACTCTCAATGAAATATAATCTAAATGACAATTGTTTTAATAGTAACAGGGACACTGAAAGAATTTTACCTATGTGAACATAGAGGTGGCGCCGCCTCTCATGAGAGTTAGAGTTTTCTCTTGGAATCATTCATGAAACAAGATAAACACATGAGTATTAAAAGTAGTTAGCGAGAATATAAGGAAACTCATATCGTGCATGAGTGATTATGTGTGGTATCTCCAGTATTGTCAATAAGAAATAATTGGTTCAAAGCTGCTGTTACCAGTAGTTTCGACAAAACTTTGAGATACTTACACTAAGAAAATATTCAAATCGATTGATATCTTTCTTTACGCATAAGAATTATTTCTTTTCTCTAGTAGAAGTTTTCTCTATTTATTTTAAAACTAAGTGAAAGATTGTTGAAATTTTGGTTTAAAAAAAAAATAAATAATAAAAATAACTTAAAATTTTATTTTTCCCTCCAAAACGATTTGAAAAATAAAAGCAAAAATGGTGTTTTGTTTAGTCTTATATCGAATAGAAATGAAAAAGGCTTTTGGTTTACAAGTTGGTATTTTTTTAGTTTACTTTGAGAAAATGAAGAAAGATATGCTCGGTTGCGTGTAACATTGTAACACCCTCACGCATGCACCCGCTTGAGCTCGGGCTCAAGCAAGGGCACGGGCATGGGCAATGTGGCAGTGTGATTGTAGTGGCGCTAATTGGCACACTTTACACTTCGCACATGTGCATCGTGTCGCAGAAAAGTCACTCTCTCGCAACCTTACGCAAACCATCGTAAGATGATTCGAAGGAAGGAAGGAATGATCGGATATGATTGAGAGCATTATATAAGGCTGAATTTTCTAACCGTTAAAGATGTGACCGTTGTGCATGAAACGGTCGAGCAACAGTCATAACCATGCAAAAATTGTTGTATTAAATAGCTAACATGCATTGGTTATAACCATGTAGCAACAATAGTTAGAAAATAGTTGTAAATGGCTATTTCTAAGAATCAGAAACGATCATAAACTAGTTTCCAATAGCTAGAAAATAGTCATATGAGTTATGAGCCCAGCCATAACCCCCAACCCTTGGTGCCTATATAAACAGAGGTCTGCTAGGTTCATTCCATAGCAACCAGAGCAATTTAGACTGAGCTACAAAATTATAAAAACCACTCTCCTTTTTTTACAAGTTTGTAACAAACTTGAACTTCTTGGGTTCAGAGTAAATCATTAAGTCTGCCAAAGACTAATTGAGTTAGTTGAGTTCCAACATTGGTCCATTCATGATTGTTGCACGCATGACCAAACAGGTTTGTCCTATCCTAGAAGCAATTCGCTTGTAACCCATCAGCAATCTCTGATCAGGAGAACGAGGGTGAATCACGCTTTAAAGACATCGTATATTATACGTGTTTCTGCATGATTGTTCAAGATTGTTATTTATTTTTTCAGTATCCAAATCGTATTTCTGGAAATAATTTTCCAACATACCCTAAATTGACTTGTTCTAGGCAGGGGCTCTTTTGAGCCCACCATGATATATGGGTTTTATTCACACTACCCATTCATTTTTCCACATCATTTTAGTGTTGTAGGAGCCCAAAAATAACACAGATCCGAGGCTCCAGTAGACCACACCACATGAAGAAACTACGTTAATGATGCTCACTATTAATACCTTCCTAAGGCCTACTGCGATGTTTCTTGCCATGTAACCTCTTCATAAGGTTACATAGACATGCATGGAGGAAAGCACAAATAAAAACTTAATAATAACTTCATTGGCTCTCAAGAAGTTCTTCATGTTGGTGTTCAATCCCACTATGTGGTTTACTTGAGCTTTGGATCTACGTCTTTTTAGGGCTTGTATTAAAATGACTTGGAAAAATGGATGGACAACATGGATAACATCCATACACATGGTGGGCGCCACAGAACCCTGCCTCAATTGACTCCATTTAGGTGGGGGGACACAATTGACTTCAATCGTATCTTTCATTTTTCCATGCATGCCATGTTGTAAATTGTAACGTCCCGTAAATTTTCGTACAGATAATAGTGTACGGATGACCGTACATCTTAGTTAATTAGAATTCCTAATCTCTAACCTAGAAGAGGAAGATTTATTAGTACAAATTGGGCTAGAGGGTTACCATTCTGTAAATTTTATGGCCCTTACTCTAAATATCGTCTGGAGGGCTACATACATAAACCACTAACTTCACTTGGTCAGAAAACTACCCACTAATTCTATAAGGCCATTTGGGTGAATTTCCCAGCTGTTAATTATAAACCTGTTGCTGAGAAATCCCCAAATCGATTTGGGGATTTTTCAGGAGGGAAAGAGAGAGAAAGAGAGAAATTGAGAGAGAGAAAGAGAGAGAAATCGAGAGAAGAAGAAGAAAGGAGGTTACAGAGTCCTTCTTCCTTTCCTCTTGAAGTAGGAGGTTGCTCTGGCCTGTCGATTCCGTCGCTGGAGTGGTTCTCTTTGCGATTGGAGGTAAGAATCGAATCCTACCTTAAAATTTCGAACTATCTTAGGTTTGAGACTGAAAATCTCATCCTAATTGGGTTTTCTTGTAGGAATAGCTGATTTTCTTTAACCCTAACCCTAGACCGTTGGACGGGCGAGGAACCGTAGACCGTAAGGTGCGGGCTATAATTCAGTTCTTTTCTTTAACATTCCTAAGGGTTTTAGACATGATTCTTATAGTCATAGAGTAGTACTTTGAGTTTTTATCTGATTTTATGTCTCAGTTCAACATGCATGTGTGTTACATGGCTCAATTGTTTGATAAAATGGGTAAATGATTTAATTGTTACAATTGAATTGTGGAATTCGTTGAGATGATGAAATCTGTCTCTAATATGTTTAATTGTATGATTAACGCACATTGTCATGAGTAAAAAGGGGCCAATCGATTAATGTGGATATCCTAGTTGGATTGGATATTCGGGGTAGGCTGGTTGACGGGGTGAACTTGACCGATCGACAGTAGTTTGGACTACACGGGTCGTTTGTGCCCAATGCCGGTTTGGTCAATGTTCTCTCTGCATCAAACAGCCATATCCAAAGTCAAGACATGTTGGGTGGTAGATAGCTTGAAATGAATGACTTTTCCCGAATCTGGAATACTAATGTTATTAAATGAAGCGTCCAATGATAAACGTATGTGCGACACGATCCTATGAAATCTCCTTGGGCCGGGCATGGTGGTGTGGGACACCGTGTTCGTGCCGTCGGCCTACGCTGTGGCATTGAGCCTCCCCGTAGTGACCATAAGCTATTGTAAGGGCGCCAGTTTGTTTTGGGTAAAATCTGAATAGCTGAGGTACTGATTTGAATAGAATGATCCTTGTGTTCTAAATGTATTGGAAATTGGAGATGGGATTCGTGGGCTACTGGCGATGATAGACATTCGCACCGTCGGGAGCCAGATGGTCCTGTTCAGGACCTACTGTATGACATTAGTAATTCAGCATCACCAATCTTGCTGAATGAAATTAATACCAATAAAGGCCAAAATAACCATGCATACATGTCATCGGCAATCTCAGTGACTGGCTGACTGTTTGAAAGGCCAGGGCATTCGTGAGAGCCTTCACACTTGCATTATGTGTAGCTGATTTATAAGTGAAGGGAATACTGTATCCATGTGGATTCTGTTATGACTGCCCGGGTCATGCATTGTGTGCGAATTCATAACATTCATGCATTAGTATAACTATTCTAGGACTCTTGTATGTTTTGGTTGTTACTTTACCTATGCCTGAATGCTTGATTGATTATTAAACTTAGACTTATAGCAGCATTGAGTTGATTACTCACCCCCTCAATCCTGGGTGGTGTTTGGAAAAACATCAACCAGACTCTAATGTAGAAACAGGTACTATGGATGATGACGTCCTTCAGAATGAGTTAGAAGATTTTGTAGAAGACGTCAGTTACTTTCAGTTCTCGGATGGTAGAGAATAGGATGCACTGGCATCTTTTAGTTGGTATTTTGGGGCCGTTTGATGGCTAGATGTGTATTGGCCCAATTCTTTTGGACTTGTATATTGGGGCTTCTTGCTGTGTGGGCCCCCTTATTTTGGATATTAATGTAAATTTGTAAATGCTGGACCAGGTACGCACTTATCTTTTTGTCCTTACTTTAAAGTTTGTTTAGTTTTAAACTTGCGACAGGATACTATCTATCATAAATGCATTAATCACGCTTCCGCATAAGCATAGTGACACCCGAAATCTCAAGGGTCGAGGTCATGCTCGACTTCTGAAATTTGGGGCGTTACATAAATGCTTGTGTTTGAAGCACTAAAACACAGTAAAAGATGTCTACTAATAAAATTGTGCGGCCCACAATAGTACATTGTTACCCATGCAATGAGTGAAGGATGATTAAAAATAGATGGTCATTGATTAATTTCAGCTGGTAAATCACATGGTTCAAATACTTGGATTGGGACACTCTCAATCCACAATGGATGTAGAGTTTGGACAATTTATATGCGGTAATTGCATACAGTTGTACGATTGATGAGTGATGACTTACCACCTTGTATGTAACAATAGTGAACTATCACAATAGACCACATCACTTCATTACTTGCACTATGCAGCATCCTCAAGCACAAAAGCGCATGGCACCCACATCATAAATCAAATCAATTCATATGTTATGTTGACTCCACCATTAAGGGGTGATTGGACAGTCCTTAGATAAGCTACTCACGTCATAAGTTGTTTATCTTGGTTTCTACTTATTCAACAAATAATTATGTTTGATAAATAATATATTTATCATCTAAAAATTAGAAAAGTATGTTTGGTTTCCAACCTCACAAGTAATTCTCCGTCAAGTCTATTCGGTCCTCGCTACATCCTAGCCTATCATGTGGGAACAACTTTTGATGTAGATCATTCATTATGTGGGCCATCCATCATGTGGGGCCCACCTTGGATTTGGGCCATTCATTATTAGGGGCGGACCTTTAATGTGCATCATTCATTAGGTAGAGCCCACCTTTGATGTTAGTCATCCATCATGTGGGGCACCATTAATGTTTATTGTCCATCATGAAGTGTCCATCTTCAATATCCATCGCCAATTGTGGAGCCCACCTTTAATATAGACCGTCCATCACGAGGGTCCTACCTTGGATATGGACCACTCATCATTAGGCCGACCTTTGATGTGGACCGTCCATCATATGGGGCCCACCATTATTAATTGTCCATCATGTGGAGCCCACCTTTTGATGTAGATTGTCTATCATATGGGCTCACCTTCAATGTGGGTTGCCCATCATGTAGGGCACGCCGTGGATGTCGGATGTGGGCCATTCATCATTAGGGCACAACCTTTGATGTGACCATCCATCATGTGAAGCCACCTCGATATGGGCCATCATCATGTGGAACCCAGCTTCGATGTCCATTGCCCATCATGTGGAGCCCACCTTTGATGTGGACCATCCATCGTGTACGCTCGACCATTGATGTGGATCGTCCATCATACCAACTCGCTTTAGATGTGGGCTATTTATCATTATGCCTTGGCCTTTGATGTCAACTACCCATTAAGTAGATTCACCTATGATGTGGGCTGTCTACCACGTGACCTCCACCTTCCACATGGACACCCTATCATGTGAGGGGCTTCCTTTAATATGGATTAAGAGAGAGAGCCACCCATGACATGAAGTGTGAGAGAGATTATCCGTTAGTAGAAAAGTAATAAGCAAAAAAGATTTTTAAAAAAATTATTGAGATTAGTAGCTTTTAGCATATGAATTACTTTTACAATGATGCTTACTAAACCAATTTAATTGAAGAAGAAAAAAATAACTTAACCGCTAAACATTAGTTAAAAATTCACTTATTTGGTGGTATCCAATCAGGCCTAAATATGTGCTTAAGACCGAACTACTTTCAGGTGTCCTCCAAATGTATATTAATACAGATGGTTAGAAATTCTTAATTTAACTGCGACGTTATGGCCCACCCACTGTATTTACCTTCCTATCTTTTCAAAGAAGGTATATGCATCACGCCACCAGACTGATGAACGTCACAAATCTTCTATGTGTTTTTCCTTGTGTTTGAAAAGCTCGTGCTTGCCTGATCCAAACGTGACCTCCAAATCGTATTTCCTCTACCAACCCGAGAATATACCATAGCTGCCTTCACACCTTCCCGCAAATACAACCCGAGAAATGATAGCCTTCACCAACGAACAAACTGTCCTTAGAAATACCATTTCCGTAGAGTATCTGTACCATGAAAATAGTGAGTTCCTAGACGAATATTACTCCCCTAAAAAATCAGGATAATCCGTTCACAATGTAGGCCACACCAACATTTGAGTCAGCCCATCGGTTGTCCACTGATTCAAATGGTATGTCCCACCTAATGAGCGGATATGCCTTATTTTTTTCAAAGATAATTTTCATGGTGGGGACGGTTTCACGGTATAGATTTCATGCACATACGGCATGTTAGCCGGAAAGATGGCCCAGTACTACAAGTTGTGGTACTTGCCTGTAGATGATCCATTCACATAGAACCCATGACAGGGCTATCAACGAGCCAGGCCTGGGGTAGGTCTCGGCCTGAATTTTGAACTGTTATGGTTCGGCCTATTCAAAATTCTGATTTTCAGGCCCAAGTTGAGTCTAACCCATTGATAACCCTACACAACCATAATTAGGGCTGAAAGTTGAGCAGGTTAGGTCAGGTTGGTGCTCAACCCTAATCCAACCCAAGGTTCCTATACCTCAACCCTAACCTAACCTCGGGTTATAAATTCTCAACCCAAGCCCAACCCAAGTAGGCTTAATTATATTGGCTAGATTGGTCAAGTTGATACACGCTAATATTTTCATTATTAGATTAGTCTATTATATTTTAATATACATTCTATTTTTTTTATACTTATGGCTTTATTAATTATATATATAGTTATTATCATAAAGAACTTTCACCTTTTATAAACAAATAAGTTAAAGCATAGGACAACTGCTCCTTTAACATTCAAGTATATCAATTTCAAGTATTATAAATTTACTTACTAAAGTAATATAAATTAATAACCTTACTTAACTAAAATATAATAAAATTATAAATAACTTATATATAGGATCGGATTTTGTTTGGGTCAGGCAACCCAAGGCCTCAACCCAAGTCCAACCCAAACTTCATCGGGTTGGTGTTCGCATAGCCCGAGCCCCATATAAGACTTGGTATTTCTTAGCTAGAGCCCAACCAAATGCGGGTCGGTCCGGTTGAGCCCGCCCAACTTTCAGCCCTAGCCACAGCGCACTCCCCTCTCTAATTGCCGCTTATAACCGCGGGTAAGGTTTGCAGATATCCCTCTCTAGAAAGAGGGAAAATAACAGCTTCCCTCCATGAAATCTCTCTGGTTTTTCAATTTCAAATCGCGATTTGCCATCCAAACGCTCCTCCTCATCATATCCACCACTCCCCTCTAGCAGCTCTCGAGTTAGGGTTTTCAGCACCCACCATAGGGTTTTGAAATGGACAGAACAGGTAGCAGCATCGGCAAGCAGCAGTTCTCTCCACCAGAATGGGAAACCCTAATCGACGACTTCCAATCGGGCGGGGCCCGCCACGAGCGCTGGCTCTCCCAATTCCCGGGCTCTGCCCTCATCGAGCTGGCTCTTCTCTCCGTCCTCCGCAAGGACACCTTCCTCCCCCTCAAATTCCACCTCATTGTCTTCGTTGAAGAGAACGCTGATCTTCTTGTCCAAGATTCGACGGCCGCCGCCGACGCCCTTGGCTGCGTTCTCGATGCCGTCCGGACCCTCGTCCAATCCCCCATCGACAACCTCTCTGTCACGTACGCCCTCAAAGAGCAGATGATGGTCTCCGCCACCTCCGTGATGATCTCGATCGATAGCCTTGAGAAATCGGCCGGCCATCTCGAGGGCCTTACGGAGCTGCTCCTAACTGTCATCAACCGCCCGAACCACGGGGTGGACCGCCAGACCCGGGCCATTGCCTGCGAATGCCTACGGGAGCTGGAGAACACGTACCCCTGCCTTCTATCAGAGATCACCGGCCATTTATGGAATCTATGCCAGAGTGAGCGGACCCATGCATCGCAAAGCTACCTGCTTCTCCTCACGTCTGTGATCCACAATATCGTGAGATCGACGGCTGTGAACGCCTCGATCCTCACGACCTCGGTCCCTCTTGTTCCATTCAATGCCCCTTATTTTCTTACTGCTGGTGGAGAAGGAGCTCCGAGTAGAGAGCTTTCGAGCTTGAATATGAAGGAGCTGAGGAGGGTGACAGCATTCCTACTCGAGCGCCCGCGGAATCTGACACCCTGGGGGATGCTAGAGTTCATGCAGATGCTGGTAGGGATTGTGGGCACACTCGAGCTGCAGGCGTCACTCCTGAAGGTGCACATCTCTGGCCTGCTTTACTCGTATGACCCTATCCTATGCCATGTTGTTCTGATGCTGTATTCACGTTTCTCAGATGCATTTGATGGGGAAGAGAGTGAGATTGCTCAGCGCCTGACGCTCTTGTCCAAGGAAGTCCAGCAGCATCTGGTCTTCCGCCTGCTTGCCCTCCATTGGCTGTTGGGTTTCGGGCCAATAAAGAAGGGCTCGGTTGTGCCAATGGCTCCAAGCTTTTACCCAACGGTGTTTGATCCACTGGCATTGAAAGCTTTGAAATTGGATGCACTTGCATACTGTGCAGTTCGTCTTGATAGTTCGGGAACTGAAGGCATTTCTGGGGGAGACAGGAGTGGGGATGTTACAGTTGTGAAGCTGTTTGAAGATGGGTTGGTATGCGTTTCGGCGTTCCAATGGTTGCCACCATGGAGCACTGAAACAATTGTGGCATTCCGTATGCTTCATAAGTTTTTAACTGGCGCTACACCTCATTCTGGATCAGATGATTCTTCAGTTCGGGTTGGCATTGAAACCATCCATCTTTCTCACATTACAGGTATGTTTGCATGACGCAGTACTTAATGGTCTGACTTGATTACCTTGTGCCACTAGTTTGTATAGTGTTTTTTTTTTTTGGAAAGATCACTATTTTGTATTAGATAGGGTGCTCCTTTCCGTGACATCGACTTTTCATCAAGTGGGCCTCAGAGAATCTCTCCATTGGATAATCCTAGGTCTCTGGTAGATGGCTGCAAATGGAAAGTAAAACAAAAATATACCAGTAGTTTGAATGCAATGGGAAAAAGTCCAATTTATTGAATGGATTGAATGCAATGGGGAAAAGTCTGTCAATTGGATAATTGTGATTGTCTGGCGAAGGAGATTTTCCTCTCATCACACATCCAGTGAAGTCCAATAGATAAATAGTTTGAATTGCTGAAAGATGGCCCCACGTGCATGTAGTGCTGGCCCAGATGGAAGCACCAGTAACCTAGGACTAGAGTTGTGTATTTCCTTTTCTTGAATGAGCATTTTGATTCCCATCCATATATGAGAGTTTACTCTGGCAATTAGCGCTTAGCAGATTCTGCTTGTGCAGACTATGCTTGTAAACTTGGCAATGGAGTTCTGTCAACTGGTTCCGGTCATTGTTGCCTTCATCGACCGTTTGTTGAGCTGTTCTTCCCATTGTTGGTTGGGTGAGCGCCTGCTCCATACTTTTGACGAACGTTTGCTTCCAAAACTTGCTACAGACTATTGTTTGGCATCCTACTTTCCAATCTTTGACAGGATTGCTGAAAACGAAACCATACCTCCCCGTGGTTTGTTAGAGTTACTTACTGCATTTGTTGTTGTTCTTGTGGAGAAGCATGGTCCTGACACATGGTTGAAATCATGGTCTCAAGGAAGTAAGGTTTTAGGCATTTGCAGAACAATGCTGATGCACCACCATAGTTCCAGAGTGTTTCTTCTGCTTTCACGCCTCCTGGCATTTACCTGTCAGTGCTTTCCCGATTTGGAGGTTCGGGACAATGCAAGGTATGATCTGCAGTACAATGTATGGTCACCAAATGCTAATCTTGTTTACATCATCTTCGAACCTTTTACATTAGAGGGTTTTGCATTGGTTTTGTTTTTATTCCATTCAAACTGTCATTTTTGCAGAATCTACTTGCGGATGCTTGTCTGTGTTCCTGGAAAGAAGCTCAGGCACATATTGAACCTCGGAGAACAACTTCCTGGTGTTTCGCCCTCTCCACATCTGGCCTCTTTCTTCCAGGCTCAATCTCCTCGACCTTCTCAGGATCTTAAGAAATCTAGGGACATCTCTTCATACATTCATCTTGAACGGGCAAATCCACTACTCGTCAAACAGTCGTGGTCCTTGACAATACCCACTTTGGGCATTGAAAACAACAAATCCAATTATTTTGAGGGCATAGGAGACGGTGAACCACCTATAGACATAGTGAAGGAAGGGGAAAGCAGTTCTGATGTCCAGATTCTTTCAGAAACCAACAGAATCAGTCTGCCTCAGGAGCCTTTGCGTGTGATGGACTCAAAGGTTGCTGAGATTTTAGGGATATTGCGGAGGCACTTTGCTTGTATCCCTGATTTCAGACATATGCCAGGTCTTAAGATAAAAATACCCTGTACATTGAGATTTGAGTCTGAACCCTTTAATCGCATTTGGGGAGTGGACTCATCTGCTACTCCAAGTTCAGATGAAGTCGATCAACTACCTGCCTTGTATGCAACAGTAATCACCTTTTCATCTTTGGCATCATATGGGTCTATTCCTTCATTTCGCATACCTTTTCTTCTAGGTGAGCCTTCCCGAAATGATTATGATACAGGCCAAAAAAGCTGCCTTGATATTGTACCTATAGAAAATGGATCCGAGCAAGAAGAAGGCTTCAGAGCACCAGTGATGATTGAATTGGAACCTCGAGAGCCGATGCCAGGTCTGGTTAGCATTGCAGTTGAGGCAAATGCAGAGAATGGACAAACCATTGGTGGCCCACTTCAGAGTATCACCGTGGGTATTGAAGACATGTTTCTCAGGGCTTGTATCCCTTCTGACATCACAGAAGATTTGGTCCCCGAATACTACTCTGACCTGTTCCATGCTTTGTGGGAAGCATGCAGTAATTCTGCCAACACTGGACACGAGACCTTTCCTCTGAAAGGAGGCAAAGGTGTCGCGGCAATCAGTGGCACAAGATCAGTCAAGCTGCTGGAAGTTCCCATGGACACTCTGATTAGGTCCATTGAACGCTATTTGGCGCCGTTTGTTGTAAGTGTGATTGGTCAGCCGCTTGTGGACATAATAAAAGATGGTGGAGTTATCAAGGGTGTCGTCTGGAAAGACGATTCTGTTGATTGTGCTCGTGATGATGCTACTTCATCACCATATTCTAGTAGCATCCCACTTCAGCTCAAATACATTCAGGATGAAGTTGAAGAAGATGTCGATAGTAGTTTTGACATCCGTAAGAGAAACATGGGCTGTTTTCTCATTCTAATATTTCTCCCTCCTAGGTTCCATCTGCTTTTTCAGATGGAAGTAAGTGATATTTCCACGTTAGTTCGAATCAGAACTGATCATTGGCCATGCCTTGCTTATATTGATGATTATTTGGAGGCTGCTTTTTTGACATGAAAAGGGATTGCTTTGATGTTGCTGCTTCGGCATGTTTGCTCAAGTTGCTCATGCTGCTGACAGGTCAGTCTCTGCTTCAATTTTTATTTTTATTTTTGTTCGAATTGTTTTTCTGTCAGGCAGGAATGTTTTTTCCTCTTCACGAATAAACTGTTTTGTAAATACTTCTGGAAGAGTGAGCCTGTTTCTCTTGTATCCCATTCATGTACCAGAAATTCAAAAATGCTTTTTCCGAGAGGAACTGCTGTTTCTCTCTTATTTCATTGTTGTAACATTCCTCTCAGTTTCATTCATGCTTCTATCCTGCTGTGTTTCATTGTGCTTTCGGTTGTCTATCATTGAGTCTTCAACGATCCATCACATTGCTACATATTTGCAATTTATGGAGGGTGGGAGGGGTCGTTGCGATTTCTGTTCTCTCACTTGAATCTTCTACTATCCATAGTATTCCTAGATGTTTATCATTACGGAGGGCGGGGGGGAGACTATTGATTAGAGTTTCCTGTGAGGGAGGCAGACTATTGATGGGAGCGTTCTGGCATAGCCTATTAAACATGAATGTCTCAGTTTAGCAATCTATTTTGGGAAATGAGAGCACTCTTTTTTATTTTAGCCGTCATGTCAATGGGAGCGGTGAGACGCAATTACTTACAGAGAAACAATCGTTGGTAGTGTCTCAATTTAGCAATCATATTGTGAGAAAGGATTGCAATTTTTTTTCATGTAGCCATCATATCAAGGAGAGTGGTGAGATGGAAATTACTTATAGAGAAACAATGGTTGGTAGGAATGGTCGTTCTATGCTATAACTGGACAGCATCCAGGAAGCCAAGCTAAATTGTAGTGGTTCAAATATCAAATAGAAACACTATATACTAATCAAAATAATGATGGATTGGTGAGAGGGCAATCGGATGGTCCAACCATGACATGACTCAAAGGAGGCAACAGCCATGTGGACGTCAAGGAGGGCCATACAGGAAGAAAGATCAGTTTGATGAGATGATGAGGCTGCCAATGCTGTAGCAAGATGAGACTTTTAATGACAGTTTTGTTTTTTGCATTGGAACCTCTCCATCGTCTTCATAGATAATAGCTTTCCTTTTTCTTACATTGGAATAAATTTTTATTTTTTGTAGAGGAGGAGATTGTCTGGATCTTGAAGAAGAAGAGGAAAAGGAAACTGTCTGGATGTTGAAGAAGAGTAGGAAGAGGGAGAGGATGAGGAGGAGATGGTCACTCTTAAGAGTTGGTTTGAAATTCTTTTAGTGCAGTCTTTTTGGGCTTCTAGGAGTTGTTTTGAACCATGGATGTTCTCCTTGGTTATTAAATGAGACTCTAAGAAGCAAATGGCAGCCAATTCTCTTGTTAAGCTTTTTGTAGAAGAAGCAGAGAGAAGGAGACTTCATTTGGATGTTGAAGAAGAAAAAGAAGAGGAGGTGGTGGAGGAAGGAAAGGGAGGAGGACACTCTGTTTGGATGTTGAAAATGAAGAAGGGAGGAGGACACTTTGATGTTGAAGAAGGGGGGAGAGTTTTTCTGGATGTTGGAGGAGGAGAGTTTTTCTGGATGTTGAAAAAGAAAAGTGGCAGGAAACCAGCAGAGCACTTGTGGAGCAGTTCGAAAGGAAACTAGCCAAATGGAAATGCTGTTATTTATCTCTCGGCAGCCGTATCACGTCACACTCATCAAGTTAGCATTATCAAATCTGCCATTGTACTTTATGTCCCATTTTAGGTATCCAAATTCTGTTATGGCTAAATTACAGAAATTGAGGGATTTCTTGTGGAAGGAGTCAGAAGATAGGAACAAATTTCATCTGTTGAGATGGGAAGAAGTGTGCCAGCCTGTAGGAGGGGCAGTTATTAGAGTGTTGGAGGTGATGAATTGGGCGTTCATTGGAAAATAGTTATGGAGGCTTGAGGATGAAGGAGACTCGTGGTGGAGAGGTCATGGTGAGGAAGTACCGGTGCCATGTAGTCGTAGGGGGGATGGCGAATTAGGGATTCGTCCTTGCATAGAGCTTCTGTTGCATGGAAGGTATCTCCACTCTATAGGAGTAGATGAAAGCCAGGATTGCCTTCTCCCTGGGCACTGTTGCTAGAATTCGGTTTTGGGATGACGTATGGACCGGCGATTCTCCTCTTCAGGATGCGTTCTCGAGTATAGTTCAGCACTCCTCGGGAAAGGATATCTTGGTTTCTGATTGTTATTCCAGTGGCAGGCAATTACTCTGATTGGTCCCCTCCTTGCAACAAAGATATGTTTGACGAGGAAATTGAGGAATTTGTGAGGTTATTGGATAAGTTTCTCTTACTTGTTCCTGTGAGAGAATATAGGGACAAGCTCATATGGCGGCCTTTGGTTGGTTGGTTGGAAGAAAAGAGAGCTCTCACCATCGGTAACCTCTAAAGAGGATCTATGGTTCTTCTCAACGCATGCATGGAGGATGCGGAATCAAACAACCCTCTATTTGTTCATTGTAAAGTTACTTCGGAGATGTGGAATTGCTTCATTACTTCCATCTAGATGTCTTGGGTTATGCTGGACTCAGTTGAGGCGTTACTTTTGAGTTGGCACGGGGCGAGGATCGGGAAGCTGAAGACCGCACTTTGGAGACTCACCATCATGGCTATCTAGTGGACCATTTGGTGTGAAGGAAATGGGAGATGTTTTCTTAATAGCTCTAGTAAGGGGAGGAGGTGCTTTTTAGGGCGAAGTATTTTGTATTAAAATGGGCTTCTTGTATCAAGTCTTTTGTAATTTCAGTTTTCTTTTGCCTTGTAATTAGTTGTGCCGTCTCAGAGCTTTTCAATAAAACCTTCAAAAAAGAAAAAAGAAAAAAAAAGAAAGAAAGAAAGAAAGGTGGTGGGAGCTGGAAACTTTGCCTCGATGTTGAAGAAGAAGCAAGAGTGCTAGTGCATGCACTGGTGTGATGGTAGCAATTTGGAAATTTGGAAATGGTGGTAGGAAAACTTTGGATGTTGAAGTGCTAGCTAATGCAAGGCATCTGGATATTGATCTTGAATATGCATCATGTTGTAATGGACCAATGGTAATATTCCCTTTTTATGGTGGAAGGAATACTGTCTGGATGCTGAGATGTTGAACTGCTAGCTGATGCAAGGGAGTATTTTTGCTTGGAAGTGAAATTTTCAATGCATATCAAGTGGTGGAATAGCATGGTTTGGAGATGGTGGAAAGAAAACGTTGTCTGGATTGAAGTGTTTGCTAACGGAAGGGAGTATTATTGCTTGGAAGGAATATTTTGAATATGCATCAAGTTGTGAGAAATCTGTTGGGAAAATCATGGCAAAGGAAAACTTTGTCTGGATGTTGAGGAGGAAGAAGAATAATCTATTTGGAAATTGAGTACGCATAGAGTTTGTGAGAGATCTGTTGGGAGAACATAGACATATTCATAATCAATCTAGGCTTGTCAAACTTGTAGTTAGCAGAACGCCATATGGCAAACATTGAGAAAAAAAAAGGTACTGATTTTTAATTTTTTTTTTTAATAGTCTCTATATATGCCCATGTTTGTGTGTACATTATATGCTAGGTGTATGGTGCATACAACGCCTGTGGAGAGAGTAGGGGGGAGAGTGAGAGAAAGGCTGTGGCTGCATGCACTATGGGCTGCAGGTAGAGAGATGGGTTTTGACGTTGCACACCCCATGCCCACTTTTTCCAATGTCATGGCTCACTTGAGCTTTAGATCTGCCTTGTTTTTAGGTTGACGCCCTAACATAAGTTGGCGCAACAAATATATGGCGTGGATGCTACATAGTCATTATGGTGGGCCCCATATGGAGCCTTTGTTGCATGGTCCCATCATACCATGTTTACATGCAGGCTACGCACAAAGGAAGATAAGAGGGAGTGGGCTACTCTCATCAAATTGAAAAGAAAAAAAATACCTTGCTAAAGGGCTAGCCACTCCCAATAACTACTTGTTAACACCTCCCCACACTAATTGCAGGGGTAAAATTGGTCAAGCGTTACTCATGTTATATATAGTATAGATTAAAAAAAAAGACCAACATACGAGACTGCAATTAAAATAGCTATAGTTTCTATATGCATGAGTAATAATGTAGACATGTAATCAATTGTGGGTTAATACAATCTCCGTGAAAGCCATCCTTTCTAATAGTCTGTTACTTAGGGCTCGTTTGGATACTACCAAATATGTTACTTTTTCTACTTACAGCAGTAGATAAGTAACTTATTTGAGATAAGTAAGTTTGGTTTATGATTAATAATAAATAACTTTTCTACTTAAAATAACATAATCACTTCAGCTAAAAAATTTAGCTTTTTTACTTTTTATGAGTGCTTGATAGATTGTAAGTGGGACAGCCCCGGGCTAATTCTAGGCCAGTGAGGCCCACATGCAGAGATGGTCCAATAAGTGGAACCTCCATCTTTTTAGCACTACCAATAATAAGCTATGGCCCACTAGTCAGGTTTCAAGGATGATGCATGCCTTCAAATTTTAATAACACTATCTACCCATTTGATCAAGTGGGCCACACACGCACAAAGAAATAGACATTCTACTAGATTGCAAAAAATGGTCGAATTCAAGATGAATCAATTGATTGGAATGTCATATTTGTGGGGACATGATCAATCTACATATAAAGTTAGGTCAGGATGGGCTGGACCAGATTAGGTCGATATAAAATCACTTGCGCCTACCTAAATATCGTTGACCAAGCCCAGCCCATAGACCAAAGCGTAGAGACCAGGTCAAGATCAAGGCTAGCCACACATGAATGGACAGTGTAGGTGTGCATGATAGGTCCACATGATGGGCCGTGGATATTGAAGGTGGCCCCCCACATGATGGATAATAACATTGACAGTGGTCCCCACTTGATAGATGACCAACATCAAAGGCGGGCCCTATATAATGAAAGGTGCACATCAAAGGTCGGGCCATAATGATCAATTGCCCACATCCAAGGTGGGCCCTGCATTATGGACGGCCCACACAATGAATGGTCCATATCAACGATTGGCTCCACATTGAAGGTGGGGCCCACATGATGGACAGTCCACATCAAAGGTGGACTCTACTTGATGGGCAATTAATAATGGTGGGCTCCACATGATGGATGATCCACATCAAGGTGGGCCTCACATGATGGATGGTCCACGTCAAAGGTCGGGCTAATGAGAATGGCCCATATTTAAGGCGGGCCTTGCATGATGGACGGCCCGTATGATGGATGGTCCACGTCAAAGGTAGGCACCATATGATGGGTGGTGGATATTGAAGATGGGCCCCACATGATGGACAATAACATTGATGGTGGGCCCCACATGATTGATGGCCAACATCAAAGGTGGGCCCTACCTAATGGATAGTGCACATTAAAGATGGGACCCTAATGCTAAACAGCCCACATCCAAGGTGGGCTCCACATGATCAATGAATGATCCACATCAAAGGTTGGCTCCACATAATGGACAATGGATGTGAAGGGAACCAATTAGACTTGAGGGATGATTAATTATGATGTTTGAAACCAAACATACCATTTTACTTTTTAAATGACTTAGTATGTTGTTTACCAAACATGTTTATCGGCTGATTAAGTAGAAACCAAGATAAGTTACTTATCTGATAAGTAGCTTATCTTAAGTAACTTACAATCCAAAGGGGCCCTTAGTGACCCATGTCCTTCTCCACTAAATTCCCATGCCTTCTACTCGGTTCTGTTATTGGAGCTTAAAACAGAGTTTTGCTGACTATGTTTGCATGGAAATGTGGCCTCATGTGAGCTTCGACAAACTAAAGCAATGATCAGAGGATTTACCAAAAATTGCATCAGTCGAAAAGATGCTGACCCTTCACAAACAGGCAGTTCATAATGAAAAAACAAAGATTAAGAGTCAACAGAAAAGGTTGAAGATTCAAGACTATCATTCTCCCACCTCAAGGGTGTTTGGAGCATCCCATGATCTATGGTGGACCACTTCAAATTGATGGCCTGGATGTTCAATCAACAGCCCTAACTGTACATGCAAAATCAGGACCTTATGAAGCCAACAAAAGTCTTGGGGATCATCTCTATATAACGAGTCCATTTGAAACCAGCTAACGGTTGGTTTTAACCCGATGATTGATCTGATGTACCTTTGCGTCCTAATATGAGAAGGGTACCATGCATTTGGGGTAACCAGACCATTAACCTCAACAATCTCCCCACATGACCCAAAAAAACTGATTAGATGATCCTGGCCATCAAATCGTAGATATTTTGGCAAACCTAAAGAAGTGCCAGCCATACAAACTATCTTAGTCAATCCAGATAGAGCTCACATGTATGCTACTGTGTGCGTTGTATTTTACTATCCTAAGAGAATAGGCAAATTAATTCACATAGCGCTCACATGTATGCTACGATGTGCATTCTATTGTACCATCCTAAGAGTATAGGAAGAGTTCTACTTGTATCATCCTAAGAGAATAGAAAGAGATGCATACATGAGCAGCAACTATACCATTCGTGCTAGTTTTTCAACAAATCCAGACCATTGATGCGGAGAAATAGATTGAGCATGAACAAGTTATTTTGCAGATTTGAACAGTTTATCCATTTATCTTGTTTCCCTTATTTGTCCTGCTGTCTGTAGTTCATAATTTCTTGGCATAGTGCATCCATAGTGGGAAACAACAGACCAATGGTCTGGATTACTGAACTGCAGTACCACCTAATAAGTAGCTAAAGGCCTGTGCATACTACGACAGAAACCCCCTCAGATTGGTAGGTGCTGATATCTGATTAATAGGCATCTTTGGTTGAATATATGCTATCGGACTTGCATTTCAACCCTCAATTAAGTACCCACCAATATGCAAGATGGAAAAATAAATCAATCTCCTTTGTCTTATAACCTATCACAACAAGGGCCAATGATGAACAGTAGTTCGAGTGTATTCCTACCCTATTTACAAGTTGTATTTGTGCATCAACGATCACACTCTTTTTAAGTATTTTGAAAAGGGCGGAAGACAGATAATATAGTTTTAAAAACTCAAATGTATATGGGCATTTTTATATGCTAAGGATGATAGAGTTCCTAGCATCCAAAACTAAGACTCGAAAGCAATTACATACACCAAGCGAGACTTAAGATTTTTCAGCATTTTGAGGTCTTCTATTTATTTATTTATTGCTAATCCCGAAGAATGAAAGAAAGAGAGAGTGCGTGACGGAAAGAGAGCAAGGTGCAAGGCCTACAAACTGGAGAGAAGGTTTTTTTTACCCTCTAATTGCTATAGATCAAAAGTTACGAATAGAGAATGAGAATAAGCGAGAATGAAAATATAACGATAAAGAATATAAGATCCCGAGCAGAGTATCCTTGAGCCGTTAAGTTTGGACAAGTGGATAACCATGGGTTTTATCTAATGGATCCAGCCGTTGAGTGGGTTCCTGTCATGAAGATAATACAGCAACCGTCCCAAGGTCTGTACAACAAGCGACATATTAGGTCGATAACCATGTGATCAATGGTCTGGATTACAAGTTGGGGCTAGTCGTTCCAACTCAAACTTAGCAGATGATATAACTAAGATAATTAAAAGTAGAGAAGCAGAAAAAAAAAACCTTTCAAGCAGAGAAGTAGAAACAAGATATATAATGACTGAATAGTTTACAAAGCGCAAGAATGCTGGAAAAATCTTCAGATGACGATTCTGAACAGACACTAAGCAGCTTGAACCCAAAGAGGCTGTTTGCGTGAAATGTTCAGCTTTCTCCTGAAAGACGTGAAGAAACAGAGGATTGGATTCCGTAGAAGGAAACTGATCTGATGGCCTGTTTTGTAAGCCTCAGCAAGCAACAGAAGATACAGGAATTGGTTGCATTCATTGCGAGAATCAGGGGACGTCAGCTACTATTAACAATCAGTTGTAACCAAAATTTGCAAAATATCTCTTTCATGTTGTAGACTTTTCTGTTCTCTTTCTTTCTGTCTGGAACTGATGGCAGCAGCAATGCTTCCCCACAAGGGACTCTGCAATCTTCCTCCTCTTTAATGAAAGGAGACGTGCTCCAATTCTCAACTACCAGGCAAAAAAAGAGTTTTCCATCACCATGTTAAAAAAAGAGTGTTCTCATTCGTTCATCTTTATAAGCAATCCAATTATACATGAGAGAGAGAGAGGGAGAGAGCAGCAGCAGCAGCAGCAAAACAAGGGTGAGTGGATCAGCAGTTGGCAAGGGTGCAAATAAGATGGGCCAGAGCATGTCCATGTCCAACCATTTACTACGGACCCAATTCGCCCGGCCGGGCCTACTATCTACTATCCCAATTCTTGCCCAATTTTGCCAGGCCAGCCCAGCGTTAAACAAGTAGGATTGCACCAGGCGATGCAAATCCAGGTTGTGCCCAATTAATTATCAGGCATAAAACTCAGTACCAGCCCCAACTCAAGGCTCCCCAGAGTTAGCACAACGTAGGTTGGGGCAGATCAGCTAAGCTCATTTGCCATGCCATCCCCAGCTGATGGAACCCACAAAAATCCTAACTATTAACCCCAAAATCAGGGGCATGGAAAATGAAAGTAACACTAAATATCAAAAAATTCGAAATCCACAATACAATTAATGGGAGATAGACATGCAACAAGTAATAAATTGTGGCAGCACATCCATGTTGGGAATCAGGCACTCATGGCCCGACTACGGATGAAGCATTGCGACTGATTGGATGATCTTAAACATCTCATTTCACCCATTCCATTTGTATTACTGATAATTTTCCATTCAATCATTTATTTGATGGCCACCGGTTGGATGATTGGGATTGTCTGGTTAGTGATATTTTTTAGCTAACTTCATCCACAATGGGACCCCGACCCAGTCTGAATGTGTGTGCACTTACGCCTCATACACCATGGAAGAGGTGCCACAGTGTAATGACCCAGGATTTTGGGTGCGTGTAGATACGCACATGAGTATGTACACTACACTAGTTCAAGCATATACATATATAAATCCATTAAACCATTGATTTCCAAGACGAACTATCAATTACCCTAAAGTTCTCACTTATTCATCAAAACCAGCCGTTCAATTGATTATTCATCACTAGGTAAAGGTATCTGATCGTCCACCTCTATTTTGAACAAGTCGATCATAGTAAACTAAACCCCTTGATCTCCACAACTGCTCATACACAAATCAATTTAACATTCTGATCCATTCATCTTATTTATCATACATTGATATGCTTAACCGACCGTCAAAACTGTGATCTGACGAAATTTCATGAGTGGACAAGTCATTAAAATCTGACGGTGTATATGTCTAACTAATAGGTCATCCAAAGACCATATTATGAATATCAGTTTAAGAAACTAACCGTGCAATAACTCATACTTGTGCTTAAGAACATAAACATCTAATTAGAAAAAAATTAGCCTTTCATACAACCATCCATCGAATTCATATCCGCTAATTGGGCCACCCAAATAACAAACCGAACCGATCATTTCGAAGATCATAGGATAAATACCAAGGGTACTGGTTAAATTTCCTATTGGATATGTACAAATGTCACTTTGGATCATGGAGTGTGATGGACCACTAAAAAGGCATCTTGTTCATCTGTAAGAGATCAAGGCCCAAACTTAACCTGTAGAAAGAGTGTGAAAAATTACAGGCCTCGGTGAAGTTTCATCGAAAACTGATAGTAAACGGGATCTGTACAGGTGGTTGAAGTAAAAAGCAAAGGAAAGGACAAACTTGGAATTATATATAAATATATATACCACATGTATACAAACGTGTTATTATATTACAAGTAATGTTTTAACGGTGAGTGTCAATCACACTATCTTTCATCATGTGGTCCACATGATTATCCAATCTAGCTCATTTTTTTAGCTCATGTCTTAGGTGATCATTCTACACCAGATGATCGGAGCAGATTTTCCTTACAAGCATCACAGTGGACCCCACACCATTCTACACTCAAACCGCGTCCGCAACTCACGTCCGATCAAATCAGAAAACCCTTCTTCTGATCTTTCTTATTATGGAAACGTGGATGGGCTTTCACGTTGGGTATTACCAACATGTTTGTGTGAATTGTGGCCCACCCAAGACTCGGATCTGCCTCATTTTTCGTGTCACACCCTACAACTCCCTGGCCTAGCTAATGAACGGAGTAGATTTGTCACATACATCATGGTGGGACCCACGTGCACAACGTGCACGTCACCCCCTCCCGGTCAACGCACGTTGACCGAGTATTCAAGACGTTGAGCGTCTTCTTCGGGCTGGTCGCTGCAACAGCGAACGTTTGCTGTCCGTTTGAGCTATCCATGCCGTCCATCTGTGGGCCCCGCATCAAAAATCCAAACCATCCAATCAATCCGTCTGCCCCACGTATAAAGTCCTTTTGAGTATTTCTTTCATCGGCCGTCTATCCGAACTTCTTCAAATCACCGTCCAAATAAAAAACGGCCAAGATCCTGGCCATTGCTCCGCATGATAACCTGGGAGCTGCTCTGTTAGAGTCGTGTGGACCCCACCTAGGTTTCTAATGTTTAATCTGGCTTAGATTGCAAGGATTGAGGTTCGAATCCAAGTTGGAGTTGGAATCTTCTAGCGTCCGTGTAATGCGTTTGTATGTGGCTATAAGAGCCAGCCTCGGCAACGTTTCCTTTGCAAGAAACGTGAGAGAGAGAGAGAGAGAGAGAGAGAGAGAGAGAGAGAGAGCCGTGAAAGAAAGGAGAGAGAGAGAGAGAGAGTGATCGTAGATTCCAAGTTAAGGTTGCTGGTGGCTCCTTCCATTGCTGGAGAAGAAGAAGAAGAAGAAGAAGAAGAAGAGAAAGAAAGCAAGAAAGAGAGTGAGTTTATCTCATATCGTTTTTCCATTGTATTTAAAATTTCCTTTTATTTGAAATTGGTTTTTGATTTTATATTATATTGTAGATTGGTTAATCGTCATGTGAAAGTTCAAATCTTTCTTTGGATTTGTTTTAAACGATTGTTGGAAATTTATATAGTTTCATGAATTTATGTATTTGCGTGATTATAATTGGTGCCTTGATGGGCTGAAATTTTGTTATATTACATTCAATTTGAAAGTTGGATTTTGAAAGGTTGGTTTTACAGTGATTTTGATAAATCATATGAATTTGATACCTGATTAAGGTTGTACATGGGTGAGCTTATTTTTGAATTACCTTGGAAAGATGTTTTGGAGTATTGATTTGGTTCATGCATAGCACGATTTGAGAACTCCAGTTATTACCGTAGGGTGAGCACCCTAGTGTGTGCAATAGGCCCATTGATGATTGTTTGGGTGAGCGCCCAAGTGTGTGCAACAGTCCCTGGTTGAGCGCCCTGTGTGTGCAATATACCCCTCTGATAGTCCATCGATTGTGGACGGGTTGGTTGAGCTCCCTGGTGTGTGCAAGATACCATACTAGCGTACCCGGTGGATATCAGATGATTTTAGCAGGTTGGGTGAGTTCCCTGGTGTGTACAAGAGACCAACTCTGCAGTTGTGAAACAGTGTAGGCCCGACTATAAACTGGCCCTGGATGTTCTACTGATAACCGTACTGAGATTGTTGAAGCATACTTGCATTCCATGCATCACGTGCATGTTTAAGAGGTTTTTGGTTTGATGAAATTACTATTGGAATTGTAGAGAATTGGTACTTTAATGGTTAAGTGGTTTTCTATGTCGAATTACATGTGCTAAACTATATGAGAATGCTCACCGGCTTTTATAGCTGACGCAGTGTTATGCGATTAACCGTAGTGACAGGTGATGATTTAGAGGACTTTGAAGAAGCGGTTCCAGATGAGGAGATACTCTAGAAGATTTTTATTTGAATTAGTTATTTGATTTTTGGTTTGAAAGCATTGATGTAATAAGGTCCATTAGACGGCCATTAGTTTAGACAGTTTGGAACAATTTCATAGACTCGTTGATTTTAGTTTAATTTTCAAAGTTGGTTTATTTTTATTCCATATATTTGGTACCTTGTGAATGGAAAGGATAAAAGTTTCAGTTGTGATTGTGAAGGATTCATTCATAACACCCTTGATTTCGAGATTTGAGTTATATACTCGAGTGTCGAATTTTGGGGGCGTTACACACAGAGTCTGTCTTCATATAAGATTTTGCTTATAATATAGTTTACTCACAAAGTTCCTAATAGAAACATTTTCAGCAAGCAGTTTCTTCAGTAGAGGGAAGAAATTTTATCGTCATGTATAGGAACTAGAAAGTAGCATAACTGGAGGGAATGCCCCCAGCACCCATTTGGGCAGCTAAATACACCCATCCTTTCTGCTTTTAGCTTTGTGCTATTGCATAGCCAGAAGTAGAAAGGATGGATGTGTTTGGTAGTAAGAGGCTGTAGATATTATTCGCTCTGAAACAAATTGCCTCCTAGTTAGTAAAAAGGAACAACAGAGAATTTAGAAAGAAAAAAGATGTCAACATAGAATTTTGCATGAAAAAAGATGTCTTACCTAAGAAGCTATCTTCGGCTATGGGTTCTCCTCGACGCAAGCGGAGACCTTGCAGAATCAGAAGAGATTCTGTTCCTCACCTCCGCATTCAATTTCTCTTCCTTGAGATCAGAATCTAATTTTTGCTTTCGCTGCATTTCTTCTGCATATCGTCGCCAGAGGGACTCCCTTTCTTTCCTCGGCATCTTTGAATACCTTGGGTCCTGTTTTAGAAGGTGTTTTGCTTCAGACCAAGAAGTAAGAACTGTCTTTCCATCGTCTGTCAATTGGGCAGCTCTCTCTGCAGTTATGAACTCCGATAACAAGGTGCGGAAGTCACGTGCACATCGCTGAGGCAATTGTCAACAAAATTAGAACCATTTTCCATCATTCATATCAAACAAGGCTATGAAAGAGCAGTAAAAAGGGCAGATCACAAAATTTTTAAATATAAGGGCCACTTAACTTTTGCTTAGCCAAAGAACATACTACAGGCAGCCAGATGTGTTCCAATTTCATATCTGGGACATCCAAACCATGCATCGGATTCAACCCACCATGTAGATGGCCTTGCCCAAGAAACAGGACGGTCAGATGGACGTGCATGTTAAATGTGGATTGTTGGAACTAACTTTTTTGAAGCATTAATTGTTTATGTACACATGTGGGCCACCTCATCAGTTTACCTGCAAGTTTCTTGGACCAGGTAATCTACACGGTGGGGCTAACTTAATAGTCTCGGCTCCTCTAGCACCACTTGTGATTGGGCTTCAATTGTCTGGTGGAGTCCACTGGGCTGAGTTAGTCCATGATAGTGATTGCTGTGTGTTTACTCTCTCATAACTAGTGCCATTCACTAAAACACAATATATCATGCATGTAGAACCTGTAATAGTCATACTCACTATTTCATATATAAATAACAAAATAAATGCATATATAAAACTCTATTGTATATACCCAACATGTGTTGGAGCAACCCACGTCATCCTAGCCCTATTGTACTCCAGATTGGAGGCTGGAGGTAAGTAGTGTATTGTGCACCCGTTCCTGGGGTTGCAACGTATCAAAGTGATCTGCAATCCAGGTAATCATGATCCTAGCCTCCTGCACCATTTAGTGGTGAAAGTGGCATACCACGTACCCCTTCCCCCATCACATGGCACTGGATGATACACGATCCACGTAACCATGGCCCAAAGGAGTGGTAACATAACAAAAAATTTCACAATGAGGATGTCTCTGATCTGGAAACATTTTGAGGTATGGTTCATCTGCAATGGGCACCATCAGATCAATGATTTGCAACATTAAACCACATGCCCACTTGTACAAATTAAGGGCTTAAGGATGCTATATGTATTTTTAGGTTGAGGATCATTAAACTCCTCCCTAGTCCCTACAAGTATTGAGGTTTGCTAAGTCTAGAAAGCAGTGTAGCCAACCCTTTACACGTCATGACATGAGCCATCACGTCATCAGTGTCAAACATCTGAGCTGTCCATCAGGAAGACCACACTGTGTAGCAGTGTTGTAAAATTCAGAAACTCTGACTAGCTCAAAATCTTGGTGAGTGGAGTGGAACGACATCTCAGTTGAGTCGACTCACAAGTCAGTGCATTGCATACTGAAAAGAATAGACCAAACCTTGCACACGTGTGCCCTGTTGCCACCTAGGCCGTGACACTCTGCTACTATCACACGAGCAAGTGCAAAAAAAAAAAAAAAGGTAACAACTTTTATTAACAAGCCGCCCCAAAACGAAGGTGGAACAGAAAACAAAGCAATTACAAACCCAAAGGGCAATAAGCACACAAGCATCCAAATCATTAAATCCAGAGGCCCATGTGACCACCCAAGAAGCAATCTTCCGAACTAACAAGCCCACACACCCAAATCTATTGTCAAAACAGCAATTGTTCCTCTCACCCCATATTAGCCCATAAGACTGCCATAGCCAACAACTGCCACACCACCTTCCCATCTTTACCCACACCTTCGTCTTGCCATGCTGTAAAAAATTCCGGCATCAAATGAGCAATGAAAGAATAAATGATCCACCAACCCAGCATCCCTCGTACACATGACACATATATTGGGGAGCACAAAGGATCTCTTGATGAGATTATCTACGGTGAGCACTTTCTCCCTGCTAACCACACAAAAGCCCAACTTAGGGGAAGGGGTTCCATATTTCCAGAACGGATAATTATGATAGTCCGCCAAAGACGAGAGAGGGAGCAGTTTGTAAAAGAACCGGACCCAAACCTTCTCAAACTATGAGCCTGCCACACCAACAAATCTCCCCCAGACTCCCTAGGCCTACCAAGCTTTAGGTTTTTCAGAAGGCTAATGCACTCAGCAACTTCCTCCTCAGAAAGATCCCTTCGACGAGGAGGTGCCCACACCACCTCGTCGATTCTGGAATAACAAGAAGCAACTAGAATATTCCTCTCCAACACTATCATGGCTAAACTAGAAAAGGCCTCTTTAAGCACACAACCAACTAATCACAACTCCTAGAAGCGAATACGACTTCCATCTCCCACAGAAATTGGCACATCTTAAATTTGGGGGCTATTGAGAAAGAGCCATCCACAAACCAGAAGCTCTATGTCACGATGAATCTTCAATCCACCATCGCCCCTAACAAGTCCCATACTTGCTAGCCATCGCTTCCCTCCAAAGTCTTCCTTCCTCTATAGCAAACCACCCCTTCCACTTCCTTAACAACACCTGATTCATGGAGCGAGGTCATTAGCCGATTTCACCTCCTCTTTCAAAACTGGTCTCTCAAGAGAGGCAGCTTGAGAATTTGATACACTTTCAAACTCTAGATTTATCTAGAAGAGCCCGCTTCCACCCCTCGCTAATGAGCAAATCCTCATAAAATTGGACGATGGACCTACATATTTGCTCTCTGTGGCTGTTAACAATAATACTGCCTATCCTATTGCTTCTGTTCTTGCACCAGCGATATTATGAAAGAACTTGGTGTTCTTGTTTCCATCTTTTAGGCATACCACTTGATATCTTCGCCTCCCTCTCCACCTTGAGGTGAACTATCACCTACCCTACCACCATAGAGATCAACTCTAGTACCCCCACCGCCTTCTTCTTCCTTACAAGAATCCTGGTAGCACTTACCCTCCACCTCTGCTTTTGTCTCAGGATTGATGGCGACCACCTCGCCCAAACATGAACCCACCAGCTAGAAAACCTCCGAGTACCATAGCTCTAGCAAGAACCCTCACAGCAAGACCCAAACCTCCTCCATGCCGAAAACAGTTTTTTCCCGACCACCTAAAGTAAGAAACCACCGATCTAGGAATGTAGCTAATCCGATGTGGATCAGCCAGTCCCGACGTCGCCTTGCGAAGTTCTTAAACACTGCCTAGTGTAAAAAACAAATGGACTGCCAAAATAAACTTGGCCAATGCACCCTTTTCCAAAAGGCTGGCTATCTCATTGGCCTCAAAGAACATGAGAAAGCTCCACGCCAAGAGAATTAGCAAACATCAAATGATGCATATTAATGTCCACAAACCTATATTCCTCATTGAAATAAAAGATATGGCATCAAGTCACCCACAATCCCAACTACACGATGACCCGAATGAGAGCCTAACAATTTTTCAAACCTTGGAAAGTGCTCTACCTACAGCATTGCCTAAGATCTTAGTAACAATTGGACTAAGACAGCTCAACATATGGCATTTGATACAGACTAATATTCTAAAGCATTTAGTATTTAGTAACATAAATGCATCATGGAAGTAAATACAACATATTGAACTCATAAAGAGTTCAAAACAATCCTCCCTTCCCTCCCCCCCCCCCCCCAAAAAAAAAAAGCCAGGTTGCCATTTGTGAAGCATGCTTATCATTATCAAAAGAGAAGGGTGGCAAATTACCTCATATAATACTTTTACATGCTCCCGGAATAGTTTTTCAGTATCAGCTTTATCAAGGTCAGGGTTTGTGGCACGCCCTTGGGGATCCTTCTCCAATTTAGGTTTGGATTCGGTCCAAGATGCCTACACAAACAAATGACAACATAAGTCAATACTGCTGCAAGCATAAATACATGGATTCAACAATCAGAAGCACATTAGGAAGTTGAAAACTCTAAATACATGCTAACTTGTTTAGGAAAGTTACTCCGTGGTGCAGTACTCTATTCATAGCTTCTCAAATGCTTGACTAGATAGAAACCGAAGCAAAAGATTTTAAGGTATCCTACATTATGCAAGGCTAAGAGAAGAGTGACTACTGGCTATTATAGTTAAAGATGGATGACTGCTTATTGATCAGTCCAAAATTCAAGAACACAATTAATCAATGAAACGTGGCACCAGAAACAACCTTAGGGTCTTTAATTGTCTCCACAAGTAAAGCCTGATAAGAAGCAACTGCCTCCTTTCTGCGAACTTTCAACCGCACTCTCTCCATCTCTTGCTCTTCTCTTTCTTTACGTTTGCGTGTTTCCCGTTCCCTTTCTTTTAATTTCTCCTGGTAACCGATGCATAAAAAGTCACAAAATGATCACCAAACATGTATAAATACACAGTTCCACCAGCAACAAGCTAATTCATTCATGGTTAACATAGGGAAAAAATTTCAATGTCATAAATTTCCATGACAGATTATGCTTACCTGTTCCTCTCTTTTAATTTTTGCAGCTCGCTCCACTTCCTCTTCTGCAGCTTTCAATTCAGATATATACTCATTAAACAAAACCTCCCTATCTTCATGCTTAACAGATTTGTATCTTGGATCATTCCTCAGACCATCTTTCACCTAAAACAACACAAATTAATGGAAAAGGAGAAAGGCTGAGTGAAAAATGAATGATAATAAATATCACATGAGAAAAAACAAGTCTTTAATGCCCCAATGTTGTATGTTGCTGTAATCCATTTAATGGAGAGAGAGAGAGTGGGAAGGGGTGCAAATGATCTATTCAACAGATTGAGAGGCTCAAGGTTCTCCTGAGAATATCTAAAAGATGGGCAACTGCAAAACAAGTCCACAAATTGAAACTTTTCAGTTGCCAGCAAATTCATTACATTTGTACGACCTACTCATCAAACCAAGAGCGCATTAACTTCTGCACCTATGGACAAGAAATATGCATGTCAAATGTCGGCTCATGGCTTTCTAGTGATGTAATTCCATATTTGCAAGTGTCAGCGATTTACAACCTTTTTTTTTTTTACCTTGGGTCTTTACAACCTTTTTTTTTCTTTCTTTTTATTTTGGGTCAACACCCAAATTTATTGAAACAGAAAACAGATGACAACAGGGTGAAAGAATTTCTAACAAAAAGTGAATGGTGTCAGAGACACAATGTCTTTTGCTGTTGAGTGGCCGTAGAGTTAGCTTTCTTCACATCCCAGGAAAACAGAATGTTTAGCCTCAAAACTCACTCCCTAGTACCATCCCATGACTTGTGCCTGACCAGAGCAAAATGGTTTCTCTCCTTACTTTTTAAAAAGAAATGAAAAAAAAGCTACTACTCATTGATATTTAATTAAAAATATCAATACAGAACACTCAAAAAGGATCTTGATATAAGTAATGAATATGCATAGAAAAGCATTTGATATTTTTTTAGAAGTTGTAAGAGAGATACGAGGGAAGAGGTTCGTGCAGGGTCACACAAGCAGCCTTTTTTTTGGGGGGGGACACTACCAGGCATTGAACCCAGGATCACTCACACACACAAACACTGTCTTTACCAGCTCATCATCTAACAAGCAGGAGACATCAGCAGCCTTTCCATTTGCATCTTGCAGAAACTTGAGCAAACTGAACTACCACTCGCTTTAAGATGTATCTCACCTTCTCAAGTCGCTAACTCCTTGAGAGTCTTGAGCCACTGTGTGGAAGTATGGTATTCCCTCTACTTATCATGCACTACCAATAAAGATCGATCAAGATATGCACAAACACAAGAAAGCGGATCTCACAGACTCCAGGGGAACTTAAGCGTACATGAAAGCAAACGCAGGCAATGGCTCCCTGCAGTTTTAGTTTGTCGAAGCTGAGTGCATCACAAGCGCAGGAAGATCAATAGCATCTACCTCATCCCCAAAATAATATAACTTGAGCATTGATTTGTGCTTCCCTAGTTAGAGGTATAGCTCCCATGCTACATCGATACTTCAATATGTGTGCGTAATCATGTCCAACACACCCAACACATGAGCAGTAACTGAGGTCTGAGAGTGTGTGTGTGTGTGTGTGTGTGTGTGTGTGTGTGTGTGTGAGATTGATGGATATCGTTGCTTTATCGAACAAGGGAAAGAGAACCACCGCTGCTTTATTGAAGAAAGACAGAACTAAAATGGCACAGGGCCGAACACAAATAGCCACCCGCTGTATAGAAGTCAAAAACAAAAAAGCAAAATGTGTAACCTTTACGGCTAGATCACAGATTTAAAGGGCTTCTTAGCCCATTAGGTACTCTAGACCCAAGAGATACATGTGCCATACGAAGGAACCACATGTTGAGCAGATAAAATCTGTAACTGCATACGAGTCCATCATGATGACTGCAAAAAGGTTTTAAGTGGGTACATATCATGTCCATAAAAGACATGATTTCACATGCCGAAGTAAAAAATCTACACAAGTCTTGTGAGTTGCTTTCATGCATGAATACATGACTAGATTTTTATTTTTATTTTTTCTATTCTGGATGATCAACTGTCTGAATAGTATAGACCACACACGCTCAATGAGTCAGATGAAAGCAGCATCAATAACACAGGCAAAGAAACCAAATTGATTGTTACTATTTTTGGAAAAATAAAGTGATTTACCTGGAGTACCAGACAGGAGAATAATACACAAGATACAACTGGACTCATTTAAAATACAGTGAAAATCAGAAAGCAGACGGCAGTCTCTTCGAATTGCAGAGTAATTTTTTTTTTTTAATGGAAGGGTCAAAATCTACCATAAGAAGCAAATAGAACTATGAATTAAGTTTCAGATTTTTGCAAAAACTATATTTCAACTGAGATCTGAACAAAGAAGGCACCTGACTCATTTAAAATACAGTGAAAATCAGAAAGCAGATGGCTGTCTCTTTGAATTGCACAGTAAATTTTTTTAATGGAAGGGTCAAATCTACCATAAGAAGCAAATAGAACTATGAATTAAGTTTCAGATTTTCACAAAAACTATATTTCAACTGAGATCTGAACAAAGAAGGCACCTACCCTGGACCAGCGGCTAGTTGTATTTATATCTTCTCTCTCTCGAAGCATGGACTTGAAACTAGAGACAGCAGCTGTACGTATTGCCTGAAGCTTTTCTTCAGCAGCCTTTTTCAGAGGAAGGACCCTGTTTGTAGATCCACAAATATATTTCAACACAACCAAGTGAAAAGAAGAAGAAGAAGAACAAGAAGAAAGAAAGAAAGAAAGAAAACTGTGTTTCTTTATATAAATGGAACCATATTGACCATTTTCTTTCTTTTTGAAAGGTACCTATATTTGACAATTAAATGCTCATCTATTAAATACGTACTTTTCATTTAACAAAAGCTCCCGCTCCTTGCGATCTAATGCCTCAAATCTTGGGTCATTGCCCCATTTTCTTTTGAACATTTGATAGTCGGTTTTGTGATCAATATCCTAATGGTTGCAACAACTGAATGATGTTAATACTGTAGTAACTGGTAAGAAACCAAGTTATTCAAAGTTCCAAACCCACATTTCTATCAGGAAATTGTCAGCAAAATCGTAAGTGGTAAAAAATTGTAATAAATAATAAGGTCATAAGATAACCTCTGAAGCTTCCTCTAACAACTGTTTGAAACCCTCTGTTGCAGCCTTCTGAGCTGCTCGTTTTTCCTTGCGCTCCTCTTCAGCTCGTGTCCGGACATAGTGTTCAAATAAGGCTCTACGAGCACTATAACCCGGAACAGCCTGCATCCAAAGGAACTCCTAATAAGAAGAGCAATGACAATGAAACTCCTTTGAACAGTACATGTCCACTCGAGACCATGGTGTGCCATAAAGGCCGTTACGTAAAGGTAATGGTAGCAACCGTTACACATTACGGCGTCATAAAGGCTGTAACGGCCGTCATGGAAAAAATGACCCATAAAGACTGATACAACCTCCGTAATGGCCCGTTATGCACACCATAAAGGCCGCAATGGTCTATTACGCACCCCATAAAGGCCATAACGGTCCATTACAGGGCCTATACAGGTTTTTCGGGTTCTTTTTTCAATTAAAAAAAAAACAATAAAAAAAAAGATACTGTAACGGCCAGTATGGCCCCTGTAACGACCGTTACAATCTGTATCGTAAAGGTAACGGCGGTGACCGTTACGGCCACTGTTACCGTTACGGAATACCTTGCTCGAGACTTCCAGGATGAACAAAATAGAAATGTGGAAACATCAATATAACCTAGTGAGGGAATTAAAATGCAAAAATATGAATAGTAAGAAAAATGGCATATCAATAGTCATCACAAGCAATGGGTAGCAATAAAAGATCAGGACATCAAATTGTGAAATGACCAGCATTAAAGATGGTATAATCTTTAAATCAAAGGAGCCCAATTGCTTTGTGGCTTCTAAGGAAATACATGTGAACCTTCTTCCCAAGTAATTGCCTACATCGGGAACTTGTATTGAAAAACTTCTGCCCTGATAGTCATCGTGTACTTCTTTTCTCTATATTTGTAAGGCTTATGAAATTTCCATCTTTTGGAGTGGGGGTAAAGTTTGCAGTCCTTATGATGAGGGAGGAGCTCGCATAAGAGAATTGGAAGGTATGAACCTGTCTCTTTTAGGAAAATGGTGGTGGCGCTTTGGGATGGAGAGAGGTTATCGCAAGCACACGTGTGCCTCAAAGGAGGGTGGTGAACTAAGGATTCCTCGCTATATAGAGCATCAGCGGTGTGGAAAGGGGTATACAGGGTGAAAGCCAAATTCAAGGAAGGTGTGGGCTTTGTCTGTGGGAATGGGGAGAAGATTCTCTTTTGGGAAGATGTTTGGAGGGGTGATTTACCCTTACATATCAGATTTCCATTGATGGCTCGTCTTGTGCCGGATCGTAATATAATGGTTGCTAGATGCTACTCTATTTGTGGAGGATCTGTGGTTTGGACTTTGTTGTGTCGTCAAAATCTCTGGGATGACAAAGTGGCCAAATTTATCTCTCTTCTAGAGTATTTGCATCTATGTTGCCAGTGAAATGAGGAGAGCGACAAGATGGTGTGGGTTAGAGATAAATCAGGCTAGTATGTTCGATCGTTCTACTCCATGCTTCAAAGGAGGGAATGAAGAATGCTCAAACTAGCCACGTGTGGGTTTTTTTTTTTTTTAAGACCAGGAATATTATTAGGCAAAATCCAAAAGAAGAAAAAAGGCAAAACAAATAACAAAAAATACAAACAAAGAAAAAAAAAAAAAAAAAAGAGCTCCAAAGCTCAAAACCCAACCCCCAGGAAATCAAGGAGCCCACTCCTTGATGAATTGAAAGACTTTACAAAGAACCCCCCAGATAGACCCTTTCTTATCATCAAAACAACAGTTATTTCTCTCTAGCCAGATGCCCCAAAGGGCAGCAAGTAAAACCTTCCTCCACCCCCATTGTCCCAAGACCTAAGATGCCCATCGATAGAATAGGGCACAACCCAAGAAACTTCCGCTTGCGGCAGGATTCCATCCCACACAGTGGAGGCAAAGGAGCAAGGTGTCCCGTAGCGGTATCGGTGGGCGTAACGGTGCCCACCGTTTCCGATACGGATACGGGCTGTATCGGCCGATACGCCCCCCATAACGGTCCAATTTTTTTATTTTTTTTTTGCTAAAAAATTCTTAAAAAAATATGGATTAAATCCAAAAAATTCAAAACATCCCAAATATACATTCATTTATAATTTTGAACATGTTTATGGTGGTGAAGCGGTCTACTCTTTGCTGAAAAAGATGTATTGGGCTGTCTGATGAATTTATGAAGCTGATAACCTGGAATTAACTGCAAAACTTATAAATTCAAATTTCTAACTGTCTATTATAAGTAACACATATTATCCAACCTTTAAACCAGAATTTTTTTTTGAAAAAAATGATTTTCCCTAATTTTTAAAATTATTCCGAAATTAAAAAAATACAAAAAAAAAATAACAAACCGTGTGCATAATCTGTAAAATGAACATGATTATATTCTATTATAAGTAACACATACTATCCAACCTTTAAACACATATTAGAAGATGCACATATCGGTTGTATCGCGGAATGTATCGCACTTTTTGGGAAACATGGGGAAAACATTGGGAAATTGATTGAATTTTTCAATGAAACTTCAGGGATTGCTAAAATGGACCTCAATACACACATTTAAATCATAATATGTATAAAAAAAAAAAAGTCCACATAATGGAGTTCCTTTGTAAAAGGATCCTAAGCTATGCGCTATCTGACTGAATTGATGCAACTATTGTTTAAATTGATTCCATAATATATACAAATTTAACTAGACATTAATGTAAACACAACCAATGCATTGACAAAGTAAAACAAGCAAGAGAGTTGAGAAATATTCTAGTTTTGACTGAATGAGTATCCTTCAAATGCAGTTTTGACTATTGAACTTCAACGCAATGCAAGCTATCTTATATGGCCTAGATCTATATGAGGATTCAATAAGATCTAGAAAATGGCTAACTGGACTCAACAAACTATGACCCATACGCAGCGTCGGAACGCGGGTCGAGCTGCGCGGTCAGCTCGCCGGGGGTGCAGGGGCGGCGCGCCCCTGCCCGGGGTTCGGGGCGGAGCGCCCGAAAGCCCAACGGTTTTTTTTTCTTTAAAGAGGAGAAGCTTTTTTAAGCCCCCCGTAACGGCCGTTACGGGTCAAAATTTTAAGGGTCCCCGTTTTGGACCCCGTATCGCGTAACGGCGTCAGCCGTTTCCGTTACGTATCGGCCGATACGTAACCGTTTTGGCACACCTTGCAAAGGAGTAATGGAGAAGAAGGTGATTCATTGGTTTTGAATCAGTGAGACAGAGGAGGCAAACATTCGGGAGATTAAGGCCTCTCTTCTGAAGGTTGTCAATTGTGAATATGCAATTCCTGCCCGCCAACTAGGCAAAAGCCACAATCTTCGGGGAGGACCCATATGACGCCCTTTCTACCACCTTCATGCCGCAAGTTTATACATTCATGTGCGATCAGATCACTACTCAAAACCTGCTTGCCAACAACAAACGCACCTTGAATAAGGTAACTTTTAAGAAAACCATTCCAAACCTGAATGTACTAAAAACTTGTACAGACTCCTGATAATGCTAATGGGTTTGAAACCCCTTACGCAATCAGCACCTTCTTTCTTCAGGATAATGGCTATAAAGGAATTACCCAACTCTATCAATAATCGGCTACCCTCGAGGAATTCAGCTATCAAACCAATCATGTCCCCCTTTACCATTTCCCAAAAAGACTTGGAAAAAAGCCATAGGAAAACCATCCGGCTCGAGCTTTGTCTCTACCCAATGCATCCACCACAACCTTCACTTCTTCCTCCGAAATCAGCCTCCCAAGAAAATAAGTCTCCATAAAAAATCCCATTAAACAGAAATTCCATTAAACAGTATGTTGTCAAGCCATGACTCTCTCAATAGGAGGTGCTTGTAGAACTGGACAATCGAATCGCAATTCTGGCCTTTATCATCAATTCTTATACCGTCCAACGACATGTTGTGGATCTGGTTGGATCTTGCCTAGGCACTAGCTATATCATGAAAGAACTGTGTTAGCTCCAGACCTTTGTCTCCATTCAATTTCTTCCTCCTTTAGCCAATTACTATAATCGATCGATAATTCAGCCCTTTCAGCTTTCTCTTCCTTCAATAGCTCTCGACCCTCTCCCTTTATATCCAAAATCTGAATATCCCTAAGAATAATACCCACTTCTAATTCTTGCTTCCCAAATACCTCTCTTCCACCCATTGATATTTTCTTAGAGCATTTTGAGCTTCTAGAATAATTTGAACCCCACAAAACCTTCCACCACAAAGGAAGACCACCATCCCTCACCAACTCATGAAAACCTTCTACTTCAAGCCAAAGTACCTTAAACCTAAAAGGTCTAGGGCCCCAATTATTTTCAACAATCTCCAATTAAACTGAATAATGATCAGAGACAACCACCTTTGCTACAACAAGGGGTACCTTTCCACCCAAGAAGATGACACCAAAAATTTGTTAAGCTTTCACATTGCAACCCTTTCTTCAGTCGTGGTCCACATGAACTTGACATCGCCCATTGGTATGTCCACAAGCTCATTTCTGAACATCCATTCGGAGAAATCTCTCATGCTTCACATAATGCGATCTCCATTCAACTTCTCAAAAGTGAAAACCGGAAACATTAAAGTCTCCCCAAACACACCACGGCAGTTGCCATCTAGCATGGAATGAGTCCAACTCGTCCCAAAACAGTGGCCTCAACGTTGGCTGATTCGGGCCCTACACCCAGATTAACTCTTCTCCTCTTGAAACCTAACAGTCTCATCTTTCGACTTTTATGCAATGGACTATCATAAAGTCAGTCCCCTCTAGCCAACATTTTTTCACCTCCCCATCATTCTCCATCTGAATTGACATGTATCTTTTATTCAGCCCCCCAACCATTATTGGCAAGCTCTAAATTCCCCCAACGCATCTCAATCGACTCTTCCGCCTCGTTGCTGAGATATCATCACTTGCTAGGGTCCCCACCAAACACTTCTCCAAGTATCTCTGTGTTCCTTCCTACTAGGCCACCAATCTATCCAAATTCACCTTCACTGTTTTTCATTCAACTCACCCCGCGAGCCCACTCCACCCATCTAATTTTAAAACCATATCTTTACATGATGTCGACTTCCACTTGTTTCCTTTCGTAAGTTTAAACACCTCGCGTCAAGAGCCAATCTTAGGGTACCTATAATCTAAGGTTGTTTCTATCTCTTGACTTTGCATCTAGTTCTAAAACCATATCTTTACATGATGTCAACTTCCACTTATTCTGTCGTTCACACAACCAGAACCTTCTATCGCTTCTTTAGACTCAAACAACACAAATGAAAACCTTCATCTTTCTTATCTTCTTCTCAATTGCAATATGATGATCCCCAATCACTCATGCTTCCCTGAACAAGCTAACTAGTACCCTCCTTCCATCATTGGCCTTCTTGTGACGCTTCTTCCACCACCCCACCTCTCACAATTCATCTTCCCTACCATGTCACCTCTCCCAGTGCTTCTAACCTTGCCTCTCCCAACACCTCCAGACACCACCTAAGCATAAATCCATCATCAAAGCCATTAGATTACTTGTTGCATATGTAGACAACCATAACATCAGATGGAGATTTTTCCAGATTTCTCTTCTTCTTTTTTTTTTTTTTGAAAGGTGATTTTTCCAGATTTCTCAACACCTGATATGAAGGAGGTTCTCTTATCCTTCATCATATCTATATATATAAGGTATCTTTACACTTATATGCCAGCTTGTTGAATTTTCCATGGCTAACACTTTCATAGTCATGGTAGACAGCAGTATACATGCCAGCATCTAAGTTATAAAGCTAAACCCATAGGTTCAAGCTCATCATTAGTTGTATAGAACCTACAGGTCTTTCTTTTCAGGTAGAACCAAAAGATATCTCAACCAGTTGAATAGACATTTTAAAGATTGCGCCTCATGGTTACAGTCCAATCCACAATTGTACGCATTGTAGAGTTCTTAGTCAAATTGCATATTTGAACCCCAGAGGTTGCTCTCATGATGGGTGCCATTCCAATTACTGAAAAAACTTCGAACTGTTATTCTTCTAAAGGGTGAAGGCACATGTGATTAATTCAGACATTCAACATATTTAGGGGCGACACTTATGAACCTCTTTCCTCAGTTTCTCAAGATGAAATGAAAAAGAAATTGACCGTCAGTGTATGATCTTCCGAGAATGAGAGGGTTTTGGGGGAGAGAGAGAGAGAGAGAGAGAGAGAGAGATGTGTTTAAACAAAAATATAGAGTTTTATGGTTTAACGAAATTAGCATTTCTCTACGATATTTTGTTAGAAAGCTTTAATGAGATTTAAGTTTATTTGTTGCAAAAAGAAAATTAGGTTCATTATCATGAAAAAAAAACTCATTATCGAAGCACAATTTGCAATACTGGCCTAAGTATTTGAAAATTCAATCCTATTCCTCTGAAGAATATGTTAAATCCATTGGCTAGATTAAAAACATTTATTAGGTTTCAGTTAAAGTATCATTCCTAAACTAAGTATGCAACTTCTAGTCACCCATATTATTGTAATTCGATCTAGTTGCAGTCCCATCAGAAGAACCCATAATGTTGCAGTAATTTCCATTAACAATATAAGTTAATAGTTATCATCCTTTAACTCCACATGATAGTGCTTGTGCCAGCTGCTCCCCAACCAGGGTAAGGAATGTTAGGTCCGCAGCCAGTTGTCTGACTTTCGCTAAGCAATCATGAGAATTCATATTTAAATAGGATCCTGTAAAGCCAGCAGAAAATATAGTTGGAACAAGGATCTGGCGATGGTGATGAATATCAGTAGATCAATTTAGCTCACTAATATCAAAATAAGTTCACAATCGTCTGCAATTGTTACTATAGCAGATATTAATACCAATACGACTCAAGGACGAGGAAAATGAGCAAAATATTTATCAACTACCATCTTCAAAAGATTACAAATAAAGGCCTCAAAGTAAGGTCATTTTCACCATATTTACCATCAAACATGAGAGAGAGAGAGAGAGAGAGAGAGAGAGAGAGAGAGAGAGATTGTACAATTCCACTGTTGTTGCAATAGATAGCATAACTATTCTAGACATCGTCAAGCACAAGATTGGTGGGAGAGAGAGAGAGAGAGAGAGAGAGAGAGAAAGCATCAAAAATTCTGTTGCTGTGTTAGATAGCATCACCCTTCCTAGAAATCGTCCAAGTGCAAGATGAAGAAAGTAATAAGGTGAATAAGAACTGAACTACCTTCCATACATAGCAGATATTAATTCCAATATGACTTAAGGAAGAGGAAAATGAACAATATTCATCAACTAAAATCTTCAAAAGATTGAAAATAAAGGCCTCAAAGTCAGGTCATTTTCACCATCTTTACCATCAAACACACGAGGTGGATTGGACAATTCCACTGTTGCTTGCTGCCATAGATAGCCTAACTATTTCTAGACTTCGTCAAGCGTAAGATTTTTTTTTTTTTTTTTTTTAGATAGCATACTCTTCCTAGAAATCCTCAAGTGCAAGATTAGTGGAAAAAGTAATAAGGTGAATGAGAACTGAACCACCTTCGATACATAGCAGGAAGGGAGAAACTTGAGGGCTATTATAGGCAGGAACGGAGAAAACTCAGGAATATTGCAGCTATTTTTTGAGTCCTAAAAGTTACATTTTTGTGGCCCATTTAAGGAAAGATACCTTATACTTTCTGCACTCTTAGCTTTGATAGTATGGTTTTTGTCACTATATGAGAGGTGTCCTCCTAGAAGGGTTTCCACTTTATCCTTCAATACCCTAACACGTTGCAGCTGAGTGAAGAACCCTCAATGTCACTTCCAATAACCCAATAACTGATTATATGGTGCTTGCATTTCAACCAAGAAACATCTCGTCCCTTTCACCAAAATCATGTCTTCTCTATTTTACATGCACTCCAAGGTTCACAACCATCCTTGCCAGGATTTGCCATGATATGCATCTGCTTCAAACTGACAGAATTGGCATGCACATAGCATATTTCAAAAATTAACAGGAACAATATCACACTAAATGGAACAGATACAATTTCTCCCAATTGCCATGCCAGAGGAATTATCCCAAGCATCATGCAAAACATTTAAATTACTTGGTGATAGGGACCAGACAACTGTAAGTCAGCAAACTTATCCATCCATCACGCTAACTTCAGCCAAAACTACAAACACATCACTTGACATTCATGACGAAAGCTTATTCATGATTATGACAAACGAGAGCAAGAGGGTGGTAGCATCTAGAAAATGGAACCGGCAGAGAACAAGAAAAATAAAGACAAGAAATCCATCCCGTCTCAAGTGATCATAACATATGGGTCCAACAAACCTGTTCAATGGAGTTCCAGTTGTACGAAAGGCCCAAAATTCCCGTACAAAGTAATTCATAACCTTTAGACTCAACAAACCTTAAAGCGGGGGTCAAATAATATCTTCGGCAGTTCCTTTTCCCACTTTGAGAACGGTGCCACTCCTCGTTCTTTAAGCATCTCCTGTGGAATTGAAAACACATAACAAAATTGCATTATGTATATTTAGATTCTAAATATAAAATAAAAAATTAATAATAATTATAAGGAAGCCTACAAGATATGAATTACTGATGCCAAATGTCAAATTTCGCTGATCTAAGTTTCATATCAAACTTAAAGAGTATCTTGAACTAGGGAATATTCACAGTTCGGAACAACTTACGGGTGCGATTCCAGTTCAAAGTAATATTTTTTTCAGCCACAGTAAAACTTCATAGATATAGAAAATAAGGTACATCACCCAACTTGCTTGAAGGGGGGTTCAAGAGAACCCCAAATGACAACAGTTCAAAATAATATGATTCTACCTGTTTTTGCACTCAAAAGCGAAATAAATAAAGCCAAAATCCTACTTGAAACAACATTAGCCTGAGTGCACTTCATGGACGAATCTTATAGAAAAAGTAAGAAGCAATCAAAGGTTACCTTGAACTGGATAATACACTCCTCCTTAGTGGGTCCACTGTCCACATCATCTGAATCAGATGAGGAATCTGACATGTTTACATCCCCGTTAGCATCTTTCAGTTTGTCTTTGCTATTTTCACTCTGCTGGCCCTTTGTTGTAGCCTCAACTGATTTTGGGCCATTTAAATCTGGCATGGAAGGTGCAGATGAAACCGGAAGAGGTGACGAAGCAGCAGGAGCACCCGCATCCTGTAGCTTTTTTTTAATCAAATCCAAAGCGGATGA
This sequence comes from Liriodendron chinense, assembly GCA_003013855.2. Lineage (NCBI taxonomy): Eukaryota > Viridiplantae > Streptophyta > Magnoliopsida > Magnoliales > Magnoliaceae > Liriodendron > Liriodendron chinense. Next base: position 3,770,847 of record PVNU02002146.1, read on the forward strand.
AGGCACTGGACCGCCTGAAGTTCTAAGAGCTATGGCATCACGACCACCTGTGTTAACGGAAGGAGCACTCAAACTGACAGGAGCAGATCCTTTATCTGCAAGTACACTAGCATTTTGTACTGAAGCTGCATTTGCCTTTAAAGATTCGCTTTCCTGTTTCTTTCTCATTTCTGCAACCTCCAATGGCACTTGCCAGCTACTTACCTGAATAGGGAAAAATCATGCAAAAGCTGTCAAAGGTCATCAACAAACCACATCAAAAATTAAAAGGCAGACCAAGTTGCTAAGACGATCATAAAAAATTACCATTTAAATTAAATATGAGTAATTCCCTCTAAAAGCTTAGTGGTGGTAGCCAGGTTTTTAAATTGCTAATCAGGTTTATGACAGGCATTGCAGACATGCAAAAGTGATGGAATAAGGAGTTTAAACTAATTATAAGAATTGAAGTTTTCCAGAATACTCCATGTCCCACAACAATAATAGAATCAGATATTCATGCATATTAGGTAACTTTAGATAAGGAAAGTAACCACATAAACAGTCTCAGAATCTTCTTCTTTTTTATCAGATAAAGTAGTCTCATATTAATCTAGGCGGCTGTTCTGTGCAAGTTTGAGATGAAGTGGGTTGCTCTAGCTGTGGTCATAGAGGTCATTTAATCCTGCATGACAACAATTTCGGGGACTCATGGGTTGAATCCCTTTGCAAATGATCCTGTATGCAGCTTTCGACCATATAGTTGTAGTACAACAGCAGAATATTCTAATGTAAAGCAAGGCCGAGGCCTGTGAATTTGACAATCAAGAACCTGTTTAGTTCTATTTTCTCTTTGGCTAATGTTCAGAAGGAATTCAGTGGAATTACTTGACAAATGTTACAGCCAAAATGGAGGGAGGTGCTTCAATGCAGAAGAAGTGCTCCTAAGATCACGGCCAATTGGAAAGCTCCACCATTTGGTCACATTAAGGTGAGTTTTGATGGGATTTCTTGGGGTAATCTGGGGCCATCCAGCATGGGATGTATAATCCGCAATTGAAATGGTAGTTTGACTGTCGCGTTCTCAAGGCCTATTGGAATAATGGATTCCAATTGCGAAAGCTGCAGTGTTGCTCCAAGCTTATAAAATAGCTAAGAAATTGCTTCTGGCCCTATTCCTTTCAAGGATGTCTTACAGCACAATATCTCGGGCCAATGAATAGGCTTCAAAGACTCCCAACATTCCATCATTCAGCCCATTTTTATCGTACTTCGTGTGACAGCTGTCACAGCCAATCTGACTTGACACTTAGAGGTGATAAAAGCTTACAAAAGAAAACCCTAAAGGCCTCTCCAGCAGCTGTCTAAGTTGTGCGAACTGGACTCTGTTTTAGAGGGGGGGGAAATTACTAATATAACTATATAATATAGCTTCTGCAAGAGCCTCTGTAATAGAGGCGTCAGCTTTAGGCTGATGTCATCATGACATCAACAACAGTTTCGGCCCTCCAAACTTGGACCATGTTCTCCATTTGCTGCTATTGAGAGTTTCATTGTTGAATATAATGGGCCCACTTCTGATTCCCAGTGCTTCCCACAGTTTGATGCTCGGTTCTGTGTAGGGCTGTACATCGAGCTGAGTCGAGTCGAGGTGGGCCAAGCTTGGCTTGACTCGTCTGTGCTCTCCTCAAGTTCGAGCTCGAGCTCGAGCTCACCCTTGAGCTTACCATTGGAGCTTGCCTTGTTTGCTAAAACTTTCGAGGCGAGCTCGAGGCGAACTAGTAGATTGAGTCGAGGCGAGCTTACCTCGAGTCGAGTCGAGCTTGCTCCCACCTCAATTTATTATATTTTTTACTACAAAATACAAATTAAAAGTCAACAACATTAAGTTCGAGAAGTCACACATATATTAGGGGAGAATAGTATTTCTACAAGTGGGACCCCACCATTAAAATGACCTAGTTTTGATCGGTTTTTTCTTTGGCCAAGTCACACATGCATTGAATGCAGACCACTAGTAATATTTTATGAACCATAATTAACACAGTACATGCATAGCTCACCATGTCAATGGATTGCCCTAATTATTGTGTGGACCATCTTCATGATGAGGCCCAGCTGATTCATGGATCAGATGCACCACCTCCCTCGTAAAACTGCAATCAATAGCTGCATATGGTGTTTGGTCTAACCATAGCCCTTGTTTTGTAGATATTTATGGTGTGTGGTCTCACCGTAGCACCTGTGTTTGTGTAGCGTGTAAAACACACCACCACTGTGTGCTCACCATGTTTTGTACTTGAAATTACTCAATCCATTAGATATGCTCAACAAGGAATGTTCTTATCTGAACAAAATAATAGGATTAAAAAAACCCCAACATGTGGGGTTTTTATATGTCCTAAGCTTGGACCCCAATGTTTGTGTGGGGGAGGGGGGAGAGAGAACCAAGAAATAGGAAGATTAGAGTTTTTTTTAAAAAAAAAACAAATATCTATATGAAACGAGTCAAGCTTGAATCGAGTCGAGTGACCCAATGGTCGAACTTGACTCGATTTCTGACTCGAGCTCCTAAATGAAGCTTGGCTTGACTTGTTCTACTGAGTTGAGTTGAGCCGAGGCGAGCTTTTTCGAGTCGAGTCGATCAAGTTTCTCGAGCTGACTCGGCTCATGACCAGCCCTAGTTCTGTGCATGAGTCTTCTTCATCTTTTCGTATTCAAATCTGCATTAATAGCCTTATACCAGCCACCGATGACACATCACTACATCAAAATTTCAGTGGCTCCACACCAACATGTGCTTGCATCCAAGTTGACACAGGCACCAACCTGTGTCCCAAGCTCCATAAATCTTATATAGCATAGTAAGTTATGATACTTTGCTTCTGTTAAAACTTAAAAACTCCTGCAAGCAATCTTGGTTGGCATAAACACTCATGATAACTCAACACAGCTTTCTTTGAAGCATAATTAAAGCATATTAATGGAAGGAAATTCTATTCTCCATCTATGTATCTGCAGTGAAATTTTTAAAGATATAAAATTCCTCTTCCGTAAAATAAGGAAACAATAATAAGGATAATGTAATCTTTCAAAATAATAATAATAATAATAATAAGGCTAATGTAAATTAGATGCAACAAAACAGCCAGAATTTAAGATACCTTGTTCCTGGTGTTGTAATAGTACTTTTTGCCATCATTTGTGGTGACTAATACCCAATCTGTACCAGCTAACTTTTCCCTGAGCAAGCAAAGACAAGATACAATTAAGAAACAAAACAATGCAAGGTTTCCCTCTGTCATAGCATATGTCGCAATAGGAAGAGAAATGACAACCAAAAGAAACAGTAACGACAATTTCCCATTCATGGAGGAGAATATACAGAAAAAGAAACTGAGCAATGGAAGTTTTTATCACCTGTGTCTGAAGAATGCATTCACAGAGAATCATGCACACCACAAACATGGCATTGGTTGAAGCTTAGCCCAAGAAAATGCCCAAAGAGAGCTGTTTTATTGTTGTGCTGATTTATCATGTTCTTTTACTTTATTGCGGGTAAAAAGTTAAGACTTCAACCCTTGTGTCCTCGTGTTCAAGCTGCTAGTAGTCTAGTACACATTACAGAACAGGACCATTTTAAAGGAAAAGGTCTTCCCAATACAAGGGTAGGCAGAGAATTACTTGTGTGCTCTATCCATTTAAGATGATGAGATTGGCATGATACTGGAAGCACAAAATGACAGAGTACATAGTTCAGAATGAGAGCCTTTTTTTAAATGATAACCATGAATTTAATATAGAGGTTGTATGCTTCTATAAATTCTGAAATACAGAGGTAGAAGAATTGTAACAACAGAGAGTAACACCTATGATAGACGCTAGATAGATGATCATCATCATCTAAGCCTCATCCCAACTAATTGGGATCAGCCACACATCCTATTTCCCCAATCAACTCTCTAAGGACCACATCCTCAATTAAACCATAAGTCATCAAATCTTTTCATACAAACTCCATCCACGTCCTTTTGGGCCTTCCCCCTTACCCTTTTAGAGCCTTTAACTTGAACCATTTCACTCCTAACCAATGCAGTTCTTGGTCACTGTTGCACATGGCCAAACCATCCAAGCCTACTCTACCTCATCATATTACCTATAGGATATTGATAGTTGTATCTGTTTAAAAAAAAAAAGGCCACTGGTGAATATAAGACTCCTTTCAGAAGTGGCATCCCCTTCATCTGTTTTTGTCTTTGTACTTGCATGTATGTGTATGTACATAGACATATATAATTGTATGTATATGTATATATGCATGTATGTAATATGTATGTATGTATGGAAATGGACAAAATAGAGAAAATGATATCACTTCCTCACTAGTGTCTTTTTCCATGGATACAAAATCACCTCGCTAATATAAATATAATATATATATATATATATATATATATATATATATATATATATATATATATAAGAGAGCGAGAGAGAGAGGGAGAGAGAGGATCGATGCATATGGGCAGCTAGTTGTAAAACTTTTGCCAAACATACAATGAGATTTCCTGTTTGAATATGAACAGTAGAAAAGATTCAGAAAGGTGACCCAAATTGCTGAAACAAGGTTCTGATGATGATGATGTAGACACAACCAACACACATATCTAATCATATCTGAATTTATATGGTACTGTCATCTATTTCAAACAGTCTCTGTCCAATACTGTGTCAACGTCACAAGGTAAAGACTTGGGCATTATTACTAGTGCTGGTTTCTCGTAAAGTTAATAGAGGCCTGCTTTGATCCTTCAAATAACTTCTTGTTACCAGGCAGCCATCAACATATGCCTTGTCGGGGTGCACAAAGATCAATGACGATGTAAGAGATTTGCTTGCTAAGAGTACTTATACCAACTTTGCATTGGGCAATCTATGCACTTCTTGTAAATTTTTCTTCTCATCAACAATTTAGTTACTTGTCAAAAATAAAAATACCAGATGTACCTGTGTATCCAAGAAGTACATATATCTAGACAACTCTTTTTTTTTTCTTTTTCTTTTTTTGGGATAACGACGTAGGTAGTCAATTCCTAACTTCTAACATTTTACAATTTGATATACCTACTCATGCATGCAGATTTCTTATCAAGAATCAAAATCTTATTAGAAAGCGTTATTCATGTATGTGGATAATCATGTCCTAGCTTGTAACATTTATAACTAACATGTCAAGCACCAAATCAGTGTTGGATGCAGGAAGCCTTCATGGCTGTGCCCATCGAAAATTATTCACAGAAAAATATTAAAAGATTTTTTTTTCTTTTTTTTTTATGTTGTGTAGAAGGGGAAGTAGTGTGCACCATCCAAGGTTGTATCAAGTGCAATGCATGACTTCCTACAATAATCGACCCGAAGGACATCAAGTTCATATTTGATTATCCATATAAATGAAACATAAGTACCACATGCAATACCAGGAACCATCAACATCATCACCAAAACCCTATTGCCATTAATTGGATTCGGCTGCATGAACCCTATTCCACCATTCCACTCTATCAAGGACCATATCATCAGTTAAAACATAGGTCATCAAATCTTTTCTTACTATCCTCCACCCATGTCCTTTTAGGCCTGGCCCCTTACCATTTTAAAGCCTTCAACTTGAACCAACTCACTCCTAACCAATGTAGTTCCTGGTCACCATTGCACATGGCCAAACCATCTAAGTCCACTTTCCCTATTGGTGCTGCACTTAATTCCCTCAAAAATGCATTCATTCCTGAGTTTATCCTTCCTCATCCTGCCACTTATCCATCTCAACATCCTCATTCCAACTACACTATCCTGTGAACACGTTGTTCCTTGACTGTCAAATATTCCATACAGCATGACTGATCTCTTTTTTCTTTTTCTTTTCTTTTCTTTTTTTTTTCTTTTTTTTTTTTTTTTTTTTTGAAGGATAGCATGACTGGTCTTTTAGCTATCTTATAAAATCCCCCCTTTATTTTGATTGGCATCCAGCAATCACATAAAACTCCAGAAGCACTCCACTGCATCCACCCAGCACTAATTCTAGAAGCAACATCCTTCTCAATCTCTCCGCTCTTGTGAATTATCAACCCATGATATAAAAAATGGGCATTTTTAGGTACTTCATGGTCAGCGGTCTTCACTGATTCCTCGTTTGCACCGTTATTGTTACTAAATTGGATTTCATATACTCTATTTTAGTCCAACAGATTTTAAAACCTTCAGATTCTGAAGTATCTATCCATAGATTTGAAAACAATACCAGGAACAAATTTTAGTAAACATTAAAGATATGAAGAAGAAATATACTTGGTAACAAAGTAATAACATAGGAAATGAAGAAAAGAACCAATTGAAAATAGTCCAATGGTTAATCTCCTTTTAAATTACTGCACGAAACCAGGAAAAGAAAGGTCGATTAACAGATCTAGGGACATCAGTAGAAGCACAAAGCACATACGACGAAACAGGAGTTGACTGAGTTGTGACTTTGTCTGGCTGCAAAGAACACAAGAAAAAACCATTCACTACAGTCATTATCAGAAGTAATATAATGAAGCTAGCAGTACTTAAAAATAGTAAGTCTAGGTCCCAACCTCTCCCTTGAAACCAGCAGGCTTTTCATACGTTGATTCTCCCGAGAGAGCATTATAGTAGTATACAGCTCCTGTTTCAGTCTTGTGTGCTGTCCATGTATCGGCATCTTCTTTCTTTGCAGTGTCTCCATCCTTGTTGGTAAGGTCATTAGCTTGTTTATTCTGGTCTGCACGCCACCAATTAAGATTAATCAACATAATAAACTGTCAATCTATTAGGATTCGTGATAATTGGACTTGAAAAATCAGTTCAAACATGCCTATGCCCGGTGGAGGTGATTGTGGCCCGCTTGAAGGCTGACCAGCTCCAACAATGGCTGGAGATGTTCCTCCAGGAGGTCCGATGGGTGAAACGCCAGGAGGTTGCGAATCAGGTAAAGGTACAGAAGGAAGAGGCATACCACGTATTTGCATTGGAAAGGGGCCGGGAAGGGAACCAGGATAAGGTATGAATGGGGGGCGCTGCAAAACACCCATTTGAGGAGGATGCAACCAAAGTGCCTGAGGTGGTGGAGTCATAGCAGGTAGAGAAGGATAAGGTGGATAGATTTGCTGCTGAACATTTTGCACAAGTGTCGATGCAGTTGAATTCGGGGGGAAAGATGCAGGAGATGGCATTGGTCTAAGAGATGCAGAAGAATCCATGACGGCTGGCCGGACAGTATTAGCATTACCAGATGATAATAGTGCAGATGAAGGCATCCCTGGGGGCCCAGGTGTTCCAGGAGTTCCCGGCATTCCAGGGGGCCCAGGAAATGAAGGGGCAGTCTGCACCCACATAGATGATGATGGATACATATTTGGAGGTACAGGGGAAATCATAGAAGAACTTGAGGAAGTATGGGCAGGCAATACAATAGACTGAGTACTAGATGATGTTGGAGGGGCAGTGCCAGCTTCAGGTGCAACAGCAGCCGAGGTATTCTGCAATCATTCAAAGAATCAAATCATTTATTGTGTCTTATTGAATGCACAATCGAATTGAATTGCAATAACTAGTTCAATTAAGTGAATCTAATCAAGTTTAATTACCTAAGTATCCATAATGAGAGACTAGGCTCCAAAATGCATTTATATTTCTCTGAAGTTGCTTTGCAATGAAATCTATTAGCCATCTGAGGGCTACTTCCTCATCATGAATACTAAGGAATCTGATTACAAGTTGATAGTTTCCTCTTGGGAATCGATACCAAGACCTCAGTGTTGAAACGAGGTTATCTTCACTCAGTCTACCACTGTCCCTAAGGTGTGCATGTGTGTACTAACAGTGGGCTGTGTGTACTAACCTTTAAAAAAAAAAAATCAACAGGACATTGAAATACCCACTTAGGAATAAAGGAATAGTGTGTAATAAAACATACAGAGTTGGAAGACAAATTTTTCGGTGAAGCTTCAGCTGTGGCAGATAACTGTGAGCTCCCGCTAAAAGAAAAGCCTGCGGCAATTGATGAGTGTCCTCTTGGAACTGGGAAAGGAGGCTGCAATGGAGCTGCCATATTTTGGGGAAATTTTCCAGGAATAAATTGATTAGTGTGTCCAGATTGCCCAGGTGCCGGAGGTTGCAAGGATGCTGCAGTTGTTGGGGTAAGCTTTCCCCCTTGTGAGTTACCTGGAGCGGTAGCCTGGAATGCAATAGAAATGAAGATTACAGAGAATACCAACTCTAGTGGAAATATTTGAAGTTGCAGAAATATCAGAAATCCGACCTTCCATGAAAAAGCACATGAGCCTTACAGTGCTAGATTGAGGCTGCTGACTGCTTGCAGCACCAACATTAGCTTGTGACACGATATTGTATGAAAATGATGGTCCAGTTGCTGATGATTGACCAGGGACTGGGGGTTGAAGAGCTGCTGCAGAAGCGGGTGGATTTAACTTTAACACCTGCGTGAGAATAATCATTATCACCACCTTTTTTTCTATCAGCAGCCATTATCATCGTCATTATGGCCTTCTCCCAACTATTTGGGGTCAGCTTTAGAATCGTTTTATTCAAATAAAATTGTGAGAAGAAGAAATCAACAAAAAAAACTATATATATGAGTAGAAAAAAATAACCTGAGGACTAGCTGGAGTAGATGGAGATTGTTGGGAACTTCCTGATGCAGTGTTAGTCTTGGGCATCACACCGTAAGAGAAGGAAGGCACAGGGACTGCAAAGCCTGGATTGGTGGCAAATTTTGCTCGAACAGATTCTTGCGATGGCTCCGTTGTAGTGTCAGTGGGACCTCCAGGAGTTGGGGGGCCTGCAGGCGGAGCCGAGGGACCAGTAACTGGAGTTTGAGGACCAACAGGTGGTCCTGAAATCAGTGCTTGAGGGGTAGCTCCAGGAGCCGGCAAGGACATGGTTTATCTGATGCAGCATGTGATAAGGCTAAGGTAAAAAGACAATCCATGAATGTGATCCTTTATATATATATATATATATATATATATATATATATATATAACAAGTAAAGGTAATAATTTCCAGTTCAATGGTGGTTAGTGATGCCCAAGATGTCCTGAATAGTCAAGATAATTGTTAGAACTTGGAAGCGTAGCAGTATAGCACAACTGCAAGAATTACAAGAAATTCCAATTTCACAAACATATGGATGCCCATTATCAGAACACAACATCAACAAACAGGGTTATGAACTTCACATGTGCATCTCAGAGTACAGACAAATTTGATTGGTCATCAGTTTGAAACATCTCTTCAAAACATGAAATCACGGGTGAATAGAAAGACAAATGAAAAAAACGTTAATAAAAATGCAGATTGTACCAAGCTAAATATTTTTTTTGAAAGATGACAAAAATATATTAAAGGAAAGCTCGCGAAAGGAGCAAAGAATACACCACCCACAAAACAACAACCAAACACTCCAAACCCTTACACCCAAGCTTCTAAGAAACCGGAAATTCGTTTAACAATCACTTCCACAGAAGGCTGAAATTTTTTGAAACAATAATCATTCCTGGCTCTCCATATGGCCCAGAATGCGGCTGAGATGAGAAGCCTCCAAGAATCTTTTCATGTCTTCCCTACTCCCCCCTGCCACGCCCACAAAAGATCTTTCACTGTTTCCGGCATCACCCAGCATACTTGGAACATCGAAAAGAAGTGACACCACACCTTCACAGCCATTGGACAATGTAACATCAGATGGTCTATAGTTTCTTCATTGGACATACACACATAGCAAATGTTAGGGAGAATCATCCCTCTTTTATGAAGGTTGTCTATTGTAAGAATTCTCTTTCACCCAACCAACCACACGAACGCCACCACCCGAGGAGGGGCCCCATAGAACCAATGATGGAAAGGATGAGGATAAGAGGCCTCTCGGGTTGGAGGCCAAAAGGATCAACGACTTAACTGAAAACTTTCCAGAAGCATTTCCGGCCCACTCCAAGGAATCTTGCTCTTGCATATCAATTTTGACGAACCGAAGGGCTTCCAAAAGGTTAGCAAAGTCCTCAATCTCGCTCTCCAACAAGTTCCTACGACATACAGGCGCCCAGATCACCAATCCCCCCAATATCGAAAAGTAATCTGCCACCGAAACAAACCAATCAGGGGCCAACCTAGCTATCGAAGGAAACTTGGATTGAAGCGTTTGATCCCCACACCATACATCTACCCAAAATCTAATACACTGTTCGTTGCCTACAACGAAAGAAACCCCACTCCGAACCAGATGTTCTGTGGAAGCAACCTGCCTTCCAAATAACGGACGCCCAATACAAAGAGGAAGTTTTTATGAACCAACCATTGTCGTGAGTTCCGTACTTACTAGCCACCACTTCCCTCCACAACTTGCCTCCTTCCAACCCAAATCTCCATATCAATTTTCCCCAACAAAGCTGTATTCATCTCCCCTAGCGGTTTAATGCCCACTCCCCCTTCCTTGAAGGGCCTGCACACCTCTTCCCACTTCAGAATGTGAAACTTCCTCCCCTCGATAGCACCTAACCAGAAAAAGCTTCTCCTTAACCTCTCCAGCCTCGAGATGACAGATTTTGGGCATTGAAAAAGCGAGAAGAAATAAATGGGCATATTCGAGAAGGCAGTCTTGAGAAGCATCAGACGGCCTCCCAAAGATAAGGACCTACCTTTCCAACCCACCAGCTTCCTCTCAATTCTTTCAATCACCTTGTCCCAAAGGTATGTTGGGGGCTTCCCCAAACATAAAGGTAAACCAAGGTAAGTGGTGGGGAACAAACTGATTTTACAACCAAATATATTTGCTAGGTCCTACAATTCGACCTCTCCTGTGTGAATGCCTAAATCTCCGACTTTGCCGCATTAACCTTCAAACCCGAAAATGCCTCAAAACAAACAATCAGCTTACGAATATTATCAACTGCTCTTGACTCTGCTTGACAAAAAAGAAAGGTGTCGTCCGCATATTGCAGGTGCGATATTTGAGGCCCGTCTGTAGCAACTTGAAACCCTTGGAACAGATCCGACTCCACCCCTTACGAAGAATCGCACTCAAGGCTTCTCCGATGACCACAAACAAATACGGCAAAAGCAGGTCTCCCTGCCTTAATCCTCTCGAGGACCTAAAATAACCCTTAGGAGATCCATTAACAAAAATGGAGAAGATAGGGGATTGAATACAAACTTTCATCCGATTCCTCCATTTCTGGCCGCAGCCTATTCTCCCAAGCATATATTCCAAAAAGCTCCAATCCACCGTATCGTACGCTTTTTCAAGGTCTAATTTGCAAACAATCTCGCTCTCCTTTTCTCTAAATCTTGCATTTATGCACTCATGAGCTATCAACGCGCCATCAAGTATCTGTCGACCAGCTATGAACGCTCCGTGGTTGACTGAAATAACATTCTCTAACACTTTCTTGAACCTATTTGTCAAAATCTTCGCCAGGATCTTATAAGGCGCACTGATGAGGCTAATCGGCCTGAAATCCTTCAACTGCTCCACCCCCTCAGTCTTAGGAATCAACACAATAAATGTAGCCCCCATCGCTATAGACAATCTACCCCGTTCCACAAATTCTGACAAAAATTCCAGAATATCTTTCCCAACCACGTGCCAAATTTTCTGAAAGAACAATATCGGAAATCCATCAGGACCGGGATCCTTATCCCCACACATAGCATTCAACACTCCCTAACTTCCTCCTCCACTATAGGTTTTTCCAGATCTGATGCTTCTTCAGAAGAAACCCGATCAAAACCCAGATTATCTAGCTTAGGTCTCCCCCAAACATCTGCCGATAGGAGTTTCTGGTAGTAGGAAATAATAGCTTCAGAGATCGCCTCCTTGTCCTTGGTGTGATCCCCATTAACTAACAAACTACCGATTCTATTTTCCCTCGCCCGAGCGCTAGCATAATTGTGAAAAAACTTGGGTGTTCTTATCCCCCTCTTTAAGCTACACCGCTCTGGACCTTTGCCACCACTTAATCTCCTCCTCTTTAGCTTGTTGCACATAATTGGCTGAAAGGTTGATCCTCCTGACCCTATCCTCTGTAACAAGTTAAATATATTATGAAGGACACAAAAGGAATGCAATTTGCTCCCAAGAAGCATCGAACTGACCATCATGTCCCACTTTTTCTTCTTCTTCTTCTTCTTTTGGTGAATAGTAAGGGAGGGGTGCAACACGAGGATTTCCCTGGGGACTACACATCCTAGTACTACTCTCCCATGATGTCCAATTACTCTCCACAGTAAAAGATGTTTTGATATAATCACATCAATTATATGACTCAAGACATCAACATCCGATGAAACAATTGCATTGATCACTGCAGCATTCTCTTAATTTGCACTCTACAACACAAAAGCTGAGATATACAAAAGGAAATGACAGGTGTGCAATAATAACTAATAAATAGAAGAGGTCTTAATTCCAACTGGTTGGGCCACATGTAACTTTTCACCCAGCTACTATCTTCCAACTTTTTATGTGCATGTGGCATCCAATCCACCCAGTAGGTCAGCCCCATCTTTTCTTTTCTTTTTTTCAAAGGTTAGGTTATCCCCATCGTGAGGAATGAGGATAACCTTGTGCAAAAATAAGCCACACCCACTCATAAGGTGGACCACACCTGTATTTTGCTATTCATTGTTAGAGGTGTATGTCCAGCCCTAGTTGAGAGAGAAAAGAAGCTCATGGGGCTGGATGTCTAGCCCTAGTTTATTTATAATAATAAGAGAATGGTACAATTACATATGTGCCCTTATTCGGAGGGAAAAATTAAGAAAGATAATGGACAAATAAGGAAAGCATAAAAATGAAGATAAAATAGAAAAAAAGCTTAAGACTTAGGCCCATAAAACACAAGGCCTAGGTGTATGTAGTTGTGGGCCCAGTCATAGGCCCACACACACATACACCTACAGTCCCCCTCAAGTTGAGGCCAGTGTTTCAAATAACGTCCATAGCGTAGCGGTACATAGCCGTAGCGCTACGTAGCGTAGCTAAATAGCGTACATCCCTGATAGCGTACGCTACAGGGGTTGTAGCGTACGCTACAGCTACATAGCGTGTAGCGTTTGTAGCGTACGCTACAATGTATTTTTTATTATCTCTCAAGAATGTATTTTTTTATTTTTTATTTTAATTATTGTTTTTTAAAAATGGTGTAAAAGTCGCAACATAAAAATAAAAAATAAAAAATAAAAACTGAAAATGTAAAGTCAAAACCAAACCTTTCTATGTTTACTTTCACTTAAAATGGTGGTGATCCTTTGTTAAAGTTGGTGTGAAATTCATACACTAAAAAACCTTTAAAACTAAAAAGAAAAAGGGTTTCGAAAGAGGGTTTTCGGAAACCCCTCTTAACCTCTGGGATTTTTATTTCTTTTCATACTTGTGAGTTGTAACTTGTGGTTTCAATTAGAAATTATTAATTAAAGCGGTTTGCTTAGAAAGTTGTTGATGCGATAATTATTTGATTATTGATTTTTTTAAACTTTATATGTGTGGATTAGCTTTTGATAAATAATAATTAATAACTTGCTGGAACATGCTTATACTTGAAAAAATGAATCATTTGTCAGGTATTTTTATATTTTTTACTTTTTTCTTACTAATTATCATATTTTTCTTATTTTTAAATTAAAAAATAGAAGTATCACACGCTACGCTGTTACGCTACAGAGGATTGAACGCTACACAACACTATACCGCTATTTAAAACACTGGCTGAGGCATACATATCAACCATGCCCAACTTGCCAAAAAAAAATGTCGTCCAGCTTCCACTATAAGAGTTTTTGTAAAGGTATCTGCCAACTACTCGGAAGACGAAACAAATAGACTGGAAACAACATTTACAACTAACTTCTCACAAATAAAGTGACAATCAGCTTCAATGTGTTTTGTATTCTCATGAAAATAGAATTAGAGGCAATGTGAATAGCAGCTTGATTGTCACAATACATCAGCACAAGAGTCTCAACAAGAAATCTCAATTAAAAAACAAAGTTTTCCAACCACATAAATTCACATATTATATTTGCCATAACACGATACTCTGCCTTAGCATTGGATCCTGCTAACAATTGTCTGCTTCTTATTAGTTTTTCAGGTCACTAAATTACAGTAGCTTGACGTAGAGCGACAATCATCTGGAAAAGCTGCCCAATCGGCATCAAAATAGCCCTCAATATCAAAATTATGATGACGATCAAAGTGTATGCCAGCCCTGGGGATGATTTGATGTAGAGCAAGATACAACGAACGGCTTCAAGATGACTAGAAGGGGAGTATGCATGAACTAACTAACCAAACTCACTGCATGAGACAAATATGGTCGAGTAATCATCAAATATATCAATCTTCCAACCAAGTGTTGACACATACGATGATTATCAAGAAGTTTCCCATCATCTACCATGAGCTTCTTATTAACTTCCAATGAAAAATAGGTTTGACACCAAGATTCCCAATTGACGTCAACAAGTCAAGAGGATATTTCCATTGAAACATAACTATGCCCTTCTTGGACCAAGAGACTTCAATTCCAAGAAAGTATTTCAACAGTCTCAAATCTTTAATATAAAAAACCTTACATATAATTTCAACTATGATATGCCATTAGCATCACCGCCTGTAAGAAGAATGTCATCCACATATCATCCACATACACACTCACAATAATAGTCCCTTTCGCATGCCACTTAACAAACACAGAATGATCAGAATGGATGCAAGTGAAACCAATACGAATCAAGGCCCCACTAAACTATTCAAACCAAAAGCCCGCTTGCCTTCTTCAAACGACATAACTTGCTCTCCTCCCCCTTTCAAACAAATCCAAGGAGAGGAAGCATATAGATCCCCTTGGTCAAATCACCATTCAAGGAAGCATTCTTAACATCCAACTGATGCAAGGGCCAATTCAAATTAACAGCAAGAGCAACAATCACCCATACAGAGTTCATCTTAGCAACAGCCGCAAAAGCCTTAGAATAATCCTCAGCAAAGGTCTGTATAAAACCTTTGGTTACAAGACTGGCTTTATGGCGACCTATACTTCCATCAGAATTGCACTTAAAAACGTACACTCAATGACAACCTACATAATTCTTCTCAGTTGGTAACTCAATCATCTCCCATGTACGATTGGCTTCAAGAGCTACCATCTCCTCCTTCATAGATCGGCACCACAAAAGAGAAATAAGAGCCTCCATAAGATTTTTAGAAATGGTAGAGGAAGAATACTCAACAACTGAAACAAATGACTGATGCTAAGGGGACAAGGAATGACAGGAAACAAACCTTTAAATGGTATGAGAGGTACAGTCTTTTTGCTTTTCTAACAGCAAGAGGTAAATCTAAGGCAGGTTCTAAATAAGGATCATCATAAATAGGCAGTCGAATAGGAAGACTATCAATACATGTAATCGAAGGGGCATGCTTCTGTATGTCCTGAGAAATAATGTGCTAACGAACATTCCTTCATTCATATACTCTCAAGTTTGACTTAGTGAAATCAGTACCAACCTTATTTCTAGTATCGGGTACAGAAGACATATACACTATCTTATCAAACTTAATAATAGGAACAGGAAGAACCATAGAATGTGTCTCCCCCTCTCTATCAGAAAAGTAGGGAGCATCTTCCACAAGTTTAAATCCATAGAGACCTAACACTTTTTAGTAAGAGGGTCAAGACACTTATATCCCTGTTGTGAAAATGAATATCTCCAAAAAATGCATTTGACAGCTCTATTTAACAATTTGTTTCTAAGAGGATCAGTGTTGTGGACATAATATAAACCAAAAGACACGCAAGGAATGTCAGAGATTGGATAAAGGTCTGAAAAATACTGAATAGGAGACTTTCCAGCAAGAACTTTAATGAGAAAATGATTAATCAAATAGCAGGCTGTAAGAACATCTGATCAAAAAATTCAGAAACAGACATTACAACAAGAGCCTAGGTGACTTCAAAAGTTGTCTATTCTTCCTTTCGGCCATGACATTTTGTTGTTGGCTATATGCACATGTGGTCTAGGAGTTGATACCATGCTCTTGAAGGTAACATACCATAGTGTGGAAAAGATATTCTTTTGCATTATCTGTACACTCAGATTGAATTGATTTTTACCCAACTATGAAACACTTGGAAAATAGAGCAAACCTCGTCTACAAATTTCATCAAATAAATCTATGTCATACAAGATACATCATCAATAGACGAAATAAAGTATTTAAATCCATTAAAAACATTATGAATTGGACCCCAAATATCTGAATGAACCAAAGAAAAAATTTCTACTGGAACATTTCTCCATAGGCAGATAGATGGAATTACGGTGTTTGGCTAAAACACAATCCTCACACTTTAAATTTTAACATCACTAGACTCGACTGATGTTGGTAATAAAGACTACAATACTAGACTTGAAAGATGACTAAACCTACAATGCCAGAGATATAGGTCTTCCTTCTAGACAGTAAGACACTCATTTGAATCATTCAAACGAAAAAGGTACAAACCATCCTTTCTATGTCTACTACTAAGTGGCTTATTCGTCTTCAGATCCTAAAAAACATAATGATCGGTATAAAATGTTACACTACAATTCCAAGTCCTTGGTTACCTTACTAATTGATAACAGATCAAACATAACGTTAGAAACCAACAAAATAGATGACAAAAAAAAGACGGGGAGACAAAGATAGTACCCTTACCTCCAATAGGAGTTAGAGTACCATCAGTCAATTTCACACGTTGTAAACTAGAATTGAGAGTAAATGAAGAAAAAGAGCCAGATGTACCTATGAACTATATCTTGGAACCACAAACCCACAGACTCAACTAACTAGCTATGCAAGCCCTTGAACCTAGGGGCCACCACTGCATGGCCCCATAACCACTCAACGAGGTTACACAAAACTTTGAAACAAGCCATTCGCATCCTATGCATGGGCTTGACATTTGTAGCGAAAAAATTTGGATTACAAAAAAAAAAGGCAATAACTCATGGTTTGATGCAGTCCAAAAGGACCCCACTTATCTCGCAGGTCGAGATCAAAAGAAAGGGCCACACACAATCATCACTATTTTGGCAGGATTTGGGGTTTTTTGTAATTTTAAACCTTCGTAGGGTTATTTTGGTCATTTCCTTTTCATTATTAGTTTTTTAGTTAGGAAGTTATAAGTTTGTTGGAATTATTTTTAATTAGATGAAGGTCAGTTGTGATCAGCACACTAATCACCAAGACTCGTTCGAGGTTAGTTATTTCATTAAAAAAAAAAAGGTTCATAGTTAGTTCAGGTTGTTCTATAAATGCTATGTTTGAGAAATTGTAAAGGTATTTTTTGGAATTTTGAAATGAAAATTGATTTTCTCTTTTACATAAAGAGAAAGAGAGAGAAGGATAGGAGGAAGGAGATTCCCCTTCTCTTACTCTTGTTGAGATTGGGTTTGATCGACGCTCAAGACATGCGCAAGTCACCAGATATTTGAGGTTTCCAACAAACCATACTAGAGCTGCTTGCCGGATTTGGATTTCTCACCGCAAGAGGCCACACCATGGATTCGGCACACCCCATCCTACATCGTAATGAGAGTAAAATGGAAAAGGGGAAGGAACTTGGAGGAATTTAAATATATATTGTGCGTGAATGACGTAAGTCGTGTAGTTTCAGGTAAGGAGTGGAGGAAATAAAACCATGAATCCTTGCAATTTTAGTGAAATTCTAAACCTGCAAATGAAGTTCTTTTTCTTTTTCATTTGAATTCTTTAATTCCTGAAGAACTCCCAAATCATCCAGGACAGTTCCCTTTCTTTTATATTTGTATATAATTCCCACTTGAGTGGATTTGTTGCCATGGTGATTACTCATAGCAAGGAGTTACTAGAGGCCTGCTACCATTGTTCACACACAACTCAAGAGATGATTGCACACCCATCTTCAGCATCTCCACCATATAGTTGACAATGGCACTCACCTAAGGTAATGGCAATCATTGGTTTGGTGGATCACCACCAGTACAGGCCATCTCTCAAACATGATGTTCCTTTTCTTTTCAAAAAACTAAAATAAAATAACAAATGGAGTATTGAGCTATCTTAGTCATTGCTAAGATAGGGAGTTCAAATGGTGAGTTTCTAACAATCTGAGCAAAAGTCAATATCTAATGGGTAAAATTCACCATGATCAGATGTCTAGGAGCATCTGATTGCAGTGATTTTCAGGCTTATCCATGTAGTGTCCCACCGCATCAATGGTTCCAATCACTCAACACGAGTTCTGCATGTGTAGTGGAGATACTAGGCGAGCGCAACTAGCCATCCCTACAATTACTAACAGACCCGAGTTATAGATCTCCAATATGTGAGGATTTTCCCGAGGGTTTACAGGATCCTGCACATCAGCAAATGCACTGTTTGCTAACACACGAGATATCTTGCATGGGGCCCCATGTTCCAGTGATCCAAAACGTTGATCGAAGAGATCTCACAGCAGATGATCAAGATTAGACATTCCTATTCCTTCTAATGGTGGTTAACAAATGCACAGTTAACAGCCAAAGCACAGCAACGGTCCACATTCAATGCGGAAAAGTCCAGATATCCCAGGGCAATGATCATCCAATCTCAGAGACTTCAGGTGCACCTCTTATTCCAAGGGGATCCATTGGATCAACAGTTTGGATAGCAGAACCATCTACCCGGCATGTGTGGCGGCAAAGTGTGAAATCAATGGTGAGTTTGACCCTTCAGTTTCTCCTTTCTTTCGCCATGCGAGATTAAAAGTCAGCCATACCTAAGTTTCCAAGTTCCATTTCTATCTTCTCGCTTCCTTTAGACCGCGTTTGGACGAGCCACTTATTGCAATATTCCATTATTTCTCTAAATATCAGGCATCCAAACGCACCATTGAGCATTGCAATTCCAAACAAATACACGGAGAAGTATTTGCCCAGAAATTAAACTGGAATGCGATACTACAATCGTTAAAAAAATTAAATAAATATAAAAATAGGAGCTCATGAGTTTTGATTCTGAGATTAAAAGTCTGTAAAATGAAAAGATGTGAGAGAAAATTTTAAAAAAATAGAAAAATAGAAAACCCTAACTGAAGGGTTGCTGACCTGACTGTAGAAGGACGAGAAAAATCGAATAAATGAATATTCTGAAGAGGGAATCGCTCGTCCCAGCGCTTTTCAGCGAGCTCCACAGGCAAGCGGCGTCGAATGAGAGTTCTCGTTTTCGTTTTCGATCTTCGGCCCTAAACCTCTGTTCCTGCGTTCTCCAGTCGGTTTTCGCAGGTATTATACAATGCTGGGGCAGAGAGATTGTACAGTGCCATCTGGGACTTCCGTTTGTACAAGTGGGCCCTAATGGTTCGGTGATCCAGGCCATCGATATTATGCCCCGCCAAGCTGCGGATGGACCATGAACCATCAATCTCATAGATAAGGAAGTCTTAACCCTTTAACACGGTGGCTCAACTAATAGACGGTTGACAATCAGGCACTGAAAAGAATGCCCAGCGTTCTGTGGTTAGGATTTTCCCATATGGGGAATTTTTGGTACGTGGGCCATCCAGGCCAACGGCAATCGTATCAAGGATTTGAATAACCAAAATATCGGCGTCATTCTCACGTGCTGGAAACCTAAATGCGATGTACAGTGCAATACTGTTGAATGCAGGGGCGGTTACACGTGGGAATTATCATCATAGTGCATGGCAGTGGATGTATAGAAACGTGTGACAAGTATGCATGGTAATTCTGACCGTCCAAATTATAATCTGCTCATTCGTTATGATAGCCCAAAGTTTGTGCTGACTGTATGATCTAAACAGTATGATTTTACCATGTGAAATTTGACTACTTGGCCTTTTCATTCTTCACTGTCCTTTTTATGTCCACGCGATAGATGGTTGAGATTATTTTATCAGTCTGGTGTTTGATTTGTGCACCACCAATGTTGGGCCTCACTCGATGGCATCATGGCCCAGTAGTCATACAGTGCCTCACATATGGCGGATGGTTTTTACGGTAATTTACATAAGCTGCTTATAGCTTAGGCAACTTATCTTGGCTTTTTACTTATTTAGTATGTAAATATGTTGTTTACAATTTACAAGATCAACATTAAATACTTAGGAGCCCAGATAAAGAAAAGTACTTTCAATTTTCAATATCACATGAGTAATCATCTCTCTCGAGCTTTTTTTTTGTTTGGTCCATTATGTGTGGGCAACATTTGACTGTGGACAATTTATTGTGCTGGGCCCACCTTGGCCCAGTCTTCAATGTGAACCATTCATCATGTAGGGCCAACCTTCAATGTGGACCATCTACCTTGCTAGGCCCCTTTCAGTGCCAGATATCCATCATATGCTGCACACCTGTGAGTCGTCGATCATGTTGGACATTGGATGTGGATTGTCCATCATGTGGGCCCCACCTTTAATGTGGATCATCCATCATGTCTGAGCCCAACTTCAAAGTGGATCATCCATCGTATGGGACCCGCCTTGGATGTCGACCATTCATCATTAGGGGTAGACCTTCGATGTTGACTATCCTCATGTTGGGCCTACCTTAAAGCAGGTCATCCATCATGTGGGACCCACCTTCCATATCCATGGCCTATCATGTAGAACCAACCTTTGATGTGAACGCAGGCCCGCTTTGGACTTGAGCCATTCATCGTTAGAGGTTGACCTTTAATGTGGACTGCGTCCATTATGTGGCTCCCACTTTAATGTGGGTCATCATCACACAAGGCCCACCTTCAATGCCCATTGCCCATTTCATGGAGCCTGCCTTTAATGTGAACCATTCATCACGTGGGTCCTACCTTCAATGTGGATCATCCATCATGCTAGGCTCGCCTTAAGCATGGGAAATTTATAATTAAGGGTTGACCTTTGATGTGGACCACCAATTATGGAAGGCCCACCTTGATGTGGGTCACATGTCTTGTAGGCCCACCATCAATGTTAATTGTCCATTATTTGAGACCCACCTTCTATGTCCATTGCTCATCGCGTGGACCATTTTTTTATCTAGATTGTCTAACTTGTGGGCCTCACCCTTAATGTGGGCCATCCATCATGCAAGGACACCTTTAATATAAATTGTCTATCACACGAAGAGACAAAAAAGAGAGAAAGGGGAGAACAATAAAGTAAAAGAATTAGAAGTCAAAAAGCAATTGATCAAGGTTTTGTAGGAGGATGGAAATAACACCACTTCTCAAACCATTTCTTTTTACATCTTTTAGATACTTATTGTCTTTTTTCTTAAATGAAAATGTCTTTAAACATGTTTTTTAATTTTTTATACATTTATATCTTATTTTATCATTACTCTATTATAAATTCTTCTTTTACCACTATACTTTGGCAATTTTTCGTACTTTTCGACTACTCTCTAATAATTTTTTATACTTTTCGACTACTCTCTCTGCCAAGAACTCCCACTTTAGAATTCTTCTTTTTACTTATTATGTTAAATTGGGTTTGTTTTAGGGGAAACTGAGGGAAAATTATATGAAAAATATTACAAATATTTAACATTTATAGGATGAGTTCTTCTTATTTCTTAAAAAATCTCCAGCTTAGACGAATCTTTTACTAAGAATTGATAAAAAGAAAGAAAAAAAAATGTTACTTTTAAAAGATGCGTTATTTTTCATCTTTTTGTAAAGATAATACCCAGATGAATTTATTATGGAAAAGCGATATGAGGAGAAGAGAGATATTAAAAAATAAAAAAAAGCCTCCACTTTTAGAAAGATGGCTTCTTATTATTTTTTTAATAAATAAACTTAGATTGTTTTTTTTTTTACAAAAAATTGAATTTTGGGTCCACTTTCAAAGGTCAAACAGAGTCCAAATAAGATGATTCCAAAGTCATTTAAAAGTTTATTGGATCATCTTTCAAACAAGCCAAATATTTCAAACATGCTTCAAATGAAATGATTCGAAGGCTATTTGAATGTTCGTCGAATTATCTTTCTAACAAGCACAAGATTCCCCCGATTCGACTTCTAACAAGAGAGTTATGATCATTTTCGTGGGACCACGATACATTATCTAAATTACGATCTGGGTATTTGTCCAAACCATCATTGTTATTTTGGGCCTACTTGTAAAAGGCTAAACAATCTCCAAATGAAATGATTTAAAAGACATTGATTTAAAATATCATCAAATTATCTTTCCAATAAGTACAAGATCGCCGTTATTTGACCTATAACGATAGAGTTTTGATCGTTTTTAATGAGATTGCATGATACATAGTCCAAACCACGATATGAGAATTGTCCAAATCACAATATGGACTTCAAGCTTACTTTTGAAAGCCCAAACAATCTCTAAATGGGATGATTCTAAAGCCATTTAAAAATCCATCGAATTATCTTTCCAACAAGCACAAGATCACCCCAATTTCCCTGTAACAAATGAGTTATGATACACGATGTACGATTTAAATCGTGATATAAGCATTGTCCGAAATCATAATCTAAACTTTGATCCCGCTCTTGAAAGATTAAATGATCTCCAAATGATATTATTCTAAATTGATTTGGATGTTCATCGAATTATATTTCCAATGAGTAGAAGATCACCCCAATTCGACTTATAATACTTACGATCGTTTTCGTGGGATTGCGTGATACATGGTTGAAACCACAATCTGAGAATTGTCCAGATTCTAATTTAAACTTTGGGCCCACTTTTGAAAAGTCAAACGATATATAAACAAGATGATTCTAAAGCTATTCGAAAGTTTATTGAATTATCTTTCCAACAAGCATAAGATCATCTCAATTTAACCTATAACGAAGGAGTTACGAACGTTTTTGTATAATACACAGTGAATAGTTCATACTACGATTATTGTGTTTGTTTTAATTGTGGTCGGTGTTTTATCCAAACTACAATTACTATTTTGTCCAAACCGCAACCGTTGTTGTTGACAAAATAGCAATCGTTGTTTGGACAAAACAATGACCATGATTTGAACAATGCATCATACGGTCCCAAGAAAACAATGATCATAATTCATTTATTAGAGATCGAATCAGGGTAATTTTATCCCCCTTGAAAATATAATTTGATAAAATTTCAAATGACTTTTGAATCATCTCATTCAAAAGTCATTTGACCTTTCAAAAGTGGGCTCAAAGGCCAAATTACAATTTGGACAAACACAATTATCACAGTTTGGACATTACATCATGTGACGCGCAAAAATGATCATAACTTTAGTGTTACAAGTCAGGATTAGGGTGACCTTGTTATTATTGGAAAGATAATTTGACAAACTTTCAAACGACTTTAAAATCATCTCATTTAGAGATCGATTAAACTTTCAAAAGTGGGCCCAAATTTCAAATCGTGATTTGGACAATTTCCAATTGCTATTTGAATTATTTATTGCGTAATCCCATGAAAACTGTCATAACTCCCTCATTACAGATTGGATCGGGTGATTTGAATCTCTTTGAAAATATAATTTAACAAACTTTTATGTCTTTAGAATATTCTCATTTAGAAATTGTCTGACCTTCTAAAAGTGGCCCAAAAATCAAAATCATGGTTTAAACAATGCGCGATTTGAACAATGCATTACACGGTCCAAT
Organism: Liriodendron chinense; assembly: GCA_003013855.2. Lineage (NCBI taxonomy): Eukaryota > Viridiplantae > Streptophyta > Magnoliopsida > Magnoliales > Magnoliaceae > Liriodendron > Liriodendron chinense. The sequence continues at coordinate 3,794,548 of PVNU02002146.1, forward strand.
GAAAATAATTGTCATCACCGCTTCCTATGGTGTGGTCCATTTGAGCTTTCGATTTACCACAATTTTTAGATTATGTGCTAAGATGACATGTAAAAACCAATGGATGTCATGGATAAAACATATACATCACGGTGGACTCTACAAAGCCCCTAACACCAACATTCTTATGCCCCCATGCTGAAAACTTTCTTGAACAAATGCTAGGAGAAATAACTATAAAAATGAATCATTTATTTAAACTAAATTAAAAAAGAAAAGTAAGAAGCAAAAAATAAAAAATTTAGAGCCATAAAAATCACTTACAGGAAAGCATCGAATCAGGTCAATGTTCCTCACTCTTTTACAATGTTATTATTAAGTTTTTTTTAAGGGTTGACCCACTTACTTTATTACTTAGATCTACAACACGTTGGCATGTGTTGTGGTATTCATAGGGTCAGAAATTTTTATTGTCATTCTTTATATTATTATTTTATATTGTAATTTTCGTTCGTTTATATGAATTTATTTTAATTTTTTTAGTGGTATTGTTTTATTTTCATAAGATATCATCATCAATGGCATAATCATATGATACAATAAAATAATAGAATTTAAATTCAAGGTAGAAGATTTTTCAATATTGTATTGTTAGCCAACTAGTATTAAACAATGATCCACAATTTTTCTCTTAAAAATATTAGAAATTTGAATTGAGATTCATACTTGGTTAAGATACCATTATTGTAAGTTGACTGTCGTAGTCTTCCGCACCTTATACCTTTTAGAGAAGTTGCTTCTTCCGAGATGAGAATATAAAATGTATAAATTTGGGGACCTAATCGAATTTATAAAAATCTTCAAACGTGTAGTTTTGTGCCTGGTCGAATTTAAATAGTTACAGAATGAAGGAGTTTGAAATCCATCAAAACTTCTCTCTTTAAGGCTCCACACGAATTTAAGAATTTTTACTCCAATGAGAACATACAGTTGTAGCGCTAAAGTCCATTAGCATGCCTGATCATAATATCTAACCCTTAGTGCGATCAAAATTGTTGACCAATTAGGCCCCACCTTATATAATTCTTACATAATGCACATACACTTCGATATTACCTACAAAATTAGATACTTAGAATAAAAGTAATTTAAATTAAATTGCCTAAATTTTGGTTTCACTCTATATATATCATTAATAAAATTGCTCGTATTTTATTATGCAACTGTTGAATTGGTGGACATTCATTTGAAAGTTAGAGTAAATATTTATCTAATAGGTGTAAAAAAAGCTGGCGTAATGTATGTATCTTATATGACTTGGCCCTCCTTGATAATCAACCTAGTTCATGGCTTCATGCCATGTACATGCTGACATTGGGTACATGTAATGGTGCCTGCAATTTTTTAAATATGCATAGTATGAATTTTTAAAGTGTTAATTGATAATACCCCAAATTACCCAACTAAGATATGATTTATGTATCTGGATCCATTAGATAGTGGGCATTAACCATGGTCTATTATAAGAGTGACAATAAAGGTAAGTGTATGGGTCCCCTGTCTGGCCACATAACCTTAACCCATTAGTGCATGCTTAAAATCTAGCTACACTATGTTTGGGCCAGGCTTGATGAACGACTTAGCTTGGCCTGCCGCCATGGTCCAACTATAAAGTAGGTCACGTTTATATATAGCGAAATGGACAGTAAATAACATTTTAGGAGTTCCAACTATGAATGTAATATCAGATTACCCAAAACTCTCTTCTCATTTCTCTTATACATATAAGAGACCAACATTACGTTATGGTAAGTATTGATTTTGTAGGACTTTTTAGAGTTTCATGATGTGTTCATTCGTTCTTAATTTAAAATATTTCGGTGCATTTATAGGTCTTGGGAACGATTTTGATGCATGCACGGGTTTCAAGAACGATTTTGGTGTTATTACTAGGTATCGGGAACGATTTTGACTCGATAAAAGGTACCAAAAATAATTTCGATGTGTTTACAGGTCCCATAAACAATTTTGTTATATCTAGAAGTCCCGAAAATGATTTCAATACAATTATAGGTCTCGAGAACATGTAGAACCCACATTTCATCACATAAAGAGATGAAAGGGAGAAAGATGAGAGCGAGAAAGTAAAAGAGTTATAAGTTAAAAAGCAATCAACGGAGATCTTGTAGGAAAACAAAAATGGCACCACTCCTCAAATTATTTATTTTTATATCTTTTAGATACTTATTGCCTTTTTTTCTCAAACAAAATTTTTTTTAAACACCCTTTTCAAATTTTATGTACTTATATCTTATTTTATCAATACTCTATAACAAACTCTTTTTTTACCACCACACTCTAGCAATATTTTGTACTTTTCGATTATTTTTCAATAATCTTTTGTTCTCTTCGACTATTCTCTCTTGCAGGAACTCCTACATCAGAATTATTCTTTTTACTTATTATATTGAACTCAGTTTGTTTGAGAAAAAAAAGAGAATTTTATGAAAAATATTATAAATATTCAAAATTTTAAGGATATGTTCTTTTTGTTTATTAAAAAAGTTTAGGCTTAGATGATTTTTTTTAAATAATTGATAAAAATAAAGAAAATGAATAGAAATATTTTATTTTTAAAAGATGTGTTCTTCTTTTTTTTTTTTTTAAATAATGCTTTGATGAATTTGTTGGGGACAAAACAATATGAGGTGGAATGAGATAAAAAAAAGCTTCACTTTCAGAAAGATTGTTGTTATTATTTCTTCAATAATTAAGCTTAGATTGGCTTTTTTAACAAAAAATTATATTTTGGATTTACTTTTAAAGATAAAATGAAATCCAAATAAGATGATTTCAAAGTCATCTAAAAGTTTGTTGAATTATCTTTCAAACAAGCCTAAATTTCAAGAAGGTTCCAAATGAGATGATTCCAAAGCCATTTAAACATTCGTTGAATTATCTTTTAATGAGCATAGAATCCCCTCGATTCGACCTGTAACGAGAGAGTTATGACCATTTTCATGGGATTACATGATGCATTATCTAAACTGTGATCTGCGTATTTGTCCAAACCATCGTCGTTTTTTTTTTGTATACTTTTAAAAGGTCAAATGATTTTCAAATGAGATGATTCAAAACATATTTGAAATATCATCGAATTGTCTTTTTAATAAGTACAAAATTGCCTTGATTCGACCTATAATGAGAAAATTATGACCGTTTCTATGAGATTGTATGATGCATGGTTTAAACTACGATATAAGAATTGTCCAAATCACAATATGGACTTCGGACCCGCTTTTGAAAGCTCAAACGGATTCTAAATGAGATGATTACAAAGTCATTTAAAAGTTTATCGAATTATCTTTCAAATAAGCATAAGATCACCTCAATTCGCTTATAATAAAGGAGTTATGACCATTTTCATGAAAATACACGATGTATAATCTAAATCACAATTTAGGCATTGTCTAAAATCATAATTTGAACTTTGGGTCCACTTTTGAAAGGTTAAAGGTCTCCAAATGATATTATTCTTAATTAATTTGAATGTTCATTGAATTATATTTTCGATGAGTAAAATTTTACCCTAATTCTTATAATAATTATTATCGTTTTCGTGGAATTGCGCGATACATAGTCTAAACTATATTTTGGGAATTGTCCAGATTGTAATTTCAACTTCGAGCTCACTTTTGAAAGATCAAACGATTTTTAAATAAGATAATTCTAAAGTTGTTTGAAAACTTATTGAATTATCTTTCCAATGAGCATAAGATCATCCCGATTTGACCTGTAAGGAGGGACTTACGACCGTTTCCGTGGAACTACTCAATGAATAGTTCACACTGCATTGTTATTTTGTCTCAACTGCGACCGATGTTTTATCTAAACTGCAATTACTATTGTGTCCAAACCACAATCGTTATTATGGACAAAACAACGATCGTTATTTGGACAAAACATCGACCATGATTTGGACAATGCATCATGTGGTCCCATGAAAATAATCGTACCTCCCTCATTACTAGGTGTGTTAATGGGCCGAGTTAGGGCCGGGCCAAGCTTTGTCCAAACTCGGCCCGCCTCCCTTAACACATGCTCAAACCTAACCTGGGCCTGTGACAAGCCACATTATTGTAGCCCAAGCTCGACCTAAGATGTAAATGCAGGGTCTGGCCCAAAGCCAACCCAGCCTCAGCCCAACCTTTCACATAGAGAGAGAAATTGTCCTTTAATCCTATGCTTTTTTATATATGAAAAAAATTCATTAATACTACAGAAGATAAAATGACCTTTAGGAGGGAGATGAATTTTTGAAGAAAATTTGTGTAAAATTTAAATTTTGAAAAGGGAGAAAATATTTTAATTTAAATTTTAAATTTAAAAAAATATATTCTAGTCAAGCCGGGCTACCGAGTTTTTAACAGCCCAGTCCAAGTCCAGCTTGTTTGAAAAACAGGCTTATAGTTTAGGCCTGAACCCGACCTGCGAGCCTGATACTCTAGTTTAAGCCTGACTCAAGGCGGGCGAAGCCCGAAATCCCGTCGAGCCATTGACAGCCCTACTCGTGACATGTCTAATTAGGGTAATTTTGTCTTTATTAGAAATATAATTTGATAAAATTTCATATGACTTTTGAATAATTTCATTTAAATATTATTTAACCTTTTAAAAGTGGGCTCAAAGGCCAAATTGTAATTTGGACAAACACAATGATCGCGGTTTTGACATTGCATCGTACAACCCACAAAAATGTTCATAAGTTCCTTATTACATGTAGAATCGTGGATAACTTATTCTTATTAGGAAGGTAATTTGACAAACTTTCATATGGCTTTAAAATTATCTCATTTGAATATCGATTAACCTTTCAAAATAGGGCTCAAATTCTAAATTGCTATTTAGATTACGTATAGCAGAGTCTCATGAAAACATTCATAAGTCCCTTGTTACAGGTTAGATCAAGCGATCTTAGTCTCTTTGAAAAATATAATTTAACAAACTTTCACATGACTTTGGAATCTTATCATTTAAAGATTGTTTGACCTTTCAAAAGTGGACAAAAAAAAAAATCGTGGTTTAAACAATGCGTGGTTTCGAACAATATATCATATGGTCCAATAAAAATAATCATTACCATTGCTTCCTATGGTGTAGTCCACTTGAGCCTTCGATCTACCTCTTTTTTGGATTATGTGATTAAATGATCTATAAAAATCGATGGATGGCAGTAGAGAAAACACATACATCACGATGAACCCCACAAATTCCTTGACACCAACGTTCTTATGTTCTCATACTGGAAACTTTTTGGAATAAATGCTAAGAGAAATAACTATACAAATGAATTACTTCTTTAAACTATATTAAAAAATAAAAAAGAACGAAACAAAAAACCTACAGCCATAAAAATCATCTATAAGAAAGCATCAAATCAGGTAAACATTGGCATGTGTTGTGGCGTTTATAGGGCTAAGAATCGCTATTATCATTCTTTATATTAATATTATATATTGTAATTTTTGCTCTTTTATATGAATTTATTTATTTTAGTTTTTTTAGTGGTATTGTTTTATTTTTCTAATTTGTCATCATCAATGGCATAATCATGTGATACAACAAAATAATAGAATATAAATTTAAGGTAGAAGATTTTTCAATGATGTATTGTTAGCCAACTAGTGTTAAACAATGGTCCACAAATCTTCTCTTAAAAAATCTTAAAATATTAAATTGAGATTCATACTAAGTTGATTGCTTGTAGTCTTCTGCACTTTATACCTGTTATGAGGATATTCTGAACTGGTCTATAGATACGAAGAAGCTTATTGGTCGAAGGGCCCAAGTATCAATCCTCAGTTCGGGACAAGCCGAGGTGATACGATGACGACATCTATTGACTTTGACAACTGCGACAAGCAGAACACAAGCATAGCTCGATCGTTAGCTAAGGTCAGGAACTGATGACCTGTCAATAACACTCCGCCCAAGAAGCATACGCTATAAAAAATCTTATATCGCTTGAGGGAAGTCTATTATTTAAAGCATACCTCAACTAAGAGAGCTTGGACACCGAGCTCCTCAAATGAAATCAGCTGACCACCTAAAGGTGATTCGAGATACCCGCGGAGATCCAGATATTCTGGGATCTCCGAGATTTACCTTCCTTTTAGCAATACCCCTCTGACACGATTGAGAGGGAGAATCTTATTAAAATCGGGACTCTACCGCCATATCCTAGCATGATCCGACTCTCCAGAACTATCTCCGGGTCTTATAAATAGAGTTGGGATCTCTACTTCAAGGTATGGGACTCTTTAACCTTAAACCCTAATTCTTCTGGTCCTGAATTTGACTTAGGCATCGTAAAGTCCCAAGCTAACTAGCTACACCTCTCTCCACCCCTACTCTCATTCTCCCTACAAGTTTAGTGATCCAGGGAAGCTCTCACGTGCAGGTAAAAGGCCGTGTGGCTGATCCCAGCCATCTACATTAGTTGTCTAAATATCTGGGACAACAATACCCTTTAAAGAAGTTGTTTCTTTCAAAATTAAAATAAAAATGTGTTAAGTTTGGGAATCCAATTGAATTTATAAAAATTTTAAAATGTGTAGGTTTGTAGCTAGTCGAATTTAAATAGTTACAGAAAAGAGTTTGAAACCCATCAAAACTCTTCTCTTTAAGATTGTACACGAATTTAAGAATTTTTATTACAATTAGACTATACAGTTGTAACGCTAGGGTATATTGATATGACTTTGTTCTTGTTAGGAAGGTAATTTGACAAACTTTCATATGGCTTTAAAATCATCTCATTTAAATATCGGTTAACCTTTCAAAATAGGGCTCAAATTCTAAATTACTATTTAGATTACGTATAGCACAGTTTCATGAAAACATTCATAACTTCCTTGTTACAGGTTGGATCAAGCGATCTTAGTCTCTTTGAAAATATAATTTAACAAACTTTCACATGACTTTGGAATCTTATCATTTAAAGATTGTTTGACCTTTCAAAAGTGGACTAAAAAAAATCGTGGTTTAAACAATGCGTGGTTCGAACAATACATCATATGGTCCAATATAAATAATCATTACCATTGCTTCCTATGGTGTAATCCACCTGAGCCTTCGATCTACCTCTGTTTTGGATTATGTGATTAAATGATCTATAAAAATCGATGGATGGCGTAGAGAAAACACATACATCACGATGAACTCCACAAAGTCCCTGACACCAATGTTCTTATGTTCTCATGCTGGAAACTTTTTGGAATAAATGCTAAGAGAAATAACTATACAAATGAATTACTTCTTTAAACTATATTAAAAAATAAAAAAGAACGAAACAAAAGACTTACAGCCATAAAAATCATCTATAAGAAAGCATCAAATCAGGTAAACATTGGCATGTGTTGTGGTGTTTATAGGGCTAAGAATCTCTATTATCATTCTTTATATTAATATTATATATTGTAATTTTTGCTCTTTTATATGAATTTATTTATTTTAGTTTTTTTAGTGGTATTGTTTTATTTTTTCAATTTGTCATCATCAATGGCATAATCATGTGATACAATAAAATAATAGAATATAAATTTAAGGTAGAAGATTTTTCAATGATGTATTGTTAGCCAACTAGTGTTAAACAATGGTCCACAAATTTTCTCTTAAAAAATCTTAAAATATTAAATTGAGATTCATACTAAGTTGATTGTTATAGTCTTCTGCACTTTCTCCCTGTTATGAGGATATTCTGAGCTGGTTCATAGATACGAAGAAGCCTATTGGTCGAAGGGCCCAAGTATCAATCCTCAGCTTGGGACAAGCCGAGGTGATACGATGACGACATCTATTGACTTTGACAACTGCGACAAGTAGAACACAAGCATAGCTCAATCATTAGCTAAGGCCAGGGACTGATGACCTGTCAATAATACTCCGCCCAAGAAGCATACGCTATAAAAAACCTTATATCGCTTGAGGGAAGTCTATTGTTTGAAGCAGACCTCAACTAAGAGAGCTTTGACACCGAGCTCCTCAAATGAAATCAGCTGACCACCTAAAGGTGATTCGAAATACCCGCGGAAATCCAGATATTCTGGGATTTCCGAGATTTACCTCCCTTTTAGCAATACCCCTCTGACACGATTGAGAGAGAGAGAGAGAGAGAGAGAGAGAATCTTATTAAAATTGGGACTCTACCACCATATCCTAGCATGATCTGACTCTCCAGAACTATCCCCGGGCCTTATAAATAGAGTCGGGATCTTTACTTCAAGGTACGGGACTCTTTAACCTTAAACCCTAATTCTTTTGATCCTAAATTTGACTTAGGCATTGGAAAGTCCCAAGCTAACTAGCTACACCTCTCCCCACCCCTACTCTCATTCTCCCTGCAAGTTTAGTGATCCAGGGAAGTTCTCACGTGCAGGTAAAAGGCTGTGTGGCTGATCCCAGCCATCCACATTAGTTGTCTAAATATCTGGGACAACAATACCCTTTAAAGAAGTTGTTTCTTTCAAAATTAAAATAGAAAATGTGTTAAGTTTGGGAATCCAATTGAATTTATAAAAATTTTAAAATGTGTAGGTTTGTAGCTAGTCGAATTTAAATTGTTGTAGAAAGGACTTTGAAACATATCAAAACTCCTCTCTTTAAGACTTTACACGAATTTAAGAATTTTTATTACAATTAGAATATACAGTTGTAGTGCTTAGGGTATATTGATATGCCCAATCATAATATCTAACCATTAGAGTGATTAAAACTGTTAACCAATTAGGCCCCACCTTATAGAATTTTTACATGATGCACATACATTTAGATATTACTTACAAAATTATATACTTAAAATGAAAATAATTCAAATTAAATTGACTAAATTTTTATATCACTTTACGTGTATCATTAATAAAATTGCTCATATTTAATTATGCAATCGTTGAATTGGTGGACATTTATTAGAAGGTTAAAGTGAATATTTATCTAACAAGTGTCGAAAGTCAGACGTAACGTATGTATCTTATATGAATTAGCTTTCCCCGATGATCATCCTAGTTCAGGGCTTCATGCTATGTGCGTGTTGACATTGGGTACGTGTAATGGTGCTTGAAATTTTTTACATATGCATATATGAATTTTTAAAGTATTAATTGATAAGACCCAAAAGGACCCTAGACAAGATATGATTTATGTATCTGAATTCATTAGACAATGAGCATTAACCATGGTCCATTGTAAGGTGGCAATAAGGCTAAGTGTCTGGGCTCCTATCCGGCCACCTAACCTTGGCCCATTGGTCTAGGCTTAAAATCTAGTTACATCGTGTTTGGGCCAGGCCTGATGAATGACTCAACTTGGCCTGTCGTAAGCAGACCACGTTTATGTATGACGAATGAACTATCAATGACATTTTAGCAGTTTCAGTCATAAATGTAGCATCAGATTATCCAAAATTTTCTTCTCATTCCTCTTATATATATAAGTGACGAACATTACCGTATGATAAGTATTGATTTTGTCAATAACACTCCGCCTAGGAGGTATACGTTACTGAAAACCTCGTATCGCCTAAGGGAAGTCTACAGTCCAAAACAGACTTCAACTAAGAGTGGACGCCAAGTTCTTAAATGAAATCAGGTTGACTACCTAAATGCGGTCCGATATACCCGTGGAGATCTGGGTATTCCGGGATCTCTAGGATTTACCCCTCTTTTAGTGATACCCCTCTGACACGATCGAGATGGAGAATCTTACTAAAATTGGAACTCTACCGCCGTATCTTAGCAGGATCCGACTCTCCAGAAATGCCCTCAGGCCTTATGAATAGGACCGAGATCTCCACCTTTAAGGAATAAAACTGTTTAGCCTTAGTCATATCATCCTAATTCTTCATCGATTCCCTTACCATGGGATGATTACATAAAAATAATAACAAGTCTATCCAAAATTTGCTAGGTGGTTATGGAATAGGACATTGAGATCTATGTAACACATTTCTCATCCGAATATAATTCTTCATTGACTAGTGGTCGTTGTATCCCATCTTATATTGTAAGTATAACAAAGAAGCTTTTCCCCTTTAACCCGTATACATATAATTAAAGAAATATACACTTATTAGCTATGTCATCAACAACATGTTTGTATGGGACCCACGATCATCATGATGTATGGATAAAATTACCAAATCAACAGTTATGATTAGCACATTCACTTTACAAGGCAAACAAAAATAACAACCCGAAGACAAAGATGTTCACATCAATATCAAGCAAACTAAGAAAATATGTGGACAATAAAAAGTTGATGTGCGTTCATCATACATTGGTATGAAACATAATGTGCATATCCATATGCCTCTTTGCTAGCATGCTACATAACTAGGACTTATAAATAAGACATATATTGGTCATACCTAGCTTTCCACACTGAGACATGTAAACAAGGCATATATTGGCCATAATGCATCTTTTGGTGGGATCAAGTGATAAACACCCTGAATCACGTGAGTTAACAAGGGTATTTTAGTCATTTAAAATTCATTAAATTAGTTATTTTGTATTTTAATTGTAGCTATGTAAATATATAGATATTTAAAGCTTGTACTTGGGCTGGTGGAATTATCATGTAGATAAATGTTAACGAGGCTCTCCACATTGCTAGTTTCCACATGTAGGTCACTTAATTAGAATGTCCCACCTTATACATACCGCATGGTAAAATCTTAGTGCTTAAAGATATTGGCCATTTTGCAATGATAAGTTTAAACTATTTAACTAGACCATCATTTTTTGACACGATAATATCTTGATTAATAAAAATTGCAAGATCCAATGAATCTACACAATTTAATCTTATGACCTTTGCAAGGCTGAAGATTGATGGTCGTCCTTCTAATGATCCACTAAGACTATTGTGGAGTGGGAATGAACTAATAAACTAATCCTCAATTTTGATTGCCCACTCAATAAAATTGACAGTTTTGATTGTCACATTAGAGCAGGTAAATAGATGCATGGTCTACTATTTCTACTATTTTCTCTCTCCACTTCAAGCTTGGCTATAGGTAGGGTAACATTGTAGGCAAGAATTTCTCATTAATAAATAGGAATCAAATAGGTTGAGAGAGGAAAAAATCAAGCAGAGCCTACTTACTAGTGGTTGCCTACAAGTGAGAGTCCCACGAGCTATGTCAAACGTTTTCTAATTTTTCTTCATACCGACCTTGACATCTGTATAAGTTAAGATTTTGTCATGCATCACATTTATGGCGAGAACTTTTAGATGGACAATATAGATTACCATGTAGACCTAAAGGTATTGATATCTGGGGTGGACATCTTGAGCATTTATTGTTTCAGGAATCATGCTTGCAATGGAGACATGGGCCATGGGACGTACAGCCTAGCCCACTTATATTGAGGACAGACCTTAAACTACAACATGATACTACAAATATGATAAAGAGGTGACTTGTTTGGGAAGAACACTTGGTCATCTGAACCACATTGCCTTTGCATGTGCAAATATATAGGACATTCACCTTGCAGGGCACACCATGGATGCAATATGGGTTTCAAATCAGATTCGTGGGGTCAGGGCTAGTTGTTTGTGAGAAAAAAGACTGTAAAAAAATGGAATAAACAATCATTCATATTAAGTTCTCCAATTGCTTATGATTATGAAAGCCTCAAAAGAACTGTTACTTTGGTCCATTTATGATTACAAGCTTTTCAATCAGTAGGAAGCAATGATCAGCTTTAACTTCAGCCTTTGCATGCTTGTGATTATGCGACTAGATTTTAGTTTATAGTCATAATGATGTGCAACTTTGAAGACGAGTAACTAAGCTAGTTGTAGTGATTGCAACTTTGAAGGCGAGTGACTGTTTGATTCTTGAAAAGGTTCCATTAAGATATGTCTGTCTAAACAAGTCACATTTATATGCTTTATCAACAACTATTATTCACATAGTACCACTAATTAAAAAAATACACGAAGGAGTAGTTATCTTTTATACACATTAATAGCTCATGTGCCCCATGTACTACATGAGCCACATGCATGAGCATGGCTCAAGTGAAACCGCTTATCTTCAACCAACCCACATGTACTATATTCATAATTCTGATGCCAAATGTGCAATTCCCATGTGTACCCATAGGTGTGACTTAGCATGGTGAAGTGCCTAACCTGTGTTGCTAATGCAATTAGTAATCTATAAGTCCACATGTGCCAATGTACCTATGGTGTACAAAAGCTAGATATGCTTGTTTAGAAAAAGCGTTTGACAAACAACAAACAATACAACAAAATAATTTATCCATATAAGCATATTTGAACAGGCCTTAGTTGGATAGATGTGTTAAACAATCCATTTGAGCTGAACTTTAACCCCAATGACAGTACAATTTTTCATCATGCGACCTTATATTTACAAGTAGGTAAAGTACTCTGGTAGACCTTATATATATAAGGGGTCGAAGAGCTTCTATAGTAGGTGACACATTGGCCTTATGATAATTTAGGCTTCAACTCATTATACATGTACATGGGACACCACACGATGAACGGCCACACATAAATATCAGAATTGTCTATATTGTGGTCATTCATAAGAATGTACATGTGCAACTTGGGTTAAGTGAGGGTTTAACTTAAGCACAACCTAGCCTCAAGAAGACCCATCCCACAATCTGACTCAACTTGACTTCTAACCTAAGGTGGCCAGCCTGAAGTCAACCTGAACTCTTGCATGGTTGTCCCTTAATGGACTTGACCAAAATACGTGATTATTCTCAACCCAATCTAGCCTGCCCAATTGGTCTCAACCCGATTTTAAAAAAGGTTGGAATTTTCTAAACCTAACCCGACGCAAGGACCCTGACAACCCGACCTGAACTCTAGTCATGTCTGTCTTGCAGCCCTAGATTTATGATGATTGACTGCCACATGTGCAAAGAGGTGTGAGCCTCCCTTCAAGACATTCATTGAAATAGTGTGGGTTAAATTTCGGGCCCTCGCCCTCAGTGAGTTTACCAAATAAAGAGCTCTAATAATCGTAGACCTTTGGATTAGCGTATCGATGTCATGATAGCTTGGATGGTGCAGGGAGCATGGGTGGCAACCAGCTGGGCAGCCTACCTCGCCAGGGCTTGAGCCTAGTATGTATGGCTTGATTGATTTCCAACTGAGCTTCGGTCACTTTAGCCCAACTTGGTCCGACTACTTCATGTGTATGTGTTATATTCTATATGCATGCTGATCTGATCATCACTTGGATAACAAGCATTTTATGTGTAAATCTTGGTTTTTTTTTATTTTTATTTTATAAGTTTAGTATATTTGTAGATTTACAACCCTCTTGTTCAAAGGTTGGACTGAAAACCTTTACTGTTGGAGATAGGGATTTAGCCATTCTTTTAATCGGCCCTGATATTGGGCTTCTTATGCGAGCCTTGGGCCTAACTAGTGTTGGCAGGAGATCGGCCTAGCCTGGCCTGGGCCTGACCCTGCTTGTTACCACCCTTAGTGGGAAACTACCCAATAGATTTGAGTTGGGAGGAAGGTGGCTGGTCTGGCTGGTACAATGGATCCAGCTCGTGCTGAGACTGGGGACTAGAGCTGAGCATGAGCCGAGCTCAGCCATGTTCGAGCTAGGCTCAGTCACCTGAATAGCCTGGCTCGTGTTCGGCTCAGCTCAGCCATCGAGTTGGACTTTTATGTTCGAGCTCGCTCGGACGAGCTTTGAGCCGAGTTCGAGCTTGAGCCTTTCGAGCTGAATTCAAGCTGAGAGACGAGCTTGGACTCAGGCAACAGTCAGGCAAGGCCATAGGGGAGACTCGATCTGGACGGACTGGAGAGAGAGAGAGAGAGAGAGAGAGAGAGAGAGAGAGAGACGACTGGGCGACGAGTATCGCTGGACGGACTGGAGAGAGAGAGCTGTCACCGGCTCACCTCCCCCGCTAGACGAATTGGAGAGAGAGAGAGAGAGAGAGAGAGAGAGAGAGAGGTGGCGGACAGACGAGGTTAAGGTTTTGGGGAGGAAAGGGGGAACTCGTTCGAAATGGGGAGGGTTTTAGGGTTTTAGTCTTTTAGGTTTTAAATTATATATATATATATATATATATATATATATATATATATATATATATATATATATATATATATATATATATATATATATATATATCGAGCCAAATGAGCCTAGCTTGGGTATGCTCGTGTGCGGCTTGAACTATGAAACGAGCCAAGGAAATCCGCTTGGCTCTATTCGAACCCTCCCTTCGAATCAAGCCGAATTGAGCTGGAACGAGTTGAATCGAGCGAGCTAATCGAGCCAGCTCGATTCGTGCTCAACTCTATTGGGGACTCCAGCCTCAGCAGGGGCAGCAATGAGCCAAACTAGGACTGGGATGGGGTTGGCCCTAGCCAGGCCCTAGTCCCCAGAGCCTTTTGCCCTATCCTAGGCCTGCCCCAAATGGGACTAGAAAGGCCTTGGTGCTGCAGGGTTGGGCCAGGGCTGGTCATGTACTAAAAAGATTTAAAACATGAAGCACTTAAAATAGTACATCTACGGATTTTTCAACGGCATCCCATTTATCCATAATGGATCCCATCATATAATTGATTTTGATCATCGCAAGATAACTCAACTGCTTTTCAACAACACATGCATGTTGGGTCAGAGGCCTTACAAGCGTCTTCAAACCATTCATTACCTTTGTAACTCATTCCCTTTGTAACATGGTTGCGTAGTTGATGATTGGACCAGGCCATTCACCATTAGCCTCCAGGCTGGTCTTCATCATGTGTTTTGAAACCAATCGTCGGTTTGGCCGTGCATGAAGTTCCAACATCACAGCCTGACCCAACACTGTTCATTTAATGCTATCAGATGCATATCAAGTGGGCTAGCCAAGGTTCAGGCCTGGTGTTTATATCATGGACCTGAACCAGACAAACCTCGGCCCAGCCAAGCTTAGCTCATTCGGCCACCAAAAACAAGTAAAACTCCTCGGTCATGACGCCCAAGTTAAATCATTCAAGGCCTTTTGCTTGGGTGACCCTGGCCGTACAACTATATCCATCAAATGGACCACTAGAGAGAAAACTGGCCATGGTCCAAGATCAAGTAGATGAATTAAGTATCTGAGATTGTAGATGCTGTGATTTTTGTGCTAAGCTTTGTTTATCATGGGGCTCCTGATTTCAACAATTTGTATTAATGTGTGTGGACCACTGTTAGGAGCAGTGCATGCATTAGGTCCACCCACCGTGACCACTCCTTTAATAGGTTGTGGTGCCCACTGAATATCAGGCCCACAAAGACAATGCCATTAAACGTGGCTGAAATGGATATATAGCGATAGCTTTTGGATGTGATTTACGATGAAGAACGATTGTTATAAGACTTGAAAATTTGGACTGAGTCTGACTCATTCGCTCTTGAGTCTGAGTTGTGTCTTGGACGAGATCAGGTGAGTTGGTCAAGTACAAGCAGAGTCACTTCCTATTTTTCACTCTAATCCATGGTCTTGAACCGGATCTGGTCCAATAGAGCACCTTGTATAACTTTCAAGAAATGACGGGTCATTTCTAGTTAGAGTGACTTGCCTTTTTCTAGATTAGACTAGGGCAGGTGCAATGCACATGGTAGGTCCAGATGAGAAGCGAGAGAGAGATGAAAAGGATGTGGCTACATGCAGAGATCCAAAAGAGTTGCAAATCACAAATTTTCAACTCTCTCAATTTTTTAATAATGCGGCTAAGTCCGCATTGCTTTTGGAATGACATCTAACATGAGGTGGGTTGGAGTGGATGATTATCATTATGGTGGCTCCATAACCCTTGTTGCACTTGCTCCTTAATACTATTACTAAGGCTATGAGTAAAGCTAAGAGCCTATTTGTTTCACCAATTATGTAAGTTAAAAAGAGAGAGTAATTATTACAAATTACTTTAATTGTTTGGTAATATCAGTCAGGGTTTGGCTGCAAGTATCCTTCAACGATGGCATTGTTTACATTATTTGCTTTATTTAGGATAAAATTGTAAAGTCAACAGATTTATAATATAAAATTGTATTGTTATAAATTTTATTAGTCTCTCATTACATCGGCATTTGATCATCAATTTTCATTTCGTAATACTTGTTTAAATAAATACTTTGAAATAATAATGATAATTTACTTACTGTGTAGTTGCCATGAAGATTGACTAAACAAATAAGCCCTAAAGGAAAAGTGGCATTATGCTACTTGTTAGAAAATGAAAGGATAAGAGTGTACTAAGTTGAAGGGTCATACACATCTCACTTTCAAAAGTTTACACATCTCTTTAAGACTAATTGTAAGGCTAAAATTACCAAACACTGCTCACTTTTAAGGATTAGAGATTAGACATTAGAGATAATTAGAGGTGGCTAATGATCTGAGTCGGACCGAGTTAGCCCTAATTTGGTTTGGCTTGTTTTTGTACTATCCTAGTTTGTGGATGGGCCCAATTTGGATTTCGGGTTGACACAAGCAGCCTGATTTTAATTTGCTGCAGAAAAATTTGGCTCAAGCCGGGATTAGTTTGGTTGAAAATTTTGAATTGGGTTGGGCATGGGCAGTTCTTTTTTTTTGTTTGTTTGTTTAGATAAAAAAAATTAAAAAAGTTTGAAAAAAATATAAAAGTATCTTATTGCATGGTGTTTAACATCATCCAAAGGAGTAGTGTAAGTTCAAAATAGACATGTAGGAGCCTTTTCCAAACAAAAGTACACAAGCATAATTTTACAAGTGTAAGGAAACGATGTGCATACATGTATATGTTTTATGTATTATCTACATTATCATGCATATGTATTATCCACGCAGTCCATCCATTTTTACATATCATTTTAGGACAGGATCATTTTAGGAAATATCCAAAGCTCAAGTGGTTCACACCATAGGAAACATTGTGCTTACAATCTATACGCCGGATCAAACCAAGTTTGAGCCAAGCTGAGCTGGCTTGGTTTATGCCCAACTCTAGTGATAATGAGCTAAGAAAGTAGTGAGAAAACATGGTCTGTTCCTTGAAATATCTCAACAAAACCGAGCATTTTCTATTCTTAGGATGTGTTTGGGCTCAGGCCACCTGACGATTTTAAGATTTCCTCTCTCCCTATAATTTCCAAAATTCATGATGACGCTATGACATGAAAAATGCCATGTGCTGGGTTTTTTTCGTTTCTTTTGAAAATGCTTACGTATAGCGTTTGCTTTCCCTAACATGGAAGAAACGACTTAATGGGTTGGAAATCAACGCGGATCATCAAGTAACTACCCATGTTTGGCCTTGATCCATGAAAATCAGTAATTTTCGATGTTCAAGAGATCACCCAAAAAGACTTAATACCTCAAACATCTAAATTCACGTGGTATGGCTTACCTGAGTTTTGGAATATTGTGGGATTTAGGCAATTCCTCCTTCCTAATGGGCCAAATAAGATGAATGAAATGGATGGTGGATAAACACCGAAGTAGGCCGCATGTATGGTAAAATCCCCGCGAGTTTTTCATTATCATGATTTTTAGGTTCAATGCTCAGCATGAGGTAAACGTGGATCTCGTGAAATTTCCATCACTCAGGGTACGCTGGGATGCAAGTTTGACCCACCTCACCAATGAATTGCTGTGATTATTATTATTATTATTTTTTTATTTTTTTTTTGTACAAGACTTGATTGGGTACTGCATGCGCTTACCTGGACTGAGCTTTCTCTGGTCGATTTGATGGGAAGACAGGTAGGTAACTGCTAGAGATTGAATTAAAAAAAAAAACATTTTAAAAGTTGTTTGTACACTTGCGCG
Source organism: Liriodendron chinense (assembly GCA_003013855.2). NCBI lineage: Eukaryota > Viridiplantae > Streptophyta > Magnoliopsida > Magnoliales > Magnoliaceae > Liriodendron > Liriodendron chinense. Next base: position 3,812,379 of record PVNU02002146.1, read on the forward strand.
GATTGCCTGCGAAAGCCTTTTGCAAACATCTCCTATGTTGAGAATCTAGGTGGGTTCCACCGTGATGATTGTGAGAAATCTACGCCGTCCAACCATTTTTGAGATCATTTTAGGCGTTGAGACAAAAAATGAACAGGATCCAAGACTCAAGTGGGCCGAAAACATGATGATTGAACTTCCACAGTTGAAATATTCGTGGGGCCACATAAGTTTCGAATCAGGATAATATTTGTGTTTTCAGTTCATCTCAGTAGGAATGACATTATGAACGGTATGGATGGCATATAAACATCACTGTGGACCCCACAGAGGTTTCAACGGTAGGAATTTCCCTAACCACCTTTTGCTTTAGTGCGGACCACTTGAGTCTTGGATCATGTTCATTGTTGGTATCAACGTCTAAAATGATCTCAAAAACGGTTGGACGGCGTAGATTTCTCACAAATATCACGGTGGGCCCCACATAGATTCAGTGTGCTGGAGCAATCCGCGTCCTTTGTACACTACTAGTCTCATCTCTGATTGGATGGGGATTGAATCTGCTGTCCAATCAAATTCCACCATTTCAGGACCAAGGGAACTCGGTTGAGGTGGGTCAGGCCCAACTAAAATCCTAGGAAAGTTTGGGGCGGAGAAATTGACACTGCGGACTTTCACTGTAAGAGAGTTACAAAGGCGCATTAATATATGAAGAGTGTTGTCCCCGTCCATGGTGCCGATATAGTGGTCCACCACTAGTGGGTGGACCAAAAATCAGGAATTGGCCAATTTTGACTTTTCTATTCTAGTCGATCTGGCCATTGAAATTTCGTGGCAACGGCTGTGATTAAACAGTTACCGTGGTCACTGAAAAACTTGCTCACCTGGCTCCATCCTTCCCACATTTTGGCTCGCCAAATCAACAGTCCCGATCATCCCACACTAAGGCAACATGGGTGTTTGAATTCCATTAACAGTGGGCCTTGTATAAGTGGGGCCCATGGTTCACTACCATGTTGGTGATGTCCACCCATTGGACATGCTGTGCCCTACGATTTTCAAGATCCGAAGATCACAGCCGTTTGATCGCTGGCCCACAATTAGAAGCTAAAGATTTGACATCAGATCAACGTTCCAGACGGCTGAACCATTGTCTACGTCTACAATGGGCGCATCAACCGACTCCAGCGGGTCGGAGCTCAAGCCGCGTTTCTCACGTGCCTTCTGTATAGTGGATACCGACCATCCAACGTGTGTGTTTTCCCAAGTTAGTTCGTTTTGGGTCGGTCACACTCAGTGTGTCGCCAGCCAATGGTCCTAAGTGCTGGGATGGACCGATGATTTTAACCGTCTATACCATCTCTCCTACCACAAGTTAGCTATTATAGTCAAATCATGTTTCAATGATGGTCCTAACCTTTTATACAAACAGTTAAATATGAACTGTTGAAAATTCTCTTTTCATTTTTCTAAATTCATCTCCAAGCAGTGATAGTCACAAACGTTAAATTTCTTACGGTGGATAGAATAACATAGAGCACACAACATGGACGGTTCCAAACATCTGATCACTCTGTACGTGGGCCCAGCGGGCGGCGACAAACGCTGGATCCTCAGTCGCGACACTCGTAAAACGAACTCTTTCCGAATGCCCTTTATCCGCCTGCTCTCTTTCTATTAGCGGTTGGCAAGCAAGCGCAGAATCGGAAAATCCACGTGGCTTCTTCCCATTCGCTAATACTAGAATCTTTTTCCGCTCTCTTCCTCCCCTCCGTCGCTGACCGTTATATCTCCTCCAACAAAATCCCGCGTTTTATTTATTTATTTATTACTTTCGTTTTCAGCCACTGACTCTTCCATTCGCATTTCCTCTACTTTCAAAATCCTGAAAATTCAAACAGATTTTCTCCAAATTCTATAAATCTCAATCCAATTTCGTCTGGATTAATTTGTTTTTGTTGTCTTTGATTCGTTCCAATGGCAGTTTTGTTGGAGATTCGACGTTTCTCGAGCGGAATCTGCTATTCGCCGATTGAAAACTATCTCAATTGTTTTCCTGCTCTCCTCCCCTCGTTTCAGCTTGAATTTCGAGGTTGGAGATTCTGATGATTTTCAAGCGCAATCTGGTAAATCTAACACCATTTAGATAAATTAGGGTTTCCTTTGTTTTCTTGAGTTGGGGTTTCTGCGGTAAATTTAGGGGAATTAGGAAAGTAGTAACCCAGTAGCGGGCTTCTCCTCTGATTGAATTCCTTTTTCCTATCGATTTCAGCAATCAGGAAACAGCCTTTTGTATGAATTTGAATTTTCTTGAGCTCAATCTTGTAAACTCTAGGTCTGTCTCACCAAATTAGGGTTTCCTGTCGTCGCAAGGTTTTTCAATCGGTGTTAGTTTAGAACTCATTTTGATTGGCTGTTGAAGTCAATCTGGCCTAGAATCTATGTTTTCCAGCCTACTACATGTTGATTGCACAGCCCTTGTCAGAATAGGGGCTGCAATTTCCATCGCCTTAAATGTTTTTGCATCCACCTTCTGCGAACTGTACTGTTTCACAAATTTGCCCGGCCCTTCCTGTTCCATGTCCATGTGGGATAGACAAGATTGGCAATGGAAGGTATTATTATTTAACCAGTCGCTCGGCAGGGGCATTTGCTGGAATTCTTTCTTGCAAGATTCGGCGGAGAAGGCAGATATGTAGAGCAAGCATGCTTCCCTCCAACCGTGGAAACTCTAATCTGAATTTTGAATTTCAGGAGTCAGCCAAGCGAAGCTTGAAATCCCAGAAACTGTTAATCGTCGGACAGTTGTCTGATGAATTGGATTATGGAGAAGAGTCGGGTCAGGAGCCAATTCAAATAGTGTCAGGCTTCACTAACTACCGAGAAGATCCTCTGGTAGATAAGCTGAAGACCCAACTGGGTGTAATTCACCCCATCCCGTCGCCTCCTATCAATCGAAATATCGCAGGCTTGTTTGTGTTCTTTTTCTTTGTGGGGGTCATTTTTGATAAGCTATGGACATCGAGGAAGAGAAACAAAGTGGGCCGTGATGCTCAGTCAGGTCCATGGCCTCAAGTGCCTACAAGTTTTTCCTTGTTTCTTGAGAAGGATCTACAAAGGAAAGAGTCAGTGGAATGGGTGAACATGGTTTTGGGGAAACTGTGGAAGGTGTACAGAGGAGGGCTCGAAAATTGGATCATTGGGTTGCTTCAGCCTGTCATAGACAATAACTTAAAGAAACCAGATTATGTGCAGAGAGTTGAGATCAAGCAGTTCTCATTGGGAGAAGAGCCACTGTCAGTTAGAAATGTCGAGCGCAGAACTTCCCGCGGAGCTAATGATTTGCAGTGAGTCATCTGCAATCCATTGCATTTAATATAAGTCGTAACTATTTATTCTTTATCTTTTGTGTTTTTTGGTCTTTCTAATACTGAATAGTGAATTGGCATTTTATTACACGTACTTCGCTGGTAAGATTTTTTTTTTTTTTTTTTTTTTAAAATACCAGAAGTATTTTATTTTGTACCACTCGAAAGTGGATTCTGTCAACATTTCATTCATATCGCATTACTGTTATCCTTTCTAAGGATTTCTCCTCCTAAGAAAACGAAAACGTATACAAAGAAACTCAGTAGAGTAGCCGTGATAAAAAATACACATGGATATTACAAGATTTCTTACTGTCAACAGTGATCTTTTCTTTCTTCAATATCATGAGAGTTGCTCCTTTTATGACATTTGGTGGCTTGAAAAACTGTTAAAACACTTCCTGAAAATCAAAACACTTAGGAGTGGGCTTTTATGCCTTCATTGCTGTTTCAAGTGTAGATGCATCGATTTGAACATTGGAAAATGCATCAAGTATGAACATTACAAGAAAATGGTTGAACAATGAAAAGGTCATTGCTGATGTTGCTTGTGGTAACAATTTCCTCTGAGCACTGTCTTAGACAAATCAACAGACTTAATCAAAGTGGATCAGATGTTTATAAAGGAAAGAGAACTAGCACCTTCACTATTTTGACATGGTATAATTGTACTTGTATGGTGTAATATTTTCTTCCGCGGCCATATTTGGAGTTGAATGTTCAGTGATCTAAACAAACAGTAATTCCATGTTGATTTTATCTGATTTTTTTTTTTTTTTTTGAAATTCTATCTAGGTACCAAATAGGCCTCCGCTACACAGGTGGTGCTCGTATGCTGCTGTCACTCTCACTGAAATTTGGTATCATACCCATTGTTGTACCAGTCGGCATCCGGGATTTTGATATTGATGGGGAGCTGTGGGTCAAACTGAGATTAATACCAACAGAGCCTTGGGTAGGAGCTGTTTCGTGGGCTTTTGTGTCCCTTCCAAAGATCAAGTTCGAGCTGTCACCATTCCGTCTGTTCAATCTCATGGGTATGTCTAATCTAAGCTGCCTTGTAGTTGTGATTCTTTTCGCATAATTTCTTATTATTGACCAACACGCACAAAAAAGAAAAGACCATCGCCTGGACATTGTTTAATATTTAGGGGATCTTTTTTTTCTTATGTTCCATTCTAAAAAACACTTGAAAAAATCTGCGTGGATTAAAAGCTCCGTTCAAAGAAAATCTATATATAAAGTTATTCATTTGGGGTTAAGTCCCCTTTGGGCTGGATTATTCCCATGTTTCTATAGCATATTACTCTAATAGTCTAATGCTTTTATTATTTTTTGTTTCTTTCTCTTTTTTCTTTTGTGTAAATTGTCTGTGTTTGGTTTTGGTTTGCTCTGTTGCTGTTATGATTGTGCATCTCTCTCACTTTCTCCATCTTGGGAGTTATTTTATATTTTCTTGTGGGTTATTTTTCACATTAGAGGCATTGTTGCAGTTATTAACGGAGGTTGGATGACCTAAACAGTATCTTTTCTTTTCTTTTTTCCCCATCTATCGGCTATCAGATCTACTTAATCTTACTGTAACTGGTGACACTGTGTTGAACCTAATCTATAGATTCTATGCAGTTATCAAATGTTAACTTAATTGGTTTCTCAGAGTGTCTCATCATGTGTACATACATGGATGAACATTATTCAAATTTTGATAGATCCACCATATATTGGCTCCCTTCTCTGTGTGCTGCCTTCCTAGTAATCCTTGTCCCTAAAAAGTACAGCACATCTGATGCTAAAAGTCATATGTGACTTCTCTGCAATGCATCTATGTGTGACTCATCCATGTTTAAATTTAAACACTTAAAAAGGTCTTTCTACTTTTTGAGCCTTGTTACAAAGATACATGTTTAGCTATCACAGAAACTTTACTGATGTAGATTCTTTTGTTTTCTGCATGCAATGGGCCATATTCTACCAGCGATTCCTGTTTTGTCAATGTAAGTTTCTTGTCCTTTCATTACTTATGTTTTACCCTCTTATATGCTAGTTTCACCATTTTTGTTCTTGTGCTTCCCACCTTCCTACTTGAGCTTGTGAAATGAAAGATTTTACTTATGTTCTGTGGCAATCCACATTGAAGGACATCTCATTTTCTAAATATACCAATATTCAACTGGCGCCTCAAACACATCAACATTGCTATTAGGACAAAACCTTAAATACCTTTTTTTCTGTCATTCATATAATTTCAGTGATTTATATCACATCTTTTATATATATATATATATATATATATATATATATATCATATTATAACAATTTTTTCCAATAACAAATAACTGTGAGTTTTTTTTTTGGTTCCGTTGCAAGTATTATTAAGAGAAATGCGAAAATGGAGCAAGAAACAAAAATACAGAATGCTTACACCCTTCCTAGCAATATTACCCACCATCCACAACATCATTAGTTTTTTTTTTTGTTCCAAAAGATCTCCACAACATCATTAGCTGCTTTACCAACATGGACAAACAAAATGTTTATCCAAGAAGCAATTCACAGATTTCATTAAAAACAAAAGCAAACTTCCAGGCTTAGATGCTCTTTGGAAGCCCACCCAATAACATTTGAAGGATCCCCTGGGGGAAATCCATGATGAAAATATTAGGCTTTCTGATGTAGTACAATTGAAGGAGTTTACTCGAAGAACATCTGCACCATTTGATGATTAAACGCTGCTGGATTGTGAGACAAATTTGATAACTTCTTCACTTTCAACAGAAAATAAAATGAAGTAAAAGGGAAAGGGATAAGTAGTGGAGTCAAAACTCCAAGAGAACCCTGATTTACACAAGAGTGATCTAGAGGCATACATCACTGCATTCTCAAAGAACCTCTCTCCTAGGCTAGAATCCTTAACTAAAAATATAACATTCATTCAATCAATATTCAGAGTATTCACACATTCATTCTCCAAACATATGACCCAATGCTCATGATGCTTCGCAACCTCCAAATGGTTTCATGAATCTAGTTTCTCCTTGATAGAATCTGCACACATCTCCAAGGGAGGCTACAGCCTCACTAAAGGGCCGAAACTGGGAGAGATGGTTTAATGCCTTGAACTACCCTCACCAACCCTCTCTCCCATCTAGGAACACGGACATGACTCCAACCATCTTATTGCACCCTCTTATCCTTACCATGTCTTCACCATTGATACTTTTAAAAGCATTTTGACTTCAAATCCAACAAATTACATGCTTTATTGCTTTCCCTTCTACCCATTCAAAACCACATGGTTTATCCTCAAAGTTCCTCCTGGTTCTTTCTTTCCATCATTGGAGCTTCCGAAGGATACAACTGCTAATAGTGGAGGTTCAAGAATAGCACATATTCTACAATGAGCGAATAGACTCTGGATCAAGGTGTTCCATAACGGTAACGGTGGCCGTAACGGCCACCACCGTTACCGTTACGATACGGGCCGTAACGGCCGTTACGGACCCCGTATCGGCCGATACGGCCCCTTTTTATTTTCTGAAGAAAACAGTTACATGACCGTTATGGGACCGTTACATGACTGTTACGGGACCGTTACGGGGCTGTAACGGTCCCGTAACGGCCGTTACGGGGCCGTTACGGCCTATTTTTTCTGTAACGGCCGTTACGGCCGTTACGACCCCGTAACGCGTAACGGCCACCACCGTTTCCTTTACGTATCGGCCGATACAGCCGTATCGTAACCGTTTTGGGATACCTTGCTCTGGATTCTTCCAAATGCTGCCAATAAAAAGTTAGAATGAAATACCAAACTGAGAAGGCTACTGAATGGTGGATGATCAAATGATTGACATTCTCCCCCACCATCTTTCACATGATAGATCCATTAGGATGTGAAGCTTCCTGTCTTCCATAAATTCTTTTGTATACTGTTCATTTCCATTTTTCTTCTCCTTCAAATTTTTTTTTCCCTTAGACCCATCTGTCCCAAGTTGACTCAATAACAAATATCATGTTTGATGAATCCAAAGCTTGAAGATTCCATTGGCTCTTTTTTGTTTGTGAGAAAAGTGGATCAGTAGGTAAAAGTTTATTAAAAGCAAATGTGAGCTGTGACATCATTCAAGAAAAAGAATGAAAGCTGTGACATTTATTGCACAACTGTTTAGTGTAGACTTCTGAAATCTGGAGATCATTTCCAACAACTCATGTTTTCCAATAACGCAAGTGTTATGCTACGTGTGGTCTGAGAAAAAGAAACTATCATTAGTAGCTTTATGGAGTCATGAACCTGTTCTGTTGGAAGTATGACTACGTGATATTTATTTCTATGAGCTATGATTTTGTTGAGGTCCTGATTCTGAATAATGATGCATGCTATTTTTTCAGTGTGGACAATTCGATATCATAATAGATTCTCACACTCTACTTCAAATATACATTTGCATTTTTTTAGGTTCCTGACAAAACTACTGACAGAGGATCTGCCTCGACTCTTTGTTCGTCCGAAGAAGATCGTCCTTGATTTTCAAAAGGGAATGTCAGTTGGTCCTGTTTCAGATGATTTTAAAACTGGTGCAACTCAGGAAGGGAATAAAGACTTTGCTGGAGAACTATCAGTGACTCTTGTGGATGCTCAGAAGCTTGCTTATGTCTTTCTCGGTATCTATTCATTATCCATGTGTTGTAGTTTGGTTTCAATATAATTCGTTTTTGGTTCTTGGATAGTGTGTTTGCTATTTGGCTAGCAAGCGCTTCCTGCCATCTTCTATTGTTAAATGCGTCTTTCTTTGATGAGGAGCAGCAAGAATGGTGTAAGAACCCTCGTCAGTTACAGTTCTTAGTTCTAGCTTTCAAGTATCTTGGTGAACAACCCTGTTAAACTGATTTTGGCTTTGTAACTTAATGTTCCTTGCAAACCATGAGTTGCTTGTTCAAAGGTATTTTGCCAGTTTCATTGCATAGAGGTCTTTTTTTTATGTTCTTAGATGGAATGCCAGATTTGAAATAGCTTATGTGAGTTCATTTACAGAATTATTTTCTTTCAGACCTTATGAGCATCAGTTCACTGTGTTTATTTATGTGGGAGTTGTCAGGGAAGACAGATCCATATGTTGTTCTAACTCTGGGAGATCAAGTAATTCGCAGCAAAAAGAATAGCCGGACTACTGTCATTGGGCCACCAGGAGAGCCAATATGGAATCAGGTGAAGCTTTTTCCTACAAGTCCTCGTTTTTATTATTTCCCCCCCCTTTTTTCCTTCTCTTGTCTTGAGCTTCATACTCGTCCAGAACATATCAATGTCCAGAAGCAAACCTAAGTGGATAGCACTAAACTTTATATTGATGATATTATTTATTTATCTTGGGACAGGATTTTCATTTGCTTGTGGCAAATCCTAGGAAGCAGAGATTATCCATCCAAGTGAGGGACTCCTTTGGTTTCACTGATTTCACCATAGGCACTGGGGAGGTAATCATCCAAATCATACTTAACTTGATCCATGTAAACCAGACAGCGGACAAAGTGTAGCTAATCATGAAGCATGGTTTCTGTCTTTAGCCAATGAATAGTGGTTTTGTAAAAGAAGTGGGAAGTTATCTTTATTCTCATTGATATTGTATAGATGCTTCAAGGGGCAGGTGTAGAAGATATTAACATCCTGAATCCCGCATGAATACAGAAGAAAAATGACATATGCGCACAAGCAAATAGAGTATTAAAATGCCAATCAGTCAGAAATACAGATAGCCCTAGCCTCAAAATTAAGATAATTGTGTCCTATAATTGTGTTGACACCCTTGGATGATGATTAAATGCTTTCAAGGTACATTTAATTGGGCAATGATCTTCGGGATCCTAAATCCTGACCATGGTTACCAAAAAAATTCTTTGGGAATTAGGATTTTACCAAATGATGCTTTCAGAGGTGATTTTTTAGGGGAGCAATTACCAAAATGCCCTTTAATTTTTTCTTTAAGAAGTGATAAAGTAGAGTATCGTGGGGCTCACATGATATGTGCATGATATCCATTCCATTCAAGGTATGAATCCCACCATGATGATCACACAAACCAAATGTCTGGCTGATCAATTCATCAGATAGGCTACACGTGAATTTGGATGCTTTTTGTGGTTTATATTGTTTCCAAGGTGTCCATGTATTAATTCCTCCATGATGGTCACACCATCCAAAGTCTGGCTGATCAAATCATTAGATAGGACACATGCGAATTTGGATGCTTTTGGGTGGTGTATATTGTTTATTAAGGATGATTGGATCTGGCAGATTTTTAGTTTGTTTGATCGTCATGATGGGTGCATTTGTTGGATGGATTGGATATCATACACATACCACGTGGGCCCCACAATTCTTAACTTCACCACTTTCTAAAGAAAAATAAATAAATAAATCAGAGCATTTTGGTAATTGCTCCACTCCAAAAGCACCGCCCAGGAATTTCCATTCATGGAGGCATTATGTGGTAGTGTCCGAATACCTGTGGAATTATGCCGCAATCCCTTTTTTTACTGTGAAATTGCTTTGTGCTTCGTAATGCTTGACACTGAGGTTTCAGCAGCTACCATTTATGGATGAATATTATGATCTTGTCCACTGGAGGATAATTACTTATTAGCAATTGCACAAACAGAACCTGTATAAGGATCCTTAGCATTCATATCCATTTTTTTCCCCCTGTTGGTAAGAAGTCGTGAAGTTCTAGACATCCACTTTACTCATGATGTGCTTGATGTTTGAAGAATTTAGTTCTCTTTTATGAATATGATTCCCTCCCACCCCTCCTATTCATAGTTCTTATTTTCCAGGTTGAACTGGGGTCTCTTCAAGATACAGTACCGACAGACAGAATCATAAACTTGCAAGGAGGGTGGGGACTGTTTAGGAAGATGTCTTCGGGGGAAGTATTACTCCGTCTCACATATAAAGCATATGTCGAGGATGAAGAAGATGATGGGACACAAGCAGAACCGTTGGATATTGATTTGTCCGATGATGAGATTTCAGACTCTGATGAAGCAAATGGCAGTTATGAACAAAATGAAAGGGACCTCTTTGGAGAAACAGAGAAAGAATCTTTTATGGATCTACTAGCTGCTCTGCTTGTAAGTGAGGAATTCCAAGGCATAGTGTCATCTGAAACAGGATATACAAAACTATCAGAAGAGACCACATATCCGGGATCAACTGTACCGATACCACGTGGCCGCAGTGATAAGTCCACACCTCTGGATTCTGAGGGCAGTTCAAATAGTTCTGGAGGTAATATTGTTGGGTTTTTTTTTTCTTTTCTTTTCCCCATTTCTGACTGTGAATTTGTCAAAATCTCTCTCTGTTTTTTTAGCCAACCTGTTCTGTTGGGTATTTGACTTGTTTTATTGGACTTCCATTTTTCAGGATCGGCATTGTTTTGGTTCACGGTGATAACAAGTTTAGCTGTATTGACTTCCATTAATGTGGGTGGTTCAAGTCTTTTCAATCCATGATATACTAACACAACATCTGTGGAGAACTGAAGCCCAATGCTTGTGTTGGATCAAGTAATTTTATAAACCCTCTCCATTTCTAGACATTTGTTGCCTTCTTTTGTGTTTTCAGAGTTGTGCTATCATTAGTTTCTGGTAGAGGTGATGAACATACACATTTTGTTTGGTGAATATCATGGAGTCCACTGATAGCATTCTCAGCATCTCGTCCATCATCTTTATTGAATCTGTTGGATAGAACTTTGCTAAGCTCAAGCACACCTCACCATAGACACCTCTACATGCGATTGACACATGCCAACCTGTCATCCATGCATCTGGTGGGCCCCCTTTGTAGACGACCTGGACCAAAAACAGGCTGGTCCCCCTATTAGGTGTGTGACATTTGTATGTTTAATTTGGACCATTGGTAACATTTTTTAAACCATTGATTCTTTTCTTGAACATGCGGCCCATCTTATGAGTTGGCTGCCCTTTTGTGTGTGTGTTGGGTCACCTACATTTGGAGCTGGATCAGATGTCCCACACAAGTTCACCATATGTGACCACTTCTATACGTTCATGTGAAGTGGTGCATATGGGTCTAGCAAAGCTCTTGCTAGATAAGCCCGTTGCAATGTGCAGATCCTTGTTTCCTTAAATCACTTTTCATATTGATCTCTTGCTGACTTTTCATGCAAATGCAAGTCATTCTGTTCTGGTTGAACTGTGTGATCCTTGGCTGAAAGGATATGTGTGGTATCTTTGGGCTTGAGTTCTTAAAATGGGGCCCACAATTTGGTGATTGTCCAGACCGTTGTTTTGATGAGACCCACTGTTGATGCACCATGCCCCATTTGAACTTCCAGATTGTGGCTAGCTTTCCAATCTCCAGCACTTCTCGATTGAATCCGAACCATTGTAGTATTATTATGGCGTGTTTGGTTGCACCAAATTAGACTGATAAATCATGAATTATCATGAAATTTGATGCAACCAAATGCACCCTTAACCATGTAGTTGCAGGCCACTGGTTGAAGTGTCAGGATTGCCCTATCAAGGAGCTTTTGTGGGCATGGCTCATCCATGGTGGTGCACACCACCAAATGTTAGGCCCCACATCTACAAACATAGGGTCATGCCTGTACTATACATATGATAGGGCAAGGCAATCGTCATACGATTCCTGCTAATTCAGTTCCACATCACTTTTTATTTTTTGCTAGATTAGTTCAAACAGTAAACATCCCTTCTTTGGCATGAACGATAAAAAAAAAAAATATTGTAACAAAACTCTTTGCCAATTGCAGAAGACGACTGTGATCTCCCCTTCAAAAGAAACACAAGACGGGACCACAAGCCAGACTAGCATCTCTCACCCTCTATACACACCTATCTCATGTATTCATGTATATTCAGCACATCAGCGGTGGAGCGTTCTGTGGCGGCATAGTTTTGATCCCTTTGTATCTCTTATCTCTGTTCATATTACATTTCTGTTTCTACCAATATTTTTCGAGCTTTCCTAAAATGATTTGTACGGCTGTCTTGTTTTGAGGTCTATAAGGCAGTTAATGAGCCATTGCTGTTGTTGTCCTGTGTAAGTTGTGATGTTCAAACTTCAATAGGATTGGATGGGTGGCTAGGATCTTCCTAGATATGAGATTTTGGGGCATCCTTCATCCACGGCTGGGCCCCACCTGTGTGGACTTGGTGTCATCGTCATATATATACTGAACTTCTGCTGAACATTGAAGAGGTCAAACAAGATATGCTAGGGAGGCTTGTGCCTTCTGCCCCACCACATGATGATCCAGACTGCTCCGATAAAAGGTCCACCTGATATGGGTCACATAGCAGGAATCTCAGTGGTTGGCGTCAATGTCGATACAAAGGTGAGCTGGAAACTGCTTGTCTGGACAACTGTTTTATTCTCACCTTCACATTGATGGTGAGAACTCTAACGAGAGATGGTTTTGATATGTGGCCCATCTACAGCAAGACCTAGATGAATGGTCTAGGTCACCGCGCAGGCGCAAGGACAAGGTATTTAATAACAGTAACAATGGCTGAAACTCCCACTGTTGTTACCGTTATGGCCTAAAAAAAAAAGTATTGCCATTTTTTACCATAGCAGCGTTGCAGGCCATTTTTGCAGGCCATTTTTTCCATAAGGGGCAAGCCTCTATAACGAATGTTATAGGCCATTCTTTCTTCTTCCATAACAGCATTATGGGCCATTTTTCTCTGCAAGGGGTAAGCCTCTAACGGTGAGCCATACCAGCATTATCAAAATATTTTCCCATACAACCCACGCGTTCTATGAGACAGTGAAAATCTATTTATGCCATGCTACTGCTGTATAAAAGCAAATAGACTTAAGAACTTTTGCATGACTAGATATCTTATCTATAATCTATAAATACACTAAGAGGTCGTTTGGCAGCACTAATTTGGTGGTAATTGGTGGTGGCTGCGTTTGACAGGATGTTCGGAGGTGGTAAATGGATTTCATTTAGCACTGATTAATCCATTAGGAAGTTACTGCCAAGAAACATGATTTCAAGCTTGATTATTACCATTGCTGACTGAAAATCAACTCAATTTGACTTCAAGAATCAGGGGGCCCTACTGTGATGCTTAGGTGAAATCCACCTGATCACCAGGCGTGCCACCCCATTTTAGCCGTAGGGCTTAAAAATAAGTCTGGTTTGTTATTCAGGCAGGCCATAAGAATGCCCACCTTTGATTTTTTCAGGACCCACCATGATGATTATATAAAATCCACTTAAACCATTCGATGTCAAGTTAAAATTTAGGCATTGGGACAAACGAGCCCATTCATGATTCAGTGGGCCACATGAAGGGAAACAGTTTGGAGGGTGAGTGTTACTGTTTCCCTTTGTATGGTTCACCTGAATCACAGTTCATGATGATTTTTGGGCTTGCGGCTAAAATGGGGTGACACATGCACTTGATTATCAGGGTGGATGTTACATAAACATCATGGTGATGAGCAAGGGGTTTGTCAGTTTTGACTGCCTTAAAGAGTTGTACAATGAAGACGAAGATTTCAAGGATACGTGGGTAAGATGTCGGGAGGGCCACTCAAGCGACTTCCATATTTATGATGGGTTCCTTTTCAAAGGAAACTAGATTTGAATTCCATGGAGCTTGCTATGAGATCAGGTCATCCTTAAGCTACATGGTGGTGGCCTTCTAGGATGAGTCAAGACAAGAGCATTGGTGGAGGAAAGTTATTATTGTCCACAACTCGTGCAAGATGTGGGGAGAGTGGTGCAATGTTGTCAAGTTTGTTTGTCCTCCAAGGGACAATTGTAGAATACGGGTCTCTACACTCCGTTGCCAGTTCTAATGGCCCTTGTGAGGATATTTCTATGGACTTTCTGTTAGGTCCCCCATGAACACACCGCGGCATGGATTTCGTGTTCGTAGTGATAGGTTGATTCTCTAAGATGACACATTTTATTTCCTGTAAGAAAACCTATGATGTGACGAACGTGGCAAATTTATTCTTCAGGAAAATTGTGAGGTTGTATGGGATTCCCAAAACAATTACTTCCGACCGTGACACAAAGTTCATTAGCCACTTTTTGACGGACTTTGAGGAGTCGATTTGGAACACAACTTTAATTCAGCAGTGTCTATCATCCGTAGACTGACGAACAAACTGAGGCCGTGAATCGTACTTTAGGCAATCTCATTCGTTGCATTTCTGGTGAAAAGTCGAAGTAGTGTGACTTGACTATGTCTTAAGCCGAATTCGTCTTCAATAATATGGTAAATCGCTTGATAAAGAAGTCTCATTTTCAAATGATCTAAGGACGAGTGCCTTGCTATACATTGGATTTGGTTCCATTGCCCAAGATTCTGGGCATAAGTATAACTGCTGAGCATATGACAGAAAGGATCACAGGAATTCATGAAGAAGTGTGTAACAAGTTGATGGAATCTAATGAGAAGTACAAACAGGACGTTGACAAGCATCAATGTGCAAAGGTTTTTGAAGTTATAGTTCATCTATGAAAAGAGCGCTTTTCAACCGGGATATACAATAAACTAAAGAATAAGAATATTTGACCGATACCGATCTCTCGTAAGATCAACCTACAATGCCTATGTTATTGACCTCCTAGACGAGTTCGAGATATCAAGGACGTTCAATGTTGCAGACTTATAAGAGTATCACGAATCGGTTATGAATGAGAACTCGAGGTCGAGTTCTTTTGAAGTGGATGAGACTGAGGGTTGTTGACACATACATGACCAAAATGGACCATAAAATGGATTAAAAGAAGGAGCTAAAGACCAGAAAGAATCGCCAGTCAACAACCCAAATCAACTGGCCGACGACCTTGGTTGGCCGGCCGAACCCCGCTGACGACCCATTGTTTAAACGTGTGTGGGCTTAGACGCCTAGCAGACCTCTATCTTCCATCCACGCTAGATAGCATGCTATCACCATCAATGTACAGGAAAATAATCAGTCATGGCCCACTTATTAAATGCATGTCATCTTAGACACCTGGCAGAATTCTATCTTCCATGCACGGTGGATAACATGCAATCACCATCAATGTACATGAAAATAATCAGTTATATATGGTCGACTGATGTAGGATGCCCTAATTATGATGCATGTTCGTGAACACAATCAAATCAGCGGAATTAAAAGACAATAACAATATAAAATCTAGGAATCATGAACTAAGAACATCACAAGGAACATGCAATGGAACGGGTCATTCATCACAACCATGAATTATGAGATTCAAGTATCACTATGGTTGGATCTGGCGAGGGATGAAACCTCCCGATCTTGCATGGCTACAACCCAATCAATTAAGAGGAATCTCTAATCCAGGAATTCAAGAGATTTTAGATTAGGGATTTGAAAATCTGAGAACCTAGGGTTTAGGATTAAAATCAGATTTTGGGGATTGAGGTTAGCGAAACGAATAAGTTAGGGATAAATAAAATTACCTGAAAGAAGGATTGGAGGGGCCTAAGAAGCAAGTAGAAGAAAGAGATCAAAGAAGAGGAGGAAGCATCACCACGAGAGAGAAGAGGGAAATGAGGCAACCAAAGGGTTTGCTTTTCATTAATTAATCAACTAATTCGAGTATAGGGCTTAGCCCTCTTAAATAAACATTAAAACAAGTAAAAAGATTAAACTACCCTCAAAGTTTAAATAAAAACGCGCAAATAACAAAAGTGCGGGAAAGTTCGGGCGCCCGAGCTCCAGCCCGAAGTCGTCCGAAAATCTCCAGAGAGGTTCGGGCGCTCGGCAGGCAAAGTTCGGGCGCCCGATATGGTCGGGCACCCGAAATCTTCAGTTTCTTCGGCTTCTTTCTCCTTTCTTCATTTACACGTGTCTTCCTTGAGTGGGGTCTTCTATGTGTCTGATCACATGTGAAGGGTCTTCAGCTCTTCAACAGTCGCCCATCCACAAGGATGATATTTGTGGTTGAAGCTTTCTTCGTTGGTACACATTGAATGCTTTTGTGTCCGCATCACCGACTTTTTAAATGTGTGCGACCCAGATGACCAGTAGAACTCCATCTTCTATCCACGGTGGATAGCATGCCATCACCATCAATGAACGTGGAAATAATTAGTCACGCCCACTTGAAAACACCTGTGGGCTTAGACGCCCAGCAGAACTCTTATCTTCCATCCACGGTGGATGGCATGCCATCACCATCAATGTACATGAAAATAATCACAGCCCACTTTTTAAACGCTTGTGGGCTTAAACGCACAATAGAACTCTTTTCTTCCATCCATGCTGGGTAGCATGCTATCACCATCAATGTACATGAAAATAATCAATCACAGCCTACTTTTTAAGCGCATGTGGGCTTGGACGCACAGCAGAACTCTATCTTCCATCCATGGTGGACGGCATGCCAACACCATCAATGTACATGAAAATAATCAGTCGTAGCCCACTTTTTAAACGCTTGTTGGCCTAGAAGCACAGCAGAACTCTTTGTTCCATCTACACCGGATAGCATGCTATCACCATTGGACGTGGCTTCGGTGGATCCCCGAATCCATTGAGATGAGTAGGAACCATGATCGTGGGGTTCACCTTGATGTATGCGCCTTATATCCATGTCATTTATCTATTTTGAAAACTCATTTTATAGCACGATCCCAAAAATGAAGGTAATCCAAATCTCAGGTGGACTATAATACAAGAAACAGTAGTAATAAACCATTAAAAATTTATTGTGGATTACAAAAGTTTTGGATCAAGGTGATATTTGTGGGGCCTCTTCATCCGGGTCTTTGTAGGTTGGATGGCAAATAAACATTCCGTTGTCCCTCATGAAGTTTTTAATGGTGGGGATTCAATCACTATAGTTTCCTGTAGTATGATTCATCTAAGATTTTAATCTCTTAAATCCATCCGGACTACCAGGCATATCATCCCCTGTTAGGCGCTAATCCCAAAATTTGGTGGACCACACAGTTGGAAATAGTGTACAAGGGCAACGCACACCCTCTACACTGTTTCCCTTTAAGTAGTACACCTGAATCATGGATGGGCCTGATTTTTGTCCCACATCTAAATTTGGTGTGTTATCTAATGGTTGGAGTGAATTGAATTTCATATAATCATCTTGGGCCAGTAGGAATGGTGGGCATCTCTCCCAACTGTATCTTTTAGTGTGGCCCACCTGAATCACAGTTCAGTCAGATTTTTTTGTCCCTGGTTCTAATGTAGAATTACACATCTAATGGTTGAATTACATCCCACGTACACACGACGGAGGCCCTATATAAAAATCAAGCGCCGGAGTCCCATGAAATTCCCCTTTTAACATATCAGCCGAAATATCAGTCTTTTTTGAACAGTTGTGAGGGCGACGCCCACTTGATTTTTTAATGATTGGATTGGATCACATACACGTCACAGTGGGCCCCACCTAACTTCCTATCGCAGGAACTTTCGGACACGGATTGCGCGGTGTGTTCAGCTTCCAGTCAGAGGAACTTTTGGACGCGGATTGAGGGGTGTGGACCTCCGCGGTGTGTTCAGGTGGCAAAGTTCTGTGTGCCCCACCATGTTATATGTGTTATATCCACATTGTCTATTCATTTTGCGAGATCATTTTCAAGCATGAGGTCAGAAAATAAGACAGTTCCAAAGCTCAAGTGGACCACACCACAGAAATCAGTAGGAATTAAATGCTTACCATTGAAAACTTCTTAGAGGCCCATAAGATTTGGATCAAGCTGATATTTGTGTTTTCCATTCATCCAGGTCTGTGTGACCTTACGAATAGGTTGGAGGACAAATAAACATCATGCTTGCCTAAGAAGGTTTCAATTGTCCTCACTGGTTTCTATGATGTGGTCCACTTGAGCTTTTCTGCCTCTTTTTTGGGCTCACGCTAAGAGGCCTATGGATTGTAAGTAACTTATGATAAAGCTCCATATGCCTTAAGTAACTTAATTATCTTGGTTTCTACTTATTAAGCTGAAGTGATTAAATATAACTTTAAGTAAAAAAGTTGCTTAAAATTGATCTTAAACCAAGCTTACTTATCTCAAATAAGTTACTTATCCATTGCTGTAAGTAGAAAAAGTAACTTATTTGGTGGTATCCGTAGGGACCCAAAATGATCTCGCAAAATGAATGGATGGTGTGAATGTGGAACATACATCATGGTGGTGCCCACATAACTTGCCACATCAACACACAACCCTTGGTTGGTGCTTTTAGCCAACGAACAGTGGTTTGGTAGGAGAAGTGGGGAAGTTGTCTTTATTATCGTTGATATTGTATAGATGCTTCAAGGTGCAGGTGTAGTAGACATTAACATCCTGAATACCGCATGAATACAGAAGAAAAAAGGACATATATGCGCAAAAGCGAACAGAGCAAAAATACCAATCAGAAATACAGATAGGACTACCCTCAAAATTAAGATACTTTTGTGTCCTAGAATTGTGTTGACACGCTTGGATAGATGATTAAATGCTTTCAAGGTACATTTGGGGTAATGATTTTCGGGATCCTCAATCCTGATCATCGTTCACAACTTAATGTCTTACAAAAGACAAGAGGGGAATCCCTGTTGTTTTTAGATCCCTCTGTGCATATCTTTCCTGGAAACAGTTTACAACTTAGATTTTTAAGGGATTTTTACTACAAAATTCTTTGGGAACTAGGATTTTACCAAATGATGACTTCAGAAATCAAAATTACCTAGAGGTGCTTTTTTAGGGGAGCAATTACCAAAATGCCTTTTAATTTTTCCTTTAAGAAGTGATAAAGTTGAGAATCGTGGCGCCCGCGTGATATGTGCATGATATCCAATCCATTTAAGGTATGAATCCCACCATGATGATCACACAAACCAAATGTCTGGCCGATCAAATCATCAGATATGCTACACGTGAATTTGGATGCTTTTCGTGGTGTATATTGTTTCCAAGGTGTCCATGTATTAATCCCTCCATGATGGTCACACCAACCAAAGTTTGGCCGATCAAATCATCAGATAAGCCACATGCGAATTTGGATGCTTTTGGGTGGTGTATATTGTTTATTAAGGTGTGGCCCACCTTATGATTGGATCTCACAGTTTTTTAGTTTGTTAGATCGTCATGATGGGTGCATTTGTTGGATGGATTGAATATTACACGCATAGCATGTGGGTCTTACAATTCTTGTCTTCACCACTTTCTAAAGAAAAATAAATAAATAAATCAGAGCATTTTAGTAATTGCTCCACTAAAAAAGCACCCTGAATTTCCATTCATGGAGGCATTATGTGGCAAGATTGGAATACCCTTGAAATGATGCAGGGAGAGACGTGGTGAGGACCATCATCGTCATCCTCACGGGTTAACTACCTTGAATCCACAAGGCTTCCAACACTCTTTAATCGGACTTCCTCGAATTTACAAAGGGATATCTCGAATCCATGAGACCCTTCTTGAATCCGCGATAAGAAAATCAAATAATTTTGAATTTAATTGATTAATAATAAGATAAATTACATTAAACGAGTTTAAAGAACTATAAATAGAGAAAACTAAACCCTAAAAACCCTAATTGTGTAATAGAAAATAATCTTAATCAAATAGGAAAGAAATCTAAAAAATCACGTAAATCTATTGGGCGATGGCTCGAAGCCATCGAGCGCTGGACCCAAGCTGTTGGGAAAAGTGTCAAGCGATCGAAACTGTCCAGGACTGTCCAGAGACTAAGTCTGGAATTTGTCAGAGTTTCGAGCGATCGCCGGGAAACTATTGGACGCTCGAAAATTGCTGAATTTCTGAAACTTTTTTATTTTATTTTTATGAATCTTTTTTTTGATCCATCTGTGATAAGAATGTGTGTGATCCTTGCCCTTTATCGGGGGTCCTCTCCCTACATTAGACTCATCCACTTAAAAACTTGTCCTCAAGTTTTTCTTCGGCCTAGAGTCATGAACCACTTTCAACTTTGGAAGTCGACGTTTGCTAGCCTTGTCCTGATATACTGTAGCAGGTTTCACCGACTTCTTCCTAACGCCAACATGAATAATCGCAACTCGAGGTATAATAATCTCCTACACGGGAAATAAATCATTAGAAAATTTGGCGACCATGATAGCTTTGAAACCTTGCATTGCTATCTCGACATGCTCCGAGACGTTCATGGACTCCGGCCAACCCAGCTTTAGAACTTCTGGAATATCAATGGACCCTTCCTCTTTGTCCTGCATGTCCGAAGAATTGACCTCCTCCACTTTCTCAGGAGTTTGATCAATTTCGGAGTTGATGAGGGCCTATACTTCGTCTTCCCCTTCCATAGCCTCGACTTCGGCCGATTCAACGAATTCTTCAATGTAATTTTGGACAGGTACGAAAGATTGCCCCTCCACTGTAAAAGCTTCAGGTAGATGTCCCGTCTCCACAGGTGTCACAAGTATGCAATCGAAGAATTCAACATCCAAATCATCGTTGTTGAATCAAAATCGTAACGATAGCCGCTGTTTCATCTGCAACCACTTGCGAATTGGTGTTTTCATCTCTTACTTCCAACTGTGCTGAACGTATTCCCACCAAATCCTAGTGCTGCCCTTCAGACGGTAGGTTATGATTGGAACTTTTTGTTCTTCTGGAACCTGCATGTAGTTGAAGAGGTACTCGACTCCAGAAAGCCATTCGTCGATGTGATCCTGGCAATTGGAGTTGGGAAGATATATTGTCCTCTTGTAGGATTAATTTTTCTGATCCACCTGATCATAGAATCCAGTGGATCTCGGAAGCGGGGTTCCATCACGAATAAAGAATCGATCTAATTTTTTAATTATACAGTCGAATCCAGCCTCCAGCTCTTGCATGACTTGACGATCCTCCTGCTGGTAAGTCTCAAGCGTCATCCTGGAAGCTGTCACTTTGAGAGAATAGATCCCTTGATCATCGTCAATGAGATTATCGTTCGTACCTTTGTAAAGAGACATTTGCCCGAGGGGTGTCCTTGCTTTGATACCACTTGACGCAGGGAGAGACGTGGTGAGAACGATCACCGTCTTCCTCACGAGATAATTACATTGAATTCACAAGGCCTTCAAGACTAGGGCTGAAAGTTGGGCGGGTTGGTGCTCAACCCTAAAACAACCCAAGGTTCCTACACCTCAACCCTAACCCAACCCAACCCAACCCAACCTCGAGTTGGGAATTCTCAACCCATGCCCAACCTAAGCGGGCTCGGTCGAGTTGATTGGGTTGGTCGGGTTGATACATGCTAATATTTTCGATATTAAATTAGTCTATTATGTTTAAAAAAACATCTTAATTTTTTTACCTATGGCTTTATTAATTATATATGTGGTTATTTATTGTAAAGAACTTCACTTCTTCTAAACAAATAAGCTAAAATATAGGATAACTATTGCTTTTAACATTCAAGCACATTAAATTTCAAACAATATAAGTTTACTTACTAAAGTAATATAAACTAATAAGTTTACTTAACTAAAGTATAATAAAATTGCAACTTGTATATAGATCGGGTTTGGGTTGGGTCGGGCAACCCAAGACCTTAACCCAAGCCTGACCCAACCTTCATCGGGTTGGAGTTTTCATAGCCGAAGCTCGAGATCGGGTTCGATAATTCCTGCCCAAACCCAACCCAATGTCGGGTCGGTCATGGGTTAGTCGGGTTGAACCCGCCCGACTTTCAGCCCTATTCAGGACTCCTGAACCGGACTTCCTTAAATCCACAAGGGGATATCCGACTCCACGAGACATTTCTCGAATCTACGAGAAGAAAATCGAATAATTTCAAATTTAATTGAATAATAATAAGATGAATTATATTAAACGAGTTTAAACAACTATAAATAGAGAAAACTAAACCTTAAAAACCCTAATTGCATAATAGAAAAGAATCCTAATCAAATCGGAAAGAAATTTGAAAAATTACTGTAAATCTGTCGGTCAATGACCTCGAGTTGTCAGGTGACCGAAACTGTCCAGGACTGTTTAGAGAAGTCTGGAATCTGACAGAGTTTTGGGCGACTGTCGGGAAACCATCGGGCACCTTAAAATTACTGAATTTCTGAAACTTTTTTTTTGATCTTTTTTCAGCTCATCTGTGATAGGAATGTGTGTGATCCTCGCCCTTTATCAGGAGGTCATATCCTTACATAATGGAATTATGTCGTAATCCATTTTTACCATGAAATTGTTTGGTGCTTCGTAATGCTTGACGTTGAGGTTTTAGCAGCTACCATATATGGATAAATATTATGATCTTGTCTACTGGAGGATAGTTACTTATTAGCAATTGCACAAACAAAATCTATATAAGGATCCTTAACATTAGTATCCATTTTTTCCTGTGTTGGTAAGAAGCTGTGAAGTTCTAGATATCCACTTTACTCATGATGTGTTTGATGTTTGAAGAATTTAGTTCTCTTTTATGAATATGATTTTTTTTTTCCTCCTATTCAGGTGTTGTCATGAAATGTACGTCCTATCAATATTTATGTAATGATGCTTGCAAGATCAACCGACCTGCTATGCTAGCTGAATTCATCTATTTCGCCAAAAAATGTACCCCTTGGTCCAACACTGCAATTTTGTTTTTTTGTTTTTTGGAGTTTTAGGAATTTATATCTTTTAGAAGTTACTCATTATTAGGCTAAGAATATTCCGGTAAGATTTATCTAGGCTTTTTTTTTTTGGCAAATCAAGCTTTAGAAGAGTTTTGCTAGAACTAAGAAATAAACTTTAAAATAATTTTGCTATTTTGGGTAATTTCAAATTAGGTTTATTTATTTATTTATTAGTGGTGTAATTAAAAAAATATACGTATATTATTCAATAAAATACTTAAATTTTCTCTCTTATTTTTTTTGTGAACTAAGAACTTTTCTTGTGAATTCAAAGTTTTACTCACTTAAGGAAGACGGTGATCTTTATCTTATTATTTGACGCTCTTCCCTACGTCTACAACATTGGAAAAGAGGGAGGGGGCACCCTTGATTTGCATGAGGGGCATCGTGAGGACCTTCATTGAGTAAAGCAGAACCAGGTCATCTTGTTTTCAACGATACAGAGTGTATAAACGTTGGATTGATATCAAATTTGGAACATTAGTAGAAAACTTCCTCCTCTACATGATAGATGACTCAGATTGTCCAAAAATGTTTTGAAATTAAGTGAGAAAATAAAAAAATTAAGGGCTTTTTATAAAATATGCCTAGTTGAAATCTTTTATGATGGTCCATCTTTCTTCAACTATTACAATCAAACCACACATCTGTTTGACATGAAAATTTGTAGTTTTACAAATATTGATGTTTTCTACAAGATGGTCGACTTAGATTCTTCATATCATGAGTGGTGGGTCACCTGGACTATCCCAGATTTAAGTCAGTGAAATCAAGAAAGTTCTCGACAGTTCATATTGTTTTGGCCGTCATAGTTAATCCGTAGCTCCTATCGATACAAAACCACTTTGATCATCAAGATGGGCCCCACGAATGGGGACAAAAGGTGAAAATCGGGATTGGGCTATCTGTTTCCTATTCCGATTGAAACTCAAAATGGAAACAAGTCTGTTTATTATTTTCTTTGAAACTCAAAACACCAACATTGTTTCTAATTTTTTTTTCTCTCTTATTTCAAACTCCAAATACATACAGTAACTTTGTTTCAGTTTTTTTATTTCTTTCCTTTTTGTTTTGATAGCTAGTCATGCCTCAAATTCAGAGCGTTCATGTGGTGGTCTATTGCTTACTATCTATCGGTTCCCTATTGAGCACCTTTCATTCACATCTCTCATTTGCTCTTATAATCATGAAAATACATTAATGTCAATCTTTAAACTCATTGTTTTATATAATTAAAGCGTAAAATTAGAGAGAAATATACATAATTCAAAGCTTAACAACATTTACCTTATTTATTTTTCTACTCTCAAGTAATTAAAAAGAAAACCTACCCTTTTTTATATGCTTTAAAGTGGGTGGAGCTCCATGGACATTGTGCAGGTTACGATGATCTAGCAACCATGACTGGTGTTGGGACCATAAATTGTAAAAGAATTATATTCAGTAGCCATAAAAAAAGAAGGAACATGAAGGAGAATATCGAGTGCAACTCTGGCCTGCCAACTCCACATGGCTATGTTTTCATGACCCTTGAATGCATGAATAGAATGCACTCAAGGGAAAATTTTCAACATAGAAGTAGAAAGACTTTCAGATGCTTTGTCAAATCATCATTCAAAGCTTATGAGAGAATTTTATTTTGTTTCATCTACTGGAGTTTGTTTTTCCTGTTTTATGCCTTTTCTTGTTCCAGTTTAAAGTCCCATGACATCTGAATTTTTATATTTTTCTTCTTTAGTTTTAAAGGGTGTTAAGGATATAGATTTCTCCGAGAGAGCACTAGGTATAAAAAATCTTTGTTTTTAAAATCCCTTAATTAGATTTACATCAGTTTACAACTTCACATTTGACTTGTAGTGTTTTGTCACCTAGGAGAGGCATGAGGCGACTATACTGTTGTCTTCGACTCCTTATTGATGTGAATTGAAGTTTATGTCTTTCATTCCTTGTTTGTGTGTGTGTGTGAATAGACTGAGAATGTGTTAATGATGGTTTGCAAGTGCGTTGAGAATGATGGTTTGCAAGTGCGTTGAGTCTTTTGTATTCGGGATGTTTTATTATGGTGTATTTGGATTGAATATGGATTTGTCGGAATGATGGCATGTAAGTGTTTTGAGTCTTTTATGCTTAGGATATATTATTGTGATGTATTTGGGTTTTATAATGATTCATGTAATGTAGATCGAGTGTCTGGAGTATTTTGTGTTTGGGATTGTTTTATTGTGACTAGATTTGAATTGAATAATAATTTGACAAAAAAAAAAGAAGTGAATTATGGTGTTTTAGATATATTAAAATTTATTTTGTTCACGTGTATAGGCATAGCCATAGCCTTAGGCTCCAAATTCATCAAATTTTGATGTTTTTTTTCAATATAAAATCAAAATTCGATAGTTTTTTCAAGACTCTACACCACCGAAAAAAAAAAATGATGGCTCTACGCTGGAAAACGTTTCCAGCATCCAAAATATGACGGTTTTAGGCCGTCGAATTTTGACATTTTTTACGTAGTAGTGAGGAACCCCTGGGTTGAACTTGGATTGTTGCTCTCGTTCAGACCGTCTACCCATAAAGCAATGATTGAGATGCTTAGATTCTCCTTAAGAAGAGATTTTAAAGACATGGTCCATCTACTATGGGACACAATAGACCAATGGTCCGGATCATTAGAGACACGGGCCACGTACATCTTATATTTCCTCAAGCCACAAGACAAGTAAAACTAGGGCTCTCAGTGGAGCGGGTCAGATCCGAGATCCGATTAGCTCCGAATCCATATAATGCGGATTTGGATGTTAAAATAGGTCCGATTAGTTAAATGGACCGGATTTGGATCTTAAAATAGGTCCGATTACTTAAATGGACCGGATATGGATTCACAGGATCATATCCGAGTTTGATCCGAATCCGAATAGGATCCGACTCATTGTCACATTACTGTATATGTTATATTCATGCTGGCTATCTTTTTAACAAATTATTTTAGGCCATGTCCACCATACCATAGTAAATAGTGGGATTTGCATCATTTTTCTACTAAATTAAATATATTATATTATATATTTTATATCATATATTTTTTTACATTTGTAACGGGTTGGATTTGGACTTAGATCCGACCCAAATCCGATGGTTATATGGATTTTGGATCGGAAATGGATCTAACAATTTATAAATGGATCGGATATGGATATCACCTTTTGGATCCGAGTTGGATCTGAATCCGATCCGAATTCGTCTATAGATATACGGACTTGGAGCTGGATCCAGCTGGATCCGATCTAGATTCGACCCATTGAGAGCCCTAGGCAAAACACCCAAGTCTGCATGGCCCAACATGTTGTATACGATGAATCCAGTCCGATTCGTTAACAGGTTTGATGAAACGTTCATACCATGGTGAGGTGCATCCCATCTCCATTGTTCCATGTGCTGTGGTGAATTTGAGCCATCCGATCTAGCTGAATTTTGGCCTTAGGGCCTAACATGGAGTGCAGAACCAGTGGATTTCACTTATACAACATGGTGGGCCTTATGGGCTTGGGTCAAGCTGGGTCATTTTGTTATGTGCGCGGTGCCATTTCATTCTTGGAGACATGGCTTGTCTCTTCCTTTGAGAAATCGTCTAGAGCATTTCTGCAACGGAAATAGGACCATGCTGTCACATCCAAGAGGGATCGGATTAGGTGCGCCCTAGCCTCAGTGAGGCCCTCATGATTGGGGCCACCTTGATGCATGTATTCTATATCTAGGCCATCCATGTATATTTCCAGAAAATTTTATGGGATGAAGTGAAGCATATTCAAATCTCAGATGGACCATACCATAGGAAACAGTGATGATTGACCATTAACAGCTTGGGAAGGCAGAAATTTTGTCCCATCTCCATTGTTCCATGTGTCCCGGTGAATATGAGCCATCGATCTAGCTGAATTTTGTCCTTAGGGCCTAATATGGAGTATAGAACCAGTGGATTCACATATAGAACATGATGGGCATTATGGGCTTAGGTTAGGCTGGGTCATGCAGTTACGCGGTGACATTTCATTGTAAGGACATGGTTTGTCTCTTCCTTTGAGAAATCGTCTAAAAGCATTTCTGCTACGAAAATTGAGCCATGAAGTCACATCCAAGAGGGATCGGATTAGGTGCACCATAGCCTCAGTGCAGCCCTCACGATTGGGGACCACCATGATGCATGTATTCTACATCTACGCCGTCCATCCGTATTTCCAGTTAATTTTATGGGATGAGCCCAAAAGTGAAATAGATTAGAATCTTAGAGGACCATACTATAAGAAACAATGATGATTGACCATTAACAACTTAGGAAGGCAGAAGTCTTGGGATGCACCATGGTGTGGTGTATCCCATCTCCATTATTCCATGTGCCATGGTGAATATGAGCCATTGATTTAGCAGGGCCTAAAATGGAGTATAGAGCCAGTGGATTTCACATATAGAACATGGTGGCCCTTATGGGCTTGAGTTAGGTTAGGTCATGCAGTTACACAGTGCCATTTCATTATCAGGACATGGTTCGTCTCTTCCTTTGAGAAATCCTTTTGTCTCTCCCCATGAGAAATTGTCTTAAAGCATTTTTGAAATGTGGACATGGTTTATCTTTCGTTGAGAGATCCTCTTGTCTCTTCCCTTGAGAAATTGTCTTAAAGAATTTCTGCTACTTGGACATGGTTTGTCTCTTCCGTTGAGAAATCGTCTTAAAACAATATTTCTCCGGACTTGGTTTGTATCTTCCGTTGAGAAATCGTCTTAAAGCAATATTTCTCCGAACTTGGTTTGTCTCGTGAGAAATCGTCTTAAAGCATTTATGCTGTATGGTTTGTCCCTTCCGTTGAGAAATCATATAAAAGCATTTCTGCAGCGGCACATGCTGTCACATCACATCCAAGAGGGATTGGATTAGGTACGCCTCAGCCTCAGTGCGGCCCTCATGATTGGGCCCCATGCATTCTACGTCTACGCTGTCCATCCGTATTTTCAGATAATTTTACGGGATGAGCCCAAAAGCAGATTCAAATCTCAGATAGACGATACGAAACAGTGATGATTGACCATTAACAGGTTAGGAAGGCAGAAGTCTTAGAACAAGCTGAGATTTCTTTTTTCCGCTTCATCAAGGGCTCACGTGACCTTATCATCAACAGGCTGGATATAGATTAATCACTACCAAAGCATTACGGTGGGCCTTAGGAAGCTTTTAATGGGGGTATGTTCAATCACCACTGTTTCCTATAGTATGGTCCACTTGAGATTTGGATATGATTCATTTTTGTTTTCGTGTCCTAAAATTATACGAAAAAACGGATGGACGGCGAGGATGTAGAATAAATACATCAAGGTGGGCCCCACGGTAAGGGATGCACCGTCTTGGGTAAGGCCGGGGCCGCACCTAATCGATTCTCCTCGGACTTTCAAAAGCAAGAGAGGTTAATTTCCCGCTTCCACCATATGCCGCGAAATTGTGGACTTTCTTCTCTCTCCACGAAGCTCGACAGAAGCTTCTTCCCCCCTCTTCACTTGCAAATAAATAGATGAGGATTGCAGCAACCCCTGCACCAACAAGCCTCATCAGCACTACTACCTCTCTCTCTCTCTCTCTCTCTCTCTCTCTCTCTCTCTCTCTCTCATTTATACATTTCCCATATTGCCCTTCCGATGACTATCTAATCCCACATGGATCCCGGCTTCCCCTTCGTGACCTTCTTCGCAACTTTTTTCCTTACCTTCAACACTGTACTTGCCGTGATCCAGGCCGTCCACCACGATACATTGGCCATCGCTTTCATTCTCTCCACCTACGTATCCGTTATCTTGTTGTTTTTGTGCATACACGCTTATGATCGGTTGCCGGAGGGATCGGAGAGGAGGGAGAGGTTGAAGATTCCTGTTTGGACCCTCATGACTACGCTCCAAGTTGTTTCTGCTTATCGGGTTTCGATTATCCTACCGTTGGTGTGGGATTTGTTGGTTTGGATCTTGGGGGCGTTCATCAGCTTAATTGGCTACTACTTCTTTTTCATCTACTCTTCCAGTGCCAGTGGTAATAACAGGTCCGGCGGGAACCAGTCTTCACCTGTGGAGATGCCCTAACGGCTACGTCACAGACCTCTCGAAACTAGGGATTCCTGTTTAGGTGCGACTCTCTGTGCCCGGGTATGTGTGGGGCCCACAGAGATATTAGTGACAAATCCACTCCGTCCATATGTTTTAAAAAATAACAATAAGACTGAAATCTAAAAATCACACAGATACAAAAGTCAGGTGAGCCACAAAACACGAAACAGTGGGGATTGAATATATGGGGTGATAGAACTTTTGTATAGGGTAATATTTGTGAATACAGTTTATCTGAGTGGTAATAACCCTATGAACGGTTTGGATGATATATAAACATCATGGTCAGCTCCAGGAAGGTTTCAACGGTGGACGTTTCCATTCCCACTGTTTCGTGTAGTATGGCCCACCTGAATTTTGGATCCGTCTGATTTTTATGCTCCTCTCCTATGTATTGTGGCCATTTAAAACAGATGGATAGAGCGGATTTGTCACGAACATCTATGTGGGCCCCACAGCTCCGGGCACAGAGAGGGTCACAGGCAATCGGCTCCCTAATTTGCGGGCGCGTATTTCCTGCGAAAGCCATGCGCAGGAAGTTCTTGCGCTGGGAACCAAGGTGGGCCCAAAGTGATGTTTTTTGATAAATCCACCCCGTCCATCCGTTTTGGGAGCTCATTTTAGGGCATGAGAATAAAAATGAACTGGATCCGAGGCTCAAGCAGGCCGAAAACGTGAGGATTGAACGTCCACAGTTGAAATATTTGTGGAGCCACAGGAGTTTTGAATCAGGATAATATTTGTTTTTCCAGTTCATCCCAGTAGTACTGACGTTATGAACGGTATAGATGTCATATAAACATCACTGTGGACCCAGGGAGGTTTCAACGGTACGAATTTACCTACCCACCTTTTCCTTTAGTTAGGCCCACTTGAGTCTCGGATCCAGTTCATTTTTATTCTCATGTCCTAAAATGAGCTCCCAAAACGGATGGACGGGGTGGATTTATAAAAAAAAAATCACTGTGGCCCCGCCTTGGTTCCCGTGCAGGAACTTCCTGCGCAAGGCTTTCGCAGGAAATCCGCGCCCCTAATTTGCTATCTTATATGCATCTCCATGTACAATTTAGTCACGGTATAGTTGGAATAGTTTGATACTTTACATGTATGTAGTTCTATATACACTTTAGTCACCGTTTGGTTGGAAGGGATTTTTACAAGAAAGTATATGGTTGGTATAGAATTTACAGTTTGATACCTTTTTCAGAAAATTCTTGAAATTGGAGTGCCCGGGTGAAGTCAGCCTCGTGGTCAGAAGGGTCGGCAGATTTGGCGGCTCCCACTGTGAAGTTTAAGTTAGGGCCTGTTTGTTCTTCCATGTTACAATTAAACAGTGTAAATAAGTAATTATTTACACAGTTTGAAAATACGTGAGTATTTCTTTTTTGAAAATGGGTGGAAAACTAGTAGATTAAATTTGAGGGTCCCACCCTGATGTATATGACTTATCCGCGTTGTCCATCTATTTTAGAAAGTAATTTTCTGAGATGAACAGAAAAATGAAGCTGATCCAATGCTCAAGTGGCCCACAACAACGGAATCAATCGCTATCACCTGTTCACCGTCGAAAGTTGCTTCCTTCATGGGGCTCACATTAAAGTTTATTTGTCATCTAACCGGTTCATAAGGTCAAATAGCTTGATCCAAAACTTTTGGAGCCTCCAAAAACTAGGCACTCGATTTCCACCATTTTTCTGTGGTATGGTCCACTTGATCTTTAGATTTGCCTAAACTTTGAGCTCACACCTTAAATTCAAGGCATAACTGATGGACAGTGTGGATAAGCCATATACATTATTGTGGGCTCCACATTTAGTCCACACATTCTTCATTTTTTGTGTTAAAAAAGTAACTGGCCAATGTCGGCGTCGGAAATGATGCTGTAATTACCTAGACAA
This sequence comes from Liriodendron chinense, assembly GCA_003013855.2. Taxonomy (NCBI): domain Eukaryota; kingdom Viridiplantae; phylum Streptophyta; class Magnoliopsida; order Magnoliales; family Magnoliaceae; genus Liriodendron; species Liriodendron chinense. The sequence goes on from PVNU02002146.1 coordinate 3,843,393, forward strand.
ATAATTATTACTAATTTACAAGGTAATTACCGTCAACTGCAAAAAAAAACAAACAAGCCCTTAAATCCACTCCGACTATCAGTCATATCATCCCCTGTTAGCCCTGATGCCAAAACTCAGCTCCATCCACGATTAGGTGGACCACACAATTGGAAATAGTATATAGTGCGACACTCACCCTCTAAACTCTTTCCCTTGAAGTGGTCCACTCACGGATGGGCCTGATTTTTAGGTCCCATACCTAAATTCTGGTATGTAATTTAATAGTTAGAGTGAATTTCATATAATCATCACAGTGGGCCAGGTAAGAATCCAAGTGGGTATCTCTCTCCAATGTGTTTCTTCTAGTGTATTTTTTATTTATTTTATTTTTTGTCTTAACGCCAAATTACACGTCAAATGGTTGGAGTGGATTCCACACACACATCATGATGGGCCTTGTATAGAAATCAAGGACCGGAGTCCATGAAATTCCACGTCTTTTAACATATCACAGTAGGGAGGGCGACGACCCCTTGACTTTTTAAGGGTTGGAGTGGATCACATACGCGTCCTAGTAGGCCCACCTAGCTTAATGTGGAAGGAACTTACGGACGGGGATTGGTAGCAGTGTGTTCAGGTAGCAGAGTTTTGTAGGCCCCCACCATATTGTATGTGTTATATCCACACTGTTCATCCATTTTGCTAGATCAATTTTGAGCATGAACTCAAAAAATGAGGTAGATCCAAAGCTCAAGTGAACCACACCACAGAAATCAGTGGGGATTGAATGCTTACCATTAAAAACTTCCTGGAGGCCCTGGATCAAACCGATATTTTTCTTTTTCCTTCATCCATATTCGTGTGACATTATGAACAGGTACTTGCATGACAAATAAAACATCATGGTGGCCTCGAGAAGGTTTCAATATTGGACGGCATTGTCCCCACTGTGTGGTTCACTTGGGCGTTAGATCTGCCTTATTTTTTTAGCTAATGTCCTTAAAATGATCTAAGCAAAATGGATGGATGGTGTGAACATAAAACATACATCATGGTGGGGCCACCTAACTTTACCACGCTGACACAGCACCCAGGTGGTTGGTGCGTGCCACACAATGCAATCCGCATCCGCGTAAAGCACTCAAGTATGTGGGGGGCTTCATGCTGTATACGTGAAATCCAGTTCGTGTAGTTAATGGATTCGATGAAACATGCATACCATGGGGCCCTAAACACAAACCTATCCTGCATCCTATCTCCATTGTTACATGTGGTGTGCTGAATTTGAGTTGTGGATGTAGCCAACTTTTGGACTTAGGGTCTAATGTCTAGGATAGAACTTGATAAACGAAGTGGATTTCACATTCACAACATGGTAGGCCCTCGTAGACTTGGGTGTTTTACACATTGTTGCTCTAGACCCTACAATAGCGGAGTGCGGTTTCAATGGATCCCCGAACGTGGGGTCCACCATGATGTACTTTCTTACATCTAAGGCAATGCATCTGTTTTGAAAACTGATGTTAGGGCATTATAAAAAAATGAAGCAGATCCAAATCTCAGGTGGAATATAATGCACAAAACAGTGGTAATCCAACATTAAAATCTCTGGTCGAACCCAAAAGCTTTTTATCAATCCGATATTTGCGTGATCCTTTCATTCAGGTGTTTGTAACCTTATTAACTGGATGGAAAATAAACATTCCAGCAGCCCATGAAGTTTTTAACGGTGGGGATTTAATCAAGACTGTTTCCTGTGGTATGGTCTCCTAAGTTTTGGATCTGCTTCATTTTTGGGTTCATGCCCTAAAATGAGCTGTCAAAATAGATGGATGGTGTTGATGTAAAGAACATACATCACAGTGAGCCCCACAGTTAGGGATCCAACCAAACCGCTCCCTCAATAGCGGAGTGGATTAGGTGCGGCCACCGCCCCAACCAACCAAGATGGTGTGGCCCTTACCGTAGTGCCCTCGTTAATGTATGTATTTTATATCCACGCCGTTCAACCGTTTTTCCATATCATTTTAGGCCATGAGCCAAAAAATGAAGCATATCAAATCTCAGGTGGACCATTCTATAGGAAACAATCAATGGTGATTGAATTCCACACCATTAAAAGCTTCCTACGGCCCACCGTAATGTTTACTTGCCATCCAACCTGTTGATAACGTCACACAAACCTGGATGAAGAAAAAAAAGAAGAAGCACAAATATCAGCTTGATCCAAAACTTGTGGTCCACAAGAGGTTTTTAATGGTCAATCACTACTGTTTCGTATGATATGGTCCCCAGCTGAGATTGGATCTGCCTCATCTTTGGGCTCATGTCCTAAAATGATCTGTAAAAAGAGATGAGCGGCCAGAATATCGAATAGATACAGTAAGAAATGGTAAGGGCCACACTGTCTGGCGTACGGCCGGGGCCGCACCTAATCCAGTCCCATCCATACAACGGTTGTTAGGAAGAAGAGTAAGGGGTCCGACTTTCCTGCGACCTGAGCGCACTGAGGATTGATGCGCACTCCGTCTCCGTCGCCACCGTTTCAAGTACAATTTGAAGGGGCGCGCTCTAGTGGTATCGGGTAGATGTGGGGCCACAGGATGCACACAAAATCCAACCCGTCCATCGGATGCATCGTCCTAAAATATCTACAGTGCCCAAAACTCAGGCTGACTCAAAACCCAAGTAGTCTACAACATAGGAAAAGAGAGGGTGGGTTGCACCCTTGATTTGCATGAGGGGCATCGTGATATGCACATGGAAACCAGACAGTGAGGACCTTCATTTGACCTAGATGAAGGATCGAAAAAAATCAGGTGGTTTTGAAACTCAGGTGGGCCCCATTGATAATCAAAGGTAAGTGTCCCCTCCAACATTGTTCCCCCTTCTTCGGCCCACCTGAGTTTTAGATCCAGATGATTTTTGGGCTTGTTGGGCTGCTGAGGTGAACCACCTGATAGACTGGTTGGATGTAATATATGTATCATGTGGGCCTCTCATCTTATGACAGTACCAGAGTCACCCCTAAAGTTCCCGGTCTGGGCCTCACACCTGTAGGTTTGGCAGGCACATGAATACCGTGGACCAGGCCTGGACTTAAAATATAAGCCTATTTATATTTTCGGCTAGCTTAAGGGTACGTGTCAAAGCCCATCAGGCATCTAGGGGCGTCAATGGACCATGCTCAGGCCTGACAATCAAATTTTTGAATAAGCCCAGCACAATGGCCCGGCCCAAAATAGTTCAAAATCCGGACCGAGACCAACCCAGGCCTGGTCCGTTGACAGCCCTACTATCATGAGCCCGGCCAGACTGTTAAGGTTGCAAGGGTATCTTTGTCATATATCTAACCGATCACATGTGTTTGGTATGTTCAAGTTAGCCACAACAAAGGGGTACATAGCAGGGGCACCCTACAATAGAAACTTCCAGATGGAATGTAGGGTCACTTGTGTTCTGCATATGTCATCTAACCCAGTTACCAATTAATGGTAAGACATGGAAGGATTGAATCATGGATCACTCACACACGCTACACTCTCTACCAACTTATCTAACTAGTTGGAGACACTCTTTTCTCTACCGGTCTTGTTATTTAAGAAATTATAGAGATTTTTATTTAGAGAGAGGGATTTGGCATATAACATTACCTTTTGGTTCAAAGACAAATAATATCTTTCCTGGTGCACAAATAGCACCTTCAATTTTCTAAATATAGCCAACAACCACGTTATAAATTATACATTGTTGGATTAGTTTTTTTTTTTTTTTTTTTTTGAATAATAATATTATCCTTCTCCCAAATTCACATAATCTCAAGCATTACTCCAACTTCTCTTTTCTATCTTCCATACCTTAGACCTAATTAACCGGATAATATGGGCATGGAAGGGAAAAGTAGCTAAAAAGCTTCAATTAAGTGACATGTGGTATGTTGGAATAGTTGAAAGAATTTGTCGGAATATATAGAAATCAATTCCTTGCCATTTTCTCTGCTATAGTCTTTACATTGGTTTGGATTTCCTATGAACATTAACAAGACATTCATAGATGTTGTGGGGGATTTTGATATGATCCCTCACGCCGAGGAAAGACGGACAAAGCTACCTTCAAGAGCTACATTCTCTGATCTGAAGAGCAACAACCAATTATCCGAACAGATCAGCCATCTACACAGGATGAGCAATTCCTCCGGGTCAGAAGATGAGCTGTTGAGCTGAGCCGTTAGAGAGTGAAGCTCTGTAGGAGAGGATTCCCCGCCAAGGATCTGTTCTTCTTGGTCAAAGACCTCTCCAACATATATGAAATGAGGATCCCACCAGATCAAGGACGAGAATCCCTCTAGCGTGGTGTATTAGGATTCTCGTTCCCCCACACTCTATATATACAGCCATGAGACCCTAAACCAATGTATGCACAAGATATGCCTCTACATCTCAATTGACACCCCTAACTAAGGCATCGGAGGGTCCACAACCAGTCCCCTAGTACTGGCACCCCCCGCTGCTCACATCTCTTTCTTCTTGTAGGTCCGACGACAGAAAATGATTAGGAGGCTATAAGCCAGTGCTCTACCTCGACTTCATCTATTGACTAGATTCCGACAGCAATAATAGGTATTGCCAAAATACATATGGAAAAAGAGAAGAGTGCACATAGTTGAAAGGTTTCTATTATTAAGTTTGATTTCTTATTACATTCTAAGTTATGACGTAGAAAAGATGATTAATCATATTATAATGAATAATCTTTGATTCTAAGATAAAATAAGATAAATCTTTAAATAAATATATAGAGAAAATAATAATTATAATGCAATGCAATGCCATCTTATGAAAGGCGATGTGCACCTTAATGCATCGCCTTAATTTTCACTCTAGTGCACATGAGTTTTGGATTGATTAGATATGCCACCTTATGAACCCCTAGGGCCCAAAAATCAGCCAGAACCTGAAACCTATGCAGGCCATATGAAGAAAACAAAGTTTAAGAGAATGCGTACCTTAATTTTCATTGTGGCTCATTTTAGTTAACCTAATTTTTTTTGTGAAATTCTTTATCCAAGAAGCCAGAAGGATCTATATGGCTTAGATTGCATACAACACATCAAATGGGATGGGTTCTCATGAACACCAGTTTCTAAAGAAAATTGCCCATTGTGTCCATGTGTGATGTTGGGCCATCTCCAGGTGGACCACCACACAAATGGGTGAACAACATGAAAGCAGGAGTTATGCATTAAAAAGTGGGCCCACACGTGCAAAATGTAAGTTGTTCATCAATCATGCTCTAAGGTGAATATGCCTTAGTTTATGAATCAGGTTGGTCCACTCTTCAAATGTACCACACATGCACAAAAATATAGACCGCTTGGACAAGGAATGTGAACCAATTATCATTTTCTCCTGATCAACGTGACTCATGTGTGTTGCGCAGCACGCCAACAATGTCGGTGAACCGAGATCCGATCTTCGGTCTCACCCAGCAAACTATAAATAAGAAGAAATAATAACTAAAAGTAGAATTGACACTAACCAATAATCCACAAGACAAAATTTACATGGAAAAACTTCCAACAAGGGTAAAAAAGCCACGGGTGCAAAACTTCAGTATGAAGAAAATGAACTTACAAGCAATACACTTACTTTCTCCTATGCTCTCATGTACAGAGATGTCCTCTTTTGCTTAATCCTCTCACTTCTTTCTCACCTTGGACGTATAGAAACCCTAATCTCATAGCCCAATCCCGGTTTACACCCATTTATATAGTAAACCCCAAAAATAGAAAACCCCGCAGTTAACCCCGTGGCCGGTTGGGCGCTCGGTCAGACCTGGTCGGGCGCACGCCCAATGCTTAAAACAGTCCAACGGCAAAACACAAAGAAACTCCTGAATATCAGGCACCCGGTCCACTTGACCGTCGGACGCCCGACTGTTCCCAAAACAGTCCAGAGAGTTACGTCTAATATCCTGAATATCGGATGCTCGGTCCACTGACCGTCCGGGCGCCCGACCATGCCTTGGTGTGATTGGCTCCACACTCAACAATGTATGCAACTAGGGAGATGATCTCCCACGTGCTGGTGCATTTTAATTGCTAAATAAAAGAACAGAAAGACTTTGATAGATCTTGCACATAGTGATGGTGTTGGGAAACCACGAAAATAATCACTGAGTAGAATCAAACAAACGATAAATAAACGCAAATAAAGCAATCCAGAGAACATGCAATTTTACATGGAAAAGCCTTGCAAAAAAAAAAAAAGGCACAAAGCCACAAGTAATCCACTATGAAAACAAAATTACAAGTGATGTAATCAACTTACATATAAGAAAACTCTAGAATTCTCTCTTCCAAACTTTAAAAACAGCTTTACTCTCCTTGTTCTACCATAATCCTGTATTACACTCATTTATATAATGTTACACCCATTATAGAAAACAAATCGTGCAATTACGTAAAACTGTATGTGCATACCATCGATCGTTACATTTCGATCGATCGAATGCCATTGACTAATCGTCGATCGATCAAGGTCCCCATGTTCGATGGACCGAACGTAGCCAAAACTGTCCAGCGAAGTAAACTAATAAATTTGAGGTATTTTCGATCAATTAACTAGGCCTGTCGATCAACTGAACTCCCTTGTTTCAGCATAGATTAAAGTCACCAATTTTCAACATATGGATCATAAGAAGGTGCTTAGAAATTTAAACCTACATGTGTGGCGTACAATTAATTGAAGCTCAATTGTTTGAATAATAGTTTCCATTTTAAGTGTATAACTAAATAAAAATTAAGATGATTTGTTTATCTCGCCATGGCCAGTGGTAAACATTGATTGGAAATAAATCTAAGGGGTTTTTACCTATACACCCCAATCCATAGCTCAAGTTGTCGACTGAGTGAAGATAACCTCGTTTTAACACCAAGGGCTTGGTATCGATTCCCAAGTAGGGGTGGCTAACATTGTGGTGTGATTAACAATGGGTGTGGGTGTACTAACATTGGGGTGCGTGTAATAACTTAAAAAAAAAGGGATTACTTATATGAACTCAAGGTTTATTGATTTTAGAAGGTAGTTTCTTAAATCCAGAAGAAAAAAAGAAAGAAAACTCAAATATTTTATTGAATGATATCTAATGTGTATGATTTCTCCATTACACTATTAATAATAATAATAAAAAAACTCTAATTCAAAATTATCCAAAATAATAAAATTTTAACCCTAATAGAAGTCCCAATTTAAATAAAATAGAACTTACTTGAAATAATAAATTTTGCTAAAAATAAAAAGTCATAAATTAACTTTATCAGAGGAGTCGCGACATGATTACAATTAATCTCTAAAAAAGATGAAAATCTAACACTCTAAAAATAAGTAAGTACCTACAAAATTAGAATGACTAAAAATGGGTTCGGGGCCTTGCCTCGTTGGTGGACTCTGCAGAGTTTCAACAAGAGGTCTCAGTCTCGAAACCCATCAGGGTGAAATTCCCGCTGCTGATAGTCACCAGTGGGTGCGTTGTATGATGAATGGGTGGGTATGTTACGATTGACTGGGTGGGTGGGTTGCATGACTACAAAAAAAAAAAGAAGACTAAAAATGGTAATTTTTCTCTAAAAATCTCAATTTTGGATTGAAAGCTTGTGTTTTCTCATGAAATGGAGGGACACGACCCATTATATGGGTTGGTTGACCTAGATGGTCTACTACATAAAGATTGATAGGTCGTGTGTCCCGTAATAATACCCAGATCAAAAGTTATGGCTAATTTACGTTTGCACTTCGAACGATAATTTTTCCTTATTCAGAAAGAATTTCTTTGAACCTAAACGCGCTTGGGCCCAGTTACATCATGCCCTAAGTAGAAATGAGCTCAGATTTAACAGACTCGTTTTGCTTTCATTTGGCTTCTTTTGGTCCAGCCATGCTAAGAATGCATATGTGCCATGTCCTATATCAGATGGGCTTCGTTTTTTAGCCTCATGCCTAAATTTTGATGTGTTATCTAATGGTTAAGTAAATTTAATATAATATTCATGGAGGGCCCTATGAGAATCAAGGGTAGACATTGTTGTGGGGATATTCCGATCTGACCCACACGGAGGAAAATGCCCATATGCCCAAGGGCCCAAAGTACAGGTCCTCAGCCTTGAATGAGCCGAGGAGATATTGATGTAGCAAGGCGTTCCCCTAGTCGAGGCAGGACAAGAGTCAGGAAAATGACCCAGGAGTGGGCCCAAAAGAACCCAAGAAAGGCCCCAAAAGAAGGGCCAAGATTCAGCGAATTCGAGGACCAACAAGGCCTGACGATCGGTCGTTCACCATCCAGGACCGGTCACCCGACTGGCCGAATTAAATCTGAAATCCAGCGTAACTCGTTGGGCTGTTTTGGGCGCCAACCGACCGGTCGCCACCCAACTCTGACTGGCTGTGGCCCATGGCCGACTAGTCGTGCAGCACGCAGAGTCCCGCGCGAACTTTCTACTTTGAACAGATTTCTTCTGTTTTTTTATTTGTTTATTTCCTTTTGCAATTAGTACATCTAGGTTACGATTCTAGGGTTTAGTTTTACTATAAATACTTGCTTTAGTTTCATTTTTTTTTTATTTTTATTATTCGATATTTTTAATAAAATTTTGAGTTGATCTCTGGTTTTGGCTCATGGATTCAAGTTGTTCTTCGTGGATTCGAAAAAGAGGTCTCGTCAACTCGAGATCTCCCCTCATAGATTCGAGGAAGATCAGTTGAGGAGTCCTAATAGTTCCGAAATTCAGAATAATTATCTCCATGAGAGAGATGGTGCTCAAACTCACCACGTTCCGCCCACATTAGATATGATAACAATCATAATTAACTTCAACAACTGCGAGAGCAAAGCAAGACTATAGCCCAGTCGTTGACTAAGGATGAGGACCCATCTACAATGCTCCGCCCAAGATCAAAGTCGTACTATAACGTCTCGAATTTTCAGAATTTATTTGAATTTTTTGAAATTTTATTTTAATTAAACATCACGAATTTATCTTATTTTGAGAATAGCTGCCCATCCATGAGAAATCCGATAGGCAACAATTTACAAAAAAATCTTTGAATGATGCCATAAACAACATAAAATGGTTAGATTTCGCAAAACTCACATTTTTTCAAAAATTATGATAATGCGCTTAGATCCCTTAATTTGTGATTTCTGATCAATCAAATAGGTAATTTTCGAATATGCTCTGAAGGTAAGCGTAAATGTTTTTTATCGGAATCTCCCCACACCAAGTCTTAGGTGGAGCACACCACAGGAGACATGTGATTGAAAATTAAAACCTTCTCTTGTGGACCACAAATGTTTTTGATCAAGCCGATATTTGTATGGTCCCTTCATCCAGGTCTTTGTGACCTTATGAACAGGTTGGATAGTAAATCAACATTCAGGTGTCCTCAAGAAGTTTTTAATGGTGGGTATTCCATCACCACTGTTTCATGTGATGTGGTCACTTAAGATTTGGATTGCTTCATTTTTTGAATCATTCTCTAAAATAGGCTATCAAAATGGATGGACGGAGTGGATGCAAATAACATACATCAAGGTTGATCTACTGAAGCTGCGCTCCCACGGGCTTCGGTGGGTGGTGGGTGCCACACCACGCTATCTGGGGCGCGGATTGGGTACTACCCCCACCAGGTCCCAGAGACGGACGGTCTTATCAGGGGATGTGTGGGGCCCACTGTGATGTATATATTTTATCCACGCCATCCATCCATTCTGAAAGATTATTTTAAGGCATGAGCTAAAAAAGAAGGCAAGTTGACGTCTCAAATGGACCACACCACAGGAAGCAATGGAGAATGAATAGCTGCCGTTGAAAACTTCTTAAGTGCCTACCGTGATGTTATTTGCCATCCAACCTATTCAGAAGGTCTCATAGATCTGTATGAAGGGAAAACATAAACCTCAGCTTGATCCAAAACATCTGTGCCCCTTGAAGAAGTTTTCAACGGTAAGAGTTTAATCTCCACTGCTTCCTGTGGTGGGCTCACTGAGCTTTCAATCTGGCTCATTTTTTATCCCATGCCCTTAAAATGATCTGTCAAAATAGATGGACAGCGTAGATAAAACATATATATCACGGTGGGGTTCACAGAGCCCCTGACACGGACCGTCCGTCTCTAACTAGGTCCTGGTGGGGTAGTACGTAAAACGAAATCGGAGGAAGCAGATTGTGTACTGAGCAAACTATGTGGGGCCCACCGTAATTTATTTATTTTATCCACTCCTTCCATCCTTTTTACCAGATAATTTATGGCTTTACACCAAAAATGAAGCATAAAAAATTCTCAACTGGACCACACCACAGGAAACAGTGTGAATTAAACCTCTACCATTGAAAAATTCTTGGAGGCCACAGAAGTTTTGGATCAAGTTGATATTCTTGTTTTCCTTTCATCCATGTCTTTGTGATCTTATGAACAGGTTGGATGACAAATAGACATCACTTTGGGCCCTAGGAATGTTTCAACGGTGGAAATCATTATCCCCACTGTTTCCTGTGGTATGGTGCACTTGAGCTTTGGATATTCTTCAATTTTGGCATCAACCCTAAAATATGCTGGAAAAACGAATGAACGGTGTGGATAAATCACATACAATCAAAGTGGCGCCAACTGAGTTTACTCAGTACGATAAGAGAGTACTGAGTAACTCAGGACTGCGAAAGGAGTCAGATGTCCGACTTCGCTGCGACCTGGGCGCACGGACAATTGATGCGCACGCCATCCCCACCGTCTCAGGCACGGGGTGATGTGGGGCTCGCTCTAGTGGTACGGGGCAGATGTGGGTCCACGTTATGCTCACAAAATCCAACCCTGTCCATCGGATGCGTCGTCCTAAAATATCCACAGCGCCCAAAACTCAGGCTGACCCAAAACCCAAGTGGTCCACAACACATGATAAAGTCCGGGGGGGATACCCACCTTTGATTTGCATGCGGATCATATGTGCACATGGAAACCAGACGGTGAGGACCTTCATTTGGCCTGGATGAAGGGTCGGTAAAAAAATCAGGTGGTTTTGAAACTCAAGAACCCCATTGACATGGATACACCATGGATATGTAAAAAACTACTATAGTTGGATACACATGGATGTTAATTCTTCATTATTTGTTATATCCACACCCTCTATCCATTTTGCAATATTTAGGAAAGTGACCGAAAAATGAGGCAGATCCAAAGCTCACGTGGAACACATAAAAAGTAGTAGGGACAATAACACCCACCCATTGAAACCTTCCTAGGACCCGTCATAATGTTTATTTGCATGTCCAACCTGTTCTTTAAGGTCATACGAACCCTGGATGAAAGGAAAACACAAATATCAGCTTGATCCAACACTTTTGTGAACCCCAGGAAGTTTTCAATGGTAGGCGTTCAATCCCACTGCTTTCTGTGGTGTGGTCCACTTTGAACTTTGGATCTGCCTCATTCTTTAGCTCATACCATGAAAAGATCTCACAAGATGGATGGATGAATGGTGTCCATATAACACATACATCATAGTAGGCCCACGTAACTTTGCCATATCAACACACCTCTATAATCAAGGGCAGGTGTCCCCTCCAACCTTGTTCACTGTCCATCCTTCGGCCCACCTGAGTTTTGGATCAGCTGATTTTTGGGTTTGTTGGATTATTGAGGTGAATCATCTGATACTGGTTGGATGATATATCTGCATCACGTAGGCCTCACCTGGTAGAGTTGCCGGGCTGGGCCTCACATCTTTTGCAGGCTTGGTAGGAAGATGAGGCCTCTGGGCCGCACCTGGGCTTAAAATATAGACCTATTTATATTTTGGGCGGGCTGGGAGTAGGTCTAATGGCCCATCAGCCCGCCAAGGCTGCAAGGGTATTTTTGTAATATACGTTACTTTGTTACATGTTTCTATAAAACCCGTTGATGCCTAATCTCAAAGTAGGGAACTACTGATCACATACGTTTTGCATGTTCAAGTTGTGTGGGGCCCACTATCATGTATGAGTACCATCCCATCCGTACATTATGTATGCAACCCCACATGTTCGGCTTAGATCCCAAATTCCATCCTATTCCATAACTTAGGTGAAAGGGGGGACATGGGAGGGGACCCTACATTAGAAACTTCCAGATGGAATGTGGGGTCACCTGTGGTCGGACCCGGATTAGCTACTGACAGGTTGAGCACCATGATGTATGTATGTGTTGTATCCACACTGTCCATCCATTTGGAGAGATCATTTTATTCATGAGCTAAAGAATGAGGAAGATCCAAAGCTCAAGTGGACCTCACCAAAGAAAACAATGGGGATTGATCTCCTAGCATTAAAAACTTCTTGGGGCACAGAAGTTTTTCGATCAAGCTGATATGTATGTTTTCACTTCTTCCATGTATTTTTGAAATTATGAACAAGTTGGATCTCAAATAAACATCATGGTGGGCCTTAGGAAGGTTTCAACGGTCAGGTCACTCTCCCGCTGTTTTCTTTTCTTTGGTGGAGTTCACTTGACCTTTGGATCTGCCTCATTCTTTAGCTCATGCCCTAACATAATCTCTCCAAATGGATGGACGGTGTGGATACAATACCTACATCACGGTGGGGCCCAGAAGTTGGTGAAGTCACTTCAGTAGCTAGATAGCTACTCAACCTGTCAGTTGCTAATCCGCGTCCCCTGTGCTCGGCACATGTCATCTAACCGAGTCACCATGGGTGACCCATCCCGAGAAAAAGCCACACCGAAACTCAAGACACCACAAAACTTAGGTGGGCCACAGCAAGTGAATATCTAGGTCGTGAGAGTCATTGAACATTTCTCCCTGTGGTGTGTCCCACTTGAGTTTTCAATCGGGATTATCCATGGTGTGCACAGTGAACTTGAGGATACCCACCAATCTTCGTGGTTTAGATTTCAGATACACATAGTGAGTGGGCCCCACATAGCTGGGACATATCATACCATATTTGATATCAAAATTGTAGTTTCCATCATGCACTTCCCCTTCACTGGAAACGTTTACAAGGTGAGATAATTAGGAATCACATTCATGCCTCGTGTTAGACTATCAGGAGTTTCAACATAAGGTCATGAGTTCGAGTACCCGTTGTCATGAAATCTCCTTATGGTGTGAGGGTGTTAGTGCATGTCGAAATAAATAAATGGATCACTCATACATTGTCTAACTAGGCCGAAACACTCTTTTCTCCAACGGGTATTGTGAGAGATTGAGGTTTTGGCATAAACACTCTTACCTTTTGGTAGACTATTAATACCCTCCCTTGTGCACAAATAGCATCTTCAATTTTCTAAATATAATCAAGAACCACATTGGAAGTATAAATTAGGCATTGTTGGATTAGAGTTCTTTTTACTAATAATATTGCCGTTCTCTCAAATTCCTATAATCTCAGACCTTACTCTAACACCTCTTTTCTCTCTTCTCCCATACCTTAAGCCTAACCGGAGTTTTTTTCTAAACAAGGATTGGTAATATGGGCATGGAAGGCAATAGTAGCTTCTTCTTCTTCTTCTTCTTCTTCTTCTTCTTTCTTTCTTTTCTTTTTTTTTTTTTGGGGGGGGGGGGGGGGGGGGTTAGTCATGCAACGCATACACCCTGTTAGATGCGCAATGCACCCACCCTGGTCAGTCACACAATGCTCCCACCCACTAGTGGGGTTAGTGGGTTTCAAATCCGAAACTAGCAGTTGAAACGCCCAGGCATCTACAAGCTGGGCTAGCTAAAAAGCTTAAGTCAAGTCACATTTGGCATGTTGGAAAAGTTGAATTTTTTTTTTTGAATATATAGAAATCAACTCCTTGACAATTCCTCTACTATACTGTTTAATTAGTTTTAATTAGTATAGATTTCCTACAAACATTTACAAGATATGCATAGATATTATCAAGGTAAACATGGAAAAAAGAGAAGAACCCATATGGTTGAAAGGTTTTTATTATTGAGTTTAGGTTTTTACAGCACGTGACTCAAGCTAATTCCATGGTCCGGCTCCATCGCTCAGTGGCCAACAGACTCCGTTTCAACACTGAGACGAGGGATGAGTGCCCATGCAGTGTAAGTGTGTGGGGGCATGTAAAAAAAGAAATAAAAAGACTCTTACACCCCTTGTGTAAGTTTTTCTATTATGTGGAGGAATTCTAGTGGATGTTTTATCGAAAATTTTGAAGAACTTTACCAAATAATGCCTATATAAACTGGAAATTAACAACATGATTTTTGAGGAATAAGATCACCCAAGCCTTCTTGTTTTAGTTTTTTATTTTTAATGTAAAAAATTTGCCTCAAGAATTATTGGGCCCATGGGTTATGTGTTTGACATATAGCCTGAGACTCGGATTCAGTAGCGACCCCTCTAGTACCGAGCTCAATATAGGTCAGAACTGGTCGAAACTCCACAGGCTTATCATAATGTATGTGTTTTATCCACTTTGTCAATCCATTTTTTCAACTCATCTAGGGCATCATCCTAAAAAATGAATCAAATCTAAATTTCAAGTGGACTACATAAGTTTTGGATCAAGCTGATTCTTATGTTTTCCTTTCATCTAAATCATTTTATCTTATGAAGAGGTTAAATGGCAAATAAGCATCATGGTTGGCCCTAGGAAGGTTTCATCGGGTGGGCATTCAATCCTTAATGCTTCCTATGGCTTGGCCTACTTAAGCTTTGGATCTACTTCATTTTAGTTTTGAGCTTATGCCTTAAACTGAACTGGCAACATGAGTGGACCGCCTAGTTCTTTGGTAAGATATAAATTTTCGGAGAATTTACTTTTGACTTCATTGTATCGCAAAATAATTTTAAGTAATTGTTAAGTGCCTGTGTATCATCAATCACATGCTGCCCGTGTATCATAGTTTCTCTTTTGGGGATTGGAACTGTGGCACCCACAGTGGTGCTTTAGGCTCATCCAAACCGTCCAATGGATATGTTCCATATTTAGACTTAGATATAATAGTCAGGTGGGCCACACTAAAGATATCAATGGTGGATATTGGTGAGGATGATGCTCGCAATAGAAACTTCTATATGGAATGTGTGGCCCAATGTGTTATCCACATGCCATCCAACCCATTCATCTGATAAGACCTGCCATGATGAGGAACATACCAAATCTAAGATACTAATAAATTCAGGTTAGCTACACCCACTTGAAATATAATAGTTTTGGCCGTGATCGAGCATTGCGCTCCATATTTTGTCGCAACAGAGTTTTAAATGAATATGGTTGTCGGCATGTGTAGCCAACATGAGTAGTTTCAACGGATGCACTGTTTGGATTCCACTAATATATATGCGTGGGTCCCACATATTTCGAACGTATGCGTTGGCTTATGTGGGGATGGGACCCCTGACTGTGGGGCCCACCATGATGTATGGGACTACATCCACGCTGTCCATCCGTATTGAAAGCTCATTTTAGGGCATGATCGGATCCAAATCTCAGATGGACCATAGTACAGGAAACAGTGGTAATTGGCCATTAAAAACTTTCCTGGGTCACAAAAGCTTTGGATCGGAATGATATTTGTGTGGTCTCTTCATCTCTTTGTGACATTATCAACAGGTTGGATGGCAAATATACATTCCGGTGGAGTTTATGAAGTTTTTAATGGTGGGGATTCAATCACAACTGTTTCATGTGGTGTGGTCCACCTAAGATTTGGGTCAGATTTGTGACCTTATCAACAGGTTGGATGGAAAATAAACATTCCAGTGAAGTCTATGAAGTCTATGAAGTTTTTAATGGTGGGGATTCAATCACGACTGTTTCCTATGGTGTAATCCACCTAAGATTTGGGTCAGATTAATTTTTGGGATCATGTCCTAAAATGAGTTGTCAAAATGGTTGAGCAGTGTGGATTTAAGGAACATATATCACTGTGAGCCCCACAGTTATGCGTCCCACCCACCGGGGATCCAGTGAAGCCGCGCCCTTGCTAATCACGAAGTTTGCTCGTGCTGGTGGGACGCGGAGAGCGTACCGACACAGCCAGCAGCAACTCGGTATTGGACGGTGCTCTGTGGGCCCGCCATGATGTATATGTTTTATCTATGCGGTCTATTCATTTTGCCCCATCATTA
This sequence comes from Liriodendron chinense, assembly GCA_003013855.2. Lineage (NCBI taxonomy): Eukaryota > Viridiplantae > Streptophyta > Magnoliopsida > Magnoliales > Magnoliaceae > Liriodendron > Liriodendron chinense. The sequence continues at coordinate 3,859,510 of PVNU02002146.1, forward strand.
AAATCTTTTTTAGGCAACAAAAGTTTTGGATCAGGCTGATATTTTTGTTTTCCCGTCATCAAGGTTTGTGCCGCCTCATCAACAACTTGGATGCCAAATAAACATTATAGTGGGCTTAGAAAGTTTTTAATAGTGGACGTTCAATCACCACTTTTTCATGTTGTGTGGTCCACCTAAGATTTGGATATTCCTTATTTTAAGCTCATGCCCGGCTAACAAAATGAATGTACGGCGTAGATAAAACACATGCATGGTGAGAGAGCCCATAGAGTACCGGCCGCTGTTGTCAGTGTCAGGATGAATCATTTCATAAACACCACCCACCACCCAGTTAGATGATGTTGGCCTGTAGGGGCACAGTAATGAATGTGTTTTATCCATGCCGATCCATCTATTTTGCCAGCTCGCTCACTTCATAAGCCCAAAAATGGAACAGATCAAAAGCTGAAGTGGACCACGCTACAGGATACAACGATGATTGAACATCCACCATTAAAAAATTATTAGGCTATAAGTTTTGAATCAAGCTGATATTTGTGTTGTCCCTTCATCCAAGTCTACCTGGCTTTATCAACAAGTTGGATGGCAAATAAACATTATGGTAGGCACTAAGAAGGTTTCAACGGTGGATATCATTATCTCCGCAGTTTCCTGTGGTGAGGCCCACTTGAGCTTTAGATATGCTTCATTTTTTGGCTCATGCCCTAAAATGAGCATGAAAAATGGATGAACGTTATTGATATAAAAAATATTCATCACAGTGACCCCAAAATGCTCAACACTACCTAGCTGGGTGGTGATGGGTCACCATCCAATCCCCTTCCACTATGAAGGCTGAACCACCCTATATCTGTGGGGCCCACCTGAATGTGAGTATGACATCCACCTCGTCCATTAATGTTGCCAAACAATACCAGAAAGATTTTAAAATCACAGCTAAAGATTTTGAGATATTTCTTTATAGTAACAGGGTTGACCTAAATAACGGGTTGGATGTCATAGAAAATACACTGTGGGCCCAGTTATCAGACCACTCGGCATGTGGGCCCAGTGGACAGCGACTCACATTCTATCTTGAGTCCCCACACAGAGATTTTCTAATTAGCCGTACACATCTACAAGCAGGCGCATGTGTTACAATGTGACAAGCTGCCGGATATGAGCTGTACATCATGTGAGCTAACATGGTCATATCATCTATCATAAAAAAAAAATAAGGCCATTTTACATCTCTGGTGGGCCACGAAATATCAATAGGAATGAATGGCTAGATTATTTCTAAAGATTGAAGAGGATTCAAATACTCTGATTTAGGTAATAGTGCCACATCACCACACTACAGCGATTTGGCTATTGACACTGCAAGTAGCCGGTGGTTGGTGCTCGGTGGAACTCTCCATGATGTATGTGTTTCATCCACACCGTCCATCTATTTCTCATATCATTTTATGGCATGATCCAAAAAAATGAGGTAGATCTTCATCTCAAATGGACCACATCACAGAAAACAGTGTTTTCTGAACCCTCGCCTTTTACAAACTTCTTAGGGCTACAAAAGTTTTGGAACAAGCTGATATTTATTATTTCCTTTCATCGAGGCTTGTACGAGCTAATCAACAGGTTGGATGTCAAAAAAACATTACAGTGTGGGTCCTGGGAGGTTTTTAATGGTGGACATTCAATCACTACTGTTTTTATGGGGCGTGGTCCACCTTAGAGTCAGATCTGCCTCATCTGGAAAAATGGATGGAAGGCATTAATAGCATACCTACATCCGAAGGAGATTGCGTACTAAGTAAACTCTGCGGGGTCCACTGTGATTTATGTATTTCATCCACTCAGTCATCCAGTGTAACATATAATTTTATTGTTTGAAACAAAAAATGAAGCATATGAAAAGCTTAAGTGGACCACACCACATGAAACAATGTGAATTGAACCTCTACCGGTGATAAGAATCTTAGGGGCTGCAGAAGTTTTGGATCAAGCTAATATTTGTTTTTTTCCCTTCATCAATGTCTGTGTGATCTTGTGAATAGGTTGGATGACAAATAAAAATCACTATGGACCCTAGAAAGGTTTCGACGCCCACTGCTTCTTGTGGTTTTGTCCACCTGAGTTTTGGATATGCTTCAATTTTGATTTCAACCCTTTAAATGATCTGGAAAAGAAAAGTTGATGGACAGTGTAGATAAACTATATACATTTACAGTGGGCCCAACTGAGTTTCCTCCGCACGATAAGAGCGTCCTGAGTAACTCAGGACACAAACCGATTTCACCTACATATCATGTTGGGGCCCACAGACCAACGATTAGTAGCCACTTCAAGTAGCCAAACCGCGTCCCATCCTAACCGGGAATGTGTAGCTATTTTTAGCTACATTTGCTCGTGCAAGCCTCCCGACAAGCTATGGATAAAAGCTCTTTTCGTTGTCATTAGTCAACTATAGCAGCTGTGATTGGCCACAGACCTTAAACCTGGACACGCTCGGTTTAGGTAGGGAATTTCTGGAGCGCACCATGATGTATGATGTATGGGTTTTATCCACACGGTTTGTCCAGGGAGGGGATTGTGGAGCCCACCATGATCTATGAGTTTTATCCACACCGTCCATCCATTTTGCAGATCATTTTAGGATACAAACTCAAAAAAAGAGACTGATGCGAGGAGCCAGTAGACCACACCATAGGAAGCAGCGGTGACATTAACACCCACCGTTGAAACCCTCTTAGAGCCCATCATGATGTTTACTTGCCATCCAACTGGATCATAAGGTCACATAGATCTGGATGAAGGGAAAACACAAATATCAGCTTTATCAATACTTCCACGGCTCCTAAGAAGTTTTTACCGGTGGACATTTAATGCCCAGTGTGTGGTTCACTTGAGCCTTGGATGTGGCTCATTTTTTAAATCATATCCTAAAATGATCTGAAAAAACCAATGGACGGCATGGATCAAATCCATACATTACTATGGGCTCAACAGGACGCATTCCGTCATACTGCTATTTTAGCTGAAAACGCAAACAGAAGGGGTTGTTGGAAACATATTCCTTGCTATTTTAGCTGAAAACGCAAACCGAAGGGGTTGTTGGAAACAGGTAGGGTGTTATTTGTCTCTAGCCTTTATTAGAACCCTCCCACCTAGAAAGAGAAAGGAAAAAAAAAAGGTACCTCGTGAAGACATGCCATTTTAGGTGTAACCCTTATGGTGTGAGGCCCACCTTGATGATTTATTTATATCCACGCTGTCCATCCATTTGTCATACCATTTTAGGACATGATACCAAAACTTAAAAAGATCCAAATCTCAGGTGGATCACACCATTGGAAACCATGGTTAATGGTCATTAAAAGCATTTTTAGGCCACAAAAGTTTTGTACCAATCTGATCTTTATATTTTCTTTTCATCAAGGTATGTTTGAACTTATCAACAGATTGTATAGAAAATAAACATTACGGTAGGCATTACTGTGGGTCCTAGGAAGTTTTTAATGGTGAGCATTCAGTCACCAATATTTACTTCGGTGTCGTCCACCTGAGATTTAGATATGCCTAATTTTTGGCAAGATGTCCTAAAATGGGCTGGAAAAACGGATGGACGGCGTAGATATGCAACGCATAATGAAGGTGGGCCTTATAGTAAGGGTAACACCTAATCTGCTCCCCCTTAAAAAGATAATCTTTGTTATGAAAAAGCTGCTGGTCCACGAGTCTCTAACCATACATGAAGAAGTTGTTGAGACATGCAAATTTCGGCCAGCATGTCACCATCAAGAATCCGGATCCTCTGCACATACCAAGCAGACAAATTCTGCTTTTCACCTCTCTAATTGGTCTAGCTGAGCTGGACCAATCAGAGAGGGAGCAGCAGAGGTTCTCTGCTCGGAATGAGCAAAGGATCCGGATTCCACCATCAAACATTTGGTGGACTGCTCTGGTTTGGAAATAAGATCCTTGCTATTAAGAGGCCATTACTGACTATATACAGTCCCACCGAATTTCCCATCACTCCCCTGTTACATGAGCCAGATAACCAAAGGCTCCCAAGAACATGTGATATTTTTGTGTATCTACTTGTACATCTATTGTGTAAGCTCATGCTTTCTGATGCTGAAAAAGGATCTTGTCTATGAAGTGGTCCTTGCTTGTCTGTTTTTTTATTCTGTAGTATTGTGGTCCACTTATGGTCGGTTGGGAATTTCCTACCACCCTTATTACATGAGCTTGTTTAACCAAAAACTCTTTGAGGCCCAATGGGAGTTATTTCGCAAGAGGTTATTACTGGCCTGCTCATTTGGTAGTGTAGCCCACAAGCAGTTGGGCTTAAATTTTCCTACATTCATGTTACATGAGCCATCAAAAGCTTTATAGGGCTATCATAATGCCTATTATATGTACTTCATTCGTCTGTTGTGCCCGCTTGACAAAGTGCATGAGAAGAGAAATCAAGTGAATTCAAACTAATTAGGTGGGCCTAACCACCCAGAATAGTTGAAGTAGTTGGCATTGAATGCCCACCATTAAAACTTTTTAGGCACTGTGTTTATTTTTTACTTTTTAGAATTTTACAAATAACTACCTAATTAACATGAGATTTACATTTAGGTACTTTTTTAAAAACTGTTTTCAAACTGGTACCTCATTAATCGCTATTATGATTGTCCTAATACCTTCTATTACATTAACTTTTAATGTCTGCATGGGTGTGCATGTGAGTGAATGGGTCGGCTGCTTAGGTGGGCCTCATCGGGATATTTATGTAAAATCCATCCTAAAATTGTGTCTATCGCTCACACTTGTAGACGCTAAGCGTGTGGAAGCTTAGAGCGGAGCTTATAGAACTATGACTAAGTCCTAGAGGGGGGTGATTAGGACCGTTTTAAAATTCTTTTAAAAACATCTTGTCTAATTAAACTAATTTAGCAATTATAAAGTAATTAAATAAGAACATTTATCTTCCAAGCCTAAATGGGTCCAATCACAATGGCTAGCAAAGATAATCAATTAAACAAACTATCCTGAGTATATAGATTATAAAAGATATGACTATCAAGCAACCAATCTATATGCAATGTCTATACTACAAAAGATGTTACTAATCAAGCACCTAGTCTATAAGGAAAACTATAAGATGTGTGTGGGAATCTACCTATCAATACATACCATACATTTCATTCCAACATTCATATAATTAACAATTAAAGAAACAATACTAAAATAGAAACGGATTAAATGGTAATCTCAAACACAAGCATGTATAGTGGTTCGACTACTTCTCTACTCGACTTTCAGCTACAGTTCCTAACCTATGAGAACATTGGATTTCATTATAACAGAGGTTTTAAATTAAGTTTATCTCTCAACCTTTACACTGAAGTTTTTGCACAGGTTCATCTCTCAACCTGAATGAAGATTTTCAAGGTTTATCTCTCAACCTAGGTATTTGACAGGTTTCACCCAACCTAAGAGTTTACAGGTTCTTCCCAACCTACACGTACGCACCCGTGTTGGTAGCTTCCATTGGAGACTTGGTTTAGACCCAACTAATGAGTCAAGGTTCAACTCATGAACCTGTATTTTACGCCCAACAAATATGCAAAGGATCCACTTCGGAACTTAAATTTTAAGCTCAACCAATGAGTCAAGGATCCACTAAGGAACCTAGTTTGAGTTTGAAACCAAACTCTCACACTCTAACCAACAAATGGAAAGAGTGCAAAGGACTCTCAACTTGACACTTACTTGTCAGATGAGCCCCTTATTCAGCGACAATTGGGTTGCATGATCTCCACTCTCTCGCACTTCAATCAGCTCTCCGTTGCTCCCTCGATCATGGTGCTGATGCATCGCCAATGCCTCAGCTCCAATGATCAGCTACCTTGCATGTGATGTTCCAAAAAGATGCCTAAGGTGCTAAGAGGTAGGTTGAATCTTCTACAAAGGGTTGTGTATTGCAAGCCTAGAAGAATTCACCTATATTAATATCTAGAGAGGTTAAGACAAAGGATTTACATATGGTCAAAGTGCCTAAAATATCTAGAGAGCAAGAGAGAGCAAGTCCATCTTCAATTGAGCTTTTGAATGCTCCTACTTGTGTTCAAACACAAGGAAGATGGCTTGGAATGATTAGGATTAGAGCCTAATGATGTGAGCAATGAGGGTGGCTTCTAATGCATTAAATTCTCTATAAAAACCCAAAAAATTAAGCTACCAATATACTCTAACGGATAGAAAATTGTAGAAGATGGCTAACTGGTGACCGGTCGACACTCTATAGCGATTGGTCTCACGGGGTCATCGATAAGTCGCTTGATGAGCGTCGACCGATCGAATTAAGCTAAGGACTGGGTCTACTTGCTATCCCATTTTTAGGTTGTTGTGACCAGTTGGCCAAGGCCAGCAATCGATCGCATGGACTAGTCTGTGACCGGTCTAATTTGGCAAGGGTTTCGGCATTGTTGTTGACCCATTTTTGTCTCTAACGACCAGTCGCCTAGATCTTGCGATCGGTCGATAGACCTATAAGATTTGTTGTTTGATCTGTCTTGTGTACAACAGCTCATGCAACATTTAAGGCCTTCCTTTGAGTGGTCTTTTGAGACACCTAAAGTAATTCTAAGATGACTAAAAGTTTACCTATTGGGTCATGCCATCTAAAGATTTAGTTTCAAGGGTCCTGGCTCACCAAGGCATCTCATTTACCTGTTTCTTCTTCCTTGATGCAATAGGTTCACTTAGGTCTTCAGTCTTTATCTTATTTGGGCTCAACCAACACCTAGACTTACCTATGTAATTGACAAATAAGGTTCACTAGCATGCCACAAAAAAGTGCACTAACACATCCTAGTTGTCAGATGCATCACCTCATATTAGGCTAGGGGTCTAAAAATCAACTACATTTGTGATTCAAGTGAACAACTTGATTGAAATAAGTGTACATGGAATGATCACCCTCCAAACTGTCTCCCTTAATATGGCCCACCACCTACTCACAAATGGGCTTAACTTTTAAGTCTTAGGCCCAAGCCTCGATATTTATGTGGCATCTAATGGTTGAAGTAGATTTCATATAATCATCATGTAAACCTTATAAAACTCAAGGGTTGATGCCTCTCTCCCAACTATTTTAGTTGGTACGGCCCACTTGAATTAGAAGTCATCTTCTTTTTTTTTCTTTTTTTTATTGAAGCCTAAACTAAGATCAAACATCTAATAGTCAAAGTAGACACAAACATCACATTGGGCCTTCCAAAAATCAAAGTGTGTGGCCTCTTCAACTGTATAGAAAGTACTACTGACGAAAGAAAAACTTGCATGAGACTTGGCTCTTGATTTTGGTGGGGCCCACCATATATGCTCAAAGGTAAAAATCAAGCTGATTTATAATTTTGGTGGGCCGCACTAAAAGAAGCAATTGGGAGATGGATGCCCACCTTTGTTTTTTATAGGGCCCACTATGATAATTATATGAAATACACTCTAATGAAATTATTGCATGTAAACATTTAGGCCTATGTCCAAAAACTCATACTCATTCATGATTCACGTGGGACATACTAGCAGTTTGAAGGCTAAGCATTACCCTGTATGTTATTTCCAATCATGTGGTCCACTTGAATTAGAGATGGGGCTTCTTCCTTTTTTTTTTTTTGGCTCTTAGGCTAACATGGGGTGACACACTTGGAGGTATTGAGAATTTTCATGAATATCATGGCAGGGTCTGCCTGAGCCACCCACCCATTTGCTCTCATGGCCTGATACGGCAGTTAGTTTGAAAATCTTTATGAAAAAAGCACCGGAATATAAATCCGATATTAATTAGATAATTTTTAGACAAATTCTACCTCATCTTTCGTAGGCTGATATTTAGCTTTTTTCTTCAGGAATCACCTTATAAATAAATTGGATGGCATATAAATAAACAAAGATTCCATCGGACCAGATCAGTGTGAGGGTTTATCCACACCGTCCATCCCTTTTCTAAGATCATGTTAAGGTCTGGGATCAAACGTGAAGAAGATCCAACACTCTAGTAGACCACACCAGAGATGACTCTTGCATTTAATGCAACCTGAGGTTACTATTTGTTGTGGTCCACTAGAGCGTTGGATCTGCCTCATTTTTAGGCCAATACCTTAACATGATCTTAGAAAAGGAATGGATGACATAGATTAACAAATACATCACGATACGCTCCTACAACGATCCAGTCGGACACTTAAAGGTCCAACTAAGGGGTCGAACACAAGGCCATGAATCTTTCAATGGTGGGGGGATAATAGTTGAAAAAACCCCGAATTATGACGTCATTCTAGTTATTGGCTCGTTTGTATAGGACCTATTATTTATGTAGCTCGCTGGGCACTATAGCATTTTTCTCCAAACCAAAATGCCCCCCTGCACAACTGTCCCATCGTTCGGCGCCGTCAGTACGTGAAAGTCGAGGTGCCTTTTGGGTGTGGGTCGTGGTCCCCGTCGGATCAAGGGTGGGAGTCACCCCTCGATCGATCTGACCCGTTCATCATATTCCGATAGCCACGAATGCAGAAGAGGGTCATTTATAAAAAAAAAAATTGGACTTCTAAATGGCCCACAGTCGCGAATTAATTCTAGAATGTTACCACGTGTGTGGTCCATCAGTGATGAGTTCTGACCTGAAACTTCATTTAATTACCTTAAATCAAAACCCCTCTCACGTGAACGGAATGGATCTCTTCCTAGACTATCCAGTGGACCCCACCTAGAGCCTCACGTAGGTTCTAAAGGTGGGGCCCCACCCATTCTGTCATTTCTCCATTTCTTTCTTCCTTCTTCCTTCTTCTTCTTCTTCAGAGGGGACCACACGAAGAGCACAGGCCCATCAATGGTTAGTAGGGTTACAGACGCACATCACACTCCCAGCGACGTTGAGAATCTCCAGCAAATTGCTGTGAAACTTTGGTGAGGTGTTGGGACGAGAAGTAGGGTTTTCTGAAGTCAATCGGAAAACTCCGACCACATGTGAAGTTAATTGGCTACTGTGATACGTAGAAGCTAGGGCGCTCAAAGGTAATTGTTTGTGTGTGTTATTTTTATTTTGTTGGTTGCTGACAATGATCAGAAGTTGTGAAAGGGGTGAGGGCGTGGTGGTCCATTTCCTAATCATTTAGTTTGTTTGGAGAGTTATAAAAGGATTAGGATGTCATGTTTATATGGATCGTGCATGCATGGTGGAGGTATTATTATTTTTTTTATAAGGCCAATACACACTATCAAACGCCGATAAATACAGTGTATCGCCGATTCACAATGATGATCGTCGATACACAATGATGATTGCCGATAGTGCCATTATTCATCGCCGATACTTAGCATCTGTCGTCGATACATTCATTCCATCGTCGATAGTGTCACTGTCCATCGTCGATACTCAGCATCCGTCGCCAATGCACACATTCCGTCATCGTTATTCACTGTCTGTCGCTGATACACAACACGATTGGCGATTGATATTCAATATTGGCGATGGGTAGTGACACTATCGACGATTAGCAATGAGAATCGACGAATGACAACTACTCTTGGCGATACACATTCTTCTTAAATTTGATAAATACAAATGATGTTTCACTTAATCATCTGTCTTTGAATCACTACAGCATCCAAGATCGCGGCAGGAAGAGGTGGTCTTTGCCTGCAATACTCCAATGTAAATGTCACATTAAAGTGCTCTGTAGAATTCTTAAGTATTTTGAATGATTAATTCAATAAGTCCCCAAGTAGGAGGGAGATGTTCAGAAGAACCCAATTCAGGTATCTCCTTTATTTTAATGAAGAAGAGTGGAAGGAAAGTGGACCATTGGTCCATTACCTGATGCAAAGGCACCTCGGTGACCTCCACTTTGACCTTGGTAGCACCATTATCTACTTCAGAGAAATGGACTTTGTCTTGATTACGGGTCTGAAGTTGGGAGCTTTAGATGAATTAAAGCAAACCCATCAAGGATCGTTTGTGAGCATTAGGGATCGATTTTTCAAGGACCAATCCCATATATCAAAGAAAGATTTGCTCGACGCATTTACAACCCTCTCGGGAGGGAGAAGTAATAACAAGTTCGCCATACAGTTGGCAATTTGATATGTGTACAGAACTTACTTATCGAAGCGCCCAAAGAAAGGTCGTGCGAAGATAAGTATATTAATTTAGTGAATAATTTTGATGCTTTTAATAATCACCCCTGGGGGACTTTGGGGTACAAGATATTGAAGGATGAAGTGAACATTATTATTAAGTCTCACCGTCCCAATTCCTATGACTTCAGTGAATGCCCATATTCCCTGCAGGTAATATTCTATTTATTATGAAATACCGTAAAATGTATGCCAATATGACTCACTAATTTACTGTAATATTTATTATTTCCCTCATTCATTAGGTTTGGGCATATGAGGTCATCACCAGCCCATTCAAGCTAGATAGTTGGGCCATCAAGCATACTCTGATAAGAATTCCACGAATTCTGAATTGAAAGGTGAATAAGGTGGCAAAATACATTAAGTTGACCAATATTTTTTCCAATGGCCGAATAAGTTCAAATATCATATTTAACTAGGTTTCAAAGTCTCTGCATTCTAATTTTTCAGTGTTTCTGACACTACATACATCTTGTGGTAGGTTATGGTTGTGGGCGAACTTATCTCCACGGATGAGGTAGAAAATATCCCTGCCTTGAAGAAAATGAAGAATAAGGGAATAGATTCATGGGACGAGAGAATATCCCACAACAATAACTTATCAGAAGAAGTTGCGCCCATTGCAGCAAAATTGACGGAGATGGAAGATGAGAATGTCCGCCTACACAACCAAGTGATCCTTCTACAAGCCGAAGTGGACTCGCTAAAGGTATTGAAATTCCCAATTGTTGTCATCTACGATTCTTGCTCATTACGATGTAACCAATATATATGATGCAGGCCCAAGCAGGAGACCCTGCATAGGAGTATGAATTTATGCATCCTCTAAGAAGGCTTAACCCCAATGAGTACAAAGATATCAAGAAAGCGGCCTTGAAGGACGATGCTCCTGATTGGCTACAGGCTTTATTGAACGACGACAGATGGGTTGGTGACGAGGTATATTGGTAATGGCAAAAAAGTCTTTTATGTGCTGCATTTTACATTATATATTTTACTAATATTCTGGGCTCGTACAGGCTATCGACCTATATACAGATTTTTTGAACAATCGATGTTTGTAATATACTTTCAGATTTTCTCAGGACTGCAAGTTTGTAACAACGTTATTTTGAGTAATGTCCATTTTTTATATTTATGCATAACTGGTATTGCAACCAATCTAATTTATACTTTTCTCATTCATGATAACAATTTTTTTTCAGAATAATGTTCGGCTTCTCCAAGAATTTGGTATCAGAATGTATGGTTATAGAGCTAGAGACTAAATATTGAGAGATATTAGTCCTAATGTCCTGGCTATTCCTAAAGGGGAAGGGGGATGTGGACGTATGATTGTGTAAGTTTGTCATTGCACTTAAACGTGATTAAATGGTCATATTGTTATACATAATGAACTAGATTTAGATGTACTTATAGTACTACTTATGTGTGTGCAGATATACTTTCCACAAAATATGGATAACCATCACTGGATTTTGTTTGCCATGTACTCCAAAAAAAGGCTGATTTGTTTATTTGACAGCATTGACAAAAAGTATTTTTAGATGCACAATGAACTCACTGATGGCTACATAGAGGCATTGAGATGTTTATTCTATCTGTATGATTGGGGGAACAAACCACTCTTAGAGAAAAGATGGAACCTCGAGGTAGTACAAGGTCTCCCAAAACAGGAAGGTGGAGCCAAGTGCGAGGTCTTTATGATGAAATACATCGACTTCCTTTGTAGCGACCGGGAGATTGCCTTCAATCCTGTAAGGTTATATTATGAAATATTTCTTAACCTGATATGTTATTCATTAGTAGTCATGCCATGAATTAAATTGTAAGTTTTTTTGCAGATGAAGATATCCTATTTTAGAGAGATATTGTCATTCGACTGCCTTCAACAATATAGAAAGACTGAAAGGCAGATAATCAAACCGGATAAACCCGCTGAGGCGAGAGAGCAGGAAGACGATGTAGAAGTTATAGAATCAAGACCCCACACGACGACCCCATCCAAACATAGCTATTCACTATGACGGAGAAAATGAAAAAAGCAGCAATGTGTAATGCATTTACTTTATTTTTCTCCAATTTTTTGGGTGTTGTATATACTATTTCATTAATGTTAAATTTTTTTTTATGATGAATGAGCTTTGAAATGTATGACATCGTGACTCTTCTCATTGATGAATAATGAAAGGGAGCGGAGGAGAGGTATGATAAAAGGGAGAGACATGTTGTAATTGAGCCATTTTGTAGAATGGAAGAAGTGTTATAATCGCCGATAGTGACATTGACAATCGCCGATAATTAGTCTATCGTCGATATGCTCACCGTTGATCACCGATAGTGTCACCGTTGTTGGGGTCCCAAATAGTAGACATTCCTAAAATAAGTCAAATAACCATATAACTCTGAAGGAATCACGCGAAGAACGCCTCCCGGCGCACGCAAAACGGAAGCGTACGCGACTTCCCTAGACTTAGCCAAATTCCCTAGTGGGCCCCGCCGATCACCATGTTCGGAACCGCCCGGAAATGGACCCGCAACTCCGTCACTATTTATGATGAACAGTGCAAGTGATTGCGCAATGAAACGGGCCCTGCAAACCCTCTGAAAATCAAAACCCAGTCGGTGGAGCCCACATTTACGTGTCCAACGTATCCTGAAATCTGAGCACCTCACGCATCCAACGCACCCTTAAAAACTGCACGTTGGCCCGCCATTTGTGAAGGCACACGCACTCAACGCACCTTGAAAACCGACCAACGCACCCCTAAATTCGTCTTGAAATCGACATTGAATTAACAGGTGCGTGGAGCCTCACGCACCCGGCAATTAAACCCCACGCACCCGTATGATTTTCGGATACTTGCAATCAAATAAACAGGTGCGTTGCGGGCATTTGACAGATGCGTGATACGTGGCAGCTTCCTATTGGCCGATTTCACCTATAAATACCCCTCGTCCCGCTCATTTGCACACGACAGAAAAGGAGAGAGAGAGCCGCCGCTGCCGGAAACCCAAAAAAACCCCGCCGGAATCCTCGCCGGAACACCTTTCTGTTCACCGAAATCCTATTTCCAGGCACAGACACGCTACTACAGGTCTGAATTTCATGTACTTTAACGCATCTGTAAAAGGGACCTCACGCATCCAAAAAGTACCCCACGCATCCGTCAATTCAGCCCCACGCGTCTGTAAATTCAGCCAGAATCAAAGTTGGTGAAAAACGGACCCACGCATCCTGAATATACACTAACGCACCCCAAAATTCATCTTGAAATCTACATTGAATTTACAGGTGCGTGGAGCCTCACACACCCAAAAAATCAGCCAATTGCAGAATGTGTCAGCAGGTGCAGCAGGCTCAATTCTGAGTATTCTCAGGGTCCGTCGGAGCCTGTCTTGGGTATTTCGAGCATTCCGGACGCAACGGAACGGCCAAACGAACGTTTCGAGAACTCTAAATGAGCGGAGTCGGGCATCTTCGAGACTTAACTCGGTTCGACGCGATGAACGGAGTAACTTCCCGGAAAGGAGTCGCCAACATCCAGAGCCATACAAATATGCTGACATTTACATTCACTGTAAAGGCATGATCCGATTTGTGCCAAAAGCTAGACCAGCAGGGCCTTGATTACCACAATGAACCATGGCCAAAGAACTTCGATTCTCTACATACCAGTTACTCAACTGCCACAACACAACAGTCGATGCCCTACCCATCTAGACAATATCCGCCGGTTGGACTGCGCAGGTACACACAACTGTAGAATGGACTTCCCGAAGTCACCTGTCCTTACATTGACAGGCGCGGGCCCAGAGTCGTCCATCTCAGTAATAAACCCTGACAATTTCAACCCGGGTATCCTGTTAAAATATGGGACATAGACATCCGACTAATACAAAGGTGGTTCAGTACACAGCAGAGCAAATATATAGGTCCCATGACCACAAACTCTAAGGCCATAGTCCCTGCTGGCTAGTCTTTTGCCTTCTAATCAAGGGTCATCGATCATTCGATGTAATTAAGGGCCCATGCCAGACCACGGCCTGGAATGTACAAGATCTCAGAATCTCTGGAATAAAATTCGCCTTGCGATATCTCTTCTTTTGTGTACTTTGTGAATGCTTGTGATTGTCTATGAATGTTTTCATTACTCAGAGCCCCCCCCCCCCCCCCCCCCCCCCCCTCGAGCAGCAAAACTCGACATTTCAGGAAAATGTCCCTTGTGATCCATTTTCTAGTCCCAACAACCGTTGATCACCGATAATATCATTGTTAATCACCGAATGGAACCAGTACATTGATTATCGGAGATTGATGGTGAGACTACTAGCGACGAACATTGGATATCGACGGTTGGAACTGATTATAGACAATAGATTGACTGTTCCTCTACTAACAATTCAAAGTAGATAGTATCTTATTATCTATTTAACACGTTCGCATTAACGTATATAACATCAACAGTTCACGGCACAAAAAATAAGAACAAAACAAATGTAAATGTCTGGGCTCCTTCATATATGTATCACAAACAAACTAGGTTGTTTCATATATGTATCACATAATACATATTAAATATTCCAATTCATCACTCACTCATATCGAGAGGTCCAATCAGCCAAGACAACAACAGTAATGGACAATTTTTTCATCCAGGTACCTGTTTGGACTTCTTCATCTTCATAGCGGGTAAGCATTCTCGCAATCAGTCTTCGTTCTTGCATTAAGAGACCGTCAACCTCTTTCATTAATTTAGCCCTTAATAGTGTTTCTTGTTAAAATTCTGGCAGATTAATTCTGACTTCATGAATGGGGCCTTCTAATTTTGCAAAAACGCCTCCTCTACTAACATGTCGTTTCAATATCTCTTCGAGCATAGAGAGTTATCGGGCGGATTGCATGACAGTAAGGTAAGAAGTTCGGACAGCGATATAATTGGCTTCATGTTCGTGAAGGTATTCTTGCGCTTATCGAAGCTGCTCTACAAGAACATGATGATTACGAAGTCGTTATGTATTCTTAATGTAGAGTTGTTTCTCCTTTCAAAAAGATGTAATGATGAGCCATATCATTCTTAACACGGTGACAACTTCTCGCGCATACATGTCCTAATAACAAATGAACGGAGTTGTTTAATATGTAAATCGATCTCTCTATACCTGTCTCCATTACTCAAGGACAACAAATCTAAGTAAAAGATAGTAGTTAAGAATGCAATGACACGGCGAGCGAGTGCAGGGCTATAACAATGGAAAGTACTTTCTACTAGAAGCTTACGAAGTTATAAGGATATGAGTAAGGATGATCACAATCACCATCCATATATAATTCTCAAAGAGTGACACCAGATACCGATCCCCCCATTAATTCAATGCATGAAGGGGGGTGGGTTCTTCATGTTGATTGTTTACATTCTTAAAGAATGACATCGAATATCGATCCCCCAATTAATTTAATGCATACATGAAGGGGGGTTGGTTTTCCATAATGATTTTTTACATTCTCAAATGATGACACAGGAAACCGATCCCCACATTAATTCAATGCATGAAGGGGTTGGTTATCCATGTTATATTTTATATTCTCAAATAATGACCTCGGAAATCAATCAACATTAATTGATTGCATGAGAGGCTTGATTTCACATGCTTGGATTTCTCTTTTAAAGATAGATACTGTCCATCACCCGTACACACTTCCAATCGTCGATGCACATTGCGTATCGGCAAACAGTGTTGCATAGGCGATGGAGATTGCGTCATATCGGCGATGGTCAGTGTTACATCGACAATGGTCAGTGTCACATCGGCGATGAAGATTGCGTATCGGTGAAGGTCATGTAACATCGACAATGGAGATTGTGTATCGACGATGGTTAGTGTAACATCGGCGATGGAGATTGCAAATCGACGATGGTTTGCGAATCGATGATGGTCGGTATCACATCGGCGATAGTGATTGCGTATCGGCGAACCACATATAAAAATATGAGTATACAAAAGGATGATCAAAAGAGTATAGGAAAAAAAAAAGATGTTTTATGTAGGCCCATTTCGCACCCTCTCATATCGAGAGATACAGTCCGCCAGGATCTTAGCAATCCACGATGAATCCTCCCTCCACAAAACCGCCTCGACATCTTTTCTCTCATACCGGGCACTTAAAGACGCATATAACTCTTCTATCCTGCGTAAAAGATCTTTAGACCTTTTCGCTAATTTAGCCAAAATAGTGCTACACGTCGAGCTTCTTCGAGCCCGACTCTGACTTCGTTCAGACTGTCTTCCAGTTCTTCAATGTGGCTTACTCTTCTGATATGACGTCTCCCTCTGTGCATGATCGAGAAGAGCCGTTAGACAGACTGCCAGGCATTACGGTGATCCGTGCTAATGCCATTTGGAATGGCTTAGACGCGGTTCATCCCTTTCTACATTAGTGTAAGTTCTTCCTGAAATACTTGATGATCATGCATTCGTTATGTCATCATGATGTAATATTGTCGGGCATCTCGAAATTCTTAAAAATATTTTCGAACCAGCCATAAAACAGATGTCATCTCTAATACAACAATGTATGTCGTCTTAAATGGGAAGAAATTCATGGAGATGTGCAACAATCTTTCTATCCCTTTCCGCATGGCTGAGGTTTAACAAATCTAACTAAAAAATAGAAACCACGAAAGTAACAGCACGACGAGCGACATTGGAAGTCATGCTTAGAAGTTAGGATGAAAAAAAAAAAACAGAAACGACAATGTAGGGAAAGGAACCACCACACCACACACACGCTCCTACCTTTGCCGGAGCTTGGACAGAGTTTTTCGACGTCACATGCACAAGTGTACAACTACCAACTGTCGAAAAAGCTTCAATTTGTTGTTTGGTCCCCTTCAAAATAGACAAAAGCTTCGTACCCTCCAAAAGAGACAAAAGCCACATTTTGAATTGATGCCACAGATGCACCCATTAGCTTGACGTGGAGAGCAACGACTCTTCCTCCTTGTGTGAAATAAAAAGAAAGAAAGAAAAAGAGAAAATGCTGAATGGCCTTTCCCGCACAAGGGCCCCACCTTTATAACTCACGCGATACTCTAGGCGGGGCTCATTAGATAGTACCAGAGGAGATCTAAGTCATCCACGCCTAAAGAGTTGTAATTTCAGGCCATAGGACGAAGTCTGAGGGTAGAACTCATCGTTGATGGACCACACGTGCATGAATGGTCTGAATTAACGCACGGTAGTGTGCCACAGGACAGTTTCAAAAAAAAAATTAAATGACACTCCCTTGGGTTCAATTAATGTGGACAAGTTACATCGCCGGTGGGTGGCCCCCACCATTGATCATACGGGGGCCATGCCCCATGCCTAAAAAGCCCCTTGGCTTCCACTATCTGCTACCGCAATCAGGGCGGGTGGCTATGCAGAGGGGCATTTTGGCCCGGGAAAAATTGCTCCAATGACCATCTGGGTACATAAATAATAGGTATGGCAACGACAGTCCAACATCCAAAATCAAGGCGTAATTGGTGTTTTTTCAACTATTATACCAACGGTGGTTATGTTCGCCCCGACTGTGTGGTAAGGAGCTCTTTTGGGTTTGCCTCACGTTCTAACATCAACCGACAAAACTGATGGACGGATTGGATGTCACAAGGTGGTGGCCCCCAGAAAGCTTTTAGTTCCACTGGCTCCTGCGACACCGGCTCCGGGAAATTCGCGCCCCTTCGGTCACGCAAACGGAAGCGGATTGCGTAGTGAGTAAGCGTGCGGAGTACATTCTGTGGGGCCCACTGTGATTTAGTTATTTTATCCACTCCGTCCATCCATCTTAACAGATTATTTTAGGTACGGCGCCAAAAAATTAAGCATATCAAAATCTAAAGTGGACAACACCACAGGAAAAGTGTGAATTAAATGTCTACCATTGAAAAATTCTCGGTGGACACAGTAGTTTTGGATCAAGCTGATATTAGTGTTTTCCCTTCATCCATGTCCATGTGATCTTATGAACAGGTTGGATGACAAATAAACATCACTGTGGGGCCTGGGAAGGTTTCAACGGTGGAAATCATTATTCCCACTCTTTCGTGTGGCATGGTCCACCTGAGATTTAGATATGCTTAAATTTTGGGCTTAACACCTAGAATGAGCTGGAAAAATATATGGACGGAATAGATAAAGCACAGACATTCTAGGTGGGCCCAACAGAGTTTACTCCGCAGGATAAGAGCGTGGGGAGTAACTCCGCACGCAATCCGATTTCCACGCAAACGACTCGACAACTCTGACGTCCCACGTGGGCCTTGTGGTCCTGTCGTCTACCAAACGGGCGTGGTCCTTATCGTCTCCTTCTTCGACTTCTTCCGGTCCTCGACCAAAGAAATGTATAGTAGTATCTCAGGTCTTTATACTGTACAAGTGGGATCCAGTTCAGCGATCAAGGCCGTTGATCTTTCTGGCCACACATCAGGCGGCCTTAGAGCCTGATGAGACGGTCCAGGCCATTGGCCAACTTATCCATCTGTACGCCACCAATAGAATATAAAGATCATCTACTGGGGGGATTTGGAACGTGGATCATCCATGATCGGCCCTACTTGATGAACGGCCCGGATTGTCTAAAGGTGACTCGACCTCTAGCTTGCTGAATATATCCAAAAAAAAATAAAAAATAAAAAATAAAAAATAAAGCTGTCTAGTGCTGTCAGAGTCCTGAACCACTAAGCCATAGAGGAGCGGGCGCGGATTTCCTGCGAAAGCCTTGCGCAGGAATTTCCTGCGCTGGTAACCAAGGTGGGGCCCACAGTGATGTTTTTTTGATGAATCCACCCCGTCCATCCGTTTTGGGAACTCATTTTAGAACACAAAAACAAAAATGAACTGGATCCAAGACTCAAGTGGGCCTCACTAAAGGAAAAGGTGGGTAGGTAAATTACTACCGTTGAAACCTCCCTAGGGTCCACAGTGATGTTTATATGACATCCATACCGTTCATAACGTCACTACTACTGGGATGAACTGGAAAAACAAATAATATCCTGATTCGAAACTCATGTGGCTCCACAAATATTTCAACTGTGGACGTTCAAATCTCACGTTTTCGGCCCACTTGAGTCTTGGATCCGGTTTATTTTTGTTTTAATATCCTAAAATAATCTCCCAAAACGGATGGACGGTGTGGATTTATCAAAAAACATCACTGTGAGCCCACCTTGGTTCCCAGCGCAGGAAAATCCTGCGAAAGGCTTTCGCAGGAATTTCCTGCGCCGGTAACCAAGGTGGGGCCCACAGTGATGTTTTTTTGATGAATCCACCCCGTCCATCCGTTTTGGGAACTCATTTTAGAACATAAAAACAAAAATGAACTGGATCCAAGACTCAAGTGGGCCTCACTAAAGGAAAAGGTGGGTAGGTAAATTACTACCGTTGAAACCTCCCTAGGGTCCACAGTGATGTTTATATGACATCCATACCGTTCATAACGTCACTACTACTGGGATGAACTGGAAAAACAAATAATATCCTGATTCGAAACTCATGTGGCTCCACAAATATTTCAACTGTGGACGTTCAAATCTCACGTTTTCGGCCCACTTGAGTCTTGGATCCGGTTTATTTTTGTTTTAATATCCTAAAATAATCTCCCAAAACGGATGGACGGTGTGGATTTATCAAAAAACATCACTGTGAGCCCACCTTGGTTCCCAGCGCAGGAAAATCCTGCGAAAGCCTTGCGCAGGAATTTCCTGCGCTGGTAACCAAGGTGGGGCCCACAGTGATGTTTTTTTGATGAATCCACCCCTTCCATCCGTTTTGGGAACTCATTTTAGAACATAAAAACAAAAATGAACTGGATCCAAGACTCAAGTGGGCCTCACTAAAGGAAAAGGTGGGTAGGTAAATTACTACCGTTGAAACCTCCCTAGGGTCCACAGTGATGTTTATATGACATCCATACCGTTCATAACGTCACTACTACTGGGATGAACTGGAAAAACAAATAATATCCTGATTCGAAACTCATGTGGCTCCACAAATATTTCAACTGTGGACGTTCAAATCTCACGTTTTCGGCCCACTTGAGTCTTGGATCCGGTTTATTTTTGTTTTAATATCCTAAAATAATCTCCCAAAACGGATGGACGGTGTGGATTTATCAAAAAACATCACTGTGAGCCCACCTTGGTTCCCAGCGCAGGAAAATCCTGCGAAAGGCTTTCGCAGGAAATCCGCGCCCTAGAGGGGGCCCGGGGCACGCGGATTGCGTGGTGACCTGGCGTGAATACCTTGTGGGGCCCAACGTGATGTATGTGTTTTATCCACTCCATCCATCCGTTTTTCCAGCTCATTTTAGGGCATTAACCCAAAATATTCAAAGCTTAAGTGGACAATACCAAAGGAAACAGTGGGAATTGATATCATACCGTTTAAAACTTCTTGCGAGCCACATAAATTTTAGATCAAGCTGATATTTGATTTTTTCCCTTCATCCAAGTATTTGTGACCTTATGAACAGCTTGGATGACAAACCAACATAACTGTGGGCCCTATGAAGGTTCTGACGGTGAAAACCACTGTTTTGTGGTGTGGTCGAATTGAGTATTTGGATATGCTTCAAGTTTTTTCTCATGCCTTAAAATATAATGTAAAAACGGATGGACGGTTTGGATAAAACAAATAGATCACATAGACCCCCATGGAGTTTCCACACCACAGAGCTATCTGGTGTTGGGTTCACCACTCAACGACAACCCATTTCCTATTTATTTTTTTATCCCGCGATGCACGACGGCAACCAGCAACCCACCCTTATTACTTCCGGAGGGAGTTATTTGATACTCTGGCTGCACACGATGCTTGATAAGCAGGCCCTCAGAAATGACACACGTGTCATACATTAAATCAAATTAAACTGATGACATTGTGAATACCAATGTTTATATGCCACAGTCGCAAAATCAGTTTGGTTGAACAATCTCAACCTTTGATTTGTGAACACTTGTTTGCTGGAAAAAAAAAACCATTGGATACTTTTTTTTGTTGTTAACCGTTTACTAAATTTCCACCGCTTGCCCAGTCCAGTCAAATCGATCATCACCCTGCTCTACGCTCGATTCGAACCCACCCACCCTTATTTATCACTTGGATCTACTCGGCCGAGTCGAGCAGGCCCTTGTTTTGATCAGCAAACCGAGCGAGTTCAAGTCGATTTCGAGTTTTCAAGTTGAGTCCGAGTTCGATTCTTTCGAGTTGAGTTCGAGTTTGTGTTTTCAAACAAGAGTCATTTGCAATTTTATGAAAAATAATGGAGAGGGGAAGGGGATTAATGGCGTTGACGAGCAGGCAGGGTTGAGAACATGGGTGGTCAGCGATGAGCGGGCAGGGTGATTGAGAATAGTGGGTGGCCGGCATCGTGCAGGCGTCGAGCAATAAGAGTGAGTATAGCCGGCGTCGAGCGGGCAGAGTAAGGGTTGCCGGCATATAGTGGACGGCTGCCCGTCAAGCTCAGAGAGGGAAATGGTGGGTTAAGGTTAGGGTTTGAAAAGGGGGGCGCTCAGGTAGGTAAAAGGTAAAAATGTAAAAATAATTAGGATATAAAAAAAAAAACTTATATATAGTACGGCTCCGAGCTGAGTTTTAGTCTATAAACGAGTCGAGCTAAATCGAATATGGCCCTGCTCGAAGCTCGCTCGAACACATTTGAGCATAAGAAATTTGACTTGGCTCGGCTCAAACTCACTTCCGATTTGAGCCGAGTCGAGCATTTTCCAAACGAGTCGAGCGAGTCTTTCGAGTTTACTCGACTCATGTACAGCTCTAATTTTGGTCCATGATATATCTAAACCGACACATATCTAATTTTGGATGATTTAATTTTAATTACTCATATCTCTTGAGAGTAAGTTTTGAGTAATTTCTAATTTCCTGCGTGAACAGCAGTAAGATAGACAGATACTTTAGCCTTTGAATCGTGGTCCACTTTCAATCATGCAGACCTTATCTTTCTCAATAATTCAGATGGATTGTATGGTGCATTTCAATCTTTACATAAAAGGCAATAAATAGAGGAAGTGGATTGCGTCATGCCCCGACTGGACGATTATAGGCCTACGCAGGAGCTCTGTGGAGGTAATGTGGTAGATCCAACTCTAAAGTGGATCACATCACAGGAAATGGCAGTGACACCGACACCCAAGCTTCTTGGATTCAACCTGCTAATAAAGTGACAGAGACTGGACGAAGGGAATGCACAAATATCAGCTGGGATCCAAAACTTAGCTGCTCCCAGAAGGATTCTTTTACTAATACGTACTCATGTTCGGAAGGAGCACTCAAATAGCATTACTTTTCAAAATATTATTTTTCTACATGTCTATATACCGATTCTATTTTTCCTAAATGAAAAAGTCCTTAAATACTTTTTTACTATGCATTTTCTTATCATTGTTTTTTTACAAACTCTTTTGTTTATGGAGTTTTCTTATCATTGTTTTTGTGACAAACTCTTCTACTTATTAATTTCTCTTTAATTTTTTATTCACTTTTTTTTATTTTTTATTTCCTATGCTTCTCAGAGAATGAAGCGGATTAGGTGCAACCTTAGCTTCACTCAAGACAGTGCCACACTTATTGTGGGGCTCACTTTGATATATCCATGCTATTCATTAGTTTCTCCGTATCATTTTAGAGCAGAGTCCAAAAATGAAGCAGATCTAAGACTTTGGTGGACCATGTCATAGGAAACGGTGGCGATCATCCATTAACAACTTGTAATGGGCTAAAAAGGTTTATGAAGCTAGTATTTGTTTTTTCCTTCATCCAAGTTCATGTGACCTTATCCATAGGTTGGACGCCAAACAAACATGACAAAAATATTATAGTGGGCCTTAGGAAGTTCTTAATGGTGGGATGTTTAATCACCACTGTTTCCTATAGTATTGTCCATGTAAGATTTGGATCTGCTTCATTTTTTTTTGGCACGTACCCTGAAATGATCTGGCAAAATGGATAGACGGCATGGATATAAAACAAATATATCAAGGTCGGTCCAACAATAAGAGCCACATTGTCTTTGGTAAAGATATGATCGTACCTAATTCGATTTCCTAAAAAAATGAGAATTCTTCTTTTTTTAAAAATAAAAATAAAATCTAAAGAGACGAGTCTTTTGCCAAGAAACATATAAAAGGGAAATAACAAAAACTCAACTTTAAAAAAAAAAGAATTTTTCTTCATTCTATAAAGATTATGCTCAAATAGATATGCTTGAGAAGAAATTGATGTAAGGAGGGGAGAGATATAAAAAACACTATTTAAAAAAAAGAGTTATTTTTCTTTGGGCGATCACTCTGGACACTTTCTGTGTGATCCATTTCTGTCGCTCAGCACTTTGGACGATTGCCTCAGCATTTTGCTTGCTGGTCCATTTCTGTCTCTCGACACTTTGGATGGTTGCTTTATCCCTTAACTCACGAGATCCATTTGTTTCTCGACACTTTGAACGATCACCTTAGCACTTCGCTCATGTGATCCATGTTAGTGCACTTGTCTGTGGCATATTAGTACACCTTACTTGTCAATCACGTGAGTCCATGTGTTGCAATGTTGGTTGAGCCTTAACAAGCTGAAGACCGAAGATTCAAGTGGACAAGAAGCATCAAGGAAGAAGAACAGGTAAATGAGATACCTTGGTGATCCTAACCCTTTGGACCAAAATATTCAAAACCCTCTTAGATGACTTGGACCAACTAGGAATACCCTTAGTCATCCTTATTAGCATTAGATCATATAGAAAAACATGAAAAATGAGGTTAATAAAATAGGTGGAAGCTGGTGTAAATAATTCAGCCTAAACAACAGTTTCTAATTGACTCTGATCAATCGTACAGTAGTTCTGATGGGACTCCGATGAATTAGAATTTGTTCCAGAAAGTTTGAAAAACTTACTGGACAGATTTTCGATCAATCGGATGGGGTCTTTTCAATCAATTAGACCAGGATTCCGATCAATCGGATCATATCGGAATTTGTTCCAGAGAATTTAGAAAATTCACTGGACAGATTTCCGATCAATCAGAGAGGTCTCCAATCAATTGGAAGTGACCTCCGATCAATCGGAGATACGCAAATTTGCCCATTTTTTTTCCGTTGGAGGAAAATCTATAAAAGCAAGGGGATTCGTTTTTGGGCTCAAGAGAAAGATTTTGAAGAGATGAAAGCTACCATTGTTGAAGACCATTAGAGGCTCTATTCCTAACTCATTGCAAGTCATTCTCCTTATGATTCATCACATGCTTGGGGCATTCAATGTTAAAATGAGAATGGACTTGTTCGCTTCCTAGGAGTTTAGATACCTTGATCATTGGTATATCATTTGTTTAAACACCACCTAGGAGTCCAAATAGGTGTAACCCTCTAGGAAACCCGTTTCATTTCATTTGTAGAGGATTCACCACCTCCTGGCACCTTGGGCATCTCCAATGGAGCATCATATGCAAGGGAGTTGATCTTGGAGTTGAAGCCTTAGCAAAGCAGCGGCATCAAAGATCGTCGAAGCATAAGGGGAGTTGATTCAAGCACGGGAGACTAAGAAGAAGCAACTCGAAGCGGCGCACAACGGGGCTCAAATCCGACAAGTAAGGTTGTCATTTGTCAGAGTTCATTCACTCTCTTCTCGGTGGGAATTAAGTATAAAGTTTATATTCAAACTCGATAGGTTCGGTTGTAGAACCTAGACCCGGTTGTATGGTCGAATTGAGTCTCCAAATGAGGAGCCTCTGGTGGGAGAAACCACTAGGTTCGGTTGTAAGACATTGGCTCAGTTGTAGAGCCTAAAACCATTGGTGTTCGGTTATAAGACCATGACTCATGAGTGGAGTTTAAACTGAGGTTCGATTGTAAGACCTTGGCTTGAGTAAGACTAAATTGAAATTCGGTTGTAAAGCCTAAACAAGTCTCCAAAAGGAGACACCAACACGGGTGTGAACATGTAGGTTAGGAGGAACCTATAAACTCCCCACTTGAGTGGATCCAATTTAAAACAAATTGGTTGGGAGGAACCAAAGTTAAACTCCCTAGTGAATGCCGGTGTGCTCAAAGGGGTTGAGTACTTGAACTGAGAGTGGAGTAAACCCAAAGTCGAACCACTATACATCGTTGTGTTTGTGATTGTGATTGTATTTGAGCACATTTCTTATTATGCATTGTGTTTAATTGTTTAATTATAATACTTAATTAAAATATATGTTAGGCACTTAATAGGCACATCCACACATACAAAATGTACTTTCACTTCTTGAGTAGACTTGAGCTTATATAATCCATTCTCATATAGTTTACTTAAGATACATAGATTAGGTACTTGATTATTTTAATCATTTGTTAATCTATGCTTGCTTAGACTAGATTGCTTATTACTTAAATTATATGCTAGTCTTGAGATTAGACCTACTTAGGCTTAGAAGCTGAAGTGTTCTTACTTAGTTTAGTTTGGATAAAACTGTTAAGTAGGCGAAAAGAATTTCAAAAGGTCCTAATCACCCCCAGGACTTAGCTATAATTCTAGGTGCTCCGCTCTAAGCTTTCGTACGTATACATAGGTGTTGTATTAGACTACCGACGTAATTTCAATCTCTCACAACACTTTGGATGATCACCTTGACACTTTGCTTGTGCGATCCATTTTTATTGCTTGTCACTTTGAACGATTGTGCTCGGTACTTTGCTTGCGTGATCCGTTTCTATCAGTCGACACTTTAGACGATCTCCTAGGCACTTTGCTTTGGTTATCCATTTCTGTCGCTCAACACTTTGGGTGAGCTCACTTGACACTTCACTCGCACATTCCATTATGTTCCTCAAAACTTTGGATGTCGCACAATATATTTTTGTCACTCGACAACTTGGACGATTGCCTCCACACTTCATTTGGTGCTGAGGAGATCGTGCAAGCAAAGTGCTGAGCATGATTGTCTAAAGTGTTAAGCAATAGAAATGAATTGCGTGAGCGAAGTGCCAAGATAGTCGTCCAAAGTGCCAAGTGACAGAAATGGATCACGTGAGCGAAGTGCTAAACCCATTGCCCAAAGAGCCTGAGCAATAGAAATGGATCACGCTAGTGAAGTGTTAAGGCAATCATCCAAAGTGTTGAGCGACACAAATAGATCGCACGAGCTAGGTGCCATGGTGATCGTCCAAAATGTCGAGTGACAAAAATAGATCGTGCTAGTAAAGTGCTGAGAGCATTCACCTAATTATCTCTCCCTTTCTATCGATTCTTTCAAGCATATTTATCTGAGCATAATCTTTGCAGAAAGAAAAAAAATCATTTTTTAAAAGTTGAGTTTTTAATATCTATCTTTTATTTGTTTCTTAGCAAAAGATTCTTATATGTTGTTTTTTTAAAGAAGAACTCATTTTTTTAAGGGAGCGGATTAGGTGCGATCCTAACTTCACCAAATACAATGCAACTCTTACCATAGGATCGACCTCAATGTATTTGTTTTATATCCACGTCAGTCATCCATTAATTTATCATATCATTTTAGGCTACACATGCCCAAAAATGAGCCAGACCCAAATCTTATGTGGGTGATACTATAAGAAATAGTGGTGATTAAACATCCCACGATTAAAAACTTCCCTAATTCCATTATAACGTTTCTATAATGCTTATTTGTCATCAACTTGTTGATAAGGTTAAGCTTCGGTGAAGGGAACAAAACAAACATTAGCTTCATTCGAAACTTTTATAGCCCATTATAAGTTGTTAAGCTGATCACCACTATTTCCTTTGCCATGATCCACTTGATACTTGGATTTGCTTTTTTTTTTTATTTTTATTTTTTTTGCTCATGCCTTAAAATAATGTAGAAAAATGGATGGATGACGTGGATATAGAATACATGGATCAAAGTGGGCCCCACAATTAGTGTCACACCATCTTATGCCAGGGCTACACCTAATCCACTCTTTTTTCTAATATACATAAAAAATTGAAAAAGTGAATAGAAAATTGAGAAATGTGCATGAGTAGAAAAGTTTGTCAGAAAGCAATGACAAGAGAAGGTACTTTTAAATAGAAAACTGAAAAAGGTGTTTAAAGGCATTTTCATCAAGGCAAAATAGAGTGGGTGTACGGGTGCACGAATATGTAGGAAAATAATGTTTTGAAAAGTGATGCTATTTAAGTGCTCAACAAAACCTGGGGTGTATATTATTAAAAAGCCCATCCTAAAAAGTTTTTAATGGTGAGTGTTCAATCGCCACTATGTGGTCTAGTCCACTCGAGCCTTGGATCTTGTAGACCCTCGCCGTTCCGCGCTCCCGGACTTTCTCCCTTCCCTTTCGAAAAAAGAAGAAGAGGTGCGTGCGTGCGAATCGTCGTTTGTGTCACTAGCTTGCCTCGTTCTCGAGGGCTTTGTTTGTTTGTCGTGTTAAGCTGAATGCGTTGAGATGAGTTTATATAAGACCAGAGTCGCCACTAGCCAGTTACTTCAAATCTACAGTCGGCTAGACCCCGTAGAAACGTTAGAGAAGGGAATCCGAAGATTTCTTTTTCTAAAATGACTCCTTTTGATCTGCGGCTAAAGATTCGAGGTAAGGGATTACGGTTACAGGGTGGGAAGAGGTTAAGCACCCCACACACTGCCCGTACCGGAGTACGGTCTCTACTTCACATAATCGAACTAATACTTGAAAGTCTGTTTTAATCCTCGTATATTCTCATAGATGACATGATGCATGAATGCAGGTCTGAGCAGTAAGAGTTTCTGATGGGCATGTTCCACTAACAGGCAAGCCCAGAGCATACGCTTGAACTGACAGGTGCTTTATGCGGTATGCATGTTGTGTGTTTGAATGATCAGAGTGCTTGTAGTGACTGATGCATGAATGCAGGTCTGAACAGTAAGAGTTTCTGATGGGCAGGTTCCACTAACAGGCAAGCCCAGAGCATACGCTCGAACTGACAGGTGCTTTATGCGAGATGCATGCTGTGTGTTTGGATAATCAAAGTGCTTGTAGTGAAGCAGGGGGGTTGGAAGAAAAGTAAATGTTGCACTTATGCTAGATGCGAATGAGATGATGCTAGTAAAGAATAGCTGAATGGACAAAGGTGTCGCAAGGTTTGCTTCGAGTGGCTAGATCAAGACTTGGATGGCTTGGGAGACTTAGACCAGAGTCAGGCTGGGCTGGACCAGGGCTAGGCTCTTCTCACTCGGGCTCTCCTTGGTGGAAAAATGGGATAAAAGAGGGATGGAAGTGGACTCAGAGCGATTGGATCGCACTCGGGCTAAAGGCTTGTTAAAATGAGAAGGGGAGGGGGGTATTTATAGTAGCGGGCAGTGGCAGTTCCCGTAAATAAGTTTGGGCGGCACCCAGGGGGCCGCCCGTATGGACACTTCTTGGGATCCAGTGGGTAGTACGAACATGCTTCGGGGCTGCTGCTTGGAACTCAGTGAGTTGACTTGGTGGGTTGACTCAGCGGGTTGACTCGGTGTTTTAACTAGGTGTTTTGACTCGGCGGGTTGACTCGGTGATTTGACTCAGCGGGTTGACTCAGTGAGTTTGACTTTTTTAGGATTTTTGACTGGTTTTCTTATGGGGGGTTTTTCAGGCTGATGTTTAGGGGTGAGTTGAGCTATGGATTAGGGCTTACAAGGGTGAGTTTGGCTGAGTTTAGACATGGGATTTGGGGGTATGGTCCTCCATTCATTCAGCTATCTCTACCAACAATGTAGCCGAAGGTGGGGTGTCTACAGATGCCCCTCTTTGGCAGAGGTTGCGTGCAACCGAATGCCAAAGCGAGTGGACACCCCACTTCTGACCCGGTCATTCATAGATCATGGTATGAAATCTTTGCTTGCCTTTGCATCTATGCCAGTTGATCGTCTGGAAATTGATCACTCGCACATACCGCGGGAATTTGGAGAAAACGTTGCGATTGTCCCTGCAGTGTGCTGCAACCTGGGTACCCAATCGCAACCCTTCCATTCCCGATCGGTAATAATATCGGAAAGGTACAGCAGAGCCTCTGCGTCGTAGTCTTACGAGGATACTGACCCTGTGATTGACTGTTTAATGTTTTCCCAGATCACTTCAGGAGTACTTGTTTCGCTTGATTGTCAAAGTGGTTAGCTGCCCTGCGTCATGTAGTCTTACGGGATTCTACTACACCGACTTGGAATCAGTCAAGGTAATTCAAGTATCCACACCTTGGTATATGCGGGTGAATTCTTTCCACCCGATCTGCTGGTTTTGATGCCTGGTTTGCAATTCGTTCTTTCTTAGATTATGGTCTGGAATCCTCGTTTTCCTTTGTATATGAGTCAGTTGATTGCTTGGAGATTGATAACTCGCACATACCGCGGGAGTTTGGAGAAAACGTTGCGATTGTCCCTGCAGTGTGCTGCAACCTGGGTACTCAATCTCAACCCTTCCATTCCCGATCGGTACTAACATCGGAAAGGTACAGCAGAGCCTCTGCGTCGTAGTCTTACGAGGTTACTGACCCTGAGATTGATTGTGATGTTTGATGTTTTCCCGGATCACTCCAGGAGTACTTGTTTCGCTTGACTGTCAAAGTGGTTAGCTGCCCTGCGTCATGTAGTCTTACGGGAGTCCACTACGCCGACTTGGACTCAGTGAAGGTACTTCAGGCATCCACTCCTAGGTATGTGCGGGTGAATTCTTTCCACCCGATCTACTGATTTTGATACTTGGGTTACAATTCATCGTTTCCACCTATTCAAATGGTTTCTTTGATCGAGCCTTTTGGCTTTCATCTTTTCGTATCTTGGCATGTGGTACGACCGCACTAACACTGGAGTTCACTTCGACCGTACTTTGAGTGCATTGGATCTGATAGTCTCCGGAGAAACCGCGAGACATCGGATCTTACTTTGATTTTTGCGTCGGCTCCTACCCAGAGATATGGAAGATCTCCCGGTGTTTTGGAAGCCGAACGCTCTACTGAGAAAATGTTTTTGGATTTTTGAAAAGATACCCACTCTAGGGAGTGATACTCTGTAGGGTTTTTATTTGCAAATAAGAATATTTTTTATCTTTTTGAAATGGAAAATCTGGTTTGCACGCGCCTCCACTAGGGATGCCTGTGGGGCCTTTGGCTAACCAACTTTTATTTTGAAAGCAGGTAAACATGATGATTGATGTGATGGATGTTGATGCATGGAGATTTATGATGAATGCATGGTTTGGCTTATTCTCTTTTCGTTTGATGATTTTGCTTTTGTTGTGGGTGCAGAGAATTTTGAGCTTATTACTTGCAGGGTTGTGCTCCCCTGGAGATTTTCTTTTCAATGCAGATGTTTAGTCAGTGGGTTGGTCAAAATCCCAACCCGTGGTCGATTAGGTCCATCGTCCCAAGATGCTGTTTCTTTGCTAATGGGAATGGATGAAGGATGTTATCAGACCTCAAAATGTTATTCTGTGAATAGATGTGATTGGGATGGTGTTTAGTCGCCAGTTTTTGGTCAAGATTCTAATTTGTGGACGATCGGATCCGTCATCCCAAACTGCGAAATGAGTGAGCGGAGTTCGGGACTCCTGAAGTGCAATGCTGGGGATAGTGACAATTTTTGTGATTTTTACAAATATTTGGTCCGAATCTTTACCTGAGTGGTCAGGATGGAGATCGGTTATTGAAAACAAAGAAAATATTTTTTTGTGGTTTTGAAAATATTTGGTTTGAAAGCAAGGGAAATATTTTGTGATTTTTAAAATATTTTGCAATGTTTTGGTATTTTGTTGGATTTTTCTGAAATGCAAGGAAAAGGTATGGAATTTTCATCCATTTCCAGCTTCTACTGCTGGTAAGGCACCCGATCCATTTTACGTCAGCGAGCAAGACAAGTCTCACACAGTTAAGTGCCGTAGTTTTACATCTTCGGATGAGGAGATTTTGAGGGTTTTCAGTCAACACACCCACAAAGTTGCATGTTCCTCATGTGCAATGCACATAGACCACGTATTGTCCGATGGACTCCTTCGGCCACAAAATGAGCCACATCCTCACATTTTCCTTTGTCAATCCAGTTTGGGGCCTTACGTTGCTCTCAATTTCGTGCGGGTGCGCTTCACCTCCCAACTGCGTTAATCCCCTTCATGAGTTTTAGGAACAGAGAACATCCGTCAGATTCAATAGTGACTTCCAAATCAAGGTTGTCTATCACGGTGCGTTCAACACGAACAAGGTTGCAGGGTTCTGCCCGCCTCAGCCTTTACCTATTTAGAAGATTCCGGACACCCGTACGATCAACTGTCAGTCATGTCCGGAACAGGTTGGGAAAGAAAGCCCCCGAGAAGTTAATCCCAGTGTAGTTTTAGGTCTTCGGACCGCTGGGGATGAATTTGTGTAGTTGAAATTGATGGTGAATTTTTTTTTTTAAAGGTTCCAGACTTTAACTCAAGTAATTGAGATTAATACTGGTTTTTATGGAAAACTTAAAATCTTTTTGGTATTTTTGAAAATGATCCGGGTTATCGAACTTTGATCCCAGTGGTTGAGGCCGATGCCGGTTTTTAGTTGAAAGCAGGAAAAGGTCATCCGAGAAATTAATCCCAGTGTAGTTTAAGGTCTTCGGACCAAAAAATATGTACATGCTGAAAATACATTCTTTTTGTGATTTTTCAAAACGTTCTAGGCTGTTAAATAATAATCCGAGCGATCAAGATTAACACTGGTTTTTATTAGAAATCTCTCGTGATTTGGGTCCCGACGTAGTTTAAGGTCTTCGGACCAAAACTTCTTACGAAATAGGGCAACTCATTTTTTTGATTTTTTGAAATGATACAGGTCATCAGATCCTGGCTCAAGCGGATGGGATCGATGCCTGTTTTTATTAAAAATCTCTCGGGATGTTGATCCCGACGTAGTTTAAGGTCTTCAGACCCAGAATTTAGGAGCGAGATTGGAAATACATTTTTTTTGTGATTTTTGAAAAATGTCCGGTGTCGTCGGATCTTGATTCGGACGATCAAGACCAGTACCGATTTTTATTGAAAATCTCTCGGGATGTCGATCCCGACGTAATTTAAGGTCTTTGGACCTAGAATTTAGGAGCGAGACTGGTAATACATTTTTTTTTGTGATTTTTTAAAAAATGTCCTGAGTCATCGATTCTGATTTTGATGGTCGAGATCGATGCCCATTTTTTATTAAAAATCCCTTGGGATCTTGATCCCGACGTATTTTAAGGTCTTCAGACCACAGCTTTGTATAAGCGAGCAGCAATCAAGGTTGGAGATTCCAGGGATTCTTCTTAGAATGGTTCAGATCATTAGGCCATGATTTTAGATGGTTAAGATCACTGTTTGACCAAGTCAATTCTCTTTCTTTTTCTTGAAAATTCCATTGAACTTGTTCCACATATCAAGCCAACTTCTCTCCAATTTCTCACAAGATGAGATTTTGGTGAGATTCCTTACTTTTTCTCCCCCTCATCTTCCATCACTTCATTCTTACATAGAGGTATAAGATTCACTTGCAACCACCCTTCCCAAGGAGGAGTTCTTCCCAAGGAGAGAGGGTGAGGGATCGTTTCAACTAGGTGGGAGGGAGGACCACCCCCTGGGTGCCGCCGGTACCGTCTCTGCCTACTGGTCTTTCTAGTGGGTCGGGTAAAGGGGTGCCCTCCCCTTTTCTATATAACATGGGGCACCCTTGGCCCTTCCAACATGCAATCTCTCTCTTCTCTCTCTCATACTCTCTCTTTCTTCAAGTTTTTCTCTTTCTTTAGATGGTTCCTTGCTCTTTTCAAGTGGTGAGCCTTAGTGAAGCTTTGGGACAGCAAGGTGGTCCCCTTTTGGCGAGTGGTAAAGGTATGGACCACTCCCTTTCTCTCTTGTCCTTTTCCTTCTTCATTGTCTCTTCTCATGTTTCCTTTCTTTTTTCTACGTAGCTATTCAAGGTGGGCCCAAGTTTCTTTTGGCCTTTCTTCATCTTCAATCTCTTCTAAAGGTGGTGCATGGAGAAGGACATTGCAAGCTTCCATTTCATTCTTTCTTTTCTTCTTCCCACACTCCCTTCATGTGTATGTAAAGGGTAATTTTGCCATGTCCATCAAGTGTGCATGATAAAATATCCCATCTTTTTCCATGGGAGTTGGACCACTTTTCATATGTATCAAATGGGCTCAAAGTGAAGTCATGGCCCTTGGTGTATTTAATGGGCCCAATGCTTCATTTTGGGCTCCCTCTTGCTTTCTCTTTCTTGTCATTTCTTTTGGAGCTTTCTTTTCTTTTCCATCTTCTTTCCAAGGTTTGGGACCATGGGAATGGTTGGGCCCACCTCAAGTTTTGGGCTTATAGGGCTCACTTTGGGTGGCCCGTCTTTCTTCACATGTATATGGACCAAGGTGGCTAGCCCATTCTTTACTTGGACTTCAAGTGGGCTAGATTTCTTAGTTGGGCCTTTATGGACAAGTGGCCTAAATCTCCCACCATCTCTTGATTATGATGTACATCCTTATGTACAAAGTGTGGTGGGCTCCTTGGAGTTTTTTTCATATAGATGGGCTTTTGGGCCCTCTTTGAAACTTATGAATTTCTTTGAGTCATGTATGCACCACTACACTTTGTTCATGTGGGACTCTTTTACTCCATGCTTTTTCTTTGGATGAATGGAGGACTTGAGTTACTTGATCATCCACAAGTCCCATGAGTGAGTTGTTTCAACAATCTCACTAAGTTCAAATGGTTTTCTCATGTTCTGGTAAAGTGGACCCAAGAGCTTCCTTTAATACCACCAACCTCAATAAGATGACTCTTGTCAAGTGGGCTATCCACACATCCATAGCTTCTTGAACCTCTCTTGGGGTGCTTGGTGGGTCGTCCCCCATCATTCTCAAAGATGAGTAACTTTTCTTTAAATTTGTGGGAAAGAATGGTATCCATAAGTTGCCCAATTTTGTCCTATGCTTTAGGGCATTTTGAATTTTGATCTTCAAGTGGGCTATGTATATCATTCTTAGCTATTTTCATGATGGTTGGGTGACTCATCAAGCCATGCCCTCTTGTGCTCAAATGGTCCCCCTTTTTTTTGTAAAGAAATTGGTGCACATAAGTTGCCCAAACTTGTCCTTGCATGGACATTTCCAACTTTGATTCTTCATGTGGGCTATGTGCATTAAATTTTTACCATTAGCTTCTTTGATTTGTATGTTTGTGGGTAGACCGCCATGTTGTACTCTCATGGTCAAAACTTTCATCAAGATGATGCACATAGGGTTGCCCATGGTTAACCCATGAATGGGTCCTCATGTTCTTCAAATGGGTTATGTGCTCCCTTCAATCATTGAGGTGGGGCATTTGGGTTGCTCTTGGGGGCCCATTTCCTTCCTATTCCCCACTTGTCCATGTACATGTGTAAAAAGATAGGAACAACTTAAATGAGAATCATAGCCTTGGTGTAAAAAGTGGATCAATCCTTGGCCACATATGGACTTTGAAGAGGAACTTCTCATGTGAAGTTGGATCTTTATCCCTTGTTGATCTTATGGCACTTAAGTGCATTTGTTGTCCAAAATGTGTCCTTGGACGATGTACTTTCCTTTCCTAAGGCATGGCATGCAACCCTCTTTGAGGTGGGCCTTGCTTTCTTCAATGGGCCCAATACATATCTTAGGTGACGCATGGAGTTGGACTTTTAGTTTTTGCATTTGAATGTGAGTACAAACCCATGGGTTTCCTGGATGATAATTTGGATCTTAACAGCTAAAGAATTGCCAAGCTTGTAGGATTCAATGGCGGATGGTACAAGAGGAAGACGGGTGATCGATGAGGATGACCCGGCCTTTATTATCCGCCGAGGGGCCCATATGTGTTCCTTGGCTAAGGAGCACCAACCTCTCCCCTCCATCAAAGGTCGAGGTACCAGAGATCATTGGGATGACTGGGTGAAACACCCACAGCCTTTGCTTGAACGGGTTTTGGCTGACACTCCTTTTGCTGGCTTCCTTACCTTGCGCTTCCATAACAACAATGCCAACCGCATGCTTCTTGCGGCTCTTTGTGAGAGGTGGCGGGATGAGACCCACACCTTTCAACTCCCTTGTGACGAGTGGGGAATAACTCCCCTAGATATATATATGCAAATCGATTTTCCATTCCATGGGACAGTTGTTCCCCAGGTCGGCTCTCTTGCTCCCATCACTTCCACTGACTGGCTACGGCTTGTCGATGACGTCCCACCTAAAGATGAATTCTAGGGCCATCAAGTAAAATTGCGATGGTTCTACAACACCTTTGCTTCCGTCACCCCTACTACCGAGCTAGAGGCCCTCCACAAAGCACGGGCCATGATTGCTCACGCCTTCGGGTCCTTCCATTTCTGTAACGCGAACGAGAGGATCGATCCTAAATTTTTTCGTTTGGTTGAGGATCTTTACCATCCCTACAATTGGAACAGGGCTATCTTGACTCACGTTTTTCAGGGTTTGGATAAGACCTCTCGGAATAGCCAGTCCTTCACAGGTTTCTGGCCTGTTATAGAGGTATTCTTTTTAACCTTCCCTGGAGACATTTGCCTTCTTTCTTCCTCTGATTGTTATGTGTGTCCTTGCCCAGACTTGCTTTTATAACCATTTTGCCCATCTCACGCCGAGGATACGAGATGACATTGAGCCGTCTTTGTATCGCCACATGTACTAGCATCAGCAAAATCGTCAGGGGAACTCTCGAGTCTCTGGGGACAACTGGCGTGCTGACATAGACGGATTAACCGTTGAGGACGTAAGTATCTTGCTCTCCTTATCCCTTGTGCTGCATTGTAACTGATTGTGATGACCTCATTTGTTGTAGCTTGCTCGGATGCCATACGCCAACTTTCATCTCTAGTACACCCCTCAGCGTGTAGAAGCATACGACTCTTCATGCCTCCGGATCATGCTTTCTGACGCTGAATCATTTCAGTGGTATTTGGGTGAGAGGCTGCTTCGACAGTTACTGGGGTGGCTCAAGTCCCTTGTTCTGCACCTCCTTCGGCTGCTCAGATCCCAGCTGATGAGATAGCTGATGCTCTTGTGGGCCAACCCGGGTTTCGTTTCACGATCCCAGATCGCGATTATGACGAGTGGTACTTGTTGTACGTACAGGGGCCTCTGCTTCCTCCGCTCTATGTTCCAGGGAGTCGTCCCAGATATACTAGCGGATCGGTGACAGCTCCTCTGATGGATCTTCATCGTCGGGAG
The DNA here is from genome assembly GCA_003013855.2 of Liriodendron chinense. Classification (NCBI taxonomy): domain Eukaryota; kingdom Viridiplantae; phylum Streptophyta; class Magnoliopsida; order Magnoliales; family Magnoliaceae; genus Liriodendron; species Liriodendron chinense. The sequence goes on from PVNU02002146.1 coordinate 3,895,902, forward strand.
CAAGATGAGAGGAGGGATGACGACGACTATGTTGGTGACTTGTAGCCTGCTTCTGTACTTAGCTTTGTATGGCCTTCTTCTTTTTGCTTTTATCCTCTTTTGTATCAAAATCTTCTGAATGAAAATATAACCTTTGACTTGTCTTAAATTACTTGATGATGCCTATATGTTCTGAATGATTTGTGGAAGATGAGACTTCTTAGCTGCATGGATGATGACTTGAACGGCTCAGATTGCTTGATTTGGCCCTGTGGGCCCACTTGAGACTTCTGCTTTGCTTTGGAGCACCTTTTCTTGATGTTTTGTGGGGCTAAGAAGGCTTCTCATGGTGAGGATGATAACTTGAACAGCTCAGATTGCTTGATTTGGCCCTGTGGGCCCACTTGATGATCAGATCTTGGATTCTGGCCCTCTTTTTTTACAATCAACCCTTGATGTTGCTATGTGATGACTCATGCAAGCTTTTCCATGGTTTAGATCATGATGATCTAGCTTTGAATGGCTCAGATTGCTTGTGGGCCCCTCTTAATCAATTTCCTTTTTCCTTGACTTGATCAGACCCGTGTAGGCTGTAATAATTCATGATTGGACAGGTGGGGTACCTTCCAGATGATTTTGATCAACCTTAAACGAAATCTGGAGAGGATTAGAGCCTTGGGCGGCCCTCAGGGTGCCATCTGCTGATGTGGACTGTTAGCCTCACCTACCAACGGCCGTGGAGCCAATCCCGCGGAGAGAGAGGGAGCGCGTCCGTACGGGCGGCCCACAGCGGGCCGCCCAAGACTCGCCTCTTGTGCGGTCTGGGCTGGCTCTGGTTCGGACGTTCCCTTCTGTCCACTGCCCTTGTCCCCACCTTCCTTGTACATCTAGGTTTGATTTCGACCATGAATCTTCCTTTTGTCTCCTCTTTCCTCCTCCTTTTGTCCTCTTCTTGGTTTGTCCTTTCTCAAGCAATGAATGGTGAAGATATAGGGGCTGTAGGAGCTATCCATGATGGGTCCCACACTTCAGGAGGTGGTGAAGGCTTTAATGATGGTGGAATCTCTTTAATGGATGGTAGAGATGGAGCATTGAATGGGGGTGTTGATGGTGGATTAGGGGTGGTTGTTGGTGGAGCTTTGAATGGCCCCATTAATGGCAGCCATGCTGGAATTTCATATTTGAATGGGCCATTGATTATGGGAGAAATGGATGGTATGGATGGGATGATGAGATGGGACATAGGTGAGGCTATGCATCCCTTGAGTGTGGGCCACATGGATGATGTAATTGATGGTGGTGATGGGGGTATGATGGACATAGATGGGCTGATCTCATGTTTGGATGGTATGGATGGTTCAGATGATACCTTTGATGGTCTGGATGCTCTTGATGATGGCCGAGATGTGCGGCATACTTGCTTGAGTGGACTTGATGTGATCATTGATGATATCCCCCTGATGATGGATGGTGTGGATGCCTCGATGATCCCTTTGATTGGACAGGATGACGATTGGATTCACGACTTCATGTTGGAGAGAGCTGCAGGTCCAGATTTGACCGTTGATTCTTCGAACGGGGTTACCGGGACCCTTCTTGATGGTTCAAATGCATTTTGCAGCGATCAGATTGGTCAGGATGCCACGATGTGTGGTGTGATCTTTGCTGATAGTCCTTTTGATGGAGAGTACCGTCCTTCTCCTGATCGTCGGTCCTTTGCGCACTCCGTTCACGAGGTGGGCGAATCTTCTTATGCGACTGAGGTTGTGACAGTTTCAGACAATGATGCGACTATATCAGACATAGCCGTTACTGGGAACAGGTCAGGGGCTATTGAGTTTGCAGAGGTCCTAGCTTTTCCTTCTCCTTCGCCCGTTGACCTTCCGATCCTTGATGAACTGCCATTGATTTCTGGGCCTTTTGTCCTGGAGGGGATTCCTGTGAGGACTTGTCAGCTGCTTCCTCGTCCTTCTTGCTCGCCACGGCTGCTTGCTTGGCTTGATAGCTTTTTAGTGTATGAAATTCGAGATTTGGAGTCGTATGGCTTCGGCAGTCTGATCCATATGGCTAGAGTTGATATCAACTGGAGGATGCTCGGAGCTGCACTGATCGACTAGGTCCCCTCGTTGAACTTGTTTGCATTCAACGACATGGAGATGGGACCCTCTTTGGAGGAGCTTGTGCGCTTGACCGGTCTTCCTTGCAATTATACTCAGTATTTTTCGCCGAAGACTTTACCGAAGACTGCCACACTGCAGAATTGGTTCAGGATCCCCTATCTTGTTCAGCCTGCAGCTGCCGGCCAGGATACTGTAGTGTTCTTCTTGGATTTGCTGTATGATCTTTTCTCGGGTCTTCAAAGTGTGGCAGGGTCTCTACTTGCTCGGAATGCACTGATTTTCTGCTTGATAGCTGAGGTGCTATTTTTGGGATGGCGGAGGTCTCAGACTCCTTTGCTTTTCGAGGTGATGAGCCGAGTTATTCGACGTCAGGGGATCATTTCTCTTGTCCTGCCTGAGCTGTTTAATGGGCTAACTGACTGTGCCCTGGGCCGCACTCGTGTCCTTTGTGGCTGCTGTGCATTTCTTCAAGTATCTTTTCTTGCACCTTTCTTTTTCTTTTCTTGTCTTTTGAGAATTGCTTTGCCCTAGCTGAACTTCCTCTCTTTCTTATGATCAGGTTTAGTTATGAGAGCGTCTTTCGTTGACTGTTCCTGTACCATTTCCTGGCACCCGTCGCCCAGACCTTATGCGACACATCATAGAGTTTCTTCCACATATGGCCAGGATGGGTGAGCCCTTATATCGCCGAATGTTCACTGAACTTCGTGACTGGAATGTTCGTTGGGAGTCATCTTGGCTTTCACTTCCTCTAGTGCTTTGCGATGGGCACCGCCTTCCTCTGATGCTGGTAGGCTTTCGATCTTACTTTTCTTACCACCCTATCTGGTTCCAGCGGCAGTTCGGATATAAGCAGGACTTTTCTCTTTTTGCTTTCATGGGTATCGGGCGTCGAGCACTTCCATCTAGATCATCTGACTTTAGGACTCAGGTTGATGGATCCTGGGAGAGTTACTTGACGGCTGATTTGCTTGGTTTTGAGCTGCGGACTTTTTCGATGGTGACTGCCCCATATCAGTACTGGGTGGCTGAGCAGTCTCTGTTTCGACGTATCCCTTGCTGGCACCAGACTTCTGATGAGGATGAGCAGGATATCCTTGGAGATGCCAGCTCTTCATCTGGTTCATATGAGCCCTTTGAGGAACGCCCATTCATCGATCCTGGTTTCCTTTTGGCCACTCATGGTCATTTGCTGTCTGAGATTTTCGCACTTCGGTATCATTGTGAGATGATGTCGAGGAGATTGGCTACCGATCAGAGGTTGTCTGATGAGGAAACAGCGATCCGTGTCCTTGAGCATGATGAGGTGCATTACTTGCGTATGGAGGTGAGCAGGTTAAGAGCGAGGCTACTTCATTATGAGTCAGAGGACTTACCTAATATGGCTGAGGAGGAGGGTAGAGATTGATTGTGTTGGCCATCTGTGCATTCCTTTTTACATTTTTTTGTATTTTTTGAAAAAGATGACATGATATATGTAAAAGACATATGATGCTTTTAAAAAAGGAGAAAACTTTTGAAAATCTATTGTGCCATGAGTTGTTTTGTGTGTGTGTCTGGATTTTGTGTCAGGATATAGGAATCAGAACTGGGGCTCGGCCAATGCTTTGACCGATGTCTCGAGATTGACTTGCGTGAGAACCCTTTGGTTCCCTAGAGATGTAGGCAATGGAAACTGTTGCTTCCTGAGATTGTCAGAGTTTGTAGAGTTCTTTGTTCCCGACTGTACTTCTTCTTGTTCTTGAACTGCAACTGCTTAAACTGATTTGGACCATCTGATTTCTTAGTACCTGCACTTTTAGTTTTTCTTTTTCTTATTCGAGCCATTTTTGCCTGCAGTGCTCTTTCGAGTTTTCACTACAGCCGGCCTTTTCCTATCAGTTTTGCCCGTGGGGCCCTTTCAGGTTTTCACCACGTCCCGGGTGTTTGATCTTGCCTGCCCCTTGGCAGCTATACTGTTTTTACCCTCGGCGCCCTTTCGGGTTTTCACCAAGTCCGCTGTATGCCCACTGTTTTTACTCGGAGCGCCCTTTCAGGTTTTCACTCCGCCCTCTTTGTTTAGGCACACATTTTTTTTTTCTTCTTTTTTCTGGATCTTTGGATAACTACGGCGGCTAGAGGTCGGGAATCCGTCGTTGCTGGCCGATGGCAGTCTTTCAGCCCTTACCCTGAGTTACCATGATAGAGCTATCGGTCTTAGCCATAGACCCTTCTGAGATGAATGGATGGATGATTGTGTTTCCTTTTGAGTTGATTTTTCTCGGGTGCCTTGTTTCGGCTTCCCATTTTCTTTTTCTTTTTTTCTTTTTTTTGTATTCTTTCTCTTTCTTTTTTTTATTATTTTTCTCCTTTTTTGTGTCTTTTTCTTCTCTCTTTTTTCTTTTGAATCCCCTTATTTGAAACACTTGTTGGTGGACGGAAATGATTTCTCAGAGGCTTTAGTTTCGACCTCTTGACTTCAACTCTATTAATGTAACTCTTGATAAGGTCAGAATGACTTACCCGTGAAAGATCTTCACCTTGTCGGCGTTGATTGGCTCAGGAAGATCCACCCCTCTCATGTTGGTGAGTCTGAGAGCGCCTCCAGGAAATACTTCTCTGATGATCAACGGCCCGTCTCATGAGGGTTTGAACTTTCCTCTAGGATCTGGAAGGTGCGATGGTAGAATCTTCTTCATGACCATGTCGCCCACTTTGAAACTTCTTTTTCGAACTCTCTTGTTGTAAGCCCGAGCGATCCTTTTCTGATAACACTGAGAATGACTTAGCGCGCGCATGCGCTTCTCATCTGCTAGCTGCAACTAATCGAATCTTGCCCGTTGCCATTCTCCTTCTTCAATTCTGCTTTCCAGTAATACCCGTAGTGACGGTATTTCCACCTAGACTGGTAGAACTGCTTCCATTCCATAAGTAAGCTCGAAAGGAGTAACGCCTGTAGCAGATCATACAGATGTTCAATAAGCCCAAAGTGCATATGGGAGCATATCTGACCAATCTCAATAGGTCACGACCATCTTCTCGAGTATCCTGACGATTGTCTTGTTAGCGGCTTCCACCCCACCATTCATCTGAGGACGGTAGGGACTTGATCGATGACGCTGAATCTTGAATTTGCTGAGGAAGTCATCCATCTTCTTGTTGACGAACGGGGTACCATTATCTGTGATGATAGCATTGGGGATTCCATACCGGCATATGATGTTGTTCTTCATGAATTTGATCACCCGGAATGCTGCAATCATGGTGTAGGAGGCTACTTCTACCCACTTAGTGAAGTAGTCGACTGCCACAAGTATGTACTCGTGACCGTTTGATGCTTTGGGACTAATCTTCCCAATGATGTCGAGTCCCCACATAGAGAAGGGCCAGGGAGTTGTCAGGTTGTATAATTCTGATGATGGGGAATGAATCTGGTTCGCATGCTCCTGACATTTGAAGCATTTTCTAACGTGCTGGTAGCAGTCTGTCTCCATGGTGAGCCAATAGTAGCCAAGTCACAAAATCTTCTTTGCCATCATGTGCCCGTTCATGTGTGGGCCACAGATTCCTTCGTGTACTTCTTTCATGATCTTTGCAGCTTCTATTTCATCGACGCATCGAAGGAGAATGTGATTATAGGATCGCTTGTAAAGAACTTCGCCACTGATGGTGAACTGGCTAGCCAAACGCTGGATGGTTCGGCAATCTGTTGCTATTGCTGATTCCGGATATTCCTGGGTTTCGAGATATTGCTTGATGTCGGCATACCAGGGTTTGTCAGGGACAGCTTCAGCTTCTTCTATTTGTAGGCAGGAAGCAGGTTCATCTTGAGTTTCGACTGTGAGCTACCATTCTGAAGCTCCTTTCGGGATCTCGAGCATGGATGCGAGTGTAGCAAGAGCATCCGCAAACTGGTTCTTGGCTCTAGGCATGTATGAGAATGTGATTTCTTTGAATTCTTCGATCAGATTTTCAAGATACACATGATATGGTATCAACTTCTCGTCCTTGGTTTTCCATTCACCATTGGTCTGATTGATGATAAGCTGTGAGTCTCCAAATACTCGTAGCTTCTTGACGCCCAAGATTATGGCTTCCTTTAGACCAGCGATGCATGCTTCATATTCTGCCATGTTGTTGGTACACTCAAATGCTATGCGCCTTGAGATAGGAATAGGGACATCATCCGGAGAGTAGAGGATTGCTCCGATACCACTTCCTTTAGCATTTGCTGCGCCGTCGAAGAATAATGTCCACTCATCTTTTTTCTTCTCTTCGTCTCCTTCGATAAGCAAGAGATCTTCATCGGGGAAGAATGTCTTGAGCGGTTGATAATCCAGGAGAGAATGAGCGGCAAGATGATCGGCAAGGGCCTGCCCCTTGATTGCCTTCTGAGTGACGTAGGTGATGTCGAATTCAGACAGGAGTAGCTGCCATTTAGCTATCCTTCCAGTGAGTGCCGGTTTCTCGAACAGGTATTTGAGAGCGGATCCATGTGAGCGAGGAGGAGAATAGGGAATGCAATCATGTATTGACGGAGTCGCTGAGTTGCACAGACTAGGGCGAGGCAAGTCTTCTCGATCGGGATATACCTGGTCTCGTAGTCGGTGAACTTTCGGCTCAAGTAGTATATTGCTTGTTCCTTCTTCCCGGTCTCGTCGTGCTGGCCGAGGACACAGCCAATGGCTTCTGCTGCTACCGAGATGTATAACAATAGTGGTCATCTGGGAGTGGGCGACACTAATACTAGAGGATTCATGAGATATTTCTTGATGCGATTAAAGGCAACCTGGCAATCATCATTCCATTCTTTTGGAACGTTCTTCCGAAGGAGCTTGAATATGGGCTCACAGATAGGTGTGATCTGTGCGATGAAGCGACTGATTTATTGAATTCTGCCGAGGAAACCATGAATTTCTTTCTCTATTCTAGGAGGGGGCATCTCGATGATTGCTCTGGTTTTGGTCTCGTCAACCCTGATGCCGTCTTCGCTCACCATAAAGCCAAGGGGTTTACCTCCCATTGCACCGAAGACACATGTTTGAGGCGGAGCTTGTACTTTTCTAATCTGTTGAATAACTTCTTCAGATCTTCAAAGTGTCCTTCGATTCTCATTCCCTATGTACGAGAGTAAGGTAGAAGTAAACATAAGCAGTGGAAACTGTTTACCCCAAGATTGATTGATTAGTCATCATGGCTTGAAGCGGGTGCAAAAGATCGAAGAGAAAGCATATCAAGCCGGATTGAAGGCGAGATTTGACGATCATATCGTCCACATATACTTCAAGCTCTTTGTTCATCATGTCATGGAAGAGTGCTGTCATTGCTCGCTGATATGTTGCTCCTGTATTCTTCAGATTGAACGGCATTACCCTTTAACAGAAAGTTCCCCAGGGAGTGACAAACGATGTCTTCTCACGATCTTCGATGGCCATCTTGATCTGATTGTAACCTGAGAACCCGTCCATGAATGAGAAGACCTTGTACCCAGCAGTGTTGTCGACCCGAGTGTCGATATGTGGCAAAGGGAAGTCGTCTTTAGGACTGGCCTTGTTGAGATCTCGGAAGTCGATGCACATTCGAACCTTGCCATCCTTCTTTGGTACTGGTACGATGTTAGCGAGCTATTCAGGGTAGTTGGAGACTACCAAGAATCCTGCATTGTACTGCTTGATGACTTCATCTCGGACTTTCAGAGCCCATTCTAGCTTCATTCTTCGAAGTTTCTGCTTCACTGGTTTCATATCCGGCTTAGTTGGCACATAGTGTACAACGAGCTCTTCATCGAGCCCTGGCATGTCTTCACATGAGAACGCAAAGTTGGACAATCTTGGAGCTAGGAACTCTATCATTCTCTGCTTCATCTCTGGTGGCAACAATTTCCCAATGCGTACTTCCCTAGAGATCTCAGGTGTCCCCAAGTTTACTATCCCGAAATCATCTTCTACAACATTGGCTTTAGATTTGAACTTTTTGAGGAGATCCTCTTGTTCGGGAGCCGGATCATCATCTTCCTTATCCCGAGCTTCATCCAGACCCATGAGCTCGAAGTCTAATTCGATGTCAAAGTCATATGATTCGACTTCAAACTCATGTGACTCTTTAGACGAACTTGGCACACTATTGAATGCAGGAAAAGAAATGTTTTTTCATTTTTGAGAATTTTCTGAAATTGAGATGCTAGATGTTTTTGACTTTTGAAAGTTTTTTTTATTTTTTTGGGTTTTTGACATTCATAGGACTTTGAACAAGCGGGCATTGCAGACCATGATTGATCCCAACTTGTTCCAAAGTTCCGATCGCTGCTCAAACAGGCGTTTTTTTTAAGCTAGAGCCCTCGGACGACTCTCTGGCTGATTCAAAAGTTAGAGGAACAGATGACCATTCAGGACCCCACACTCCTTCCCCTGGAGAGGTGGGGGTCGATGATTTGGGTGAGGAATCACAGTCCGGCCCGATGACCATGATTTCTCGTTGGTCGGGTTCGAGATCTGAATCGTACTCAGTCCCTCCCGGATCACTTACCTCGCATTGCAGTTCATCTGGTTCCACAGCGAGACACAAGTTCAGAATCTGGACATTGGACCAATCCAGGGCTGGCCATTTCCCTTTCCTGGTCCAATGGATGGGTTGCTTCTGCCCTTGGCTGATGGTTGATGATATTGATTTTGCAGATATGGGCGAGTCGTGCCCCTTGCTGATTGATGTTGAGATGGGCAAGTTGTGCTCCTGGTTGGCTGGAATTGAAGTGGGCAGGTTGTGCCCCTGGTTGACCAAAATTGAAGTGGGCAGGTTGTGCCCCTGGTTGGGAGCAGGTGTCAGAATATCCCGGTCCTGAAGCTGTTGTATTTGACTTTCTTCTTCATCTTCATCCTTTCCTTCGTCCGGAGGCTTAGACGGTTTGAGAATCCGGTCCCATCGAATGGGGGGTCACATGGCCCAAGCTAGGCTCATCGGGAGGCCTTTGTGTAGTGCAGTCGGTTGATTCCTTCTTAGATCTTTGCAAAGTTCTCCTGGCTTGATGAATTGAATGGGGGAGCAACGAAATTTCTTTTTTCTTTTGTCCATGAAGATTGCCCTGTACCCGAGCCCCCATTTGCATTGATTATATACCAGCGGTATTTTCCTGGACTTGAAATGATTCTTCATCCGATACTTGAGGCTTAGTCGTTCTGCTGGTGAAAAGACACTATCCACCCTTATCGGTTCCGGGTTGGCAATAGCGTTCACGGTCTCGAACTCGAAACTATGAAACGGGACGTCTTCTTCAGAGTGCTGGATATCGATGACAGGGATGTCTGGTTCAGTGGCAGCAGCATTGGAAGGAATGATGAGCTCCTTCTCTGCATGGATAGAGATCACTTGATTTCCACAGATGTATTTCACCCATTGATGCAGGGTTGATGGCACAGCTCCAACCTTGTGCAGCTAAGGCCGTCCGAGCAACATGTTGAAAGAGGCTGATATATCCAAAATTTGGAATGTGATGGTGGAGACTTCTAGACCTATCTGTACCTCTATGTCGACTTCCCCTTCCACTAATCGGCGGGTGTTGTCGAATGCTCTAATGCATATGATGCTGGGTCGAAATGAGGAGGGACTGATTCCCAGGCGTTCCGCAGTCTTGAGTGGGCAGACGTTTAAGCTTGAGAGGTTATCGATAAGGACCAGCGGGATACAGAGGTCCTTGTATCGTAAGGCTATATTGAGGGATCGCCCATGATCGCGTCCTTCTGGTGGCAACTCATTGTTGGTGAAGGTGATGGCACGCGGAGCCAGGAGTTGTCCGATCATCAATGCTATCATTTCAGGTGCCGTATCAGAGGAGACGTGAGTATCACTCAGGGTTTTGGCAAACATTTCTCTATGTATGCGCGATGTGCAGAGTAGTTCCCATACTGAGATTTGAGCAGGGATTGACTTAAGCTGAGTTGCTACATCGTATGCGACTTCATTTTTGTTACTGAGACTCGAGAGAGAGCCTTTGGGATCTCCTCTATTCTGATTATCTCTTCGGGTGCAACACCCATTTGGATTCATGTTTCTTACCTCCGCGCATTCTGGATAGTGCCATGGGACTTCTTTATAATTTTCCTCTCCCTTGCTTTCCAAGACCACTGGTTCTTGCAACGGTGCTGGTGTGTGTACCAGATCTTCCTCATATAGAGCTTTTACCTTGAGGACCACATTGTTGCCTATGCTGAAGGGATGATATCGAGGCTTATCTTCATAAATCACATAAGGTCGTGGTCCTTGCTTAGCTGTTCCTGGAGCAGGAGGCTCCCATGGAATGAATACTAGTCCTCTCGATATGGCAGGGGGTTTTTTTGTTCATCCCAGCTGTCGTAGTGTGATTGACACGCTTTTGGGATTTTCCCCTTGCGATATGACAGTCTCGACTGGAGGGGCTCCTTCCAAGACAATGGGCTCTTGCTGCTGATAAGTATAATCCCTCCATCGCGGATTGGATTGTTCTTGAACTGGAGTTGCCCCTTGCAAAATAACAGGTTCGTATGCGGGCTCGATGTATGCCTGTGCTCCTTCCAGGACGACTGGTTCCCAACATGAATGGCTGTAAGGTGCCCATTGAACAACTGGTACATCATATGGAAGTGTTCCTTCGAGTACTACTGGCTCGGAGACTGAAGGAGGAAAGGGACTTGCCCCTTGCAGGATCGGAGGAGGATTTGTTAGCCCATAAGTGTAAGCATGAATGGACTGGATAGGGGAGAAGAAATGGTCGAGGCGCTCTCCTTCTTCTATGCTGTTGACGGTAGGGCCACGAGATGAACTGGGGTCCGTCAGATGCTGAGGCAAAGGATTCTGAAGGATGTTGGTGGAAGCTGCTGGAGGAGTTCTAGGGACCGAGATGACGATCTTGCGGTCATCAATCAGATCTTGTATGGCATTCTTCAAAGTAAAGCATTGATCAGTGATGTGGCCATGCCCTTGATGGTAGGCACAATACTCATTTTCTCGGTAGGTTGGAGGTAGAGGATTTGGAGGAGGCCTGGGTGTCATCAGAGTGAGTAACTGCTTTTGTACTAGCATAGCCATGACTTGACTAAGTGGCTGAGTGAGTGGAGTGAATTTCTTGAGCTCCCTGTAATTCTGCCCATTCTGGTATGAGTATTGGCCATTCCCTCTGAACTGCTGCTGTTGTTGAGGTGGTTGTGGCTGCGGTTGAGGATTCTGTTGCTGCTGATATCGCTGAGGTTGATGCTGAACCTGATTTGACTGATACTGTTGACGTCCCTATGGGGGTGCATATTGATTACCCTGAGCAGTGGTGCTGATGTTGTTTACCTCTGTTGGGCGAGGAGGAGAACCGCTGCGGTTTCCGCTCCCATATCCGATGGGTCTTCCCTCCGCTCTATTCCTCTTGACTGGAGTGGCTTGATGAGGCCATGGGGAGATTGTCCCAGCACGGATTCCTGCTTCGACTTGCTCTCCAGCACGGATCAACTGTGAGAAATTCGCATATGGATGCGAGATGAGATATCCAGATATGCCTGGATATGTTGAAAGAACAATCATGGAGATTTGTTCTTCGTCGTCGATAGGTGTCCGCATTCTGGCTGCCATAGCTGGCCAATGTCCCACATAAGCTGATAGTGTTTCATCACTTTTTTGCCTGAGAGCTACGAGGTCAGGCCCTTCTAGGTGCCATGTTGAGATTGTACGTGAATCTGTTAACGAAATCCTGAGAAAGTTGTTCTCACGTCCTGATGCGGTGGCAGTCCAATGAGGTGTACCAATCTAGGGCATCGCCCTTCAGAGATTTTTGGAACAAATGAATGAGGGCCCCTTCATTTCCTGAGATTGCACTCAGCTCTCCACAGAAGGCCTTGAGATATGCCGTGGGACAACCGCTGTCCATCGTATCTTTTGAATTTTGGTACCTCAAAGTTTTGAGGTACTTGAGCATCTGGGAAAGGACATAAGTCTCTGAACTTGGTCGAAGGTAGATCGATTCCTTGTTGTCACTGAAGCTGATTTTGCAAGATCTGAAACTGCTCCCGCAACTCGTCCAGTCCTGAGTGATCCGTTCGAGCGACTGGTGCCTCTTAGAGTAAGGCACGTTCTTCTTTGGCATAGTGGTCGATGTCTTCGACCCTATGGACTCGCTGAAAAGCAACCGCGGGTTGCTGAAATTGATTTGATGACTGAACTGGATTTTGATGAACTTGTGCTTGAAAGGATTGTAACTGAATTGGGGATTGTACTGAAGGTTGAACTGGAACTTGCTGGAAATTGACTAGAGACTGCTGAATTGAAGATTGCTGGAAATTAACTAGAGTTTGCTGAATTGAAGATTGTTGGAAATTAACTGGAATCCCATCGGCGGGGATGTGCTGGAATTGAAAAGTGCTCCTGTTTGCAGGAGGCTAAGATGATGGGAAGTGAACCCCTTGTTGGGTATTCGCCACTGTCCATTGATTGATGTGGGCTTGACACTAACTCCCATTGTGGGCATTCGCCAGTGCTGTCCCTGTTGCTGGAAATTGAATTGAAATCCCATCGGCGGGGATGTGCTGAAATTGAGTAAAAGTCTCATCGACGGGGACGTGTTGCGAAAGGAAAGGAGTCCCATCGGCGGGGAAATGTTGAAATCTATTGAGGTTGTTGTTTGCAAGATTGACTGGAAGCTGACTGGAAGTTCCTGCGACAGGAATGCTCTGAGATGGCCTTGTTGTCGCTGGAAGATACTGAGGAGGATGCCCCATAGCGACGGCTGCTGTCAGTAGTCTTGGGCAGACTCCGATGGTTGTCCTTGATTCGAACTGGAGGCCGGAGGGACCCAACATGGCTGCTGAGATTGCTGAAGTGGGCCAACTTGATTATTGGCTGCTACGGTAGCTTGTGCCTGCATGAATTGTAAGAGCATTTCTTGCATTCCTCTCATTCCTTGTGCTAATTCTTGTATGATTGGCGTATTATCAATTGGTCGTTGCGCTGGAGGTTGCGCTTCGGTCATTTCAAGAGTAGGGATGAGATGAGTTTCTTCTTCGTGGTCGGACATGACTTGCTGTGCCCGAGTGCGGATTATGCTGCTGGAATGGAAGTTGTTTCCGAACGCGTTGAGGTCGAGGAGGCTGCAATGATGAGGACTATACTCTACTCTTTTTTGGGTTTTGGGATTTTCTTTTTTTCTTTTTTTTGGTTTTGGGTAGAATGCTATGTAGATGAGATTATATGAGGACTAATGACTTTCAAGTGCAAGAGGGATTCTGTTTTTTTCAAGTCGGATCACGACTAGTGGGACTAGCAAATCCCTAGTGGAGTCGCCATTCTGTGGACCCTCGCAGTTCTGCGCTCCCGGACTTTCTCCCTTCCCTTTTGGAAAAGAAAGAAGAGGTGCATGCGCGCGAATCGTCGTTTGTGCCACTGGCTTACCTCGTTCTCGAGGGTTTTATTTGTTTGTCGTGTTAAGCTGGATGCGTTGAGATGAGTTTATGTAAGACCAGAGTCGCCACTAACCGGTTACTTCGAATCTACAGTCGGCTAGACCCCGTAGAAACGTCAGAGAAGGGAATCCGAAGATTTCTTTTTCTAAAATGACTCCTTTTGATTTGCGACCAGAGATTCAAGGTAAGGGATCACGGTTACAGGGTGGGAAGAGGTTAAGCACCTCACACACTGCCCGTATCGGAGAACGGTCTCTACTTCACAGAATCGAACTAATACTTAAAAGTCTGTTTTAATCCTCGTATATTCTCATAGATGACATGATGCATGAATGCAGGTCTGCGCAGTAAGAGTTTCTGATGGGCAGGTTCCACTAACAGGCAAGCCCAGAACATATGCTCGAACTGACAGGTGCTTTATGCGATATGCATGTTGTGTGTTTGAATGATCAGAGTGCTTGTAGTGACTAATGCATGAATGCAGGTCTGAACAGTAAGAGTTTCTAATGGGCAGGTTCCACTACAGGCAAGCCTAGAGCATACGCTCGAACTGACAAGTGTTTTATGTGAGATGCATTCTGTGTGTTTGAATAATCAAAGTGCTTGTAGTGAAGCAGGGGGGTTGGAAGAAAAGTAAATGTTGCACTTATGCTAGATGCGAATGAGATGATGCTGGTAAAGAATAGCTGAATGGACGGAGGTGTTGTAAGGTTTGCTTCGAGTGGCTGGATCAAGACTTGGATGGCTTGGGAGACTTAGACCAGAGTCAGGCTGGGCTGGACCAGGGCTAGGCTCTTCTCACTCAGGCCCTCATTGGTGGAAAAATGGGCTAAAAGAGGGATGGAAGTGGACTCAGAGCGATTGGATCGCACTCGGGCTAAATGCTTGTTGAAATGAGAAGGGGAGGGGGGAATTTATAGCAGCGGGCAATGGCAGTTCTCGTAAATAAGTTTGGGCGGCACCCAGGGGGCCGCCCGTACGGACGCTTCTCGGGATCCAGCGGGTAGTACGGACATACTTCGGGGCTGCTGCTTGGAACTCAGTGAGTTGACTCGGTGGGTTGACTCAGCGGGTTGACTCGGTGTTTTGACTCGGTGGGTTGACTCGGTGTTTTGACTCGGCGGGTTGACTCGATGATTTGACTCAGCGGGTTGACTCAGCGAGTTTGACTTTTTAAGGATTTTTTGACTGATTTTTGTATGGGGGGTTTTTCATGTTGATGTTTAGGGGTGAGTTGGGTTATGGATTGGGGCTTACAAGGGTGAGTTTGGCTGAGTTTGGACATGGGATTTTGGGGTATGATCCTCCATTCATTCAGCTATCTCTACCAATAGTGTAGCTGAAGGTGGGGTGTCTACAGATCTGCATTAATTTTTTGCTCATATCATAAAATGATTTGTCAAAATGGATGAACGACATAGATAAAACCCATACATCATGGTGGGCACCACATGCCCCTGCCCAAACGGGATTATTGTCAGGCGAGGACAAGATGCCATCCGCTTACATACGTAGAAGCTTCTAATTAAATTATTTTGAATAGTAATAAACAAAAGCTTTTAATTAAATTATTTTGAACATTCTTTAGCTTTGATGTAAATAGTGATCAGCACACCCTTTGTATGATCAAGGGGTTGAAATATGCAATATGAGTATTTTCGATAACCACCAAGGAAAAGCCATATGAAACAAACGGCTCCAATGAGTGAAAGACTCCCAAATGCAACAGCTAAAAGTCACAACCTATTTTATTTTAATATTTCAGAATGACATAAAAAGCCATATGAAATAAATTGCTTGAATAAGTGAAAGACTCCCGAGTGCAACAGCTAACGTCCGAACCTATTTTATTTTAATATTTCAAAATGACATATTGTAATATTTGGGGAGGTATTCTAGCAGGAGATATTCTCCAAATCGCTCATAACAACGTAAGTTACAGTGCTTGATAGTTAAATCAGTCAATATGAGCTGTTTACCAAGCTCAAAACACATTTTATATGTATCATGAACAAATCTCAATAACCAGATGGCCCAATAAATTTTTGGATTTGGCCTTATTTTCCATAGCCTTCCATTTTTCTAAGCCATGAATGGCATGGTTACCGATAGAACCACAAGCACTGCATTATAGACCCTAGCAAATGAATGGATGCATATATTGATTGGACCCCCTATGGTTACCTATAGAACCACAAGCAGTGCATTATAGGCCCTAACAAATAAATCGATGCATATATTGATTGGACCTACTTTTGTGTAAATTATCTTAATTGTCCTTATTAAAGATCATTGATCAAATGGATCATAGTTATTGGGCTAGAGTAATTATTGTATGTTAGCTTATGAAATGTGACTAGAACCTAACGAATAGTTTAAATCTATGGATTGGATTGTGTAAGTGTCCCAATGCAACTAGGAGTGTTAATAACCTAACCAATACATCAAAAGTCAAAGACTATTAAAGCCTTGTGATCGCAACATTCAACTACACCCTACAGCTGACGTCCAAGGACATATATCAAGTTAGGCTATTAAATCCTTCTGATCGCAACATTCAACTACACTCTACAGCCGACGTCCATGCCCACTCTGTGTGGCAGCACACACTCTTTCATGGCGTGTTTGTTTAACCATGGAAAATTGTAAATAACTGTAAATTAGTAATAATTATTATAAGGGGGAGTTGTAAGCAAGCCGTACTTTTGATGGGACAGTTTCACTAAAATCAACTAGCAAAAAATGAAATATGTAAAATTTATGGGGCCATCATAATGTATATGTCTGATCCAAGCCGTTTGTATGTTTTATCAGCTGATTTCCGTGCATGACCCAAAAAATGAGGAAATTTCAAAATAGATGTGGACCACATAAAAGCTAAAATGAGAATTGAACATATACCGTTGAAAACTTCTCGGGGGTTATAAAAGTTTTGGATGAAGCTGATTTTATTTTATTTTTGGTTCATTCATGCCTTTCTGACGTTTTTAACAGGTTGGATGACCGATATGTATCACTGTGGCCCATGCAAATTTTCAATTTTAAATGTGGACATCATTATTCCCTTGTTTCCCAAGGGGTGGTCCACCTAAGCTTACAAACTATGTCATTTTTGGGCTGATTCATTAAAATGAGCTGGCAAAACAGATGTACAGCATAGATCAAACACATACATCATGGTAGGACCCACATATTTTACGCACCCATTTTAGCGGGTTGCAATCTCACTTTTCAGGGCGCGAATTAGGTGTTACCCCGGGAACAGCTTAGTGGGTGTTACCCCTACCGTATGGCCCGCATGGACTATATTTTATATATCCACTCCGTCCATCCGTTTCTACAGCCCATTTTAGAATGAGGTTCCAAAAGTTATGCAGATACAAATCTTAAGTGGACCATACCACTAGAAACAGTGTGATTGAGTGCACCACCATTAAAAATTCTAAAGAGCTCATTGTAAGATTTTGGTAATGTTTATTTGCAATCCAAGCTCTTGATAATGTTAATAAGGTCTTGATGAAAGGAAAATATAAATATCAGATTGATCCAAAACCGTTAAGGCTCACAAAACGTTTTTAATGGTTATTCATAACTGTTTCTAGTGGTATGGTCCACCTGAGATTTGGATCTTCCTAGGGTTTTGGATCACATCCTAAAATGATATGAAAAAACAGATACACGGTGTAGATATATAAAAAATACATCAAGATGGCCCCACATGGTAGGGGTAACACCCACTAAGCTGTTCCCAGGTAACACCTAATTCGCGCCCCGCTTTTCAAGGCACATTTAATGCAAGATTTCAATATCTCTCCAAACCAAACTATGTGAAAAGTAATCATAGCTCAAAAAAAATTCTCTTCAGCAGTCATTTTCTTTCAATCACAAATGATAGTTGCATTTTGGTTGTCCAAAGTAGCCTTTCAATTCACGAAGGTGGTTAAGAACCAAACAAATACGGCCAAAAGCCCTAAGAATAATATAATGGTTATTAAATAATTGGAACCGTAACATTCCAGCACACTACAGTTGAGGTCATATATATATATATATATATATATATATATATATATATATATATATATATATATATATATACACCCAGCACTTAATGCTGTAGTGAGATTTCACCACCTATGAGACTTAAACCCACTCTTGCAACATCCACTGTGGCCTCTTATCCTAGTAGCCATTCCCATGCATGGCAAGCCCTATCCACATGTGGCAGCACCACTATGGTTGTGCGGTTAGCCCTCCTTAGGTCATGGCCGCTTTCACTCATGTTACCACAGAGTGGGCCGCTGGGGCGCCGGCTGCAGAGTGTAGTGGAATGTTACCCTCCAAGAGTGCATTAATCACAGAGAGTTTGGCCTAATGGTTAGGCTCTTAACAACAATGGACGCAGTTTGGCTAGTGATGCCACTGTGTTCGGTGCTATGTGGGCCCCACTATAATGCCTGTGTTTTATCTATGCTGTTCATCCATTTTTCTAGATCATACAAAAAAAATAAGCAAATCTAAATCTCAGGTGGACCACATCATAGGAAGGCAGTAGTGCTTGAATGTCCACCATTAAAAACCTTGTCGGGCCACTGTAATGCTTATCTGTCATCCAACATGTTTATTAGGTCATACACACTTGGATGAAGGGAATATATATATATATTAGCTTGATCCAAAACTTTTGTGGCCCTTGAGAAGTTTTTAATGGTGGGAGCTCAATCCTACATTGTTTTCTGTGATGTTGTCCGCCTGAGATTTACATCTGCCTCATTTTTAGGCTTATATCATAGAATGATCTGAAAAACGGGATGGACGGCATGGATGAAAACATACATCAAGGTGGGGCCAACAGAGAAACGACCACTAGCCATTGGCTAGTGGCGGGGTCACTAGCCAATCCGCCTCCCTTAACATCACCTATGTTAGTTAGGTTCATGTAACTCTTCTTTTAACATGCAGGAATGCTAATTGCAGCCGCGCCCCGTCTCCGAAAGTAGAGTACGCTCCTTATTTAGAAATCAGCCTTAGATTTACCAAGTGGGCCACACAAGTAAGGGAAGATGGATGTTTAGAAAGATGTTAACCAGAATCTACACTCAACTTACACGTGTTACTTGCCTTATGAGTATCCAAAGCTTAAGTGCACAACACTGTAGGAACAAGTCCATGGTTGAAACATCCTAGGGTCCACAGCTATATCTATTTGCTATCCAACTCGTTGGAAATGTCATACTGACATATACAAAGATAAAATTAAAATATCAACTCAACCCAAAACTTCTGTGGGCCACTAAAAAGTTTTTAATTATGATGTTTAATATCCACTCTTTCCTGTAGTATGGCATACTTGAGATTTGGTTCTGACTCATTTTTTGGATTATACACTAGAATGATCTGAAAAAGTGAATGGACGGTATGGATATAACAAAAAAATCACGGTGGGCCCAAACCAGCTTAGTGCTGCAAGAATCCCCTGCAGCTGCACGCCGCACGCAATCCCTCCCGACCTTTACGACACGAAACATTCAACGTGAGGTTCGTCGTACGGACGCATGATAAGGCACGAGTGGTTCCTTTTTGGTGAAGGGTGATTTACGTTCCGCTCAGATTCGCGCGTCTGAATTCGCCATGTGGACAACCCCAGCTTAGGATAAGTGCAAGAGAGCCATGCCGTTGGATCAGGTTCCTCCCTATCGGAGGACCAGGATCTTCGACACGTGTTGGACGAAAAAAAGCTCTACGGCCCACCGTGGGGTGTGCATGTCACATCTACTTCGTCCATCATTTGTGCGGCTCACGTGCGCCTAAAAAAATAGACATCCAAAACTCTAGTGGGCCACTCTATAGGGAATGTAGAGGTTTGAGGCAAAATTTACTCTAGTGGACCACTTATTGGTCTGATTTTTTATATGTACGGATGCAGATTAGGTTCTCAGCCTGATGAACGGAGTGGATTTCACATATACAACATGATTGGCCTCATAGAACATGACTGTTCTACGCGCTGCGTAGAAGTAGCGTTGTAGATCGGTTCTGGTCCCTTCCAGTTCTCCTCAACATCCCAATCACGCCGTGCGGCTCGTGGAGACTGCCAGCAATCTGATGCTTGGCGAGCACTATCCGTATCCTCCCTGCACGCGTAACACGTGCGAAGACGGAAGATTTTTGAGACATCTGGACGAAGCATCTAGAGTTTCTTGGTATGAAAGAGATTGTATACAAAATTCATGCTTGTCCGTTCATCATTTGGGCCACTCTATAAAAGAAATGATGGACGGTACATACAAAACTGCCAACGGTCCAGATTTAATATACGTTTTATTGCATGCCTGATTAACGTCCTTATTTTTCTGGAGATGGTAATCTTCATCAGATTACGCTATATTCACTGCAGTGGCATGTGAAATGTATGTAAGCTGTGTGTGAAGGGAGATGAGTGTGGTGGTACAGCTAGCATTTCTCTTGTTTCCATTCATTGCGACAGCTAATCCCTCCGTATTTAGTGGTAAAGAAATATCTCCCTCCACTTAGAGAAACGATTATTTTACAGCCATTTTATCCTGCCAAGGTGGACCACTCGACAATGGCCCACCAGAGTTCTAACATGACCTGGCAAAACGGATGGACGGGGTGGATTTCTTGCAAACATCACGGTGGGCCCCACTTAGCTTCTGGCCGCAGGAACTTCCTGATATGTATGTTACCGTTATTTTCTCCTGCCAACGTGGCATAGATGTAGAACATCTAATCCCAATGAAAGGTGGACCCCTCGATGATGTTCACCACCGGGAAAAGGGAGAGTTATTTGATACTCTGGCTGCCTATGACGCTTGGTACTCAGGCATGTAGAACTTGCAGACGTTGCATGTTAACTAAAAAAAACCCGAGTAGCCTGTACAACTCGCCGTAGTTGCAGCGTCGGCCCTTATTTGTTGAAGACAGACCATTGGTTACTTTTTATTTTAACCGTCTGATGAATGTCTACTAATTCCATGGTAATAAAATAAGCATAACTTTTGGTCAATGATGCATCTAGAAGGGTAACGATAACTTGGACGTTTTAATCTTAATTATTTGCACACCACGTCGGCAATCTCTGAGTGCCGGGTCTCATCCATCACACTTTGCCAGGGTATGGATGTTTTTCTCTCGACCAATGTGCCCACATGTCACGTTTTTGTAGAATAACCTATTGGAAAAAAAAGTGGGCCAACCCGCTTTAATCATTTGGTACGAAAATCAGACTGATTGCCGATTGTGTGTTAGTATTGGACTCGATGGGGCCACCGTAATTTTTATGTTTTTTTTTTTACACTGTTCATCCATTTTTCCAACTCATTTTAAAGCATTAGTCTCACATCCCAAGCTCATCTTTGGACACAGTAAGGATTGAAAGAAATTCCATTGAATGATTTTATCGTATCGAGTAAACTTTGTTAGGTTCACTGTGAATGTATGTAGCTTATACACAGTTTATACTTTTTTTTCAGCTCATTTTAGAGCTTAAGCTCAAAACTAAAGCATATCCAAAGATTAAGTGGCTCATATAACACAAGAACCCGTGAGAATAATGATTACCACCATTGAAGCCTTCCTAGGGCCTACAATAATATTTATTTTTCATCCAATTTGTTCATAAGATCACAAAAACATGAATTAAGGAAAAACACAAATGTCAATTTGATCCAAAACTTATGTGACCCTCAAGAAATTTTCAACCGTAGACATTCAATTCACACTGTTTCCTATGATGGGGTCAACTTGACCTTTGGATATATTTCATTTTTAGGCTCAAGGCTTAAAATTATCTGGTAAAATGGATGGATGGAGTGGATAAAATACATAAAATTACTGTTGGGCCCCACAGAGTTTACTCAATATGCAATCTGCTTCCCCATTGAAAACCACCGGTGACAATTTCTTGAGGCTACAAAAGTTTTGGATCAAGGGTACTTGTATCTTCCTTTCATCCAAGCATGTAACCTTATGAACAGTTTTGATGACCATTATCCCCACCATTTTATGTGGCTGTGGTTCACTTGAACTTTAGATATGCTTCAAATTTGGGCTTATATTTGAAAATGATGGATGTGGTGGGCCCTACAGTCCGATCAGTAGGGATACCCGTGGTGTCTGGGGTCACCGCTTAATCTGCTTCCAAATCACAGTTCCAAAATCAGATTGGTTGAGTAATCATAGCCTCTGATTCGTGTACACTAGTTGGTGTTTCTGAGTATCTGAGTATCAACCATCACACTCTGGCAGAGTATCAAACTCTTTATCTGGATTAAAAAAAACCCCGCCTTTCCTCCGACAAGCATATCGCTCCAGATATCAAAGTGAGAGAGCTTGAAGAGGCCTCTCTCTCTCTCTGTCTCTCTCTCTGCATTTCTCAGGTGCGTAAACGACAGATCTTCCTCTTATTCTCTAATGGCGTCACAAAACCCTAGCTTTTTTCCTTTTCCGAAACCCTACCTTTTTTCTTCTTTTGTATAGATTGATTTCCAAAAAAAATCGCTAGCATTTTTCAGTAGTTTCCTTATTTTAATCTGAATGCCGGAAGCTATCGCATGCGCTTCAGAATCTCACGTGACATCCAGCGAATCTCCTCCTTTCGATCTCCCCTCGGTTTTTGGTCCCTCAGTCTCTTTCCCTGTCTTAATATAAATCGGCTGACCTGCAGGCCTTTTGTAGCTCCGTTCTGCTTTCTTGAGCTTTTTGCGGTGTCGGAGCCCTTTTTCCGGCTCCGATCTGCTCCTTATTGAGCTGCATTTGCTTGAAGGTCAGTAGAATGGCTTCGATTACATTTTTTTTTTAGTGTTTTACAGTTGAAATCCCCATTTTTTTTTTTGAAAGAATCGGATCATTTTGATCATTTTGGCCATTGGATCTTAAACGGTTGGGATTTGAAGTGTTGTAGCTCAGTATATCTTTTACGTTCAGTAGAATCTTCTTCGAGGACTTCGATTCAAGCTCTTTTGATTGTTTTTTGGTTGAAATCCGTGTTTTCTCGCAAGAAGCGGATCACTTTGGGCCATTGGATCTTCGACGGTTTGGGTCTGAAGTGTTGTAGCTTAGTAGATCTTCTACGGTCAGTAGAATCTCCTTTTAGGGCTTCGATTCCAGGTCTTTTGAGTGGTTTTTGGTTGAAAGCTGTGTTTTCTTGAAAGAATCGGATCATTTTGGGCCATTGAATATTAAACGGTTGGGATCTGAAGTGTTGTAGCTCAGTAGATCTTTTACGGGTTCAGATCTGTAGATGCCATGCCTTTTTGAAGTGTTGTTTTACTTTTCTTTACTGAAGTAGGGCTTTTCTTCGCCATTTTTGCTCCAACCACTGGATTTTGGAGTTTTTATCTACTTGTTCTGTTTGTACTGCATTTTGCTTGCAATTACTCAACGTTCTTCGTTATGTGTGACAGATCTGCTATAGTAATTAGCTTTTGCTGTTTCCTTTGGTTTTGTGGGACGGGAATAGTCTAAAACAACCCAAGCCCTGTGGGGTCCACCATGTTGTACATGTAATATCCACTCCATTGATCAGGTGAGAACCATTATTTGGACTGTACATACAGAAGCTAAGCCTAATTATATATATAAAAAAATTCACATGGCCATAGCAATGGGAACAATGTAAATTTTTTCCTAAAACCGCTAAGTTCACGAATGGCCCGCTTGGGTTTTGTATCAGGCTGATTTATGTATCTTGTCTTCACCCTGGTGAGTTACACTTGATTAAGGGCTTTGATGAAAGAGACACCATGGTGGCCCCACAAAAACGTATTGTGGGCATCCCATCCCCATTGGTCCACATGGTGTGGCCCATCTGAGCTGCGGATCTCGCTGATTTTTGGTCTTAGGGCTTAACTTGGAGGATAGAGCCTAATAGATGGAGTGGATTTTATGTATACAACATGGCAGATCCCATATACTTGGGTGTTTTATACATTGTTTTAAAATAGGTGTTCTAGAGGATTTCAGTCTGGTTTTATGTATGTTTCTTGTTCAGATCTACATAAATTTATGCATTTTTTCGTGAATCATGCTTTACTATTGAGGAATTTTACTCCTAAATGTTTGTTAAAATTTCCACGTTTTACTGGCCTGATTTTTATGGTTTCACCATTTTCTATAACAGGTGGTGTTTTATGCAGATTTTTTTTTTGCTGTTTTAGGGGTCCTTTTGAAGCTTATTCTGATTGTCTAAAGATACAAGCTTGTTAATATCTGCCATTTTTTGCAGCTTGAATTTTTCCAGGGATCAAGGTATTCAAAAATGGTGATGGTGGCTGTTTATGATATGGGCCATAACGGCTGTTATGGCCCTGTAACTCATAATGGTTTCCACCATTACTATTGCGTCTAACTGTTTTTTAATACCTTTCTGGGGATAGATCTGCAAGTAGTACAGTCTCGAAGTGCTCTCTCTCTCTCTCTCTCTCTCTCTCTCTCTCTCTCTCTCTCTGTTGTGCATGCGTGTGCTCGTAATTGTTGGATGCCCTGGTCCAAAAACCAGGCCAATCCGCCCCTTGGGTGGGCCCCACACAGATAAATGGATGGTTAAATTTATCAACTAATTTCCAAGTTCAACTTACATGTGTGGCCTACCAGATAATCAGATCGGCCTGATTTTGTTGGCTAGGGCATCTGCCTTGTGGGCATGCTTAATGTGTGGCTTGGATCTCACACACACGTGCCATGTTAGCATGTGTATTTGCCCTTGCATTAGTCCCTTTTTAATTTCTCCTATGCATTTTCTTGATCTTTCTTGCTGGTTGGATGCCTACCACTGATGGATCTGAAACAGGAGGCATTTGAAGTACTTGTTTTAACTAAATTTTTTGTTACTGGTTCCTCCCAGTCAGGGTTTGGTCTCTTGTTCTTGGTTGGATATTGTATCTACTGCCCTAGTCTTCTAATGGCCCTCTGGCCCGCCCTTTTCGTTGAATAAAAATTATGTTACTGATAAAAAAACCTGTTACTGGTTTTTTGTTGACCTGTACATGAGTGTCAGCCATGGTTAAAAGACTCGGTGACTCGACCAACTTGTTCAGCCCTGAGTTGAGCCGTGATTTTCCTGAGTCGGGTTGAATTGTCCGGACTCACCTAAGTCAGGTGTGACTCATGGTATCGAACTAGATCGGGTCCGACAGAGTCGAAGTTGACTTGGACAAGTCACATCACATCCATCCAAGTCTTAAAACCATGGTGTCAGCTCATCATATTCTCCATTTATTGCAGTCTTATGCTGTGGCATTGAGCTTTCCTAAACTCACATGCAAGTCCCCATGCCAATATGTGCGAGATCGAAGCTGCCTAATGGGTGGGCCACTGCACAGTTATAGCGTGCTGAAAATGGGCTGGTCGAGCAGTCAACGACGGACTGTTTGAAGGTTGCCAATGTTCCACAAATCACCACACATTTGTGGAAGACCTGATTTGTGGACCACCTTATTTAGTCCAGGGCCTTCGCACACCGGCACCAATCCGATGAATGGCTTGGATCTCAAACTTCAGGCACCTGCTGGCATGTGTGCTTGCATGGTGCAGAGGAGCCTGTCATGGTACTTAGCCCATTCGTGGTTTTTATGTAAACACAGAATGCTTTTGGTATTTAGAGACTGTAGATTAACATGCATATAGTTCCTGCCTTTCAGAAAAAAATAAAAGCATATAGTGCCTTTGCTTGTCAACCTGTTATTGTGTTCCAACCTTATAAGGACATTCAAGCATTCCATTAATTGCTATTTAGCAATTCATTCTTCGTGAAAGGTTGCCATCTTTTAATCAGCAAATAAATTTTATTAAAGAAAAAACTGAAAGAAGAAGATTGTCATGTTCCCTCGTAAGCTCTTTGAGTCTGAGGATGTCCACCTCAGTTGTTTGATTTCTGTTTCTTTCCCAAGTGTTGGATCTATGCCTGAGAAGACATGGAACAATACACTTGGGAAGGGGTTGTTAGGGGCTCCATTGTTTCCGTAGATTATCACCCTGTGAAGTAATTATTTTTTCATGGCAGTGACGAACAGCTGTTGATATTTTCTTTTCCTCCTTTCTTAATAAATTGTGTTCTTGTTAGAAAAAGTGTAATGAATCTCATTTTCTGTTAACGTTGCTTTGTGATTTCTTTGAGTTATGATAGCTTCTTTATATTAGTTAGGCCATAGCTTGTAGACTCATGACTTGGACCTGACTCAGCAGGTGAAGAGTGAAGTAGGCTTCACTTTAATTTCGATAAAAACATGGGAAAAGTGGAAATAACGTAAATAACCATAATGCCCGAAAGGACATGCAAATATAGAAAAAAGAACATCTTTTAGGAAAACTGATAATAAGTGAAAGTGTTTCTTTCACCAAAAGAACATGTTCGGAATCTCATTAGGTCTAGGTCATTTATTAGATAAGCAATGTAACTTGGAGGTGTACCGTGTGATATACAATCATCATTACCGCCACCATTGTTGTTGTTATTTTTATCTTTATTAATGCTGTCGTTCTTGTTGTGTTACTGTTTGGAGCGTAAGATGCTCAACATTCACTGAAATCCTTGCATACCTTTTTGACACTTTCTGTGATGATATGATATCTCAACAAAATTTACCTGAAAATCTTTTTACCTGGAAAAAAAAAAATTTACCTGAAAATCTTTTAAATAACATGACCATAAGACCATTGCATTGCATTCCACTTTGCTTTGTTCTCTTCATACTAGGTCACATTTTTTCCCAGTTCTGCAGTGCCTCTTTTTATTATTGATGTCTCCTTTGTGCCTTCTGGTTTTATAGTCTCTTTTTTCTTTCACCATCTCCAGTGCATGGTTGTTGTTGCATTGAGTCTACAGACATTTACTTACTATAGAGCTTATCTCATAGCTTTGGTTCTTCTCAACCCATAATCATTTTGAATATCTATATGTATATGTTTTCAGACTCTTATGGGAACTGTAGGGGGGATCCTAATCCTAGCTTCAAAGCATTTTACATAGCTTATGGTAGTTATTCTTATAATCTTTGTGTCCTCATTGCAGCAAACAGTAGTCCACTATGTCTGATTTGGAGGCGCCGCTGCGCCCAAAAAGGAAGAAGATCTGGGTAGATTACTTCGTCAACTTCCGTTGGATCATCGTCATCTTTGTCGTCCTTCCTATCTCTTTTACCCTCTACTTCCTTACCTATATCGGGGACAAAAGATCCGACTCGAAATCATTCGAGCGCCGTCAGAAGGAACATGATGCGAATGTTAAGAAAGTTGTGAATCGCCTCAAGCAGAGAAACCCATCGAAAGATGGCCTTGTTTGCACAGCCAGGAAACCATATATTGCTGTTGGCATGCGAAATGTTGATTACAAACGTGCTAGGCATTTTGAGGTCGACCTCTCGGAATTCAGAAACATTCTTCATATCGACAAAGAAAGAATGATTGCTAAGGTGGAGCCCCTAGTTAACATGGGCCAGATTACAAGAGTTACGGTCCCCATGAATCTTGCTCTTGCTGTAGTTGCAGAGCTCGACGATCTCACTGTTGGAGGTCTCATCAATGGCTATGGAATCGAAGGAAGCTCACACATTTATGGTCTTTTCTCTGACACGGTCGTCGCCTATGAAATTGTACTCGCAGATGGGCGCGTGGTTAGAGCAACAAAAGATAACGAGTACTCCGACCTCTTCTATGCAATTCCTTGGTCTCAGGGAACGCTAGGTCTTTTGGTTTCAGCTGAGATCAAGCTCATACCCGTTAAAGAATACATGAAGCTGACCTACAAACCTGTGAGGGGTAATTTGAGGGACCTTGCACAGGCATACATTGACTCATTTGCACCCAGAGATAGGGATCAGGATAACTCAGCAAAGGTTCCTGATTTTGTTGAGACAATGATCTATACCCCTAGTGAAGGTGTGTGCATGACTGGAAGGTATGCTTCAAAGGAGGAGGCAAAGAAGAAGGGGAATGTGATTAACAGTGTTGGGTGGTGGTTCAAACCCTGGTTCTACCAGCATGCTCAGAAGGCACTCGAGAAGGGTGAGTTTGTGGAGTACATTCCAACCAGGGAATATTATCACAGGCACACCAGGTGTTTGTACTGGGAGGGGAAGCTGATCCTTCCGTTCGCAGACCAGTGGTGGTTTCGTTGGACTCTGGGGTGGCTGATGCCCCCTAAGGTTTCCCTGCTCAAGGCCACTCAGGGCGAAGCTATCAGGAACTACTACCATGAGATGCATGTTATCCAGGACATGTTGGTTCCTCTGTATAAGGTTGGTGCTGCCTTAGAGTGGGCTCACCGTGAAATGGAGGTGTGTTTTCTCTCTCTTTGTGATTTTTTATTTTTACTATTTTAATTTCCTCTTGTAAATAGTGATGTCTGTTTCTTCTCTGATTTAGATCTCACCCTTCTTTGCCATGATTTTAGTTGGAGGTTGTTTTTACCTCTTAATGCCTCTCTTGATGATTCTCCATGTGCATTATTTGAGTTGAAAAGATGCATCATGTCATTCTGGTTTTCTTATCGAGTTCTTATTTCTTAGTTCTTCCCTTTTCTTGAGGCCGGACTTTCTTTTTTCTATTGGTTTTCTACGCTTTTTAGGGACACTTAAATGTTACAATTTCCATGAGAGGACCACATTGTACTTACTTTAAATTACTTGATGGATGTGAATCCCAGAAAGATGTTATGAGCAGAAAGATGTCAGATTCCCTTTGGTTCGGTGGTGGAACTTGCACATCCGAGTAACGCCCCTGCCCTTTCTCTAGTTGGTTGACTGCCCATGTGAATGAATCAAAGGGTGACATGTGTTGGGATTTGCATTCTTCGTACTGAAGTGCTGTTTCTTTCTGGCTTTCTTTGGAGACCAATACAGACATGGAATTGGGTGTCAGTGACTCAACTAAGGAAAACAATCCACAACTGCCTGATTAGTCTGTACTACAGAACCCAAAGAAGATGAAGAAGAAAATAAACCATCCTTGTAGCCTTGTCCCAGCTATTTACCTTGGCTTTATGGATCATGTCTCCTTAACAATTCAAATTCAAATTCAAAAAGGGAATCCTCATGGTTGCTTGCCAGAAGTTTGACGATTGGCTGCCCACCTGATGTTGACTTCCTCCTTTACCTGGGCTTAGCATTGGCTGTCGTGTAACTACTAGGCCTAATTGAGGCAGCTGTTGTTATATTTACATAATGGTGTAAACTGACAAATGTAAAATAAATAATACAAGTACAACTGCAAAGTTTATGGGTAAAAGTTAAAAAGTAGAAAATATGAAAACTGAAGACAAAACTCAGTCAAGTTCATTTAGGCAGAAAGTATAGACACGTTTAGAAGGAAGGAAGAAAGAAAGAAGAAAACATATGAGAGCATTGTTATAGCATGCTCTTTTGTATAAATTTATATATAAGATACATATGCAGATCCAACAGTTTTTATTGATGTCTATTAACATGCATCTGCAGGTGCTATGAGAACATCTGTCAGAAGTTGCATGCACGTATGCATAGATGTGTACTTTTTTAGAGTTTCTAGTCCCATTACATATACTGAAGAAAGACTGCTGTTGGAACATGTAGAAAATATCGAATTTCCTTTTACATTCAGCTGCTGTGCTCTGCATGCTACCAGTAGTAAGTCTCCTGTTATTTTCCAGGTATATCCCATCTGGCTCTGCCCCCACAGGCTGTACAAGCTTCCGACGAAAACCATGGTATATCCGGAACATGGCTTCGAGCTTGAATGCAGGCAGGGAGACACCGGATATGCCCAAATGTACACAGATGTTGGCATCTACTATGCTCCAGGGCCTGTTCTGAGAGGCGAGGAGTTTGATGGTTCTGAAGCTGTTCGCAGGATGGAGAACTGGTTAATTGAGAACCACGGGTTCCAGCCACAGTATGCGGTCTCTGAGCTGACTGAGAAGAACTTCTGGCGCATGTTTGATGCTACACTTTACGAGCAGTGCCGTAGGAAGTACGGAGCTGTCGGAAATTTCATGAGCGTTTACTACAAGTGCAAGAAGGGAAGGAAGACGGAGAAGGAGGTGCAGGAAGCCGAACAGGCGCACCTTGAGTCTGCTTATGCTGAGATCGATCAGCCGGCTGAGTGACATTGATCGTTAGATTTTTTAATGCAAGATTTGAAGAACTTGATTCTGGGTTTTGTTTGGTTGTGTTTTGTACTCTTGACATTTCTGGTTTCTGTTGATTTTTTTTCCTGGTTTTAATTAGATTATGAAGTAGATGACCTGTTTGGACAGGCTTGGTGTTTTCCATTGATCTTTATCCATCTGAGACTTGTTGACCATCTCACTTCACAATTCCTGACGTTTCTCTTCATGATAGGGCACTTACACTAAAACCTGCATCTGTTTACTTAGCAATGTCATTGGGAATCCCCACCCAAATGGGTTCCTTTCTATCTTGAGGCAGAACAACATCTATTGTCATCCATTTTTAGGCGGTTGGAAAACTTCTCTTTGCCTAGTAATGTCTTGAGAAGCAGAGATCGAACTGTTGTGTTAGATTATAGTCACTATCAGGTTCTCTCAGTAGTTATGATTTGAAAGCAGAAAAAAGTTCATCATGCAGGCCCTACCTTCAATGGACCATATATCAAAATTCTCACTGATTAGATAATTGTAACCCTTGTTTTTTTTTTTTTTTACTTCTTTTTTTCGGCCATTTCTTTCCTGCCAACATGTCACATGCGTAGGACATTCGATCCGTGCAAAAGAAGAGGCAAGTTGCCTGGCAGCTTTTTATTCGTGTAGAATGTCGGAAGGAAGATGATACTCATGTGCTATGAAAATCAGTGGTCCACTGATCAAGCTGGACACAAAAAATCAATGGGCAGCCAATGGTATGATTCAGTGTACTGGTGCTGAACCACCTAATCAACAGATCGGCAGGCTATTCACCTACTTTTGCATGGATCAATTGGTACGTTGCTGGGAAAGAAATGGCTGCATTTGATCATTTCTCCTCCCATGATTGCTGCGAAAAGATAGCTGTAGTTAAAAGTAAAAACACACTCCGTTGTCTGTTTTCATTGTCTGTTTGACACCGTCCGTTAATCTTTGATTCTTTGTCCCTGGTTTTTTAAGATTGACGAGATGCAATAGCAATGAGGGGTTTCTTCAGACAAACAGTTCGGATGGAAACAAGGCACAAGACCCATTATAGGCCATCCATTGCTTCCCAGCACTAACATGCTCCTTGGTTTGATGTCGCTCGTTCTACATTGCCATATGGGCTAATACGACACCGCATCTAGGGCTGTAAATGGTCGGGTTTGGGGCGGGTTTAGCCAAAACCAAACCCACCCATTTACTAAATGGGTCTGGGTCTAAATTTTAGACCCAGATCCTTTTACTAAATGGGCGGGTTTGGGTTTGGGTCAACCCATCAGACCATTTATAAATGGGTCTGGGTCTGGTAGAGGGAGATCCAACCAAACCCATTTATAAATGGGTCAAGTCTAATGGGTCTAGGTTTAGATCTAGTATGCAAGCATTTTTACAAGGCTTAAAACCGGGTATGGATGGGTCTAGGTTGGATGGGTCCCTTGAAACATAGCCCAAACCCGCCCACTTACTAAATGGGTTCGGGTCGGGTCGGGTTGGGCCTAATATAAAGGAAACCAGACCTAGACCCGTTTAGCAGGGTCTACTCTTGGACCCAGACCCGTACCATTTAACAAATCGGTCGGGTCTAAATAGGTTGGGTCTGGGTACCCCATCGGTCCGCTGACCCATTTACAGCCCTAACCACATTGCCCAAACCCACTTTTATATTGTGACAAGACTTTGAGAGGAAAGTATCCTTGACCTGAGTCCTCCAATACTATACTTGTCTTTTCGGTTCAAATAGGGCTGTTAACGGCTCGGATCATGATCCAAATCTGACCCGTATTTGATCCAATCTAATTGGATTCGGGCTAATAATCGGATCAGCGGGTTGAATTTGGATAAAAGAATATGATCCGTTTAATAATCGGGTCGGATTTAGATTGACCTCAATCCGCTCCATTAATGATCCGACCAAGCAAGGGATAAAAGGAAAGAAAGAAAAAAAACGATAAATTCCTAATTTATATCACCTCTCAATTCTCAAATCCATCACTCCCACCTCTCAAACCCGTTTATGTGTCTATTGAGAAAAGAAAGTGCTCCCTCTCAATCTTAAACTTGTACCTCTCTTTCTCTCTCTGCATCTCTCTCTCTCTCTCTCTCTCTCTCTCTCTCTCTCTCTGGATGGCCCATTGGCTGCCGGAGACAGGGGTGGGTGCATTCCTAGCTAACAGGGGTGGGTGCGTTGCCTAGCTAATAGGGTGGGCCCACCACGATGTATGTATTTTTTCCACGCCATCCATCCACTGCCAGATTGAACGGCTACCATTAAAAACTTCCAATGGCCCACTGTAATGTTTATTTGCCATACAACCTGTGGATAGATAACAGGGTGGGGCGTTGCCTAGCTAACAGGGTGGGCTCCACCATATTTTTTCCACGCCATCCATCCACCTTACTAGATTGAATGACCACCACTAAAAAACTTTCAGTGGCCCACTGTAATGTTTATTTGCCATACAACCTGTTATTGATAACAGGGTGGGTGTGTTGCCTAGCTAATAGGGTGGGCCCCACCACAATGTATGTATTTTTTCCATGCCATCCATCCATTCTGTTAGATTGAACGGCCACCACTGTCAGAATCAGATTGGATCATACTCGGGTCGGGTTTGGATTTGCAAATATCTAAATGGGTCGAATTCAGATCATATGCTTGTGATCCGAATCGGATTCGGTCAGATACAGATAAGGTATATCCTTAATTGGATCAGATTCAAATCATCATTGATCCGGTTCGTATCCGATCCGTTGACAGCCCTGTTCAGACAAGTGTGACCAGCATTTTTGTAATTTGGAACATTTTGCATCTCATCGATCTCCCTCAGGTCCAACGACTTAGATAAGCGACGGTGGCAAAATTTTCAACAAAACACAGGAAGATTTTTCATTTTTTCTCAGCTTAGCTGACAGTTGAATTAAATCAAAATCAGTGAAGTCATGATTAACCCAAAAAGGTTAAACGCAGCTGGATACAACCAGAGCACATGCGTCATGTATCCCATGCATGTGGTATTAAAATAAAAATAAAAATCCCATGCATGTGGTAGAGCCGGCTAACTACCACGGGCCTCATAACAGTAGTTCGGTATTCGACCGAAACAGGGTCACAATATGGCACACCACGGCATCTCATGTCTTTATGTTATAAAATATTTAAGGACCCGAATAATGACTATGCTAAAGTTAGCCTAACATCACAGCACATTATTCATGTTTGTGCGTAGAAAACAGTGATTATTACCAATACATGGCATTGTAAGAGAACCTCTCACCTACGTAATAGAGGTAAAATGCATGCGCAACTAATGGCTAACCCACGATGAACAACCAACATACACAATATCATTTGATAGGCTATGATTGTTTTTGGGTCCAGATGGTTATCTCCACCTCAACAGACTTGAAGAGTGGTTATGAAAATCTTTGTCCACACAACTGTTCTGAAGTGCTATAAATTGGAGGAAGACCGAAGAACTTCGAGCCCTTACCAACCCAACACATAAAATAAAATCTACAATGCAGTGCTATTTATCTCTCATCTTTTATTTAATCTCAGCGAACGACAACCATGTACGTTGGACCGATTTTAGCATAGGCATAGTGTAATCTCACCCATTTATGCTGCTATGTTGGATTGATCTAGCCTACGAGTAGTCTAATTTCCTCCCATCATCTACGCCAAATGCTAAATCGCAAGGAAAATGTTTTTCATTAGGTGGGGCCCATCATGAAGTGTAAAATCCAATCCAATCGGCTGATCATATGGTGTATCTTTCATCGAACCGTTAATCAGGTCTAACTCACTAGGATGGAGAGAAAATACCACACAAAAAAAAAAGCATGATGAAAAACTTAGGTGGACCACACCAT
Organism: Liriodendron chinense; assembly: GCA_003013855.2. NCBI lineage: Eukaryota > Viridiplantae > Streptophyta > Magnoliopsida > Magnoliales > Magnoliaceae > Liriodendron > Liriodendron chinense. Next base: position 3,929,381 of record PVNU02002146.1, read on the forward strand.
GTGAACTTAGTGGCTTTGGGAGCATTTATACACCATACAATTCAAATAATAGCCCTCACTTGATGGACGGAATGGATTTTTCATGTACAATGTGGTAGACCTGACAAAGCATCACAAAGTCTCTCTTCATTTGGGCTACACAGAGGTCCATGCAATCAGGATTCAAAGAAATGAAGTGAGTTGAATCCAAGCCGTCCCTCGTATGGTAACATCCCAAACGTTCATTGACAACCAGCTCTTGGAGTGGATAGAAAGAGAAATGGGAGAGAAATTAGGAGCAGAGTTTTTTACAGCACAAGTCCGTGAAGCCCATCACATTTTAAATGTAAAATTCACTCCGCTCATTGGATTCTATACTTGATATTATGCATTGAGGTAAAAAAATATAAATCAGTTAAATTCAAAACTCAAATGGGTCATGCCATATGGAGCAGTGTGAATGGAATGTCAATCATAAGTTTGTGTGTGGGCCAGCATGTTTTGTATCTTTCATCCAGCCCGTTAATTAGGTCTAACTCAACAAGAAGAAGATGAGATGCAAAAATTTGCATTTAAAAAAAAAAAAAAATCATTGTTCTAATTGGTGTATTCCATATTTCCATATGGTAATTTTTTCAGGCTAATATTTTATATATATGATTCAAATAATAATTCTCAATTAGATAGACAGAATACTCTTCATGCAAGCTACACGTGGAGAAGAGAAGAATTACTTAGGGACATTAAAAATATGCGAAGGAAGCAAGTTGAATCTTAACCGTTCAGTGCTGCTTGCGGGTGATTTCAATTTTTAAAATACTCGTGACTTTATTTAAAATGTCTTTACATGCAGGAGTGGAAAATTGTCCCCCACTACTTATTTAAAATGCCCATAACTTTATTTAAAATATCTTTTTTTTTACTTTATTTATTTTCATTTTTTTAAAGGAATCAATTAATTGGATTCAAGGGCTAAATGATGATAGAATCATCTTTGAATCTTCAACTGAATTAAAGTAAACTACTTCCATCCAAGTTTGTCAAATTTCGGCGAACTGAACTGTGGGTTTATGCAATCAAAACCAATTTGCAATTCAAAAGCCAGTTAATCCAACTTTTTAACTAGCGGTATTATAATCTCAGCCCCAAAACTCAAGGCCCACTTTCACCTACTTGAGGTTTGGGCAAATGGCTAATGTCATGGGTTTGCTCCTCATATATGCAAGTTCGATTCTCTCCGTATGCTTTACCTGATGCACATGGTTTGTGAGTGATTGTGTGCATCCTCAGAAATTAGTCTCGCCTTAAAAAGGAGTGGGGACACTCTGTTGTCATATTAATAAAAATAATAATAATAATAATCAGAGGTGTACTTTCCTTCCGATATTAGATCCACCGACAAATAGTTTAACTAGGCTCTTTCCAATTTGAGTTTATGTCTTATGTCATCCAATTTCCTAAAGAAGTTGTAGGGAGACTGTACAACAAAAAGCTTCATCAGTTGGGCTGCATCCTGGTGGGATATGGGCTAAAAGATAAGTGTATCCAAAACTTATGTGGGCTACTTGATAGGAAACATGGGAATGGGACACTCAGCATGAAACCATCTTCGGGTCCACCGTGATGTTTACCATCAGCCCAATTCCTAGGTGAGTCCCACCAAGATGGAGTAAAAAAAAAAAAGGAGGACATACATCATATAGTGATCCAAAACTTCAGTGGCCATAAGAAGATTTCAGGCAGGGCCATCAATGAGCTAGGCGTTCCTGTTGGGCTTAAGATAGGCTGAAATGCTAGGACCAAGGGTTAGACCCAGGCCAAAATTTAAGCCATATGTATTAATCAGCTGAGGCTCGGGCTTGTCTAAAAGCCCATAGCCTAGCCGAACCCAACCTAACCTGTTTAAAGTTTCAATACCATTTTTGTTCATGTTTAATAGATCTCTCCATAGAGAGAGAGGTAGTCCGGGCTCAATGCACAATCATCATGGGTTGGGTTCGGCCTGTATGTATTTTCACTTCACAGGCCTGAGCTGGAGTCGAGCCTGGGTTTTGCTTTGCAGGCCAGAGTTTGGCAGCCTGCTTGCAACCCAAACCCGAACCCAGCCCATTAATGGTTCACGTGTCATTTCCTTGTGGGTATGGTCCACTTAGTTCTTTGATCTAAATTAACTTTTGGGGTCACGTACTAGATGGGAGCCAACTCGAACGGATTGAATGTCACGTGGACATCACGGTGGGCCCCACATTTTTTGGCGCGGGCAGCTTTTGGCCAGAACTTCCCATTCACGTGGTTTTTGTTGGACTCGGATCTCCTGCGAAAGGCTTTCGCAGGAAGTTCCTGTGCTTGGAAGCTTGGCGGGGCCCACCATGATGGTTTTGAGAAATCCACCCCGTCCATCCGTTTTGTGAGATCATTTTAAGATGTTTGATAAAAAATGGACCTATCCAAGACTCAAGTGGGCCATACTAATGGAAAATGTGGGTAGGTAAATTTCTACTGTTGAAACCTCCCTGGGGTCTAAAGGGATGTTATATGCCATCTATACCGTTCATAATTTCATGAACTGAAAACACAAATATTAACCTGATTCAAAACTTCTGTTGCCACCGAGTATTTCAAATGTGGACGTTCAATCCTCACACGTTTTGCGTACGCTTGAGTCTTGGATCTAACTCATTTTCTGACGTAGGTAGTAAAATGATCTCAAAAAACGGATAGACAGGGTGGAATTTTCACAAACATCACGGTGAGATCCACATCCGTTTTTGCTTCGAGTATGCTTCTATCACAAGAGCAACGCTATCCTACGAACCGCAGTGGGGAGTTGTATGCTCACATAATACGCCCCTTTAGTGTGTTGACATCACCAAGTTAGGTTGCCCTGTCATGAACATAGATATGGAGAGATAATTTTCGAGCATGAGACAAAAAATGAAACTAATCCAAAGCTTAAGTGGACCACACCACAGTAGGCAGTGTCGAGTGAACTCCTACCATTGAAATCTTCTTGGGGCCAAAGAAGTTTTGGATCAAACTGATATTTGTTTTTCAGCCCTTAATCAAGGTCCGATGTGACCTCTTGAACAGTTTGGATTGCAAATAAACATCATGGTGGCTCAAGGAAGGTTTCAACCACTGTGGTTGTCATTATTCCTGCTTTTTGTGGTATGGTACACTTGACCTTTGGGTATGATGTTTGGGCTAATGTCATAAAATGATCTCACCAAATGGATGAATGCACATAACTGCATAACCTGATGAACGGTGATTCAGCACGCCATGTAATCAGGCGTGGATTGGGTACTACCCCCGCTGGACCTAGCTAGAAACGGACGGCCGGGCTCTGTGGGTTCCACTGTGATGTATTTATTTTATCCACACCATCTATCACCACTGTTTCCCATGGTGTGGTCCACCTGAGATTTGTATCTGCTTCATTTTTGGGATCATAATCTAAAAGTAGCTAGCAAAATGGATGGACAGGTGGATATACAATACATACATAAAGATGGCCGCATGGTCAGGGCTGCACTGTGCTGGTTGAGGCCCCGGCCGAACCTAATCCATTCCCTTTAAACACGGTGGACGGAGTGGATGTCTTACAGACAACACGGTCAGGCTACCGTGCTTAGGCGGTGTATTGGCTGTGTGGCTTGTGCAGATTGAGCGCTTTGGATTAACAGGCATCTGATCCAGCCCGTCCATCAGGTGCGCCACGACCTTTTCACCGGAAATACTGAAAATCAGTCCAATCCAGGTTATAGGTAGGCCATGCCATAAGGAAAAGTTTAAGATCATGCCTGAAACCCCTTAATTCAAGTTTTGTGGCCCACATAAGGATTGAAATGTCCTTATTTTCGGAGTGTAACTTTATGCTAAATGGACACCTCATCTGAATAGATTGGATGGAATATACACTCCACGGTGGAATCTGCACACAATTTGAACGATTTTAATGGAACGGGATTTCATGCGAAAGCCTTCCGCATGTAGTTCCTGTCGGGAAACTGGCCGAAAAAGTGAGGATTGAACGTCCACGGTTGAAACATTCTTGAGGCTAAAGAAGTTTTTAATCAGGATAATATTTCTGTTTTCAGTTCATTCCAGTAGGAATGACATTATGAACGGTATGGATGTCCTATAAAGGGAGATTTCAACGGTAGGAATTTTCCTACCCACCTTTTCCTTTAGTGCGGCCCTCTTGAATTTTGGATCCAGCTTATTTTTGGCCGCGAATCCTAAAATGAGGTCACAAAACGGATGAACGGAGAGGATTTCTCATGGAATCCGCGTCCTATTTTAATGGGGCAATCCCCATCTTAAAAGTTCCACGTGGTGCAGCCGAACTGGCTTCTAATCTGTTCGATGTTTGGGTACAGCCGAAATACAGTGTGTCCCATCATGGAACGGTTGGATCTCATCCACGCCATCGAAGGATACCCCTGCCACGAAACTCGGTACTATTAAGGGCTCCGTAAGTCCCACCGTGATGCATGTGTTTTATCCATCCCTTCCACCGTTTTATCAGATCATTTTAAGGCATGAACTCAAAAGAATTCAGATCTCCTCAAGTGAACGGCACAACGGGAAACGGTGGAGATTGAATGCCTACCATTGAAAACTTCCTTCTCGCACAAAAGTTTTTGAACAAGCTGCTATTTGTGTTTTCCCTTTATCCTGGTCTATGTGACCATATCAACAGGTTGAATGGCAAATAAAAATCATGGTGGGCCCTGGTAAGGTTTTGACAGTGCTCTCATTAGCTTCCTGTGGTGTGGCCGATTTGAGCCTTGGATCTTCGTACATTTTAAAATCATGCCTTAAAATAATCCTTTAAAATAGATGAACGGCATAGATAAACACATACATCACAGTGGACCACACAGAGCCCCTGACAAGACCTAAGTCGGTCCTGGCACGAGTAGGACGATCCGCGTTAGCCATCGAAAGTCAAAGCCACGCGCATGACCAAGCAAGTCGGTGTAAGTTCGCACGACGGAAGAATCTCCAAGAGTACAACACTATTTTTTATGCAGCATGTGTGGGGCACCATGTTATATACGTAAAATCTAGTCCGTCCATCAGGTGAAAATAATTATTTTAACTGTGCACCAAAAAAAATTAGCTCGATGGAAAACTCAGGTGGACCATATCAATGAGAAAACGATTAAGTTCACATCGTGTAAGTTCTGGTTCAGGCTGATTTTAATATGTTCTATATTTCATGGTGAATTACACCCAATCCACAGCCACGATGAGGGATACACACCATATATGGTGTATTGGTGTGGCTTCACACACTTATGCTTGGCGTACCATCCCTATGGTCCGTGTGGTGGGGCCCACCTGAGTTACGGATATGGCTGATTTTTGCCTTGAAGGCCTTGCATGGAAGATAACACATGATGGATAGAGTGAATTTTATACATTCCACATGGTAGGTCTCCTATAGGGCTGCACGTCCGTCGGTTTAACCCTACCAACCCGCCTGATCTGACCCGGCAAAAAATTCGATCCGCCCTTGCCCAGCAGAGAAAAGGGTCCAATCCTGAGTGAATGTAGCTGGACCATTTTTAATATAGGTACAATTTAGAATACATGCCAAGCCTAACCGACCCGTCTCGAACTGCCCTAAGTTCTCTTAGAGTATTCTAAAATAAAATTAAAAAAAAACTTAAGCATGCCCTCCTTTGGCGTATTTGGAAATTGAAACTTTGGATAGTTTTGGATGGTAAGGTGTAAACACACCTAGCGATTTCCACCCTTATTGTGGGGGTATTTTTTTCATGAGGCTTAATAGGAAACTCCAATTCATTTCTGTGCGACCCATGGTTGGGTTATCCAGGCCATTGATCTGATGCCCCATCATAAATACACTGTCCTTCCAAAAAATGTCTCAAATTGGAAGATTGTAAGTAGAACTCAGCTCTAACTCGACCCGAACCAGTTCAGCATATAGGGTCGGGTAGGGTTAGCGTTGACCCTTTTACAAGTAGAGTAGGGTTAGGGTTGAGTCAACCTGGGCCGAAACCCAAACCTTAAAAATATATTTAGGTTCAGTCCAAGATTTGGCCCAACTGAGTTTTCTATCGAGCTAACCCGACCCATGTGTAGGCCTAGTCCACTGAGTTCTGTGTCGTCGATGCATATAGGGTTGGAACTTTAAGCATCTGACCAAATCTTTGTGGGGCCCACTGTGATGTATATGTTTATCCACGTCATCCATCCCTTTTCTAAGGTTATGTTACGTTATGAGCCCAAAAATGAAGCAAATCCAACACTATAGTGGACTTTAGTGTGGTCAGGCCAGGCCTATTCAAAAGTTTGATAATGTTGGTCCGGCCTAACCTGGCCCAGATAGATGGATGGCACACAAGCGCTTGCAAATTGTATGGTAAGCGTGTATTTAACTCAATTTAAACCATGCAAATCATGGCGCATGACGTAGATGGGTTAAAAACCTATAATAATATTCTTCATCAACATCTGAGTCTTATTTTAAACATAAAATAATATTAATCTAATAATTTTAATATATGTTTTGGGAAGATATGTTTGTTGAGTCAGAACATTTGGTTATTACTCATTTTGATCGTCCATTTGACATTTCCTAATCCATTAGATATGAGCCACTCAACCATTTAAGACACCACTTTGATATAATTTTTGTTTTCTAAACTACTAAAGTGAGGTCCACTACATGGATGGTTTTTATTTGAGTTACACATACTAGAGGTGTGGCAGTGTGGCACGTGGGCGCAAATAGAGCCAGGAAGGGATAGAAATACATGTTTCAACACCTAGTTTGTGGGCCCACCATGTTTAAGTGTAAAATCCAATCCAATCTGCTCATTAGGTGCTATGCTTGATATTAGGTCTTGTGGGTAAAAAAATAGTTAGATACATCACTCAAATGGACCACATCACATGGAACCGTGGGAGTGGGATGATGACCACAAGTTTGTTTGTGGGCCATCATATGGTGTATCTTTCAATGAACCGTTAATCAGGTATAACTCACCAGGAAGGAGAGAAAATTCAAAAAAAAAAAAAAACTGATGAAAAACTTCGGTGGACCACACCATGTGAACTTAGTGGTTTTGGGAACATTTTTACACTGTTCCCATCAGTGTAGTCCATGTGAGTTTTTACTTGGTATGATATTATGTATGTACAATTCAAATAATGGTCCTCATTTAATGGAGGGAATGGATTTTTTGTAACAACCCGGATCTTTACAATAATAACTATGTGATTAACTTTAAGGTCCTGGAATAATTTAATTAATAGTTTAATTGATTTGTTAAGCCACCAAATAACTTTAATATTGTTAAAGTGTATAACTTAAGTTATAGGGCCATTTTCAAGTATCATGATTTCTGGCGATCATTTTCGTACAAAACTCGATATACTAGTTCTAGGACACGATCTAACCATACATGTCAAATTTCAACTCTCCGATCATCCTACAAGTACCCTAATCAGAAATCGGTCCATAAGTGGGCCATCTAACTTCGGAACTATCTCATTTTTGGTGTCATAGCCTAAAATCATGTGGCCTACCTAATGATTGGAGTAGATTTTGCATATACATCAGGGTGGGACCCACGTGCATAACGCGCACGCAACGCGTCCGGTCAACACGCGTTGACCGCGTATTCAAGACGGAGGCTCGTCTTCTTCGTTCGCCCGCTGTAACAGCGAGCGGACGCTGTCCGTCTGCAACATCCACACCGTCCGTCTGTGGGTCCCACATCCAGGATCTAAACCATCCATTCTATTCCCCTTCCTCACGCATGGTGTCCCCTTGAAAATCTGCTACATCAGTCGTTTATCCGATCTACTTCGAATCGTCGTTCAAATCAAAAGAGGCCAAGATCCTGGCAATTATTGTGCATGGGAGTCTGGGTATTGCTCCGTTAGGGTCATGTGGACCCCACCTATCGTTCCAACGGTTCAAAGTAACTTATTTTGCAAGACATGAAATCCGAATCCAAGTTAGATTCGGAAACGTCCAGCGGTTAGCATGGGCGTGCGGGCTTGGCTATAAAAAGCCGGTTCTCTGCTGCGTTTTCTTCAAGAGAAACAGTGAGAGAGAAAAAGAGAGAACTGTTAGAGAGAGAGAGAGAGAGTGAGGAAGAGAGCTGTAGGAAAAGAGAGAGAGAGAGAGAGAGAGAGAGAGAGAGAGAGAGAGAGAGAGAGAGAGAGAGAGAGAGAGCCATTGGAGAGAGAGGGCAGCCGTGTGCCTCTCTATCTGAGGGGTACCCACCCACTGCTGCCGCCCCCTTTGCTTGAAGGATTCTCCAGCAAGGGAGAAGAAGAAAGAAAGAAAGAAAGAAGAAAAAAGAAGGAACGGAAAAAGAAAGAAGAAAGAAAAGAAGATTGCCAATTGAGTCGACTCAGTGAGCCGACTCCGACTCGATTGGAGCATAGAACCTACCATATGTGAGTGATTCATCTCAGAATTTTCATGTTGATATTCTTTCAATTTTCTTCCTATTGTGTTGAAATCCTTCCATTCTTTTCTCCACAACTAATGATCGATTGTTCAACTTCTTTCTTTTCTAGGTTAAGATGTATACCTTTGTTTTATTTTTCAGGCATATGTATTAGATCTTAGTTAACGGGATCTCTTCTAGTTTCCTTGTTCTTCCTAGTGACACTTCTTTAGTTTTCGTAGGATTTTACGTAGAGATTAGGCATGGGTTAAATTTCCTTTCACATCTTTCCCTTCCTAGTCACACAAGTAAAAACTTTACATAGACGTAACTTAAACTTAAATACACAAGATGTTATTGTTGGTTCAAAACCTTACGTAGCATACATCATCCTCAACTTCCTTGATTAACAATAAACATCAGAGATAGATGGAAGATTACTTGAATGCATACATCTCATGCATGGTATGATTGAAATTGAAAGTTTGAACGCATAGTATGCTTGATGAATGCTTCCATAACTCATGTCATGTACATCTTTTACACAGTACGACAGAACAGGAGCATGGTTGATTTGACTCCTGGCGTGCATGGTTGATTTGCCGCCTCGCCGTACCGGTTAGGTGAGCATGGTTGATTTGCGACAAGTTCCTAATGTTCAGTGGCAGCGAGTTCTGGTCGTTTCACTTATTGAGCATGGTTGTTTTGCTTGGTTGGATCAGTGGTGCATGGTTGATTTGCCACGTCATTGTACCAGTTAGGTGAGCATGGTTGATTTGCGACAGGTTCTTAATGTTCAGTGGCAACGAGTTCCTAGACGATTGTTGTTCTCACACGTATCATAACATACATGACATCATGATAATCATGTTTCATTCATAATAAAATATAAAGTTTGTTAATCATCACATTATCCTCGTATATTTCATACAATTTTAGCTGTCGATATTTTACATCTAATATCTTATTAACTGAAATATTACCTGTGATGGAAATGACCTCACTGGGCATTAGCTCACCAAAATCACCACAGTTCCTGCAGCGTATCAGGAGGAAGGAGGAGCGGCTGAAGCAGAATATCTGGACGACTATTTTTATTAGAAGACTTATTCTAGATTAGGAGTTTAATTTATTTCTTTTGAATATGATTGAAACAGACTTTAGTAGATTTAAATGTTTTGCAGAGTAGATATAGTTGTTTGATTTAAATTTCAATTTGAGATTTAAGTTATGATTAATAAAATACTTTAGTTTGGTAGTATTGTGGTATGTGGAATGAAATTTCTCTAAAGGTTATGATTGGATTAAATTCGCACTCTGAAACTCGGGCATTGGGTCGTTGTACTCAAGTCTCGGATTTCAGGGCGTGACATTTTTCATGTACAATATAGTAGTCCTGACAAAGCATCATAAGCTCTCTTCACTTGGGCTACACACACAGGTTCATGCAACCAGCATTAAAAGAAAGGTAGTGAGCGAGTTGAATCCAAGCTGCCCCTTGTGCAATAACATCTTCAACATTCCTTGACAACCAACTATAAGAGGGAATAGAAAGAAAAAATGGGAGAGAAATTAGGACATATTTGAGTGTAAAATTCACTCGACTCATTGGATTCTATACCCATGTTCTGTCTAAAAGTTAAAAAAAAAAAAAATCAACTAGATCCACAATTCAAAGGGGCATTAAGGGCATTAAGGTGGAGAAGAGAAGAGTCCCCGTAGGGCATTAAGGGGGTGTTTGGATAGTAAGTTACTTAAGTTACTTACGCCTTAAGTAGCTAATCTTGATTTCTACTTATTAAGCTAAAGTGTGGGTTTGGGACCTTGTCTCGTTGGTAGACTCTGCGGAGTTTCAAAAAGAGGTCTTGGTCTTGAAACCCATCAGGGTGAAATTCCTGCTGCTAACAGCACCAGTGGGTGTGTTGCATGACTGATAAAAAAAAAGCGATTAAGTAACTTTAAATAAAAAAGTCATAAGTGGTTATAAAACAAACTTGTCTCATTACTTATCTACTGCAATAAGTAGAAAAAGTAACTTATTTGGTGGTATTCAAATGGACCATAACAATATGTGAAGGAAGTTGAATCTTAACCATTGAGTGTCATTTGCAAGTGTCTTTATTTTCAATTTCTTATATATTCATGACTTTATTTTAGGGTTGAAAGTCGGACGGGTTAGGTTGGGTTAGTGTTCAACCCTAACCCAACCCAAGGTTCCTATACCTCAACCCTAACCCAACCCAACCCAACCTCGAGTTGGGAATTTTCAACTCAAGCCCAACCCAAGCGGGCTTGGTCGGATTGATCGGGTTGGTCGGGTTGATACGTGCTAATATTTTCGTTATTACATTAGTTTATTATATTTTAATACACGTTTTATTTTTTGTACCTATGACTTTATTAATTATGTATGTAGTTATTTATTACAACGAACTTCAATTTTTCTAAACAAATAAGCTAAAACATAGGATAACTACTCCTTTAACACTCAAGCATATCAAATTCCAAACATTACAAGTTTACTTACTAAAGTAATATAAACTAATAAGTTTACTTAACTAAATTATAAATAACTTGTATTTAAATTAGGTTAGGGTTAGGGTTAGGGTTAGGGTTAGGGTTAGGGTTGGGTTGGGTTGGGTTGGGTTGGGTTGGGTTGGGCAACCTGAGACTTGAACCCAACCCCAACCCAAGCTTTATCGGGTTGGTGTTTGCATAACCCAAGCTTGAGATCGGGTTCAATATTTCCTGCCCAAGCCCAACCCAATGTCGAGTCGGTCGGGTTGAACCCACCCAACTTTCAGCCCTACTTTATTTAAGATGTCTTTTCATACAAGAGAAGAGGTGGGAACTTGACTCCCATTGCTTATTTAAAATACTCATAATTTTATTTAAAATGTCTATTCTATTTCATTTATTTTCATTTCCTAGAAGCAGTCCATTAATTGGGTTCAATGGCTAAATGATGATAGAGTCATCCCTGAAACTTTAATTGACTAAAGCAAACCATTTCCATTTCAATCAAAACCAATTTGCAATTCAAAAGCCAGTTGATCCAACCTGTTAACTAGGGCTATTATAATCGCACCCCACAACTCAAGGCCCACTTTCCTTTTGATATTTGGCTAAAAGTAAGCATATCCAAAACTTATATGGGCTACTTGATGAGAAACAGGGGAATGGGACACTCAACACGTAACCATCGTAGGGTCCATTATAATGTTTACCATCGGCCCAACTAACACATGAGTCCCACCAAGTTGAAGGAGGAAAAAAAAAAAAACCATCAAAGTGATGTAGAGCGGGTCACAGACAATGTCATGGCTAAGATGGACTAGAGAAAGTCCGATTGGAGATAGAAGTGATCCGAGTGATTAGGATCATATCCGGGATGAGTATTGAAACATATAATATATACTTTTGGTGTAGCTCAAGCTAGTCAAGCCAACAAACCTCACTTTGCGGGGTTACCCATGCTAGATTTGTGAGATTAATCAGATTGAATATTGTATGAAAGCCCATCAACCTAGTCGAGCCCAATCCGGCCTGTATAAAGACTTATATCTTGCCTCACAGAGGGAGTTAATCTCAGGGGCAATGCATAATCATCATGGGCTTGGTTTAAATTATCTGTATTTTTACATTATAGGTTTTGCTTTATACACCTGACTCTGACCGCCTCCGCCCAATCCATACCCAGCTTTTTAATGATGGCCTTTCCATTTCCTTGTGGTGTGGCACACTTAATTCTTTGATCTAAAATAACTCTCGTAGCCATGTACTAAAATGAGCGGGCCAACTTGAATGGATTGAATGTTACGTGGACATCACGGTGGGCCTCATAATTTTTGGTGAATTGAATGGATTGAATATTACGTGGACATCACGGTGGGCTCCACAATTTTTGTTGCACCAAGTTGGTGGCCAACTTTTGGGAGAACTTCCCATTCACATGGTTTTTTGTTTCTGGCAGGTTTCCATCACAGTCCCCATCCCATCACGATCTATGAAATCGCAAAGCCATCCAACTAACCTTACCTGCCACGTGTCGCTTCCTAGTTGCTTCCCAGGCGACATGTTGCCTGCCCAACGCCCACCATGCTGGAGCACAGGTGAATCTGAGTTCCAACACGCGTGCGTCGTCTTCCATGTCATAACCTCGAAATTCCACGTCAGCATCCGAGCACCGAACTAAATAAAGGTACACGTCATCGTCCACGTGGATCGGCTATAAATATGGCAGGCAGCCCGCTTCGGTCTATTCGAAGAACGTCGGTAGGTGGTTTCTCTCTCCTCAACCTGCTGCGTTTTTCTCTCGCCTTGAAATCGAGAGAGCCAAGGCATTTTCTAGAATTTTCTAGGGTTTCGTTCGAGAACGGTTGCGATCGCTGCCCATCTCTTCAAGATCCGTAGAAAGCAGCTGAAAATCCTCTTCTATCAGATCATCGGATTGTCGCTATGGTGAGTTTTTTGTTTTTTGTTTTTTTCCTTTTCAGTTCTTATATTAAGAAATTTTGGGCAGATCTGTGATTTTTGAGTGATTTCGGGGATTTATATGTGGAAATCGTCTTTAGGTTTTTTCCTCTTGATGAAAATCTGTTAGATCTGTTAGTTTTATTGTTTTCAGTCATTTTTTTTCGGGTTTGAGGTCGAGAGATAGCGGATCTGAGCGCTTTCTATATTCTCTGTTTCGGTTGCTGTGATGTCTTTTTAGGTAGTTAAGATGTTCTTTGAATCGTTAGAGATGTCACTCGTGATTTTTTTGTTTTCCTTAAATGGATCCCTTTTCAATTGCAATTTCATATGATTCTTTTATTCAGACGTTTTGTTGGAGATTGTTGCTAGAAATTTGATAGGTTGATTTGTAGAAAATGAGAAACATGTGTATCTTTTCATATCTGTGACCTTTGTGCAGAACTATTTGCTTGTATTGCCTCTTGAGGCTTTCTTTTGGTTTGTTTTTCGGAGATAGAAAATGCCATGTTTTAAATAGAAAATGTAATGTGTTCTGAGTTGGTTTTTTGTTCGACTTTCTTTGTACTTTTAGTAGAGGTTCCCTTTGGCCCTTTGCTATGCCTGTTTTATGCGGCGAGAATTTGTTCCTTTTCTTAATGTTATTGTGAGAATTATAATTTGATTGCTTACTGACCTAATTTTGCAAAATCTGTAGCAGAATTTTGAGTTCGCAATGTTTTTAGGCTTGTTTTGCTACTAAGGTCCATTTTCCATTTGTCAGTTTGATCTTCTGTTCTTGTGCTATTGATTTCATGTGGAAATAATTGTTTTGTTGGTTTATACTTGTGTCTTTGTAAATTCGTGAGCTTTTGAACTATCTTTACCAAAATAGTTTCCTCTACAGCGTCTAAAAGGTTTACTTGTTACTTGTTAGAAAATCATTGAGACACTCTTAACAAGAAGAAATAGACTCTAAAAAATGCAGTCTTCAATGCATTGTGTTAGAACTTGTATCGAGCATGTCTCGCTGAGTGTGATGGGCACGTGTTGTAGAACACGTAGAGATTTCTATAAGAAGATGTCCTGCGTGAGTGATGGGATGTGTGTCACACGTAGAATTCATGTTGCATGGTGTGTTAGAAAGGGTGGAAGCATGATGGGAACACCCGTCAACATTGCGGTCACGACAAACCCTGGTTATGCTTTTCGCTTTCAGCATGCATAACATGTGGTGAGGATCCACTCTTTTATACTTGGTTATCAAGCGCAGTATGGACTCTGCTCTTGTATTATCCCTGAACTAATAAAGCTTTACTTATATATAAAAAAAGGTGCTTTGCTAAGCCCAAACTCATGTACACACCACCACATTTGCCAGTGTGTCTCGGAGATCCAACATCCAATTGTCCATCAGGTGGGTCTGACCATCTATGTTCTCCCAAAGATAAATCCAGTACATTTAGTGGATGGGCCATGATGTTGGTAATAGTTGGACAGGTAAGAAAATAGGATTGGATCTTGTAGCGTTGTGCCATGGTAGCACATGTCACTTGTAAATGAACTACCCTGTACGCGTGTGTGGGCTTAGCAAAGCTCAATAAAATAAAAATAAAAATAGTAGAACAACATTTCCCCTTGTTTTCACATGTAATATTCTTAGTACATTTTCACTTATCTTGACATGTATCTGGAAATCATTTCCTAATGTGGTAAAACTTACCTAACAATCTTCGCCTTTTTGTTGTAGTTTTCTTTCTATACGATTATATTGACCTTTGTAACAAGGACAGGTCAATAGTTTGAAATGCAGCCTTCATTTTCTTGTGTGAAAACGCATGTCGAGCATGTGTTGGGGGCGTGTAGTGGGCAGAAGCGTTTGAAAACATGTAGGGAACACTGTCAAGAACATGTTGGAATGAGTATCAAACGTGTCACACACACATGGAGTTAATATTGTGAAGATGTGTTAGAAAGGTAGCATGGTGATGGAAACACTTTGTCAACACGAGGACCTGGACAAACCTTAATACACACATCATGCCTATAGCTTAGATAGCTGTTTTCAAGCTCTCAAGCTCCACCTTGAGCATGCCATCGTTACGGTCATCCAGCACCCGAGAATGAATGGGACTGAATTAGTGATTTACAATTTCCTCGATATTTAAAATTGAGCCCCACCTTTGTACTTGATTCTCATCCCTCCTGCATGGCACTCTTCTTGTGTGTTCATTAATGAAGCTTGATTTATCAAAAATGAAAACAAAACTTTCTCTTTTTTTGAAAGGTTAAAAAGGAGAATTTTCTTATTTCCTATTTTTTTAATGGTAATTTAAAATTTTATTAAAAATCCAAAGGGGACAAGATACAAAAAGGATGACGAGGAATCATCCAGCTAATTTAAAGAAGAGGGAACCCATCAGTTGTCGTGGAAAAGCTCCAAAGGCAGCCCCTGAAAATATTAGATGCTTCAGCCCATTCCACCACTAACCACCGGTGTCACACCCCGAAATCTGGACACAGAGTGTGCACCCTTAGGCCCAGTTTATGAGGTATGACTCGTGCACAAAAGCACTTAATTCAAAAGTCAAACTGTTATAAAGGCATGGGATTATATGTGTACTAAGTTCAAATTATCATTTGACAACAATTAAATAAAAATACAATCCATACACAATGGTCCACCCATTGGGACTTATTAATAATGTCATCAAATGAAAATAAAATAGAAAAATGATAGAAATAATTTAAATGTCTTGATTCGTGGCAGTCACTTCTTCCTTCGTTAAGATACTTGGTGGTTCTTCCACTTGTTCAGGTTCCTGCTCATGTATATCATATATACCATCTGTATATATTTACTTCCTTCAGCGGGGAAGTTCAGTGAGTAAACCCATCATAGTTCACACCTGTTCAAATAAGTAGTACATCCAAATACAGCTTTACAATTAAATTTACACTATGGATGCAATAATGTTATGCAAAATGATATGATGCATCAAGTGGGCATTACTCAGTCTTTCACTTGCTTCGATTGGATCCATCAATCGGCTCCCCCTTCCTTGTAGGGCAGACTTTCACATATTAGTGGGTTTCCAGGATGGTCCCTGGGTAATCGGGTACTTAAGTACCTACCGGTCTTCCAGAGCGATGCTCCAGGATAATAATGTATGAAGCGTATGACATGTCGTATTCAATAATCATCTCCCTGATTGAGAGGCAACAAATAATTCATTCATCTCTCCTTTTGAGAGGCACATATATATCGGTCAATCATCTCTCCTTTTGAGAGGCACATATCATTCGTGTCATCTCTCATTTTGAAAGGCACATACATATTATTAGTCATTCATTTCATTCAACATGTATGAGTAATAAAATGCATTGGCATATATGCATAACACCATCATAATCAACACAAGTCACCCCAAGCATAGCATCACACCACAACAACCTACTTTATTCAAATGAATAGGAAATATGTTGGGATTCACTCACCTCTTAATGTGAATTCCACAAGCTTTCGAAAATTAGAGTAAATACCAAGTTCCTAGCACATAATTCATCATTTAATAATTTTATTCATTTGATCTATTTAATATTGACTTAGAGTTATCAAGGATCAGATCTAGACCATCCATTACATATAAGATGTCTGGATGGTCCATGATCATACCCTAATCCCATATCTTAGACGATCATCATATATTATGATTTACATGATTAACGTAAACTAGAACCGATCTTGACAGCCCATTGGATAATCCGATTCATTCCATCACTTTTTAACGGTTCAGATCAGTAATCGGATCAGATGCATCCGTTGGTCCACACAAAGATTACTACACAATCCAAAAATTGAATTACCATGGCCCACTTGTGGATCAGATTAATTTGAGAATTCTGGCCTACACATGGTTTGGCCTTACAATCCTCATGATCCGTGCAGATCAGATCTGGCACATTCAGATGATCCAAAATATTCTCTTACGCTAAGTGTCATTTCATAGGGAAAAGAAGATCTCTAATATTAAGATAATTTATCTGATCAACACAGTAACCACTCGGCCAATCTAACCTGACAGACATTACATGATATATTATCCATAATTTTTATAGATCTGTGTGGCCCACACAATGATCAGATCTTCCTAATTTTTGGAGTCCTTGAATATGTTGACCCTAGAAGTCAGATGATTGGTGTGGATCTAACCACACACATTTTGATGGCCTGTCTCAATCCCTTGTGCCAAGTAGCAATCACTAGCACAGAAAATTGGGTTCTTTTTATTAAATGCTCCAGATCTCATAGTGTAATGAACGTACCACTGATTCGATCTATTCATTGTATTGCTCAAATGGTCATAATCAAAATAATCAGATTGATTCGATTCCTAGAGATAGGGATTGAATCACCCACGTCCGGATTGAATCACCCACGTCCAGATTATAAGAAACAATTCCTTGTGCAGGAAGTTTAAGGTTATGACGTAGAGGAATGAATCTTTTTTTGTTAGATTATTTAAGTGCACATGATGAACTTATGACTAATCTGAACCGTCCATCATGACAATCTATAATTTAACAATGATTAACACAATAAAAGTTAAGAATTAAAAATAAGGACCAACCTGGATCGAGCTCTCTTCCCTAAATGCTTCATCTCTCTCTCTCTCTCTCTCTCTCTCTCTCTCTCTCTCTGCATAGGTTTTTCATTTTGTTTATTTGTGTTTAAGTGGGACTCTCTCTCACTCTAACGTTTCCTTAAGAAGAAGAAACCGTTAAGAAAAGGGAGATATAAGTGGGTGGGGGAGATAAGAGGGATAAAGAGAAGGGAGAGATAAGAGGTAGAGATTCGGTGGCTCTCTACTCTTTCAAATTGAAAATTAAGGTTCAGTTATTTTGGACGGTGATCTAGATGGCTGGTCATATGAGTTTAGACCATCCAGATCAAGTAATGATGGGTTATGTGGATTGTAAAGGAATTTGGTGATTTAGATAGGTGAAAGTAAACAACTCTTATCAAATCAACGATTCAGAAAGATTTGAGTTTATGACTGGATGAAACGGTTAAGAGTACACATGATGAACGGGCATTGATGAGTGAGTTTGATAAATGCTCTAGATTCAGTGGAATCTTTGCTCATAAGGTCCATGTACGGCCTAGATAAAAAGAAGTTGGATGTTGATGTTTTTTTTGGCTGAGCACGTTCAAGAAGAAAATGTGACGAAAAGTGGGGAGGGTCTCATGTGGATTGTTCGCGAGCTGTGGGTGGCATGCAGATGTGCAGTTGTAGTGGGTTAGGTGGGGTCCACTTGTGATGATTTTGAGAGAATCATATCCGTCCACATGGTTTTGTGGGTTGAGATAAGACATTAGTGAAAAAGTGAGATAGATCAAGAATTCAAGTGGGTCGTAAAATAAGGAACAACAAGAGCTTTAGAGTCTTAAGTTGTTTGGATCTAAAAGGTGAGTGCCTAATAATGGACGGTTGAGACAAAAGAGTTGACAAATGGTTGGACTTGGTGAATGGATGGCGGTGAATAAATCGTCGTCCTAGACATGTACGGCTAAGATTGACATGTAGTGGATGCATAGCAAGGAATGAACAACAGTATGAGAAAGCCCATCACCACACGTCTATTGTTTAAAAGGGGAAGTTACCATTCCTATTTGGAGAATATTTTGGATTTGGTTAAGTCTCACACGTTGATACAACACATACATAAGATTTATTTTTATTAACATTATATATGGAGAGAGATGTTAATCCTACAATAATGTGGACCAAAATCTACTCACCCAACAGTTTTGTTAGATTATATTAGGCTATTGGCCCGAGTATGAGGCAGATCTGAATCTTATCTGGGCCGCACCAAAGGTAAATACTAACAATCGTTAAAACTTTCCTTGAAGAATTTGAAACGGAAGCACTCATCTCATGTGTATGGCACTTCTTATTTACAAGTTTGCCTTTCTCTACTATCCCAACTTTAAACTTCCATAATCCTAATTTTTTACCGTCTATATGAGCTACAATTTGGTCCAGATATGTTATTTGTCGTGCTCTATCAACGGACTGTTTGAGCCCTGATCTCTTATGGGTGACCAAGATACCTTTTTAGTGGTGTATGTCTAATCCTAATTCAAAACACTGTTTATTTGCATCTTATGTGAAATCTAACTGATATTTCAGATATATAATTTACGATCTTCTAAATGGATGGTTTACTTCAACAAATGGGTGGCCCGTTTGACAGATACAATTATGATGGACGGTCATATGGTGGCCTAAAATTAAAGTAAGTGTATGGTTATGATATTAATCATGTAAATGATTTATTATATGGTCAGCTTTATAAATGGATACGTATAAAGTGGTTATTGGATGTGGTTTAGGTTACAAATGTACACTATTAGACTCAATTTGCTTGTTCAAGTCAGTACATTACTTAAATCATAGATTTAATGGTTAGTTAAGTATATTTATAGGTGACAAACAAGATGAACGGATTGGAATTTTAATTCGATCTGTATACGAGCGGATACGGAGATCAAGTTGTTAGTTTATTATGATCGGATGGTCCAAATTTAAAATGGATGGTCAAATGTCTTCATTTAGTGGTAATAGGATGTTTTTACGGTTGGTTTTGATAATCGAGTGCGAATATTAAGGTATACTGTAGTTTACCCTAAGAATCAACGGTCGGATGACTTACTTTATGGGTGAAAATTACTCCTATGGTTTAGATTCGGGCTAAGCTATTAATTGATGGTTAAAATTAATGATTCTATAACTATACAGTTGAACAAGTGTAACCCCACCTTTGTACGTACAGATAAACTCGCACACAAAATTTCGGGTTGTTACAACCGGGCCTGGTGGAACACCTGCTCTAGGTCATTGCTTTGTCATTGAAGGACATTTTATTGCGTTCCAACTAAGTTGGCCATAAGATGGCAGTGAGTATTAGACGCCAAACAATCCTTTTCTTCCTCCCTGAATGAACATAGTGCCACATAGAGAACAGCTCCCAACTTTCTGGGGCATCACCCATTAATATTGCAGCAGCATGAGGAATTTCCCCCAAATGATCCGAGTAAATTCACAGTGAATGAATAGATGATCCACCGTTTCCACATCAAGCACAAAGCACAACCATTAGGCAGGGTCGTTTGGCTTTTTCTCAATTTTTTGAGAGTAAGGATTCTATTCTTACCCACCAACCACCCAAGGGCCACCACCCAAGACTGCCCCAGGTACTTCCCCAATATATAGCATTAGTAATACATTCTTTTTTTATCTGACAGAAGTTGGGGTATCACTCTTAATGTAATCATGATCACACTTTTTATTTATATTAATTAGGCTGACTGTCGACTGTCTGAGGTTACTATTCTTTGACACGCTCCATTGATGTCTGAGTATGTTAGCGGCTGAAACCATCTGTATCTGATTGGGGTAAACTTTTTATCTCAAACTTGCTAAAATGGGACATTTTGTCTAGGATACGGTGGCAGTGAAGGGGAGCGTGCTGGTGCTTACAGATCATGTGGTTGTCCCTGTTAGTGCAGTTCTGTCTGCAGTTAGGGAGGCTGGAAATGAAGCAGTCGGAGAAAATGATATGCTCGTCATCACACAAGCTTCTGCTCTAAGTATGCTCATTTATGCCTCTGACAATATTCTATTTGTGCCTTTTCTTTTTCCTTTCTTTCTTTCTTTCTTTTTTTGCTTAGACTTATGGCATTTAGCAATCTGGGAACTTGAACCCAACCAACCCACCTTATGCTTCTTTTTTGGAAAGGAATTTGGATATGTTACCATTTTCCCATTTTTCACCTCATGCTTCTATTTGGAAAGGAATTTAGATGTGTAACCATTTTACTGTTTTTCACCTCTATACTTCTCTTTTGGAAAGGAATTTGGATGTGCAACCATTTTCCCATTTTATATCTGGAACTAACAGTTCCTAACGGAGCCAGTTCTTGGTAGCTGACAGTCAAATGGAACTGAAGAAAGGTTAGAAAATAACAGTTTTCACGTGTCTCAGAGTCCTAATTGCTTGCAGCTAGAATCCTATGTTAGTTTTGCACCATTTAAAAAATGATGGTGACAGCTCTCGTAACTCAATGGTAGACGGGCTGCATTTCACCATTGAGGTCACGGGTTTGAGCCCAACTTATGTACAAGAAATTGGTGGTGCTCTTCAAATGTACAGATGGCTTAGTTGGATGGCATTCCTGACCATACAAACTACTGACCCAACTGATAATGTAGCATAATTGAATAACTGCACTGAGAAGATAATATCAACCATTTGATTTGTCCCTTTGAATTTACTGCCCACCGTTTTAGTTTTAACCATCCATTTGATAGGCATTAATTTATGGTTAGGATTGCTTGATCAATGTGATTTTAGAGATATGCTCCATCCACAGTGGGACCCACAATTTGGATGGTTTGGTTGCTGTACATCAGTGCCACATCTGGGGATGGCTCACCCCCATTTTCAAAATGGTGCTAAATTAACATTGGAGTCTAACCAAGTTGCCTGCTGTCTTTCATGCAGCCATGGTTAGCATGCATAGCTAGGCATCCTGTTAGAAGTGCTCTCACCATCATCTAAGCCTTGTCCCAGTCAATTGGGGTCGGTGACATGAAATCCAGTTAGAAGGTGCTCTATTTTCTTGAGATGATAAATAGTTATTCTTTTGATAATCAACTCCCAAAATTTCTTCCCAGATATTGTATATGAGAAATGCTAAAGCTATTCAGATGAGTGTGTAGATTGAAGATGCAATTTACAATACAATACATGCCCTTCCAACATTGCATGCATGTGCTAGCTTTGGCCTTTGGGCCATTCATCAGGTGTGGAACCCGCTGTGAACATGCCTCATGCCTTGGTCTGAATACCATGCATGTCCATTCCATGTTGGGTCATGGATATATGAGGAAAAAAGATTAGGGCCCGTTTGGGAGCTTGGATTTAGAATGCCTGGGAATCCAAATCATAATTACATTGGAATCAAGGTGATTCCGATACCTTATCTGTGTTTGGATGAAATGCATTGGAATCCAAATCTTCCATTTGGGAGCTTGTATTTAGAGGGAATTGAAATTCTTTGGTATATTCACAGACTTAGATTTGATTAACTAAATCAACTTTCATATCCCAAATTAGTATATATATGTGATATTTGATGGAATGATTGTAATAAGCCTATTAAAATATAAACTTTTGCTAAAAAAAAAAGAGGAAATTCCAAGCCTTGGGTGGGTGATGCAGGGGCATGCGATGACTTAACCCTAAATGCTAACTACTTTCAATGAGAGGAAACTAACAAATCTCAATATGAAGATGAGATCCATCTGTCCGAATCATGCCCCTTAGCACAAAATCACGTAAAATCGTAAAACTGGGAGGATCCAGGGATATGAGGAAATCTCAGATCTAGCATAGACCAGTCCACAGCCAAGTTTGGATCCGGTTCTCATAGCTAGGCATCCCTCTTTTTTATCGTACCAAACGGGGGGGGGGGGGGGAGTTCAAAAAATGATGAAGGATGTCGAAAAACAACAGGTTCTCATGAAGTACGTACGAATTAGGAATCAAAAGAAGCTCACCTTTCCTCGCACCTTGAAGGAATAGAGAAGAGAAAATAGGAACTCCGGGGTGAAATCCTCAACACCCGAGGGCCAATCCTGAAACCCCAACCTCTCAAACAAAGAGGAAGAAGACCACGAATTTTCTATTCATTCAATGATTTCGAAATAGAGTTTCTCATAGTATATATAAGCTACGAAAATAAATAAATAAAAAGTGCACTAAAGTGCCTGAAAACAAAAGAAACAACATAAAAATGCCTAAAGTAAATAACGACACTAAAACGCCTAGAAACAATAAACAGAAAAGCGCCTAAACGTAAATCCGCTTTATGGTCCAGCAGTCATGATGCTCCTGTGAGATCCTGCAGCTCGCATACTTGTAACGCGTCAGAAAATGGGCCCCATAGGCTTGGCGTCCATCCACATCAACTCGTCTGCTCCAACACTCGATCTGCGACGTCGCCTCCTCTGGTACACTCTAAAGGGTGCACCACTGATGTCCTGCATCAATGGGCCATCACAAACACACGACTCATCAACGTTTTTTAACCGTCCATTTAGATGTCCAATGTTTGAATGGTTCGGATCATTCTATTGATGTGATTTAGTGCTGCTGCCCATAGTTGGATTGTTTTGGGGGCGTCATCAGCGTGGCATGTGTCGAGGTGGATTAGTAGCCTAGACACCTTGGTGACATGTGCAACTCTCCAACCCTTAAAAAGGAGGCTAAAAAGGCATTTCCTCCAAATTACACTGGAATCTCAGCGTTTTGCTAAGATTTCAAAACCGACCACAGAGGTAGATTTGAAACACATCCGATACCATTTACCTCCAAATCTAAGGCTGCCAAACGCAAAAAGCAGCTATTTGGATTTGAAATACCCCCATTTACCACCAAATCCAAGGTGCCAAACGGGGCATTAGAGAAAAATAACCATCTATCCAATGTACACATAGAGCCACCTGATTAGTAGACCAGCCTGGCTTGGAGAAGGCATGTTCATAGTGGAACCCACCTGACGAATGCCTGCACCTTACATGTGCTGTGAATTCTCTCCCCCCTCCTGCAGATTTTCATAACATTTCTTACTGTATATTTTAGCCTAGATCTCCAGACCCCATCCAGAGCCTGCAATGTTATTTCTGCAGAACCTTCCTAGAAAAGCAATAATAATAAAGGTTCTGCAGTGGTAGACTGAGTGAAGATAACCTCGTCTCAACACCGAGGTCATGGTATCGAATCCCAATGGTGGGGGTGGCTAACATTGGAGGGTGTCTAACACTGTGGGTGTGTGCACTAACAGTGGGATGTGTGAACTAACCCAAAAAAAAAAGAAAAAAAAAAAGCAATAATAATAAATGAGAAAAAACAGCAGTTTAGTCTCAGTAAAAAAGAAGAAATTAATGAAAAATAACCTGTATCATTTGCATGTATTCCATTCTGTGAGATTGTTGCTGGTGTGTACCAGAAGCTGAGATTGTTGCTGGTGTGTGCTAGAGGCATTGTCAGCTTCTGACCAATGTAAAAAATTAATTTAATTATGGTTTGCTTCCAACAAATACTAAGGAACAAATCAAGCTGGTTACACCGTCTGACCATTTTCTAGTATATCTTGGGTCTGATTTTTAACTCGATGGACCAACAACAGGACCGTTGCCGATCGAGTCTTCATCACTGAATGTCGTAGTTGCGATATTGAAAACTCCTGACCTCACTGAGCAGTGGCTTGAAGAGATTGTAAGAGTGTTGAAACCCGGTTGCAGAATTGTATTGCAGACTTCTCTACCACCTAATGAGCAGAGAGATGAGGTAACACATTACGGAATACAACAAAAATTTCATTTTTTCCATTGGTGAAAAATAAACATTGGACGGTCTCCTAACATGGTTTCCTCTCAGTCAAGTACTGCGCTCAAGCGCAAGCTACTCCTGGCAGGATTTCTAGAAGTGCAGGCTCTGCAACTTAAACCGTTGTTGCCTTTTGAAGACATCAACCAATCTCTAACGGTAATTGTGAAATCTCAATGTTCAATTTCACTCCTGCTCTGCTTTATCTTATCCTTTTACAAGCTCTCATCCTTCCTATCATGTTGGTTTATTATTTTTATTTCAATCAAAGGCCAAGAAGCCTTCTTGGAACATTGGGTCCTCCTTTTCCATCAAGAAACCAATGAAGAGCCTACCCAAAATTCAGATAGATGATGATTCGGATCTGATTGATGAGGATAGTCTCCTAACTGATGAAGACTTGAAGAAACCCCAACTGCCACTTGGTACGACAAAAAGCCTATGTCCTTATATTTTGTTGATGTAGTTCTTTCCATTCACTTGTGTCCCGGATTGGACCAATCAATATTCTTTCTGGCAGTGGGTGACTGTGAAGTTGGAAGCACAAGGAAAGCCTGCAAAAACTGCACTTGTGGCCGGGCTGAAGCAGAGGAGAAAGTGCCGAAGCTGGGGCTGACTTCAGAGCAGCTAAACAACCCTCAGTCTGCATGTGGCAATGTAGGTGTTCAAATTCCCTCCATATATCGACTGTAAACAATCATCTCAACCATCTCTCTGCTATATATATATATATATATATATATATATATATATATATATATATATATATATATATATATATATATATATATATATATATATAGGTTTAGTTGCCCCACATGCACCTTTTGGCAAGGTATGCATGCCAACTTGGCAAGTGTGTGGGAACCGGACTGAAGCTGAGTATATGTGAAAAGCAGGCTGATCCCCTGTCAGAAAAAGAAAGGGCAGTTTAAAAGAGCTTGCCAATGGTTAACATTCAAAATTAGATGCCTGGCTGACCATATAACCTGCCTGTCAGTAATCCCACACATTCCAGGTCGGTATGGGGTTGTTTGGATAGCAAGTTACTTTGGATAAGCTGCTTATGCCATCAGTAGCTTGTCTTGGTTTCTATTTATTCAGCCCATAAGTATGCTAATCAACCAAAAAGTAGAAAACCTGTATAAACTTGCAGATGAAAAGTGATTTTCAGTCTCTGACTCTCCTTAACATGTACTTTGCAGTGTGGACTTGGTGATGCATTCCGCTGCAGCGGATGCCCCTATAAGGGTCTCGCTCCATTCAAATTGGGTGAGAAGGTAATGAGTGATAACTCCTACTTCTATTGCATGTCATGCTTTCCCCTTCTCTCCCTTCCTTTTTTCTTGCAAATGCTTATTAGAGATAGGCGACAGATATAGAAGTTTGAACATGAACAACAAAGTAACCCAACCTCTGTGTGTGTGTGTGTGCGCGCGCGCGTGTGTGCGTGTTAAAACAACCAAGTAACCCAACCTGTGTGTGTGTGTCCATTTTTTTTTTTCTCCTCCTCTGATGCAATACATGATTCCTCTAATGCAGGTATCACTATCAGGGAACTTCCTTGTTGCTGATATATGAATATTCTGATGAATAGAAGAGAGCCTTGTTGAGACGGCAGTGATTTTAGATGCACTAGGTTTTCAACTTGTAACCCCAGTGGTTATGGATTATTAATCATACATGTCATGCATTCCATAGTGTAGAACGCATTCAATGGAATAAAATCTAGTTTGTAGAGACATGCATTTTGAAAGATGATATCCTCTAGCTGCATCCCATATGTGAGGAAACGCTTTTGGAAATTTTGTTTTTGTATTTTAAATCCCATTATCTCCTTGAGGAATTCACAGATGGCAAACTACAGTCTAATAGTCTGTGCATCGTTTGAAAACCAAGAACTTGGAATTCACAGATGGCAAACTAAGTCTATGCGTTGTTTGAAAACCAGGAACTTGGAATTCACATATGGCTGCGTTGTTTGAAAACCAGGAACTTGGGACATGGTTCGGTTGACCAATGAGTCAAGACTTGGACAAGTTGACCCGGTGACTCGGCCAAGTCAGGTTGATTTTCACCAGGAAATTTATATTTTTCGGTTAGGATTAAATGTGGAGGTGCCATGATGACAAAGGAAACCGGGTTGCCGTGACTCATGTTTAAGTTGATCTTCAGCCATGGTCCATACTTTGTAGGGCCCACTAGATGGATGATCTAGTTTAGTGGGCCATCGTTCACAATATTCAGTTGAGAGGGCCAAAGAAAATATATCTTTGTCTGAGTGAATAAGAAAATACCTCGGTGGAGTACCTTAGGAGTAAAATCATATGGATGATCATTTGTGTGAAGAGGAAGATTTTCAATACGGACCTTTGAGACCTTGTAGCCGTAAATGGCTTTGAATGTAGTGAAAGAAACGGCTGCATTGGTGTTTGATAGGGAAAGCAGAAAAAAGTTGATTTGGGAAAGCAGCATCAAAACATTAATTTGGAAACAAAAGGGGTTAAAATCTAATCAAGCATAGTAATTGATATGGAATTGCTTTTAAAATGTTACACTAATAATTGCTACCAATAAAAGCATGGAAAATAAGGCGAAGTTAATTATTATTAACTGATTTGGCGTTTTCCCCACCTCGAGCTAAGTTTTCACGACTCATGGATAGGACCTTGTTCATGTAAAACTTGGCCGATCGAGTTGCCTAAAATTCAGGTGGGTTCATATAAATGATTCATTGCATGGATGTATTTTGGCCTGTCCGAGTCATCTCGGGCATGTTCTTAGTTGACTCACCAAGTTTGCAAATGAGGCTAAGCCTAGCAGCTTCTCGATGTGGTTTTTTTTTTTTTCCCCTGTTGCGTGAGCACATGCCCGCCGATGCTGCCACACTGTACTTTCGGTCCTGCCTAAGCACCGACTGTCCTAATGAAGAAATTCAGACGTTTTGATCCATCTAGACTCTTAAAGCAATATTCCGCTTTGATACAAGGATAGCTGGGGCCAGCTCCTTTCAACAACAGACTTAGTTGGGATTTCCAATTGTTCTTCAGGGACGTGCTTGATTAAGGGCCTTTTTAAAGCTCCTGTGTAAGCAGACTGGTTAAGTGCCTTTTTAAAATTCTTGTCATGGGTATATATTGGCAATATTTTGAAAGTTGGACCAGACTTGAACTCGCATCGTGGATGGCTTCAGTCCAACTGCTTGCCTAACCGTTGAGATCACCACTCGCACATTTTGGCTCGAAAATTATCGCCCGTGTTAAGTTTAAAAAAAAAAAGAAAAAAAAAAGGAAAAAAAAAAAAGAAAAGAAAAAGAAAGAAGATCTCTTTGCCTTGGAAGTCTTTATTTTTACATCTAAAATTTTCTCAAACTATCCCAGCCGTTTGGCATGCTATCATATGGTAATGTGGACAGCGTTGCCTGTATATGATTGTTTTACGATGATTACTGTTGTCTTCACAGTGGATATTTGGTGAAATGTCAAATGCCAATCCAGCCATACTCCAACATTATATACTTGTGTGAGATTAAGGATGTCGGCAAACCGTGTTCGAGCTGGGCAAAATCAAAATTTTGAATAAGCCCGGCTTGAACAGTTCAGATTCTGGGGAAGCCAACCCAGGCCTGGCCCATGGACAACCCTACGTGAGATCCGGTCCATACACCATGGGAGCTCCAGCCACAGTTATTTTCGGTTTGAATTCATACCCTGTACAACTATGCAATGTGTACAAGTGAAACCAAGTGGACGAACCATAGTCAAAGTCAAAGATTTGAACGGTCTAATTTGTCATACAAGCTATGCCAAGTCTATGGTTAAAACTAAGTGGAGCTTTATATAGTTGAGTCAATAATTTGGATGCTTGAATTGCTATGAAACTGTTGTTGTTCAATAAAATACAAGGCTATATGTGTTAAACTGACACATGTGTTGTGTTCGGTCAAATGTGTGCGATTAGAGTAGTGTTGGGCATGCTAGAGCCCGTACTCAGCTCAAGTCAATTGAATGCTTGCAACTCTAGGTGCCAATCAGCTGTATGATTAGACCTATGGAGGCTGATTTGATTGTTCAGCCATCAATGTTGCAGAGATTAGACGATTTAAGAAAGTCATTCTAATAGATTCTTTTTTTACTTTACATTAAGGACTTCTTTTAACATTGATCACAATTCTTAGATTTCTCAATAATGTAAATGTAATGATTGGCGAATAAGATTAAAAACTAAGGTTGGATCAACAATATTGATTTGTAAGTAAGATTAGTACAATCAATAAAAAAATTAAATTAAGCAAAGAAAAATAAAGAAAATTACCTATGATTGCTAGTGGGGACAAAACAATCGTAGTGTGCGGTCTGCAGGATGTGACCTGTGTGATTTTTCAAGTATGGATGTGGATATTTAATATACTCCTAGAGCATACTGTAGTGATGGTGCTCGATAGTAGCAGGCTAAGTTATGTTAAACTTTAAACTTATTGCAGGGGAGCTGGACAGAAGTAGAGGAACTAAGGCTAAAACTAAGATAGACAACTTTGCGCTATGTAGAGAGGTTATGTGTGTTGGTGGGGGCTTCGAGCTCTTCATCGAGTGTTACTTATGTAGGCTTGGAAGGGCGGTAGCCGAGTTGAGGTTTCTTTGTTAAGCTGAGAAGGTTTCCTTGTTGATCTTAAAAGTTTACTTGGTAATTTCCCAGCCGAATTCGAATTGTTAATGCCATCATGCTCCGATCTCCTTCTAATTCTTAAAGAATCCGTTTCTTAGCCCTATGTAGTATCCATAAAAGCATCGATTGTCATTGGAAAATTTTTATTTTTTAGCATGATTGTGCAAGATGGCCTTATTGTGTGTATCCTAGATTGTGAGATATTCAGCATCAATGAAGCTTTTTGTAGCTCGCTAACTACGCTGCTTGGTCATATGTGTCACTTGTGCAAAGGTTACGTGTCATCCTTCCAGTCTTTCTTATCTCGACCGCAGACGTACGTATGGTTCTTAGCCATTCTAATTTTGGTAAGCTACGTGTTACCAAAGGAAGTGGATTGAGAGATATTCTTAGGGCACAAGTGAGATTCTGTTTGTTGGGTGCGTTTCACACAAACCTTAGGATCTCGCCCCCCAATACACTAGAATTATGGGCTATGATAATGTAATAATCAAAAGTAAAGCATCAACCACACGACACAAGGAGTTTTTACTTGGAAAACCCTTCAAGAGGTAAAAACTACGGGCCTTAGTCCAGAACAACAATTCACTATGAAGTAGAACGTTACAACCGATCACAAGCACATACCGCTTGGTTCAAACCTTCTTCACTCACGTAGGAGTGGATGAACAATAAGAGAATAATGAAAACGGAGAGATCTCACCGATCACGAGGACGTAAAAGCGCTGAGACAATGGTTGCGCTGAAGATCACCTCTTCAAGCAATATCTCCCTTCTATAGGCTTCCTCTCTCTCTCCTTTCTCTTTCTCTTTTCCTCATTTTCTCTCCCTCTCACCTTGGATGTGAAAACACTTCAATGGAATACCCTAATCACATTTTGGAACCTCTTAAATAAAAAATTGGAGGAAACAGTACTGAATTAAGAAACTGCATATAAGCAGTTCGCACAGGATCAGGTGCCCGGTCAGTGGACCGTTGGACGCCTACCCAAGCCAAAAACTGTCCTAGCGAGCTTTGTGAGAGAAATTCCAGGACACCGGGCCCTCGGCCACCTGACCATCGGGCACTCGACTGTTGTCAAAATAATCCAGCAACATTTGCCTCTTCTGGGTGAATTTCGGTCGCCCGACCACACCCAGGCTGCATTCCTCTCTCTCCTCTGTACTGAGGAGGAAAACCCCCATCAAATCTCCTCCTTTCCGAATCAAGAGGAATTCATCTTCTTCAAGCCAGCCAGGTTTCGACGAACCTCAAATTTGGCCTTGAGCAATGCCTTGGTCATCATATCTGACCCATTATCGTCCGTGTGGACCTTCTCAAGCTGTAGCACATTCTGTTCCAAAGTATCCCTAATCTGGTGATACCGAATCTCTATGTACTTCGACTTGGAGTGCTGACTTAGATTCTTGCTCTCAAGTGTATAGCACGTTGGCTATCGCAATAGACCACGTGCTCCTCCTGCTTCAGGCTAAGTTTCTGTAGGAATATCTTCATCCAAAGCATCTTTTTACATACCTCTGTGACCGCAATGTACTCGGCCTCTGTCGTCGACAATGCTACAACCTTCTATAGCTAGCTCTGCCAAGAGACTGGTCCCCCTGCAAACTTAAACATGAACCCCGATATAGACTTCCTGGAGTCTATGTCACCTATCATATCTGCATCTGTGTAGCCTTCTAACACAAGTTTTCCATCACCATAGCATAGGCTAAACCTGGATGAGCCTCTCAGATACTGTAGTATCCACTTCACCGCTGCCCAATGTTCTTTGGCAGGATTGGCAAGATACCGGCTGACTACACCAACCGCATATGATATGTCTGGGCGCGTACACACCATAGCATACATCAAACTTCTTATTGCTAACGTGTAGGGTATCTTCCGCATCTCTTCCACTTCCGCCTTTGTCTTGGGACACTGCTTGTCGCTCAATTTGAAGTGACCATCCAATGGAGTACCGACTAGCTTCGCTGCATTCATATTAAACCGCTCTAGGACTTTCTCAATATACCGCTCTTGTGACAGCCAAAGCTTCATGATGCTTCTGTAACGGGTTATCTCCATTCCTAGGATTTGTTTAGTCAAGCCCAAGTCTTTCATCACAAACGACTTGCCCAACTCCTATTTCAGCCTGTCAATCTTCTTGATGTCTTTTCTCATGATGAACATGTTATCAACGTACAATAGCAGAACTAGAAAATCACTATCTGAGAACTTGCGCGTGAACACACAGTGGTTCGACTCCGTTCTGTCATATCCATGCTTTAACATGAAAAAGTCGAACTTTTTGTACCATTGCCTAAGAGCTTGTTTCAGCCAATACAAGCTCTTCCTAAGCCTGCACACGATATGCTCTTTGCCCTTGACTTCAAACCCCTCTGGTTTGTGCATGTAGATCCTTCTTCTAGGTCACTATGAAGAAATGCAGTTTTAACATCTAACTGCTTTATCTCCAGATCCATGCTAGCCGCCAACCCAAGCAACACTCGTATGGATGTCATCTTCACCGCTGGTGAGAATATTTCCTCGAAATCTATACCTTTCCTTTGACCAAACCCTTTCACTACTAGCCTGGCCTTGAACCTCGTTTGTGAATTCTTTTACTCATTCTTCTTTCTGAACACCCACTTGTTGCTTAGAGCTTTCTTGCCCTTAGGCAATTCACCATATCATAGGTGTTGTTCTTATGCAAGGATTCCATCTCCTCTTGCATAGCTTTCAACCACTCCCCCTTATGCTCGTCGGTTAGGGCCTCAGAATAGTCTTCTGGCTCCCCTCTATCAGTGAGCATAATATACTCATGTGGTGAGTACTTCTTGGACAGATGTCTGTCCCTTGATGTCCTTCCTCACCTGTGGCTCAACAGGCGGATTAAGTAGGGGCTGCTCCCCTGGTCCATCTTCTGTAGGGACTCCCCCATCCTCTGCACCTTGCTGTACTCTCCTGTCATCAGGCACCACGGGAGGAGTAACCAGATCCACTTCCTCTAGCTCACCTGAACTAGGTTGGCTTTTCTCTAGCTTACAAATGTCTTTTATACATTGATCTTCAAAGAAAATCACATCTCTACTCCTGACGAGCTTCTTATCGGTCGGATCCAACAATCTGTAACAGAACTTTTCATCACCGTACCCCAAGAACACACACTTGCCTGATCTTTGTATTGAGCTTGGACCTCTCGTCCTTTGGTACGTGGACGGATGCCCTACATCCAAACACCCTGAGATGAATGTACGACGGATCTCATCCAGTTCACACCTTCTCAGGTACTTCTCCATTCAACGGGGCTGATGGAGACCTGTTTATCAAATACATCGCCGTGTGCATTGCTTCTCCCCAGAACATCTTGGGCAACTTTGCATGGGATAACATGGATCTGATTCTCTCTACAATTGTACGATTCATTCGCTGAGCCACACCATTATGCTGGGGGGTCTTGGGAACCGTCTATTCATGTCATATACCCAGTGACTTACAATACTCGTGGAAGTCACCGATGTATTCACTACCATTGTCGATGCCGACGCACTTCAACAATCTACATGTCTCTCTCTCTCTCTCTCTCTCGACCATAGCATGGAACATTTTAAACACACCAAAGACCTCGTCATTGGATTTCAAAGTATAAACCCAAACCCTCCCAGAATTATCATTTATAAAAGTGACAAAATACAATGCCCCACCCAAGATTTTTGTCCTCATAAGACCACAAACATCAGAATAAACCAAATCTAATGTATGCATTTTATTAACATGGGAAGCAGATTTAACAAATGAAATTCTATACTGTTTCCCTGATAAATAGTCAATACAGATTTCAAAAGGTATACCTGTCACGTCTGGAAAGAGCAGCTTCTTCGCTAGTAGCTGAAGCCATTTTTCACTCATGTGACCTAGACGCCTGTGCCACATGTCAATTGCTGAATCTTCCGCTGTGTTCAACCTACCCTTGCTATACACTAACACTTGCCTTGTAAAGGGTGCAACACTTCTTTCCTCTGGCTGCAATCAACGAACCCTTGATGAGCTTCCAGCGCCCACCAACAAATCGGCTTTCATAGCCATCATCATCCAACTTTCCCGTCGACATCAAATTGAGGCGAAGGTCTGGAATGTGCCTCACATCCCTAAGAACCAATGTGCAGCCCACATCGGTCTTCAGACAAATATCACCGACCCCAACGATCTTCGATACACCAGAATTTTCATCTTCACTGTCCCATAGTCACCTGACTTGTAGCTCGTAAAGAAATCTTTGTGTGGAGTCACATGAAACAAGGCTCCCAATTCTATCATCCAGTCTGTGTCTTGACTCGTAGCCGTGAGACAAACATTGTGATCTACCGAAAGAATAACCACAACGTCGCCATCTGAAGCAACTGCAGTGGAATATGATTCATCTTCCTCTCATTTCCTTTTCCTTTCCTGTCATTCTTCTTCTTATGACATTCATGCTTGTAGTGACCATTTTTGCCACAATTTCAGCATTTAACATCCTTCTTGACACTCGACTTGCCTCTTGATTTATTTTGAGCCTTCCCGCCCTTTCTGTTCTTTCCTCTCCCTCGGTCTTGTGTCACAAGGGCCTCTTGTTAGTTGACTCCTGAGACTTCCTCCTTGTCTCCTCATTGAAGAGACAACTAGTTACTTGTTCTATGGACAACTTTTCATCTGGCGCAGAGTTACTCAGAGACACCACCAATGTCTTTCAACTGTCAAGCAATTAGCTAAGCAATAGCAAAGCTTGTAGTTCATCGTCTAGGACCATCTTCATAGCGGAGAGTTAGTTCAATATGTTGCTGACCTAATTTATGTGCTCAGCCACAGAACTATCATCTTTGAACTTGAGATTAACAAGTCGTTTTATCAGAAAAATCTTATTGCCGGCTGTCTTCCTCTCATACAGCCTTTGCAATTTCAGCCATAGGCTAGCAGCTGAGGTTTCCAGTAGACACATGGTGGAATACGGTATCGTCCAACCATTGTCTAATAAACCCCACCGCCTTCCTATCCAACTTCTTCCAATCATCATCTAGCATATCTTTTATCTTCGCTGATACGCCTAAGATTGGAGCATATAGGTCCTTGCAATAAAGCAAGTCCTCCATCTTAGCCTTCCATATAGGTCCAGTTAAAACCATTGAGATTGATCATCCTTGACG
The DNA here is from genome assembly GCA_003013855.2 of Liriodendron chinense. Lineage (NCBI taxonomy): Eukaryota > Viridiplantae > Streptophyta > Magnoliopsida > Magnoliales > Magnoliaceae > Liriodendron > Liriodendron chinense. The sequence goes on from PVNU02002146.1 coordinate 3,963,541, forward strand.
AGCCACCTTCCATAATTCAGAACCGATCCCACTTCCTGTTCAATCAACTTAAACTCTCTGATACCACTTTGTTGGGTGCAGTTTCACACAAACCTTAGGATCTCGCTCCCCAATACACTAGAATTATGAGCTTATAATAATGCAATAATCAAAAGTAAAGCATTAACCACACGAGACAAGGAGTTTTTACATGGAAAAACCCTTCAAGAGGTAAAAACCACTGGACTTAGTCCAGAGCAACAATTCACTATGAAGTAGAACGTTACAATCGATCACAAGCACACACTGCTTGGATCAAACCTTCTTCACTCATATAGGAGTTGATGAACAATAATAGAATAATGAAAACTGAGAGATCTCACCGATCACGAGGACATAGAAGCGCTGAGACGATAGTTACGCCGAAGATCACATCTTCAAGCAATATCTCCCTTCTACAAGCTTCCTTTCTCTCTTTTCTCTTTCTCTCTTCCTCTTTTTTTTTCTCTCTCTCACCTTGGACGTGAAAACACTTCAATGGAATACCTTAATCACATTTTTGAACCTCTTAAATAGAAAACTAGAAGAAATTGAACTAAATTAGAAAAGTGCGTATAAGCAGTTCGCGTAGGGTCGGGCGCCCGATCAGTGGACCGTCGGGCGAGCCAAAAACTATCCAGCGAGCTTTGTGAGAGAAATCCTGAATTTCAAGTGCCCGGACCAACATGGTTGGGCGCCCGATCACCTGACCATCAAGCACCCGACTGTTGTCAAAACAGTCCAGCAACATCTGCCTCTTCTGGATGAATTTTGGTCGCCTAACCGAACTGGTCCGGGCACCTGACCACACCCAGGCTACACTCCTCTCTTCCTCTGTACTGAGGAGGAAAAACCCCATCAATGTTCATCATTCATGCATACTGTCGACATGTGGCAATAATTCATTGGGCCAAGTGGATTGCTTCAAGACAAGTGTAAACAAAAGCTATGACATATGTAAAGTTGAAACCAAGTTGTGCTCCATCCACAATTGAGTGAGCGATTTGGATGGTCTAGACTGCCCTACAACCACACCACATACATGGTAAAGAGCAACTACTATTTAAGCATTCTTTAGATGGTGCAAAATTAACACAATAATCTCCCTTAAACTTAACATTTAAGACCCTATTATTTGATCAACCGGTACAATATTGTTTAAAGCATAGATGGGATAATCTATACCGTTTATATTATCTAACTCGTTGTATATGGCACATTTAAAAAAAATCATAAATTATAGGTAAGTTGATTATAGAAAAACATTGTATATTCTTCTCCCTCTTCATCAGTTCAATGTCAGGAACGCCTTTCTACAAAGTAACCTACAAGAGGAAATTTATATGTGCTTGCCTCTAAGATTTCAGCCTTTTGAATCTAAAACAAAATGTCCCAACCAAAAAAGGCACTATATATATGGTCTCAAATAATTCCCTTGCTCTTACTTTTGAGTGCTTTAGTACTATCGTGCTTTAGATTGAATCTCACCAAAGCACAATCATTTTGTGTTCGTTAAAAAGCATGTGGCTTCTTTAACCATCCTTGCCATTTATGTGGACGATATTGTGGTGATGACCAATATTTCAAATGAGATCTCTTTACTATAGTCATTTCTAGCTCACTCGTTCCAAAAGTAAAAAAAATAAAAAATGAAGAAAGAACGAAAAAGATCTTATGCCACTACATTATTTTTTCATGAGTAAAGTTACTCGATCCACTGGTATATTTATTTTTCAGTGAAAATATGTTCTTGATTTCTTGAATATTATTAGAACTGCTTGAATCACATCCTACTGGCTCTTATTAAAGTGAGTCATTGGTTGTTTTGAAAGGAAACAAGTCTCCTTGCTGATCCTACTTCATCCAAAGGCTAGTTGGAAAGCTTATGTAACTGTTTGATCATATGCCCTGAATATAACTTACAGCATTAGTTAATCAATTCATGCAAAACTCGTGTTCCCATGACTTTGACATGATTCATAACATATTACGTTATGTAAAGTAAGTTCCTAGAAAATGACTTCTCTATACCAACCATGGATGTCTAGAAGCACGTGCTTACTGCAATGTAGATTGAGCAGGTTGTACTAGTGACAAGCACTCCAATATAAGTTTTTATACATTTATTAACAGTAACTTAGTCTTTTGAAAAAATAAGAAGCAATTAGTAATTGTCTATTTTGCAAAGGCTGAGCATCGATTCATAAAACATGTCATGAGTGAGGTCTTTTAGTTATAGTCATTTCTCTTTGAGTTGGGTGTTCTCATCACTAATACACGTTTCTCCCTTTTATAGCAATTAGACAACAATCCATATCACCTCTAATATAGTTTTTTATAAGTGTACTAGACATACATAAATTGATTGTTAGTTCATTGGAGAGAAGCCTGTTCATAAAATTGAGCTCATATCCTAAAATGATCTTTCAAAATGGATAGACAGCATGGATAAAACCCAAACATCTCAGTGAGCTCATAGATGCCTTGCCCGGGATGAATTATCATGCAAGCGGGGCCAAGATTGCTTCCCTTTGAGTAACCTTCACTAATCCACATGGAACTCATCATAAATGGTCCGGAGCCACTACATCTCCTCTCTCTTTTAAAATCCGTATATTCCATATAAGTGTGTGGACAACTATATAATAATGTATATTCCAAGTCAAGAATTTTTTATTTTATAGGTGTGTATCATGCTTACTCAAGAGGTATGGAGAAAGAAGCAATCTATATTTGGAAGAAAGAAAATAAATTTATTTTATTGCCTTTTCCATATAACTGCCTTAGAGATTGAATTAGGTATGAGAAGAATATAATATCTTTGACCTCTTCAACCACCGTGAAGCCCCTGACGACTGCAATGCGAGTAGGTTGAGATTAGGAATCATATGATCCGCACCCTGCCAATAGCAATTCCACACCATAGTTTTATCCACACCGTCCATCCTTTTATTCTAGATCATTTTAGGGCGTAAGCCGAAAAGAGGCAAATACAAATTTTAGGTAGACCACACAACACAAAAACAGTAGGACGCTGGTGTGGTTTACTTGAGATTTGGATCTACTTCATTTGGGGCTCATGCCCTAAAATGATCTAAAAAATGGATGAAGTGTGGATAAAATACATACATCATGGTGGGGCTCTTAGAGCACCGACCAATAGCCAGATCGCTTTTGGCTAGGGTTAGTACCAGCTCATATTAAGGCATGAGCTAAAAAATGAGGCAAATTCTCAAGTGGACCACACCATAGGAAACAGTGGAGATTGTTGAAAACTTCTTAAGTGCCCACTGCAATGTTTATTTGTAGAGCTGAGCTGAGCTCAACCATGTTCGAGCTAGGCTCGGTCATTGAATAGCCTGGCTCGTGTTTAGCTCAACTGAGCCATCGAGCTAGACCTTTATGTTCGAGCTGGTTCGGTCAAGTTTCGAGCCTGAGTTCAAGCTTGAGCCTTTCGAAGCTTAGTTCGAGCTAAGAGGACGAGCTTGGACACAATTTTTACATATGTTCAAAAAAATTCAAAACTTACATGTTATATATATTATTTAGTATTTACACAACGTTAGAAAAAATGTAGAGATGAAAGGAGGCGCTCGTTTGAAATGAAAAGAGTTTTCAGGGTTTAGACTTTTAGGTTTTAAGTTATAATACACATACACACATACACACCGAGCCGAGCTTGGGCATGCTCGTGTGCGGCTTGAACTATGAAACGAGCCAGGAAAATTCACTCAGCTATATTCGAACATTTCCTCCGAATCAAGCCGAATTGAGGCTGGAACAAGCTGAATCAAACAAGCTAACCGAGCCAGCTCAATTTGTGCTTAGCTCTATTTATTTGCCAACCAACTTGTTCATAAGATGTGAAAACACAAACATCAGCTTGATGGATAACTTCTGTGCGCCCCATGAAGTTTTCAAAGCTAATAATCTTCCCCAGTTTCGTGTGGTGTGGTCCACTTGAGCTTTCAGATCTACTTTTGGGCTCATGCCCTGAAGCAAAATGGATGAACAGCATAGATAAAAACACATTATGTGGGCCCCACATGAGCTTTGACACCAGCTAGCTGGCTGCTGTTGGGTACACCAGCCAAACCGCGTCCGCATATAGCGGCTTATTGGCTTGATATCATTGGGGAGCGGATTGCATGTGCCCCCAGGTGTGACTGGGACTGTCTGGGGTCCACAGAGATGTCCGTGACAAATCCACTCCGTCCATCTGTTTGAAAGACCACGATAGGAAAGGATTCTAAAAATCAAATAGATCCAAACCGCCATCTTCATACAAAACTTCTTTCACCACCATGCGTTAGATCCTAATTGTTTTGTTGGTGTTGCCCACCTGAGTTTTGGATGTGCCTGCTTTTTAGAATATTACCTTATCATGGTATTTCAAAACAGATGGGCGGAGTGGATGTTTCATAGACATCTATGTGGACCTACATAGCCCCAGGCACGGGTGAACATGCAATCCGCTTCCCTATAAGTGGTTGCTCCTTATATAGAAATTAGGAGTCCGGATTCTCTGTTTGCTCAGTCCTACTTGAAGCATTTTCATTGTACATGTGATCACTGCAACCTGATCACATTTACGTAATGCTGACATTTGGCATTTGTCCTTTTATTTGGGCCCACCAATCGAAGGGTTATCAAGCATCGTCAAGGAGACTGCAGGGGCATCATCCGTCTATAATGGCTAGTGGTCATGTACTTTGTGGTACTACCATGATGTATTTGTTTCATCCACGCCGTCCATCCGTTTTTCTAGATCATTTTATGTTATGATCTAAATAATTAGGTAAATCGAATCTCAAGTAGACCACATCACAGCAAACAGTGTTGATTGGACATCCGCATTAAAAACTTCTTGGAGGCCACAAAAGTTTTAGATCAAGCTTAGAATTGTTTTTTACCCATTCATCCAGGTCTGACCTAATCAACAGGTTGGATGAGTGGCCCCTGAGAGGGTTTTAATGGTGGACATTCAATCACTATTGTTTTCCTTTAGTGTCATCCACCTGAGATTTATAAGCCCCCTAAATTGATATGGAAAAATGGACGGATGGCATGGATGAAAGATATACATCATGATGGGGCCCACAGAGCACCGACCACTAGCCACTCTGGCTAGTGGCAGCGTCACTTGCCAAAGTCCGCTTAATTGCTGGAAAGTGGGCCCCATCTTTAGCATCTCAGGCACTAGGATACAATATAAGGATCATATGATTCCTCCAAGTAGCCCACTACCACCCCATCTGCTTGTGCCAAAGCAAGCACTTCACAAACGTCAAAGTGGCATATGTGATCACATCCAGACCGTCCATCTGGCAGTCCCCACGGCGAATCAACCCCAGCCCCGTAAATAAGGGTAATTCTCTGGCCCGTTGCTCTCATGTGCTGAGAATAGACGCGCGCGGATTGGGTACTACCCCCACAGGACCTAGCTAGAGACCGACGGTCCTGTCAGGGAATCTGTGGGGCCCACCGTGATGTCTATTTTTTTATCATACCGTCCATCCATTTTGAAATATCATTTTAGTTCATATCCCAATACGGGAGGAAGATTTAAGGCTCTAGTGGACCACACCACAGGAAGCAGTGGGGATTGAAATCCTACCATTGAAAATTAATATAAATACGGGAGGAAGATTTAAGGCTCAAGTGGACCACACCACAGGAAGCAGTGGGGATTGAAATCCTACCGTGGAAAATTTCTTGGGAGCTACAGAGGTTTTGGATCAAGCTCATATTATATTTTAGCTTCATACAAATCTATGCAACCTTATGAATAGGTTGGATGGAAAATAAACATCACTGGTGGGCCTTAGGAATTTTTCAATGGTAGGATCTCAATCTCCACTGCCTCCTATGGTGTGATCCACTTGAGCATTAGATCTGCCTTATTTTTGGAATCATAATATAAAATGGTCTTTCAAAATAGATGAATTGCCTGGATAAAATATATACATCACTGTGGGGCTTACATAACCCTTGACATGACCGTCCATCTCTAGCTAAGTCCTGGTGGGGGTAGTACCCAATCCGCGCCAAATAGACCGTTGTAAAATGGATTACCAGCTGTCCACGTTCAACTTACGTGACGGGCTCACTCTAGTGATTAGGACCAACCTGAGTTTTAGCGCAGGGCACATTCAAGGTGCCTGTTGGCTGATGAACGACCTGGATTCAAAATACCTATGCCATATTAGGCAGGTGTGGAGGGCGATTTCAGATGGACGGCTGCAAGTAGCATTCCTCCAGGTGAACGCATCACATACATGGACGCGGATTAGCTACTACAGGTTGAGTAGCCATCTCGCTGCTGAAGTTACGTCACCAACTTATGTGTGCCCCACTGTGATGTATGTGTTGTATCCACACCGTCCATCCAATTGGAGAGATCATTTTAGGTCATGAGACAAAGATTGAGGCAGATCCAAAGCTAAAGTGGATCTCACTAAAGAAAACAGTGGGGATTGATCTCCTACCATTAAAAACTTCTTCGGCCACAGATGTTTTCGATCAAGCTGATATTTGTGTTTTACCTTCTTCCATGTCTGTGTGAACTCATGAACAGTTTGGATCTAAAATAAACATCTTAGTGGGCCCTAGAAAGGTTTCAATGGTAATGTCACTGCCCCACTATTTTCTTTGGTGGGGTCCACTTGAGCTTTAGATCTACCGCAATCTTTGTCTCATGACCTAAAATGATCTCTACACATGGATGGACGGTGTGGATACAACACATACATCACTGTGGGGCACACATGAGTTGGTGACATAACTTCAATAGCCATATGGCTACTCAACCCGTCGGTAGCTAATCCGCGTCCTTGTCATGAGACAAAGATCGAGGCAGATCCAAAGCTAAAGTGGATCTCACCAAAGAAAATAGTGGGGATTGATCTCTTACCATTAAAAACTTCTTAGGCCACAGATGTTTTCGATCAAGCTGATATTTGTGCTTTACCTTCTTCCATGTCTGTGTGAACTCATGAACAGTTTGGATCTAAAATAAACATCTTAGTGGGCCCTAGAAAGGTTTCAATGGTCGTGTCACTGGCCCCACTATTTTCTTTGGTGGGGTCCACTTGAGCTTTAGATTCACCGCAATCTTTGTCTCATGACCTAAAATGATCTCTACACATGGATGGACGATGTGGATACAACACATACATCACTGTGGGGCACACATGAGTTGGTGACGTAACTTCAGTAGCCATATGGCTACTCAACCCGTCAGTAGCTAATCCCCGTCCCTGTCATGAGACAAAGATCGAGGCAGATCCAAAGCTAAAGTGGATCTCACCAAAGAAAATAGTGGGGATTGATCTCCTACCATTAAAAACTTCTTGGGCCACAGATGTTTTTGATCAAGCTGATATTTGTGCTTTACCTTCTTCCATGTCTGTGTGAACTCATGAACAATTTGGATCTAAAATAAACATCTTAGTGGGGCCTAGAAAGGTTTCAATGGTCGTGTCACTGTCCCCACTATTTTCTTTGGTGGGGTCCACTTGAGCTTTAGATCTACCGCAATCTTTGTCTCATGACCTAAAATGATCTCTACACATGGATGGACGGTGTAGATACAATATATACATCACTGTGGGGCCCACATGAGTTGGTGACATCACTTCAGTAGCCAAATGGCTACTCAACCCGTCATTAGCTAATCCGCGTCCCTGTCATGAGACAAAGATTGAGGTAGATCCAAAGCTAAAGTGGATCTCACCAAAGAAAACAGTAGGGATTGATCTCCTACCATTAAAAACTTCTTGGGCCATAGATGTTTTTTATCAAGCTGATATTTGTGCTTTACCTTCTTTCATGTCTGTGTGAACTCATGAACAGTTTAAATCTAAAATAAACATCTTAGTGGGCCCTAGAAAGGTTTCAATGGTCGTGTCACTGTCCCTACTATTTTCTTTGGTGGGATCCACTCGAGCTTTAGATCTACCGCAATCTTTGTCTCATGACCTAAAATGATCTCTACACATGGATGGACGGTGTAGATACAACACATACATCACTGTGGGGCCCACATGAGTTGGTGACGTCACTTCAGTAGCCAGATGGCTACTCAACCCGTCAGTAGCTAATCCGCGTCCCACATGCAGGAAACAGAGCCTAAACATCTTTGCCGCCAACATGCCACTTTTTTAAACGATCCTTTCTAGGTGTGCCCAACCTGTATGTTGAGTCAAACCTTCGGTTGTCCATTGATCTAAATGGCGTGTGGTCCACCTGATGATTAGACCAACCTGATCTTTATGCCATATGATCTTCATGGAGGGGCCTACGGCTTTAATGGTACTGATGTTCTACACAAGTGACAGGTTAGCGGTACGGTACCATAAGTGACAGGTTGGCCGTACGGTACCACGGCAGTAGGTGACTGGCAGAAACTTACTGCTAGGTGGGGCCCACTGTTATGTTTGTGAGAGATCCACCCCTTCCATCCGATTTATCCAGAACATTTTAGGACATGGGACAAAAAATGAGGTAGATCCAAAACTTAAGTGGGCCTAACGACATGAAAAAGTAGGTAGGAAAATGCCTACCATTGAAACCTCCCTGTGTCAATCGTGATGTTTATATGCGATTCGTACCGTTCATAAGTTCATAAGTTCATTCCTACTGGGATGAAATGAAAACCTCCTGTGTCAATCCTCGTACGGCCCACTTGAGTTTTTGGATACGCCTCATTTTTAGGCCTATCTGAAAAAATTAGATGGACAGGATGGATTTCTCACAAAAACATCATGGTAGGGCCCACCTAGCTGCCGTAGAAGGAAGTTCCTCTTAAAGCTTTCGCAGCAATCCACGTCCTAAACTCGTTACGTTACTTCAGCCAACGGAAAGCCACGTGGAGTGGAACTTACATAGGATCCACCCCGTCCATCCGGTACGCTGCCTCGTGTTCACCTTGAAACCCAACACATTAGTGGGCCACACGGTATGAAACAGTTGGGATGGCATGCCCATCGTTGGTTTTGTGCAGGGGCCCACCACGGTATTCATATGCCATCTATTGTCTAACAGGCCTCGTCCGAATGGGGAGTGGGTGCATACACCGAGTTAGGTTGTTAGTGCATACACCGAGTTAGGTTGTTAGTGCACTTTTTCGTGCATATACCAGGTTAGGTTGTTAGTGCACCTTATTTGTAAATTATATAAGATTTGTAAATCTAGGTGTTGGTTAATGGTGCTGAGAAAGATAGATAATGTTTCTATATCTTTGGGCAAGAAGAAAAGTACAGTGGGATGAACTCAATATGTATCGTCCTCGTATAATAAATCTCAAAATATTATAGCAAAATTGGCTAGTTTAATATAGGATGTGCTATATTTGATGTTTTTCCTTATGTGCAACAGTTTAGCCTAAAGAAGATGAAGACCGAAGACTTAAGTGGACCTACTGTATTAAGGAAGAAGAAACAGGAAAATGAGATGCCTTGGTGAACCTACACCAAAACTCAAACCTTTAGATGACATGACTAATAAATAAACTTTTAATTATCTTAGAATACCCTTTGGTATCCCAAAAGACCATCCAAATGAAGGCCTTAGAGGTTGCATGAGCTGCTATAAATAAGATAGATTAAACAACAGAACTTATGGGTATGTTGACCGGTCGCCAAGAGCGTGTGACCGGTCGCCAGTTAGCCGTTTGCTGCGGTTTTCAATCCATTTGAGCTTTTACTCTATATATTGGCAGCACGATTTTTTAAGTTCAATTAGAGAATTTAGTGTATTAGAAGCTACCCTCATTGCCCACATCATTAGGCTATACCATACCCAAGTCATATTCCTTATGACTCATTACAAGATAGAGCATTCGAAACTCATACGAAGATGAACATGCTCTCTCTTGGTCTCTAGATGTTTTAGACACTTACACCATAATTATATCCTTAATTTAAACCTCTAAATATCCAATTAGGTGGAACTCCTCTAGGCAACCAAATCATACTAGTTGCAGAGAATTCCCACCACCTCCTAGCACCTTGGGCATCTCTTCGGAGCACCTCATGCAAGGTAGCTGATCATTAGAGCTGAGGCAGTGACGACGCATCGACAACAAGATCGGGGGAGCAACGGAGAATTGATTAAAGCACGGGAGAACGGAGATCAAGCAACCCAAGCCGGTGCTAAACAAGGACTCAATCCGATAAATAAGTTGTCATTGTAAGAGTTCAGTTGTACTATTTCCTTGCGGAGGATTGGGCGTGAGAGTTTGAAATCAAACTTGACCAAGTCTCTAAGGGGAGCTTCCGACAGGAAGTGCACGCTAGGTTCAAACCGAATAGTTGAGAAGAACTTTGTCAAACTCCTAGGTTGAATGGAACCCGTAAATATCTTAGTTGAGAGATGAACTAGTAAAATCTTTATCATAAGTTGAAATGAACCTTGTTAAACTCTCCGATAGAGTGGAACCGATTTAAAACACCTAGGTTGAAAGGAACCTAATTTAAACTCCCTAGTAAAATTCGGTGTGCTCAAGAGATGAGTACGGTAACCTGAAGTGGAGAAGGAAAACGAAACCACTATACATGATTGTGCTCGAGATTGTTATTTGAGTCATTTCTATTATAGCATTATCTATTTAATTGTTAATTATATGAATGTTGGAATGAAATGTATGTTATACATTGATAAGTAGATTGTCACACACATCTTGTAATTTTACTTCTAGACTATTTACTGAGATAGTTATATTATTTGTAGTATAGATAATTGCATATTAATTAGAAAATCAACACGTTGCATTATTATAACCTATGTGCCTAGATTAGTTTGTTTAATGGCATTATCTTTGTAGCCTTTGTGATTAGACTTACTTAAGCTTGTAAGCTAGGTGTTCTTGCTTAATCAGTTTAATTAGGCAAGAGATTTTTAAAACAATCTTAATTACCCCATCTAGGACTTAGCCATAGTTTTAAGCTATGATCTATACGCTTTCGCAAAGTGTGAGTGATAGATGTAATTTCATAGGTGGGACCACCCTGGATCTACCGAGGTGGTGGGACCCTTGACAGTGAGGCCCACTGTAATGTATGTGACTCCATCCACACCGTCCATCCTAATGAAAGCTCGTTTTAAGGCATGATTCGAAAAATAAAGTAGTTTGAAATCCAAATGGACCACATGTACAAGAACAGTGGTGATTGACCATTAAAAACTCCCCGTGGGCTAAAAAAGCTTTGGATTAAAATGATATTTGTGTGGCCTCTTCATTTAGGCGTTTGTGACCTTATCAATGGGTTGGATAACAAATAAATATTCCATCGAATCCATGACTTCTTCTTTTTTTTTTTTTTTTTTTTTGTCCTTGATGGTTGTTGCCTTGTTACTCGTTGGCTGCACCCTGTTCGATGTTTCCAAGATCCACGTGCATCTTCTCGATAAGCGCCTTTAACATGAGTCGCATGTGTCAATCTGTAATGTGCATGGGGAATCTAAGCCATGCATAAGGTGGAGCCCTGCGTTAAGATAACCTGGTAGAGAATCCAGAACGGTCCATTAATCAGGAGGTTCTCACCTGTATGAAAGCAGTGGACGGTTCAAAATACTTACAATTACAAAGGACTCGGATTGAGTAGCGTAGCACACAGCATCCATGCCCGTGCCGTGTGCCGCTGGAAAGCTATTTGAGCCACCATTATGTATATTTTTTATCCACGCCGTCCATTCATTTTGTTATTTCAGTTTAGGGTGAGAACCAAAAATGAGGCGCATGTAAATCTAAGGTGGACCACACCATAGTGATTGAACGCCTACCATTAAAACCCTAATTTTGTATGAGCTGATATTATTTTTCTTCCTTCGTTCAGGTTTGTGTGATGTTATTGTGTTTAGTTGCCACTGTTTCCTATGATGCTTTCTTTTGTTTTCCTTTTTCCCTTCACATGAGGGCTTTCCCGTGAAAAAATACTTTTGCCCCTTGTTTTATGATTTTCATGCTTGTACTAATGGCGGTTTGGCACCATGGATTTGAGAAGAAGTGAGGAGAAGTGGATTCCATGACATGAATTCTCATCAATTCCAGTTCTTACCAATTTCAGATTTTCTGTTTGGCAGTCAAGATTTGGAGAGAAATCAAACATGAAGGAATGGACGGTGTAAATTTTAATCCCATCGTATGCCCACCGTATTAGCCTCGATTTTTAAATCCATGCCATTCATCTATTTTAAAAATCATTTTATGACAAGATCCAAAGAGTAAAGCAAATCCACATCTAAAGTGGACCATAAAACAAGAAAAAATGGAGAGTGCAACCTTTATGATGCACAAAAGTTTTGGATTAAACTGAAATTTGTATGTCCCTTCATCCAGGTCTTTGTGACCTTATCAACAAGTTAGATGGAAAATATACATCAGGTTGGGTCCCATAGTTAGGGACACATTACGTTGGGTGCCACGTTGAGAAGGATTTCTCTTCAAATCTCACCTTTGTTTTTTGGAGATTTGAAAAAGGGCTAAAAGTGCCTTTTTGGGTTCTCCTGGATTCCTCTCAAATCCACTTCTCATCAAATCCATGGTGCCAAATAGAATAAAGCAACTAGTTTCTCCTCCTTTCTCTTAGAATCCATGGTGCCAAACGGGCCATAAGAGTAATTATTATCTATTAAATCTCTTATATAGGAAGTGATTATCAGCTATTAAATCTTTTAAATTATTAATCTCATTGATTTGTCATAAAAGGAGAAGATGTGTGGTTTCCCAACACTCATGTTTTAAAATAAGCTAGCGAAATGGCTGGATGGTATGGATAAAACACATATATCATAGTAGCCCATAGAGCTTTTCCAGCAACACAAAAGGTGCTGTGGGCTGCACAATGCAATCCGATTCTATATGACACAAAGTGGATTGCATGATGTGCTACACACCACCGACATCTGCTTCACAAAGTTACATGGACCCCACCCTGATGTATGTGTTATATCCATGCCATCCAAACATTTTACGAGATCATTTTATGGAATAGGCCCAAAATGAAATAGAGATCCAAAGCTCAAGTGGACCACACCACATAAGCCAGTGGAGACCATGATGGCTACCTTTGAAACATTCCTAGCCTTGCCATGAGGTTTATTTTCATTGGTAGGCGTCCAATCCCCCATTGTTTATCTGCTTCATTTTTTGGGCTCATGCCCTAAAATGATCTCGCAATAACTTAGTGACATCATCACACCACAGAGGTGGGTGGTGGACTGGCACATCATGCAATCCACTAACAGCCGCAGATTTTCTTGGTTTTTGTGCCAAATCAACAATGTGGGTTACACCTTATGCACGAATATCACGTCTCCAGGCATGTGCTCCGCATGTGGGGCTACGAAGATCAGCTTCTCAAGGGACACGGCTTCGGTGGATCACCGGATCCACCGACTGTGGGGCCCACCGTGATGTGATGCATGTGCTTTGCATCCATGCCCCCATCAGTTTTGAAAGATCATTTTAGGGCATGATTCAAAAAATGAAGTGCATCCAAATCTCAGGTGGACCATCCCATAAGAAACAGTGCTGATTGACCATTAAAAACTTCCGCATCAAGATAATAAGTCTCAGCTTCCATGGATAACTGTCGGCCACATTGATGCATTGATGCATGTGCCTTACAACCCTGCCGTTCATCTGTTTTGAAATCATGACATGATAGAAAAATGAAGTAGATCCAAATCTGAGATAGACCACACTACGAGAAAAGTGGTGATTGAATACCTACCGTTAAATACATCTTAGGGGACCATCAGAATGTTTATTTTCCACCAAACCGTTGATAAGGTCACAGACACCTGGATGAACGGACCACACAAATATCAACCTGTTGATAAGGTCACAAAGACATGGATGAAGGAACCACAAGTTTTTTTTAATGGGTGTGGTCCACCTGAGATTTGGATCTGCTTCAATTTTGGAATCATTCCCTAAAATGAGCTATCAAAACGGATGGATGGCACGGATGTAAGTAATATACATCACAGTGGAACCCGCAATCAGGGATCCACCGAAGCCGCACCAACTTGTGTCGCTCCTAAGTCCAGCTCTTTTGTGACCTTATCAACAGGTTCGATGGCGAATAAACAATCCCGTAGCTCACAAGAAGTTTTTAATGGTGGGTATTCAATACCACTGTTTCCTATGGTGTGGTCCACCTGAATTTCGATCTGCTTCATTTTCGAGATGATGCCTTAAAATGAGCTTCCAAAACGGATGGACAGCTAGGATGTAAGGAACATATATCACGGTGGGCCCCACATTCAGGGATCCACCGAAGTGCACGCCTCTTTAGAAGTGTCCCGCGTCCCATGTTAAAATCCTTAAAATGGTAGAGCTGGAAGAAAGAGCCATCTCTACACAACGCACTCAGCAGGGCTACGTGTCAATCGGGTTTGCCACTTGCTTTCTAGGTTATTAAAATTTTGATACTTAATCCCGGACGCGGTTTGGCTAGTGAACCCACCATGATGTGTGTGTTTTATCCATTCCATCCATCCATTTTTTCCGGATCATTTTAGATATTTATCCTAAAAATGAGGGGATATAAATATCAGGTGGACCACACCGCAGGAGAACAATAGTGATTGAATGTCTACCATTAAAAACCTCCTAGGGCCACTGTAATGTTTATCTGAAATCCGACCTGTTGATTAGGTCATACAGACCTGGATGAAGGGAAAAAAACAAATATCCGCCTGATCCAAAACTTTTGTGCCCCCTAGAAGTTCTTAATGGCGATGTGGTCCACTTGAGATTTGGATCTACTTCATTTTTTGGACCACATCATAAAAAATGGATGGGAGGCGTGGATGAAACACATACATCATTGTGGGGCCCATAGAGTATCAACCACTAGTCATTGGCTACTGGCAGGGTCACTGGCAAAATTGCTTCCCACAATACCCCATAAATAGTTCAAACTGCATGGAAACAATGATCAATTTTAGCCCGAGTACCCAACTTCATTTGGTGAGTATTGCAATGCTTGATTATGTAATTATCGATAATTATAATTTATTTGTTAGAGTAACCTCCTGTAATAGGGCATCATGATTCCCATAACCATTTGATCATCTGTGTTTGTTTGTTTGTTGTATGCTATTTATTGAAAAGATCCTAACCATCCATTTAATGGTTACTATAATAGATACTACATGGATCATATCATGAATGATCATTGACCTCTATCGTATGGTCTCGCCCTTGATTACCCATCACTGTAAAAATACAATGAAATTACATTTTGTTGGATGATCTATCATTATTTACCTCTGTCTTGTTCTTGATTACTCATCACTGTATTAAAAAATACAATAAAATTACAATTTGTTTAGTGATCTTAACTATTCGACTATCAATATTGATCATATTGTAAATGGTCCATTTATTGACCTAGACTATCTATCATGTGAGTCCCCTTGATTAGCTGTCCATCTCAAAAACCACTTCCGTTGGATGATGATTCTGATTGTCCATTTGATGCCTAGGGAAATGAATGATTCATATTAATCATATTACAAATGGTTAGATCATTGATATAGATCATTTATAATATTAAGTTTCAACCTTGACTACCCATCCCTTTAAAAAATGATTTTGGTTGAATAATCTTAATATTCCTAGGGAAATTAATGGTACATACTGATCATGCTCCAAATGATCCGATTATTAATATTAGAGATTCCTAACACAGGTCCCATTCTTGTTTCTTATCGCTCTAAAAAAAATGGTTTCATTATATGGAATATATGATCCAACACATCGGTCTCAATCTTAATTACTCATCGCTTTCAAAAGATCACATTGATGAGATGATCCCAACCTCCAGTGAATGCCTAGAAAATGAATAATTCATGACGGTATGCTAAAAGTGGTCCTATTATTCATTTAAACATTCACCTTGCAAGTCTTACCTTTTTTTTTTTATTTATTGTGTATTCATCTAAGAATAAATTACTTCGGACAAATGATCTCACCCTTCATATTAATAGTAAGGGAAATAGACATTCCAACTAATAGCATCATCATTGAGTTAGACCCTAGATTAAGTAGATCTCATGCTCTTAATTGCCCATCCCTCTAGAAAAAAAAAATTACATTGGTCCAATGATTTGGAGGTGAGATTTAGGAAGTCATCTTGGGAATTGGAGTGAAATTTTATCATCCTTTGAAAAAAAAAAAAAATTGTAACTATTTTAGGTAGAGCACTTGTTGGTGGGCATTTTTCATTTTTTTTTTTTTTTGGCCAATCAGCCATCATATGTCAAAATTAGGAGAGTACCAAGTATTGCAATACTCAAGCATTCAAATTCCTCAATGCGGCTGTGAAAACCAAACCTCATGTTAGGCCCTACTGCCAAATCTCATATTGGGCCCAATTTGTTTTGTCAATTTCTAGGAGTAATATAAATAATTGTGTCATAACTATTTTACCACGGTCAAATCAAACAAAAGGAATGATAAGCCAAATGCAGCGGTAGATAAGTAAAATAGTTAATAATCATTGCACTTTTACAAAGGCGATGACCAAGCAAATGCAGTTGTAGATAAGTAAATAAGTTTACAATCATTGCACATTTGCATATAATTAGCATAGAGATTTCTATTCAAAGAGCATCATTAGTTTATTTTGATGATAATTTAATATTGAAGTGATACAAAATTACTATCATTATGATTTTATAATGAATAAACCTAATAACATAAAATTGCTATGTGGATAAATTTAATTATGTAAAATTCTTATTATTGTAGTCAAATATAACTATTCATGGGACAACAATAAAATAATTTGTAATCATTGTTCATTTTTTTTCTATATATTATTATGGTAATGGGTAAAACCAATAAGCCTTGAAAGAAAAAGAAAACATGTGGAAATGACTAACTTATTTTAACCTTCTTAATTTTCATGAAAATGTTAAAATGTGTTAGGGCATGTTTGGATTCATGGAATTCCCTGTAATAGCTAGTATTTCTATAATAATTATGTCTTTCCAGATATTTGATTGGATTTCTACAAAAAGATTATAATAAAGTTCATTTCAAATAATTGTGGCTTAGTTGAAACGAATTTCAGTTATAATAGTAAATTGGGTGATTAGATATGTAATTCCACTTTTCATATTGATGGTATTTAGGGTAGGACAAACCGAGCGTGGCTTCGGTGGATCCTAGATCCACCTGCATAGGTAGATCCCTAACTTTAGGGTCTTCCTTGATGTATATACCTCACATACATGCTGTATATTCTCGTAGGTCAAATTCAGGCGGAAAGCTATGGAAACAGGCCTTCATTACAATATGATTCCCACACCCACACCTTTGGGACAATGATAGACTGGGTGAATATAACCTTGTCTCAATACTGAGGTCAAGGTATCAAATTCCAACATTGGGGTGGCTAACATTGGAGGGTGACTAATCAGTGTGGGTGTGTACTAACGGTGGGATGTGTGAACTTAAAAAAATAATAAAATATTCATGACATGATTCGTGAGGAATGAAATATTACTTAAGATAATGCGTATCCAATTAAAAGAAAAGAGACGGAGAGATATAGGTTTAGTGGTACGTGGGAAATGAAAATCCAAAGGAAACGAACGAGGATTGCGTCCTACCCCATGGGTAAGAGCTTTGAGTGGCCATCGTGATGCATGAGTTTTATTCACACCGTGCATCCTTTTTCATAGTATAATTTAAGGTTACAAGCTCAAAACTGAGGCAGATCCAAGACATAGGTGGACCACACAATGTGGATTAAACTCTTACCATTGAAAACTTCTTGGATCGAGCTGATATTTGTGTTTTATCTTCATCCAGGTCTACGTAACTTTATGAATAAGTTGAATGGCAAATAAACATCACAGTGGGCCCTAGGAAAGTTTTAATGATGAGAATCATTATCAACGCTGCTTCCTGTGGTGTGCTTCACTTGAGTCTTGAGTCTACCTAAATTTTGTCCCTATAACATAAAATTCCATAGATAAATGGATGGACGGTGTGGATAAAAGCAATATATCACGGTGGCCATTCAAAGCTCCTGCCCGTTCCCAGCTGGAGACGGGCGGGAGTAGGACGAATCCGCGTTCAAAGTCGTGCAGCTGCAGATCTCCGGTGGGTGGGCGTAAAATGACATCGCTACCCTTTCGTAATTTCATAGGAGTCCCAAGGGCATTTTCAAGCCACGCAATTTTAAAAGACAGCCAAAAGAAAGCACCAGAGCTGAGGAGCCATCCGTCTTCCGACCGAAACAAACCTTCTTCTTGGAAACTTCGACCATCGAATTTCAACTCTCTACTTTCCTTCCACAAGAAGAAAAAGAAAAAAGCCGATCGCTTCTCCTAAGAAACGAATCCAATCTCGTTTTTATCTTCTCCTCTTTCGATTCTGTTCGCGTTTTCCCGGAAATCCCAAGTGAAGGAAATCCTCTTTTTGGTCTTTTTCAGCTTAAAAAAGCATCAACATGCTACAGAAAAATGGAGGAAATGGTCAAGGTACTTCAAACTCTCTTCTTCTGCCTTCCCTGGTTTTTCTCTATTGGTATTTCAGTAGTAGTGTTAGTTCCATTGTTGGGAAATTGCAAGGTTCTAAGGGTTATTTTGGTCTTTTTGGGTGGGTGGTGATTGTACTGAGTTTGTAATCTTAGATGCTCGTGTTGTGTTGTATGATCTCATGCATTCTCAATGACAGCCATGATTGATTTTATTGCCTTATGTAAGGGTAGTAGTGGAATAATTTGATATGATCATGAGGATTTATATCACACTATTCTGGAAAATGGGATACAATTCGCACGCGGCACTGTTGATGCTGCACGTATGTGCCTCAATCCGACGGGTTCATATAATGGGTTTTACTGCTGATGGAGTATATATTGGAAATTGGGTTGATTGGATTGGATGATATTAAATGTCTGATTGATGGGCATTTGCTGGATAACTTCGAATTGTTGACTGTATTTCCATTTTAAAGTGTCCGTATGATGAAGCACTGTCTGCAGTGTGGCTCATAATTCCAATGGTTTGGATTCAGGTACATGCATGCCATGTATTTGTGTGCACGTGGTGTATGAGAGTATGGTACAATTACTCTATTATTATTGTTGCTATGATGGGATCTAGTCCTCCCAGATGGATATGGCCCGCTAAGAGAAGGGAAAGGGTGTCCTCCTGTGTGTAGTGTGTACACACATTAATGGCAGAATGCAATACCCTTCTATTCATCAGAAAACTAAACACAGCAAATCTCTACATTTACTTCACCAATCTTGGTGACGTTGACCTACTAATTAGGAAACTAAATTATTCTCCCCTCATCAGGGAATCCATAATAACTCATAGAGATAATAACAATAAGGAAATTTAAATTTAAATTAATTATTGGATAAGGGCATGAGGATGTAACATTGCCCCCCATCCCCAACTGTGTCCTGATTGCATGAAAAGAGGAAAATGTTGTTGGAGATCATGCCATAGCTTCCATGTATCCTCTTCGCATGGCATGCCAGGAAACCTCCACTGTCGAATCAGGGTCAGATTCTGCTAGCAACAAATCAGGTGCTTCCGGATCCTCAATCACGAAGATTTGCATTCATTTACAATAATGGCCCAGTGTGAAGTGTTCATCATGGTAATAACAAAGACCTTTGTCATGTTTGATCCTCATCTCTTCAAGTGTGATCTTTTTAATAGGAGCCATGACCATTTTTGGATGGGACTGCGATGGTGCAACATTCGACCCCACACTTATGGACCTCCGAAACCTATCGGTTTTGGTACATGACTAGGTGTCGGTTGTAAAAGGTTTTCTCAAGCATGTAAGCTTCTCCCCCTGGCCTCAAGCTAAACCCATTGCCTGCTTCAATGAGGGCTGAAACATTAACACCTCCTGTCCTATCTTGTCATGAAAACCCTGGATGAAAGTTCCCAGAAGTGCCTTGTCTGACCATCCTTCAACCCAATTTGTAATTCGTTCAAATTCTTCTTGATAACTTTGAACAATACCCAAGCCATGAGTTAATTCGGATAGCAGCCCATCAAAATTCTCATGATTTGTCGGATCGAACCGAAGCAATAGTGCCTTGGTGAGCTCCTTCCAAGAATAAATGGGTGTGGTTTTATGGATCGATTGGAACCATGTGAAGGCCACCCCATCCATGTGAAAGGAGGCCAAGAGAGCTCTTTTGTTGTCGGTGGTTTTATGGTAATTAGAACACTGTTCAGATTTGCATATAAATTCAAGTGGTTATGTACATCAAACCTGGGAAAGTCGATTCTTGCGAAATGCATTTTTATTCTTCCTTCTCCTTGCACCTAATGAGCGTGATTTCCCACCCTTGACTTGCCCAATCCTGACTCGCCTCCACCTGTAGCCAGGGGCAGCCGGTTAGTTCATCGTTCGATTGCCTGCTGGATATGATCAAATCTAGCATTGATCTGCTCCTTCATATTCATCAATTCTTCTTCGATGTGATCCACATGCTGCTCCATCTTATCGGTCTCCTTGGATGCTTGTCTCTTTTTGGTCATGTCAAGGAAATCTCTCTGATACCAAATGATAGGATCTAGTCCTACCAGATGGCTATGGCCACTAAAAGAAGGGAAAGGGCGTCTCCTTTGTGTACACACGTTAATAGAAAAAATGCAATACCCTTCTATTCATTCCAGAGTAAAATAAATACATAGCAAATCTCTACATCTACTCCAATCTTGGTGATATTGACCTACTAATTAGGAAATTGAATTATTCTCCTAATATCAAGGAATCCATAACAATTCATAGAGATAATAACATTAAGGAGATTTAAGGGCATGGGGATGTATCGTGCTATTACTCTTTTTTGGAATGGGATTTCAACATACAAATGAGGAGTACTAACAGCTACTCAGCTAGGAATTTGTGCGATGCCTATGGAGGTAGCACAAGTGTTTGAGATCAGGGCCTTTCTTCAGGTGGTGAGCACCTTCAAGGTACCCTGGACAAAAAAATCATGCCTTTACACCCATAAGGTGGCCATGCACGTGTGAGAAAAATGACATTTGGATTCTTAAATTGCTATATCTAAGATGATGCCATGTTATTTTCCAAAACTAGAAGTGGAAAATGAGAGTTTTATAATGCATGGAGGATGTGGAGTCGACCAACCATCTTTTCATGCATTGCCCCTTTGCTCGTTAAGTTTGGGAGCACTTCCTTCTTCTCTTCCATATCTCCTGGGTGATGCCTAAGTCATTTGATCTCTTTGGCATGGGAGGCGTAGTGGGTAAATCTTGGAAAGCTGTTTGGAAACTTGTTGCAATGGGATTCTTTTGGTTTATTTGAAAGGACCAAAACAATCGATGTTTTCAAAACAAGGGATCTTTTGTTGAAGAGGTCATTTGTTTAGTGAAAATTGTTGTTTCAGAATGATCTTCTTATGTTAAAGCAGCTAAATCTGCTAATATTTCTTCTTGGTTTTTGTCCTAGTGCCGAGTTGTATTCTTTCCCCGTCTTTTGGTGAGCCTCTTAATAAAATTTCAATTATATCTCAAAAAATAAAACAATAAAAAAAGAAGGAAAAAAGAGAGAGTTTTATGCAGTTTCTTAACCTTTATTAAGGGATATTTTTGCTTAACTAAGAGCTTCGCTAAGCGTACACGTGTGTGCAATAAAGCTCATGTATAAACTGCACATGTGCCAGCATGGCACATAGGTCCATGATCTAATCCATTCATTAGATTTATCCGACCTTGTACATGTTTTTCCAAAAATAAATCTGGTCTACTATGCATGTGGGTGCTAATATTGGAAACAGATGGATGGGTTATAAAACTTAGCAAGTTTTCTAGAGTTGTACATTTGTTTGCAAACTGTGGCCCGCATGATCAGTGGATCAACTTGATTATGGGGCTAGGTCATCAATATAGCGGTGCCTTTTAATGGATGAATTGGATCTCAGACCTATCGTGTCATATTAGCACATGTGTCTTGTGTACATTAACTTTGTTGCACAAGCGTGTGGGTTTACCAAAGCTTGATTATTGTAAAATAGTGGAATTATAGATGGAATAGAGAAGATGGAAGAGAGAAGAAGAAAGAGAGAGAGAGAGAGAAGAGAAGAGGATGCAGAGTGGAGAATGGGCTGACATTGGGGTCATACTCCCCTTCTCCCTCTTTTATATTATGACAGTTTCATAATTATAGAAATGCTATTAATAACAAAAGTAAAAATTCCTTCTATGTCCTTGACCAAAATTACCCATCTAAGTGGGCCTATGTAGGCCCATATCACACTTATTAACACTCCTCCTTAACCTGGAGCATAGATATTATCTATGCAAAGCTTGGATTATATATGTGTAGCCTAAGTGGAACAAAGAGCCTTGGTGAATACATCAGCAAGTTGGTCTCGAGATCGAACATATGGAGTAGAGATTTCACCATTGGAAACTTTCTCATGCATGAAGTGAGTGTCGACTTCAATGTGTTTAGTTCTTTTATGATAGATCGGATTGTTTGCATGTATGAACCAGAATGATTGTCACAAAATAACTATATAGTTAGGTGCACTATAAATCACATTTCTCGTAGCAATTTCTTAATCCACATCAACTCACAGGAGGTATGAGCCATTGCTCTGTACTCTGCTTCGTCACTTGTCGGGCCACCACACTTTGCTTCTTGCTCTTCTATGTGATTAGATTTCCTCTCACAAGTGTACAATGTCCAGTAGAAGATTGTCTATTTTCGTAATAACTTGCCTAGTAGGCATCTGAATATCATGTGGCCCGAAGATGACCATTCCGTTTATACAAAATTCCTTCACCTGGTGCTTTTTTGAGGCAACCCAAAATTCAAATAACTACTTCCATGTGAGGTACTCTTGGAGAACTCATGCATTGGCTTACTACGCTCACTACATAGGATTTGTCTCAAGCAATAATGAAGTAAATAAGTTTTCCAACCAATCTTTTGTACCTCCCTGGATACTCCATTGTATCTCCTTGATCACTAACAAGCTTGTGATTGGGATCCATTCAAGTGTCAACTAGCTTAGTCCCAAGAATACCTGTCTCCATGAGTAAATCTGGAACATATTTCTGTTAAGATAGGTCAACTCTTTTGGATTTGGCTACTTCATTAAAGATGACCTAGATCTTTTGTAAGAAAATGTTGTTGAAGATACTTTCTTTAGTTCTTAAATCCCCTTGTCGTTGCCATTGCTTCCAGTAACAGCAATATCATCCTCATATTCTAAAAGCACAATCAGATCTGAGATGCCTTTCCATGCAAAAACGGAATGATTAACATGACTTCTAACAAAGTTATAATTTAATACAACATTGTGGAACTTGTCAAACCATGCACATGTAGACTGTTTAAACCCATAATTTGCCTTTTGCAGTTTATACATTTTGCTAGACTCCCCCCGAGCATCAAATCTAGGAGATTGCTCCATATAAACTTCCTCTATTAAATGACCATGAAGGAAGACATTTTTTTACGTAGGGGTCAGCTATGATTAATAGCTACAGATAGTATAACCCAAATGGAATTGAACTTGGTCATAGGAGAGAAGGTTTCGCTGTGATAAACACCAAGTGTTTGAATATAACCCTTAGTGACTAGGCAAGCCTTTAATCGTTCAACCGTACCATCAAGATGAAACTTCATTATGTAGACCCATTAGCAACCCACATCACGTTTACCAGTCTGAAGAGTAGTAGGTTCTGACGCAGGACGACTAACCACTTGCTCTAAAAGCTTAAACTGATAGAGCGTGGCGAATCAATCCCTTTATCTCAGAGCCCATCACACAGGCCAGGCCTTCGGCTGAACCTTCCTTCATGGGCCCCACTTCACATGGGTTTGCATCACACTAGCCACTCGCCTCATACGGGTGGGGCCTGTATCACACGAGCCACCCGCATCGCACGGGCCGCCCACCCCAAATGTGCCCCCGCATCACACAGGCCACTCTACTCAAGCCCTGTGTGAAAATGCCCCTGCATTAATCACCCTCGGTGAGGAGTCTCGAACATGAGACCTTCCGCTCTGATACCACTTTGACGCAGAACTACTAACCACTTGCTCTAAAAGCTTGAACTGATAGAGCGCGGCGAATCAATCCCTTTATCTCATAGCCCAAGCTCCTACTTCACACAGGTCAGGCCCTCGGCCGAACCCTCCGTGGGCCCCACTTCACATGGGTTCGCATCACACTAGCCACCCACCTCACATGGGTGGGGCCCGCATCGCACGGGCTGCCCACCTTGAGTGTGCCCCCGCATCACATAGTCCACGCCACTCAAGTCCGGTGTGAAAATGCCCCTGCATTAAGTTCTCAAGTGTCATTCCGATGAAATGCATCCATCTCTTCCTCCGTAGCCTGCTTCCTACCTCTTATGTAATAGAGCTTCCTCATATGATTTGGGAACAAAGTGAGAAGACAAGACAAGGCAAAGTTGCGAAAATTTAGAGATAAGCAATGAAGGGAAACATATTTAGAGACAGGATGATCCATACACATACACTTACAGTTTCTTGGGCAATAGTAATATCAAATGTACTTAGAGAACTCACTGGACTACAAGTCTCTGAAGAAGATATATTGGATGGTACGTCATGATCGGTTATACGATATGTTCATTTTCATCGTAAGTAGACCTTCAACCGAGGCATAGTGGGAATGTAAAAGGTAGCAGATGATGGAGGTTGGATGTTTAAATTCAGCACAACAGTATAGGAACAAGTTCCATATTAAGAGATTTTCTATCTTTTGAGAAGAATAGGGGTAGACTAAATATAGGTAACATCTGCACATGCATGTTGTTTTCGAAATAATGGACTATGACAATGGTAACTCCTTTGTATGCGAGAGTATCAAAGAAAAATATATTTAACCGCTTGATGATCAAACTTATTCTAGTCAGACTTTAATTGATGGATAAAATAAACATATCAAAAAAACTTCAGGAGGTAAAGGAAACAACATAGTATTTGGGAACAAAACTTGATGAGGTGATTGACCCTTTAAGACAGATATGACATCCGATTTATTAAAAAACATGTTATGAGTATTGTATCATTCCAAAAACTCTTTCGAACATCCATGTGAATTAAGAGAGAACGGGTTATTTCAAGGAGTAAATGTTTTTTTTTTTTTTCATTTTGTAACCTCGTTTCGTTGTGGGGTGTATATGCATGATGTTTGATGCAGGATTTCTATTTCAGGGAAAAAATGACTAAAAGCTTGGGACATGTACTCCTTGGCATTATCATACTACAATACAAACACTTTCAAATTAAACTAATTTTGCACTTCCATGGGGAAGGTCTTAAAAATAGAAAAATAATTTAGATCCATCTTTCAACAAATAAAGGCATGTTATTCTCGAACAATCATCAACAAATATAATGAAATACTATTTTAACTGCATCCCAACATTTAAATGCACTATAGAGAAATGAACTAAATGATGTTTCTTAACACGCGGTGAAACATATATCACACTCTAGACATGATATTGACGACAAGGAATGAATGACACTCCTAAGAATCTTCAATGATGGATGATCGAGACGGTAATGCCACTGATAAATTGAGGTATCTTTTTGTGTTGTTGCGCTTGTAATGTCATGATTAAGATAGTACAACCCTTCATGCTCATGTCCTCTAATAATCTTCATTTTCGTCTTTAGGCCTGGAAAACACAATATGAAGGATAGAAGAGAGTGACGCAACATTTAAGGAATTTGGTAAGTTTGTTGATAAATAAAGTCTTAAAGGAAATTTTGGAACGAATAAAATAGAGGATAATGAAATAGAGGGACGTGTATGAATGGTACCCATTTCACATACTTTGGATTAGGCACCGTCTGCCAGAGTGATAGAAGAGCCAACTAATCAATAGACGAAAACGCGCTAAACTGACCTATCATATGGTCGGACGCTCTAGAGTCAATCAGCATGGAGTATAAGACTTGGATCCTAAACAAGCCATACCTGAACTCACGAATGTAGCCATAAGGGTGGAAGTAACTGCAAAAGTAGTAGGAATAAACTCATTTTGTATATTGTTTAACAAGTTGGAGTATTCTTCTCGAGTAAGATTAACCATCTCATCAATCATATGTGTCTGTGGAGCAAAAGATATAGAATTAGCTAGAGGAGGCCCGCTGCTCTTTCCAGTGTGGGAAGCTTGATTAGCTAATGTAGGCTTCTCATGGAGGTCCCAACATTTTTCAACAAAATAATTGAAAATCTTACAATGCATGTACTTTCTATATTCGTGACCTCTGCCATGGCCACCA
Source organism: Liriodendron chinense (assembly GCA_003013855.2). NCBI lineage: Eukaryota > Viridiplantae > Streptophyta > Magnoliopsida > Magnoliales > Magnoliaceae > Liriodendron > Liriodendron chinense. The sequence continues at coordinate 3,989,864 of PVNU02002146.1, forward strand.
CCACGGCCTCGTCCAGAGAACGATGCTAGAGCCGAGCTGTCATTGACTCCACTTGTAGAGCCCAAATATATACATTGGAGGCATACATACAACTCGTTTAAAGATGACACAATTTTGCCTCCCAAAATCTGTTCATGAACCGGTTCATACTATTGTTTCAATCCAGATAAGAACTTGGCCGCTCAAAAATCTTCACGTTGCGGACGTAATTTCTTTAAATCATTAGTCAGGGGCTGATACACATTCAACTCTTCCCACATTCCTTTTGAGTTTAGAATAGTATTTATCCAACGATTTATCTCCTTGTTGAATTTCTTCACATAAATTATAAGTACGAGAGATTTTTTATCAGATTAATACATTTCTCATAGAGTATCCTATCCAGAAATATGACATTTACACTTATGGAGGGCACCATACTATTCCATAACCATGTCATAATTTGGGCGTTTTCCTGGATTCATTGGTCATATATACTAGATTCTTCATCAGGTTTCTAAGTGGTTAGATATCTCAATTTTTCCTTGGCCGTAAGAAAAACTTGGATTGACTTAGATCACTGTAAATAATTTATCCCATTTAACTTAATAGAGGTTATTTGGACCCTTAAAAACTCAAATGGGTTTATAAATCTAGATTTTAGGTCACTTTTTTTTTTGACAGATGATTTTAGGTCACTTTTTATCTCCATAATGAATAAAAGAAGAGTACCTCACAAGCACAAATGTGGGCTGACTTAGCATAATCGATGAGCGCCACACTTGAATACTTCACACGATACACACATCACCTTAGACAGAAGAATCAGCCCACATGTCTACTACTTCCAACCATCTACGAAGAAATATACTCACAAACACGGCATCTAACACGGGCAAACAACCTACACGCCTGCAACGATCACATGTGAGGTGATATCATTCAAGAAGCCGCCGTCTTCATTACCCTACAAACACACGGACCATTAAAAAAGGCCCGGGACATAAAAAAAAGAAGAAGCCCTAGGTTTCTTGAGAAATTTTTAGCACAAGCAAGATAAGGGACACCAAAAGATAAAAGAAAAGAAAAAATGAGAAGATTTGGAGTAGAAGAAGAAGGATCAGAAACGATGTAACTTTGATACCATGTAAAACAGTAGAAAGAGAGATGAAATAGAGAAGAAGAAAGTGAGAGAAGAGAACAGAATGTAGAGAGAGAATTTGCTGAAGTTGGGGTTTACACCCCCTCTCCTTTTATATTATGAAAGTTTCATAATTACATAAATGTCATTTACAACAAAAGAAAAAATAAAATCCACGTCCTAGACCAAAATAACCCTTCTAAGTGGGCCTATATAGGCCATTCCACATTCATTAACAATTATCAATTCATATTTCTAATCTCAAAGGGGTAAAAAGGGAAATCCCTAAATAAGAGAGAACGTGCCTAAAATACCTTCATTAAAGTATTCACAAATACATCAGTCATCATATGCGGATCCTTAAGCTTGTAAGTTATAGTATCAAAGAAAGGCAGAAGCCGACAAACTAATTTCTAGTCTTCTGATCTATTATGAGTCTTTATGATGTTTACAACTGGAAATAACATCACCTTCAAATCAAATGTTGTTGTTTGGTACATGCTTCAATAAAGATTGTTTCCAACAGTAATGAAGCTATTTTTAAGGTAGGATTAGCTTTCAATCTGATGTAAACTGATTGGAAATTGTGAATCTAAAATCACGTCTTTCTTTTCTTTTGTACTATCTGATGTCTCTCCTTAAAATTTTAACTTCAATTTGTGTACTGTCACATCCTTTTTCTCTCTCTCTCTACTCTTCATGAAATAAGATTTGACTTCTGAGGCGGTTTAACCACCTGAAATTTCTTTCTTGCTGTAATTTCATCTTATTCTTGCATGTTTTCATTGACCATTTTAATCATGATCCAATGTTTGGCCCCTTGGGGCATATTTTGCTTTGTAAAGAAGAGCAAAACGAGCTAAATATGAAGATCTATCACCAAACTTGCAACTGGTGGATTCCAAGTTGGAACTTCCTGAGATGGATGTCCAAAGTTGTCAAACTCCACAAAATAATTCGAACAAGAAGAGGACACATCCGTCAGCAAGGACAACATGGGAACTGATTTTTTTCTCTGAGAAAATTATGGCTTAACGGTAGATCTAGGTCTGGATGAAGGAATTTCAAACAAAGCATTGAGGGTGCCAGAAAAAGTGTCAAATCAAATAGTCCCTACCTAAAACTTCGCAGGAAGATTCTGGAAACTGAAAAATGACATTTTCTTCTCTCATCCCCATCCACCCCCCCCCCCCCCCCCCCCCCACCCAAATGGAAGCTGCCTTTGATTGCTCTTATAGTGGAATCTTGTTGGCTAGTTCCAATTTCAGCAAGTTGACCTAAGCATCACATGAAGCTTATAAAACGAAGGACACTACATTTTGTGGAAATTTGCTATGTTAGATCGTGTCCGACACATTCATGCAGCTGTTCCTTTTTACTATCCTTTTTGGTCTACTTTTATACCATTATATGATATTTACATATTTTTCTTATCTATATATGTGCTTTTAAATTTATGCTTATGTGATCTAATATTTATATTAAAATATATTTATAATATTATTATGCAGGGGCATCGGCATGTTGGATTACTTGGGTCTCTGTGTTTGACACCTTGTGTTTGTATCTGACATCAACACGTCCATGTCTAAGTGGTATAGGTTAATAGCCACAATTGGTTGGTACACGAAGGGAGCCTGTCACCTAAAGTTAATCTGTGCGAACGCAATCATGACTAGTGGATAACCTTCATGGCAGCTATTTGTCATGCATGATTAAACACCTGCATTTTCCAACTTGAATGCCGTGTGGGCCATGCCCTTGGAATTCAAGCTGGGTGGAAGAAATAGAGATGTGCCTCTAGAGTTTTATGTAATCGTCGTGTACCACTCAAAAGGAAATTTTATAGGATAGCTATAAGATCAGCTATGCTTTATGAGATAGAATGTTGGGCAGTCAAAGAACATGTAGGATGAATGTAGGTGAAATGATGATGTTGAGATGGATCATGGCAAGACGTGGAAGGATGAAATTGGAATTGAATACATTTGATGGAACTTAGGTGTGGCCCCAATAGGTATTGAGATGATGGGAAGTAGAATTAGATGGTTTGATCATGTTCAACAGAGATCAAGAACTGCACTAGTTAGGAGTAAGTTGTACAAATTGAAGGCTCTAAAGAGCAAGGGGAAGATACAGAAGGATGAAGGTGAGGTAGTGAGAAAAGGCTTGATGACCTATGGTCTAACTGAAGTATGTCCCTTGATAGAGTGGAATGGTGGAACAAGATTCACGTACCCGACCCCAGTTAGTTGGATAAGGCTTAGATGATGATGATGTCGAATGCCATGGGAGCCATGACAATACTGAAGGGGCCATATTCTTGACTTTCCAACTGGCTTTGCGTTTGTATTTTCTTTTGAGTCTCATTGTTAGTTGTACTGTTGTAGTGAACGTGGCTCCCAGTGTTGGATCTGTAAATTTAGTCCTCTAATTCCAGTTACTGAATGTGGAATGACTAATTCCTTGATCTGAAATATAGATGTTCGACGCGCTAGTCATTTCTTGTTTTTCCTGCTATTGAAGTTTGATTGCAATGGGTACCTTTGTTTGTTTGTTTGTTTGTTGTTGTTGTTGTTGTTTTTTTTTTTTTTTTTTTTTTCCGGCTTTTCATTTGCAATGAAACAAATCATATAGCATGCGTGCTTTTCTAACTTCCACCAATATATGAGTATAGTCATAGTTCATTCAGTACGACTGGTGTTGGGTTTGTTACATTTTACTTCTGATCTTGGTAGCTTTTGTTTGCCACAATTGGCCATTTACATCAAACTGTATATTTCAGTTAAAAGATTTTAACTGTCTGAGTTCTATCTCTCTATTTCTTGCTATAGTTCTGCACATGTGAGGAGCTTCCGCTAGAATTGATTTGTTTTGCTGAAACATGATACACATTACAAAATCAAATGCTCTCTTTATTATTTCGAGAAGACAATGAAGATAAATATCATGAAAAGAAATATTGTGCTTCTTGCTAACATTTAGTGGATGATTCTCATTTGTTTTCTTGTAAATTTGAAAAAAGTATTTCATAGTTTTCTACTCTTCCTTGTCCGATAATCACTTGATTGGATGTAGGAAGAGCAGTGTGCTGTTGCATCCATACCTGAAGGCCATGAAACAAAATGTTGGGGATGCGGATTGCGCCTTCTTCTCGCATCTTATACTCCTGTTTTCAAGTGTGGATGGTGTGGGGCTATAACAAACCGAAATCCATGGAAGCGTGAAAAACGATGCTCCTATCGGTGGATACGTGTGCGGGACCGGTTTTTTGTCACCGCCCTTCTTCTCTTCATGCTCTTTTTGATATGTATGCCACAATTTTTTTTTTTTTTTAATGTTTCACGCCATATTTTATGATTTGTAGTATCTCCATGGAGAAACTGGTGCTTTTCTTCTGGCTCTTATTCCTGAATATCTGTTTATGTTTAATTCAATATTTTTTCTTGACATTTGCAGGTGGTGGTGTGTGGGCAGTTTACCCAGTTGTTTTCTCTGTAAAATCTTTCAGTGGGGTTTTCCACTGCATTATAATATTTATCTTGTCAGTCTTTACCATTTCTAGCTTCAGCTTAGCGGCATTTATGTCCCCTGGGGCACCAACAAGCATGATATGGGGCAGCTATCCAGTTGTGGGAAAAGGTAGCCTAGAGAACTATACATTTTGTGCATATTGTGCAAAGCCAAAGTCGCCAAGGACGCATCACTGCCGCTCATGTGGAATGTGTGTCTTGGACATGGATCACCATTGCCCCTTCGTAAGTGTTCATAACCATCTCCAAATTGTCTTATTTTCATTCACTTCGAAGATCATCACCTCAAGGGCTCATGTAGTCTGAGTCTGATTAGCAGAGGTAGGGCTTTTAACTTTCATTTAAGGGCAAGGCTGAAATGTTGACTGCAAATATCTTAGTTATGAAGCATTCTATCCTCTCACCTGTGGCACACATGTTCAAGAGTTCGACCATTCATATTTTGGGTCCTAGCATGAATGACCATATGCCAAACATCACAACAATCAAGTGATCCTTGCAGATGATTCGAAGATTGTGTGATTGAATGTCGTCTGTTCATTGGACTTCTAATTGCCTGTTCATAATCCTCAAAAGTTCTTCACATGGCAAGGATCACAAGGTAGGTTTGGTTTCTGGGTTATGCCCCAGCTTGGTAGGACTGAGGAAATGTAGTGTTCGAAGTAACCTTGTATCGCACCCTTGTGATATGGAAATAATAAAGAAATATCACATCTATTGTGTAATGTATCACATGGAGACCAAGAGCTGCATTGGTTAGGAGTGAGTTGGTTCAATTTGAAGGCTCTAAAAGGGCAAGAGGAAGGTCCAAAAGGACATGGGTGGTCATGGTAAGAAAAGACTTGATGACCTGTGGTTTAATTGATGCTATGGTCTTTGATAGAGTGGAATGGCAAAACAGGATTCATTTGGTTGATCCCAATTAGTTGGGATGAGCCTTACATGATGATGATGATCGTGTTGTGTATCACAGTTTAAGGGAAACATTGGGAAGCTTTAGGAAAATGGTGGGAATTTTTTGTGGAACTTCTAGAGATGTTAAAAGACACATAATTATGCACATAGAACCAGTGTTTGTGTTGTCGGCGAGAAATCGATATTATCGCCAATAATATCGGTGTCGCCGAACCAGCGACACTGAAACCCCAAAGATTCGTTTCTCTTCCTATTATCCACGAAATTTCGGCGATATTTTCGACTTTATCAAAAACTTCGGCGATTTCGGCGACAACTCTCCGTTCCAATCCAGAAATCTGAAAAAAAGAGATCTCTCTTACCTTTTTTCTTTGAGGAGTTGCTTTCGATTGTATTTGGTTGGCCGATTATGGTATAGACATCGCCGGATTTTCGGAGATAAGAAAAACCCTTAAAAAAAACCCATTTTTCTTCGAAGAGATTAGATTTAGAAGGAAACCTGATGTTGGTGAGGTTTTGGGGATTTGGAAAAGAAGATAATTTGAGAGAGGATTTAGGGATTTTTTTACGAGAATGCTGGATCTCGTCACTGCTGTGGATTTATCGGAGAAGAGAGGCTTTCGTTTTTACAAAAGTCCTCTCGACTTGGATTTGTAATGGAATGGATCAAGTGCGACTCAGGCTTCACAAAATACGGTGTGGCACTTATGGCGGGGCCCACCTTGATGTATGTATTATATATCAATGTTGTCCATACGTTTTGCCAGACAATTCTAGGGCACGAGACAAAAAATGAAGAAGATCAAAATCTCAGGTGGACCATACTCTAAGAAATAGTGCTGGTGGTCCACCATTAAAATATTCCTAGGGCCCACTGTAATATTTCTTTAATGTTTATTTGTCATCCAACCTGTTTATAAGGTCACATAAACTTGGATAAAGGGAAAATAATAAATATCAGGTTAATCTAAAACTATTATGACCCATGAGAAGATTTTAATGGTCAATCGCCACTCTTTTCCATGGTATGGTCCACCTAAGATTTGAATCTGCTTCATTTTTTGGCTCATGCCCTATTATGATTTTTAAAAACGGATGGGTGGAGTGGATATTCAATAAATACATCAAGGTGGGCCCCACTTTAAGTGTAGCACCGTCTTGGGTCGGGTCGAGACTGCACTTAATCCACTCACCATGGAACCGGCGATGTGGGTGGGAATTATTAGGGCCTAACTCGATGTATGCATTGCATATCCATGCTATCAATCTATTTTTACAACTTATTTTAGAGTATTCTCTTAAAAATGAAGCAGATACAAATTTTAGGTAGACCACACCACAAGAAACAATGGTCATTGAACACCTACCAAAAATACTTCCTAGGGATGTTTATTGGCCATCCAACTTGTTGATAAGTTCATACAGACTTGGATGGAAGGAAACAAAATCACCTTGATCCAAAATTTTTGTGGCCACAAAAGGTGTTTAATGGTCAATAACCACTATTTCACGTGGTGTGGTCCACGTCCACATCCAAAATTTGTATCTACTTCATTTTTAGGACCTTTACCTAAAATAAGCTGAAAAAACAGATGGACACCATGGATATACCATGCATACATCAAGGTGGGCCCACCCACATAGTTTGTTTGCAACAATAAAATTTGGATATATTTCATTCTGTGTGGCAGCAAAGTAGCATGGAAAAGGACCCACATACACGCCCACCATGATGTTTGTGAGAAATCAATTTCATCCATCCATTTTTTCAGACCGCGTTAGGGCATGAGCCCAAAAATCAAGCAGATCCAAAGCTCCAATGGGCCGTACGACATGAAACGGTGAGGATGAAACGTTCACCGTTGAAACATTCGTGGGGCCACAAAAGCTTGGGATCAGGCTGATATTTTTTTTTCTTTCTTTTGGTTCATCCCAGTGTTATGACCTTACGAACAGTTGGGACACTTTATGAATGGTTTGGATTGGTTTGGATTTCATATATACATCACGGTGGAGCCCAAAAACTTTTGAAGGTTGGTGCCCATTTTCACTATTTCGAGTTGTGTGGACCATTTAAGTTTCGAATCCACCTGATTTTTGGACTCATATTTTAACATAAGCTGCCAAAGCAGATGGACGAGGTGGATTTCTCATAAACTTCACGGTGGGTCTCATGTGGGTAATTCAGGACCATTAAAACATCACATAAGCCCACTTGTAATACTGGCCCGCAACGGGAGAGAGAGATAGGGGGAATGGATTAGGTGCAGCTGTGCCTCACCCAACACGGTGCCACCCTCATAGTGGGGCCTGCCATGATGTACATATTGTATATCCAAGCCGTCCAAGTTTGTGTGACCTCATCAACAAGTTGGATTGCAAGTAAACATTAAAGTGGGCCCTAAGGAGTTTTTAATGGTGGATGTTCAATCACCACTATTTCCTATTATCTTAGATTTAGATCTGCTTGTTTATTTTTGGGTCATGCTCTAAAATGAGATGGAAAAAAGGATGGACAACATGGATATACAATACATAAAGGTGGGCTCCAAAAATGTGTGCTTTTTGAGTTTATTTACTTTTACATGTTTTAATTATTTTATGTGAGCTGCATTTGTATTATATAAACTCATTTTTGTTACTATTAAGAGTGATTTCTTACGGCAACGCATGCTTTTAGGCTCCCATTACATGAAAACTTATTATATATGCATTCTTTTTGCAAATTGTTTATTCTTAACTATGTAAATGTGTGTATTTAGGTATGTCCTTAAGTTTCACTGCAAAATTCCACAAATTTTCCCATGTTTCCCCCCTTTTTACCGCATTTCCAATTATTGGCGATAATGATATTATATCTTTATCTCTGACCAGTGAAACTTGTAGCGATACCAGTGTTTTAAATAGCTACGCTATGTAGCGTGTAGCTTACGCTACGTAGCGTAACTTCGCCTAAACGCTACGTAGCTCATGAAAATAGCTTAAGTTGCGTGTAGCCTACGCTACATGATTAATTTGGATACGCTACATGCTTCATAGACTATGCTACACGCTTCATAGCTCACATAACAAGTCATTTTTCACTATAATATTAAAATCAATAATGTTTTTAATGATTTCTTACGTTTTTCTATTTCAATGAAATTTGTTAGTCGTTTCAATGCTTTTAGTAAAATAATATAAGAAATAGTTTTAAATTAGTTTTGTTGCTCTTTCTTTGCCTTTATACTTAATCATTTCCCTTTACTATTACTTTAGGTTGCAGCAAATATCATGAAATTTTGTTAAATTTTATTATTAATCATGTAATTTAGTGCAACCAGGTGCAACCTTGATTAAAAATCTAAGTAGTGTGTAGCTTACACTACACGCTATGTGGCTTACGCCTCACGCTTCAGAGGGTTGAAGGCTACGCTATACGCTATTTAAAACACTGAGCGATACTGACAACTCGAACACTGCATAGAACCCAAACCATAAAAAAAAAAGAAGGAAACATAATAGTTTCCCATTGTTTAGGGGTACAAGCTATGTGTTGTTAGCTCTAATGCAATTATATCCAAAATGAGTTCGTATATCCCCTTCTATCATTGTCGACATCCTGTCCTGGAGCCTTAATCCAGAGGCAAGTATGAATATGCGGACGGGAGGAAGAAGATAAGGGGTTGGCCTTATTTCCGATGCAGATTGCATAGAAGAGCTCTCTCAACTCAGTCTCTCTTTCGGTCTAGAAGATTCTTTCACCCCAACTCCGTAACTTAATCTCCTTCAGCCTTAGCCTTCAAAGGAAGCTCCAAAGGATGGACAGTTGTGGGTAATAGGAAGAAAAAAGGTAACGATGTTTCCTTAAGGTATAAATCTAAACCTCTTCGTGAATTTTTTACTCTTTTTGTTAATCACTTCCCGGAGGAATGGATGGAACTCCACTTAGGGTTTTTGGTAAGTTAGGGAAGGTGGTGGAAGTGGTGATTCCATGGCTAAGAGGGTCAACCTCCATTAGAGGTTTTGCTTTCGTGAGGATGGAGGAGGAAGAACTGCTTTTGGCCATTGAGGGCCTAAACGATAAGAAATTTTATGGTAGGGAATTGCTTGTCTAGGTTGGTCCATTATAGCCCTTGTGGTTAATCGAGAAATTTCAAAGGCAGGTGAGAAAGTTATTTTGGTTGTTCCCCTGCAAAACCAGTCATGTCACCTTGTTTAGAGCTTTCCCCCCTCGTCGCCTGTTCTGGAGGGCTTGGAGAATATAGAGGGATCACAAGCATCCTACCGAGATGTCCTCATTGGCCCTCCATCCCTTCCTAATTCCCCTGAGGTACCCCCCAACCATCCGCCCTCCTCATCTCCACCCTCCACACATTCCAATCTTGCGTGGTGTTGTCTTTGAGATCAGGTTACTCCATCTAGGACCTTCTCACTTGGTTCCAGTTTATTGTGATCTTAATATGGGAGATCTTATCCTTTGCCACCTTGACCCCTCCTTTGTTTGGGTATCTCTTCGACCCTCGGAGAACATAGATAGAATTTTGTTTACTGGAAAGCTTCATGGGGTAGGTCCCATGGGGGACATTTCAAAATGGTCTGAGTGGTTGGTTTTTGAGGTGGAAGACGTTTGGTTTTGTTTTCCCAATCTCCTGTTAGAATTTTGGTTTGATGTTTTTTTCAAGGTGTTGGCTTCTTGTTTTGGTGAAATGGTGCTCGTGAAGCCACCAATTGTTTGGAGGAATTCCAATGGCCAAGACTCTTCATCCAGGTTTGTAGGTTGAAGGTGATCCTTGAGGCAATAACAGTTAAAGTGGGGGAGACGTCGGTCATAGTTAGAGCCATCAGAGAAGCCAGTTCGAGATCTCAAGCGTAGACCTTACGAGATCAAGTTCGTCGGAAGGGGAGAAGAAGACCTTCGACCCTCAGGCACGCGAATCCCGCAAGTGGAGGAGGTTCGCATGAGTGAAAGGAACCCTCCTGATGCTGCGCGTGTGGCTATTCCCGTGGTCTCACCGTGTCCACGTTGCTCCAATAAAAATTTGGCACGCATCCCTAAGGCTGCTCTGACGATTGTGGTCGAGAAGATTCCTGATCCGTAGGTGGGTTCGATCCCAACCCGAGAGTCAGTTTATGCTCGAGAGTTGAGATGGAATTGGAAACTGGAGAGAGATTTACCAACATGGGCCTCGTTGTGGTCAGGCCCAATAGCCCCATCTCAGGTTTTAACTTAAGTAGGACTAAAATCCAAGAAGGTAGATTCCACTGCTTGGTTGACCCAGCTGTTCAGTCAGTTGAAATGGGCCTCCAAACAGCCGATGGATCATATTGCAAGAATTTGAGCCCTTCTCGTGGTGATATGCCTTCAACGTCTTTTGAACAAACAGGTCATCTCACACTTTAGGAATGGGGACAATATCTTCACCGAATGCTGCCTCAACTGCCACGTGTTTGTCAGAGAGGTCGGTCTCTCATGCAGCGGTTAGAGAAATTTCCTCGAGGGAGAGATGTGGCGAGGAGTCCCAACCGCCATTAATTAATGTCCTTTCAGACAACCCCTTTGAAAGACGCCTATCCAGCAAGGGAAATGGAAGGCCTGAGAGATTTGAGATGTTTTGAAGATTTGAATTTGAATTTAAAATCCGGAAAGGTAGTTGGGAATACTGTTGATAGTAGCCACCCTTACCCATTTTAGCAAAGGTCATGAGTTTCGACCCACCAGAATGTCTACCTCTTTCACGAACATACAAGAAGGTTACATTGTAGCAAAGGAAGAGTTCTAGAACATGGTCAATCCATCAAAGGTCTGAAGCATTTGAAGGTGATCCGCTTTGCCATGATTCCTTGGGAAGTCCCTTCGAGTCTTTTACCCAGATCAGAGCTCAAACCCCATTGAAAGCTCCCCTCCCTGTGGAAGGCTCGACTTATCCCCCCCCTTTTTGTCACTCAAGGTCAGTTCCTTCTCACTCCCCTTTTCTTTTGCTTGTTTCTGATGTTCAAGATCTGTCAGAAGATTCTTCCTCCCCCTAGGAGGAAGCGGGTCCCTTAGCCCTAGTCCCTTATTCCCTAGGCATCCTTGCTTCTCTTCCCCTTTGGGTGGATTCTAGGATTGAGGTGAGATTAGTGGATAATGTTGAAAGGGGCCTTATGGCTAAGGTGATGGAGTTACCCCAATTAGAGCTGCTTTCGAGAGTCCTAATGTCGGTGACTCTCAAGGTTTCTTTACTCCTGCTCTATCTCAAAGACAAATGGAGATCCTCGTTGAGATTGTTAGGGAAAAGCGTTGGGTCAAGGAGGCAGTTGCTCATGTGGGTAGGTTAATGGAGGTGGTGTTTGGTAATAAGGATGATGACTATATTGCCCTTTTTCCATCTTGTGGTGGAGAGAGCAAAACTCTTCAGCTGAGTATGTTAGGAACCATCTGAAACCCTCTAAACCCAACAGAGAATTAGCAAACCTTGGAGTGGACAAGGAAGGACTGCTTGAGGCTATTCCTTGAGTTGAGAGAAGGGGTAAAGGGGGTGACGGTCCTTCCCAATGAAGATATTCTTGTGGAATGTGAGGGGTCTAGGTTGCCTTCATTAAAGGGCCACTGTTAAGGATGTTTGTATCAGATCTAAATCTCGGTTGATTATTTTGCAGGAAACCAAATTTCAATCGTTCAACACTTCGTTGATTAGATCGGTTTGGGGTCATAAGGGAGCTGAATGGATGGCTCTGAACTTTAGTGGTTCTGCTGGGGGAATTCTAGTTGTGGGATCCCTTGGTTTGGCATCAAGAAGATAGCTATTTGGGGAACTTCTCTGTTAACATAGTATTTAGAGATATTCCATCTGGCTTCCTGTGGTTGTTCTTTAGGATATATGGCCCAAGCTGATCTTCCTTTCACAGTAAGTTTTGGGAAGAATTAACCTCTGTTTGAAATTGATTGAACCTTCCCTGGTGTGTAGGTGATTTCAATGTGGTAAGATTTTCTTACGAAAAATCAAAGGGAGGTAAGGTAATGAAAAGCATGCAAAATTTCTCTCTTTGGATTAATCAGCATGAGTTAGTGGATTTACCCATGAGTAACATTAACTTTTCCTGGTTGGATGGCCATTCTCCCCCAACAATGTCCTTGTTAGATAGGTTTCTAGTGTCTCAGGATTAGTTGGACAAATTCCCTTTTGCTTGCCAAAAAAAGCCTTCCAAAACCAATCTATGATCACTGTCCAACAATTCTAGAATCTAAAGAACTTAATTCAGGTCTGAAACCTTTTAGGTTTGAGCTAGCTTGGCTCGAGGTAGAAGGTTGATCTTTGATCAGAGAATGCTGGTTATCTTTCAAAATCGAAGGATGACCGGGATTTTCTTTGTTTAAAAAGCTTCAAATGTTGAAAGGCAAGTTAAAAGCATGGCATACAGAGTTTTTTGGTCTCAGGGAAAAAGAGATGGACCGAATCCTTTCCAATCTACAAACTTTGGGCATCAAAGAGGAGGCGGGTCAACTGTCAAATGAAGATGCTACGCTTGGAGATAAGTTTTGGTCCGATTACAATGCTAGGTTTAAAGAGGAAGAAATCAAGTGGCGTTATCGATCCTGAGCAATATAGCTTAAAGAGGGAGATAGAAACACTAAATTTTTTCATGGCATAGCCAGTGCTCGGGCGCACGCTAACTCTCTTCTAGTTGATGGGGAAATCGTATCTGATAAGGGTAAGATTTGCAAAGAGATTGTTCAGTATTACTTTTCTTTGTTTTCGGATGAAGGTTATGATTGTCCTAGACCCTCTAATCCGTTCTTTGATTCCCTATCTCAGGAATAATCCGATTCTCTTGAGGGTCCGATCTCTCTTGATGAGATCAGGGAATCAGTCTTAGTCCTTGAAAAGGATAAAGCTCTAGGACCTGATGGTTTTCTTGTTGCATTCTACTAGAATTTTTGTGATTTGTTGAAAGATGAGCTGCTGAGTTTTGTCAAGGATTTTCTTTCATCAGTTTCTTTAACCCTGAGTTGGGCTGCACTTTCATTACCCTCATTCCGAAAGTAGAGGGTGCAGTAAGCTTAAAGGATTACGGCCCTATCAGTTTGATTGACAACCCTTACAGAATTGTGGCTAAAATCCTGAGTCAATGTTTTTGCAAGATCATCCAAAAAATCATATCCCCATTCCAGAGTGCATTCGTTATAGGTAGATAGATTCTGGATAGTGTTTTAATTGCTAACAAATGCTTGAACTCATGTTTTAGAGCTAAAAGATTAGGGATAGTCTGTAAATTGGATCTTAAGAAAGCGCATGATCATGTGAACTGATCATTTTTGGGTTATATGCTCTCTCGAATGTTATTTGGTAGGAAATGGAGAATTTGGATACACTCGTGAATCTCTTCTACTAGATTCTCCATTTTAATTAATGGATCTCCCGTTGGGTCTTTCAAATTATCTCAGGGTCTTCGTCAGGGAGATCCCATGTCCCCTTTTTGTTTATCTTTGTTTCTGAGGCTCTAAGAAAAATGCTTATTCGGGGCTAGTAGGTTGGTTTGTTTAATGGCTTTTTGGTAGATAATTGCCCCTCCCATATATCTCATCTTCAGTTTGCTGACGACAACTCTTGTTTTGTGAATCAGAAGAATATATGTTAGACTTTCTCAACATGACAGTTTGTTGGTTTGAGACCATATTGGGGTTGAAAGTAAATAAATCGAAATACGTGTTACCCGGAATTCATCCATCTCTGGGAGAAACAGATCGTTTAGCGGTTGTGTTTGGTTGTAGTATTGGAAACTTTCCCACCTCTTACCCAGGTCTCCCTCTGTGTGTGGTAAAGCCTCTGTTATACCTCTGGGATAGAGTGCTTGAAAGAATCGAGAGGAAACTCTCCTCCCGGAAGAGTAGCTTCCTTTCTCTTGGAGGTGGACTTACTTGCATTAAGGACTCTTTGGCTAACCTTCCTGTCTACTATATGTCCTTGTTCCATTGCCCAAAATTTGTTATTTCCAGAATTGATAAAATGTGTAGGGACTTTCTTTGGCAGGGGGATCTTCCTCTAGAAAATTTCTCCTGTTAAATTGGAAGGAAGTATGTACCCTTTACTTGCAAGGCGGTGTGGGAATTAAGCGGTTATATTTGGTTAATTCAGTGCTTTTGGGCAAGTGGGTTGGAGGTTTTTTAAAGAGGAGTCGGCTTTGTTGAGATCTTTTGTAACTGCTAAGTACGGTCCATCTCCTATGGGATGGTGGACAAAATCTTTCTCCCTCTACTGGTCATCAATTATCTGGAATTGGAAAGGTACATATCGGGTGGCAACCTCTGTCTTTCAAGGTCTTGGATAGTTGGTAGGTAATGGTGAAAGGGTGAGGATTTGGTTGGACCCTTGGCTGATGGAGGAAACTCTTATGTCTCTATTCCTGGACCTAGCATCTGTTTGCATTGATATTAAAATCACTATGGCCCAATGCTATTCTGGAAGGTGCTTGGAAGGTTTTTGGTTGCCTCCTTTTAGGAGGAACTTGAGGGATGGCAAGATCGCTAGCCTTGCTAATTTACTCTCCTGCTTGCGGGGAGTCTCTATTTTGTCAGAAGAGGAAGTTTCTTTAGTTTGGAAGTGTAAAGCATTTGGTTCCTTCTCAGTTCACTCTTTCTTCAATCTTCTTGCAAGACCGACAAATTCAGAATATCCTAACCCCCCCCCCCCCCAATAATAATAATAATAATGATAAAATCATGGCGCTTGCATGGCTCGTTGGAAGAGGTCGCGTGCTCACAATAGACAATCTCAGAAAACGGGGAATGGTTCTTCCAAATATGTGCCTCTTATGTGAACGAGATTAAAAAACTGTTGACCATCTCTTCCTTCATTGTCCATTCTCAACAGTCATCTAGTTGGGAGTGCAAAAATAAAATAAAAAAATCATGGCGCTTGCATGGCTCTTTGGAAGAGGTCGCGTGTTCACAATAGACAATCTCAGAAAACGGGGAATGGTTCTTCTGAATATGTGCCTCTTATGTGAACTAGATTAAAAAACAGTTGACCATCTCTTCCTTCATTGTCCATTCTCAACAGTCATCTAGTCGGGAGTGCTCTCTTTAGCTAGTGTCTGCTGGATCATGCCTGCATCCATTGGAGATCTTTTACTAGATTGGCACAAAGCAGAGGGGGTCCTTGGGCAGAAAGAGATGGAGACTTGTTCTTCTTGCAGTTCTCTGGGTTATTTGGGCAGAGTGAAATAACTGTTGCTTTTACAATAAGAGTCTATCGGCCTTAGGAGTCTTTAACAAAGCTTTGTTTCTGTTTAGGGACTGGGGCCCTTGAGCTGTACTCCTATTCTCTCTCTTCGCCTTTTCTGGGGTCTTGTGTGATCCAGTGGGTGGTGGTTGTATTTTTTGCTTTTCTTCTTCTTCTTTTTTTTTTTGGTCTAGGTTTGCTTCCTCTCTCTCTCTCTCTCTCTCTCTCTCTCTCTCTCTCTCCAGCTTCTGCCTAATAAAATTGCACCTTAAAAAAAAACATTTTAATTATCTAAAAAATAACTTCTTTTTTTTTTTTAGAAAACTGAAATTGTACGGACAATGTATAGATCGGCCTACAAATCATCAACAATACAATTACAATTTTAAAAGGGTGAAAATGGAAGAAATTCGGTTTTCCCCAATTTCTTCTGTTTTTCCCCTTCAAAATTGAAATTTCTTGCTTGAAATCAATGTCAATGTATGAAAATCATACATAGATATGGATTTTCTTTCCTTGTTAATCTGTCGAAAACAAATTTAAACAACTATAAAATTACAATCTTCTCACCTTTGGGGTTCTTGCCCAAAATCCCTCTCCAATCAAGATTGTTTTCTTTTATAAGTCACCAATCAAGTGTTTTGATGTGAACCAACTCAAGTAGAGTTGTTAAAATACATATAGGGATAGATCCCTCTAAAAAAATTGCCCCCCAAAACCTCTTTTTTCAAAATTTCTAATTTTTTTTTTCTGATTTTTTTTTTACAGATCGCGAACCCCTTCGACAGTCATGAGCCATTTGTTGCCATGAATTTGTTAATCAATCGTTCATATTATCACTTCTTGATGAAAAGCTTGGAATATCACGTTAGTCACTTCTTGATGTCTCTGAGTCAAACCAAAGGATTATCGCCACCTGATATGCCATTGGATCGATGCCATTACCCAAGGAAAGACATCTTCTGATACCAAATAATGTGGTGGGTGTGTGGATAAAAGAGGAGATCACCGCTGCCTTCTCAAAAATAGCATTTGAATCAACGAGGAGAGAGTTCTCTAAAACAAGAGACAAAAGTATAAAACTGATATTATTGGTAAAAAGTCTGAATAAAGTCTCTTTACAAAGTAAAAGAGATGACTTATTGAAGCCCTCACAAGTTTCCCAAAATAATAAACTTCTAAAATAGTAAATGGCTTCGAAGCTGACTTAAACTCTTTCATGACTCAGTAAGGACTTCAAGTTATTCCAGGACTCCAAACCCTAAATACACTAAAATAGCAAATTCTGTAACTTAGAAAAAATAGTAAATTTTGACTAAGAATTAACCACTAAAATGACCTATTTTTGGAAAACTGTTCAGGGGCCAATGGCCTTTGGCATTGGCCAGCATGTAGAACTTGTCCTGTCGTCTATAGCTTTCCAATTATGTATTACACACACGAAACGGATAACTGGTTGCAAAGTTATGGCCGTTTGAAGCTATAATGCGTGCTAGACCCTTGATCGAACTTTCTATCCCAGTTTCTTTTTATCCTAACCGTCTATGTAATTGTCCGTGACTTTGTCATGCATCAATGAGCAAGCTTCCTAGCAAACCTCAAAGTCACAGAAATCAACAAAAGCCTCAAGCTCAGTTATTCTTTTTTTTTTTTTTCCCTCCATCTGTTTAATTTTAATTATTAGATAGTGTATATGTTGGGATAGTTTCTGAATTTAGTGGCTGTTTACCGCATTTTATGGTGTCCCCTACATCGTTTACATTTTTCCTGCAGATTGGCAACTGCGTGGGGGCTGCAAACCACCGGCATTTCATTGCGTTCCTGTTCTCTGCAGTCATCAGTACCATGTATGTTTTCATGATGTCCACATATGCAGGCTTGCATCTTTGGCCTCCTTTGACATATGGGTCTCTTGGCCCTTCGATAATCTTCAGCCGAACAGCCGCTTTAACAGCATTGAAAGAGATCACCCATGCTTTATTGAACTCTGCACTGTTTTTGTCTACAAGAGGCCTCCTCCTTGTATATCTGTCGATCGCAAGCCTGTCCGTGCAAATTGGCATAAGTGTGCTATTGTGGCAGCAGCTCCGTTATATTTATGAGGGGAAGACTTACTTAGATCATCTAAGTTCTTCGGAAGGTGGAAATGAAGAAAGGGGTTGTCAGAATCTTTTTAGATTCTTTGGTTGTCCATATTCGGCTTCCCGATTGCTCTTGGGTTCCTCTGGTGCTGCGAAGATTCACTGGAAATGACAAGATTCAAGCTCTTGTGGAGGTGACTTGAGATTGAGATGTCATGCCTACTATCTGGAGTGGCCAGCTGAATCCTACTCTTCCCACATGTGCCATGTTTGTGCAAGTTTCAGCCCATTCATCAGGTGGATCCCACTGCTTATATTCCCTGGTTCAAAGGTCAGGCTGGTCCACTCATCAGGTGGCTATATCAAACTTAATGTGGACATTCATTTTAAGTTTTTGTAGCTGTCCATTTTTTCACATCTGTGGCCCAGTCATCAGATCATAGTTCATGCATGCGGTTACCCACCTGATGAATACTGTCCCATGTTCTGCACGTCCCACTGGGGAGAGTAGGATTCGGATGGCTGCTCCTGCAGTTAGCCATCGCATTTCACCTCGAGGTTTGCCAGCATTGCTCTCCCCCTAGTTGCTGGCCTTATGCTTCGCCATGTGGTGATCCGATCCATTCATCTAGTAGTTTCCAACATGGATGAGGCACGTGTGAAAATCCAATGGTAAAATTTCTTCACCAGCAAATGGGATTTAGAAACAGTGGTCCACATTCAACACCTTTGTATGGGTGGTAAGGATATCTTTGATCAGTTGGATCTTTTTATCGACATGGCCCACCACTGTGGGGCCTACTAGAGGAATGGAGCCTGGTTCAAACCTCATGGTGAGGCACAAATGCCCGGCAATGCTAACATAGCTGGACTCTTTTTGTTTCTTTTCATTCACATTCCTGTTACCCAAGTAGACATTCCATGGGGGTTTTGACTTGTAAATCATACCTATTGAGTTGTACATTTAATTACGAACGGTGCAATCTTTGATTAGTTTCTTGTGGTGGTTTTCCTGTTGGAGAAATGCTACTGCGGTCCGCTTGAGAGAAGAGGTGAATCACACCACAGTGACCCATATGGTACATGTGTGAGATCCATGACAATCATTCGGTGGGACCAGCTGGGAACATGCCATTACCTGCAAGTCAGGGCAAACTATAGTTGCACGAAGTAGAAGTGGGGCCAAAACAGATTCAGGTGCAACAACAGGGAAGTGTCTGTTTCAAAATGTTATCGAGAGTATGATCAGCTATGGAGCAGGAGTGCGACCACAAGTTCGAGGTGGGAGCAGCATTCATCAAGGGGGTCATACTAGTATGAGAAAATGTTCTATAAGAAAGAAAATCACCGACCGCCTATAGTCAATGCATGTGTATCGTCCACACAATGAGTGAACCTGCATGGATTTTCGGACTAGGCATGTTCAATAGAGCTCCATGTATATGGCCTGGATTTTAGATGTGTGCGCTACATTGGCATGTGTGACGTGATTCACCTCTTCGATCTCGTAGCACACATCTTTAGAATTTGTGTTAAAAACCAATGAAGGCGAAAGCTTATTTGAAAAGGAAAACGTGATGAGGTGACTCAACTGGTGAGTTAACTCAAAAAAATCTTTCTCGGGGTTTTTTTTTTGTCATTTTCCAGTTATGTGATAAATATGGTGTTCTTATTTTCCATATTTTTTTATAAATTTATGCATTTTTTAATATGTTTTTGTAATTTAAAATAATTATTAGTTATTGAATGTCTGTTTTCCCGTTTTGGTCCGTAGAATCTTCCCAACATGATAGATTCATGAGTCTAAACTCAGTTGTGAAAGTAATATTTGGAAGAGGAAATGCTTTGATCCTCGAAGCATTACTTACATTTCCCACCTTTTATTTAATATAGCTGGGTCCCATGGTTTGGTGATCCAGACTGTTGATCTGATGGGCCTTGCCTTGGATAGATCATGCTCCAGAATCTTCAGATGGAACATTGCTAACCTTTAAATTCTGTAGCCTGTAGATGGATGAGAGGAGAAAATACAGCTATCTGTATTTAACAGATAAAGGCCAAAGTTGAATGGCCAGGATCTTACAATTTCAGGGGCTCAGGGCATTGTCCATCCAAGATGGCCGGGCCCATGAATCTAGTACCCTTCAATCAAGTTCCTGTAAGGTAGCTGAGAGGAGATATAATATGTAGTGACAGTTCTGAAGGGTCCTTCCATTGATGGGGTTACCCTATGATGGGATAATACCAACCCTTAAAATCAGTGTCCTGCAAATGGATAGTTGAGAAGACAAGGCAATGACGTGCATTAACCAAACAGACAAAATGCCAAAGATTGGATGGCTGATCTTCCAATCTGGGAAATATTTTGGGCATGGTTGATGGTTTGGATCATCTATCCATGGGTTCCTACCCTTAGGTACTCTGGTTCATTCATCAAATGGTGAGTAAAGTTGAACCGTTCATGTGGCGCATGTCTCAACATGGGCTGAGATCTGATCCATTCATCATGTGTGGCCTACTCATCAGACGGGGCTGGCTGCTGGTGTATGAGAAAAATGGTCAGTTTGTGAAAATTACCTGTGATCAACATCCAACATAAGTGTGGCCCACTGAACTAGCAACAGACTGGCAATCATATAACACGTGTTACGTGCGCACTTGCGAGCGAGCGAGCGAGCGAGGCTCCTCCCATCTCACGAGCAAGGCTCGACTCGAGACCATATGGAGGGAAAGTTCAAGGGCATTCTTGGAAAGTGAATTGTAGAATGGGTTCCTTTGCCTCTGTCGCGACTCCATATCCAGCGTTTGTGGCCACCTTGGGGCCACGGGCTGAAATGGTCCGATGAAACCATGCATATTCTCGTTGCTACCGTGAATAAGCCATCCACTCGATGTCCACTGGTCTATGATCCATCTAAGTTTTGGAGGCATGTTTTGGACAGTTTACACTGAGTTAATTGGATGCCACGTGTACAATTTATTAATCTGTGTTTATTAACCATTACACCCTCCCATGTAGGCTTGCACACGGGTCGGCTTAGGCCCAATCCTAAACCAAACCTAAACATATTTTAAAGGTTCGGGTTTCGGCTCAAGTTGGATTGACCCAACCATAACCCTAACCCTAACCCTACTTTACTTGTAAAAGGGTCAACCCTAACCCTACTCAAGCTTATATGCGATCCAGGTCGGGTCAGATTAAGACCCAAACCTCATCTTCACAGTTCACCCTATAACCCAAGAATTATGATGATCCAAAACTCTGGAGGCTACAGCATGGGAAACAGTTGGGATGGAACGTCCACATTAGTTGGCGTCGAATCCATTCGTTTGGTTTTAATCATTGGGATAAAAGTACTACAAAAAATAACACTATTCCAAAACTCAGGGTGGTTATGGTCGGGTCTACACGGGTGGGGTTGGTCAGGTTTGGCGTGTATTCTAAACTGTATCTAGATTAAAAACGGTCCAGCCTCATTCACCCAGGACTGGACCATTTTCTCTGCTGGGTCGAGGCGGGCGGGTTAACCGGGAAGATGTGCAGCCCTACTTCCATGTATCAAAGTTTGTACTTGCTTCCACGGACGTGTGCGAGCACAGATTTGTAGGATACTGAGCTTTGTATCAGATGGGGTACGCTTATTAGAATTTTTGGGCCACAGCATACAAAACGAGTGGACGGCTATCTTTCCACTGAGAGTTCACAGCATAGTGGCCCATCGGAGGAGTGAGAATTATTCTACCAACAAGATCTAATTTTTGCTTCCAAGCATATGAAAGGCTCAGATCTGGATCACTTGCGTGTGTCGCTTCACTGGGCCCCATATGAAGAGATGGTCAGTTAATCGCAACTATCCATAATATCGGCAATGATCTAATTTTGATCTATCATGTAAGAACGAGATTGAGAGAACGGATCCTTATCATTTTTTCGTTGATTTGAAATGTGCATCCTCAATTTCCAATCAACTGATCTACGTTCAGCTATAATATCTATGTTATCCATCAATACGCATCAAATGGGCCTTGTTGAGTATCATTGTAAAAAAAAAAAAAAAAAGGACAATTTTCATAAGCAGTTACCTGTGGGCCCCAGCAGGGGATACGTGAATGTTTAAACACACTTCCGGTGATTAATTCTACACTTGAACAAATGTAAGTTAAACCGATCCAAATGGTGCGTCCTGGCATAGATAGCTCCTAAGTAGAAAATTAGAATTGATTTGGTGGTGACCTTATCTGGTGGAATTTGATTAGACCACATGCCACTGTTAGAGATGGCTCCAGTCGAATACATAATCTAACAGCTTCCAAATACGCCTTTGCATTGGACCATCTCTGACAGTGGCATGTGCCCAATCAAATCCCCCACACATTGGGTCTCCAGCAACGACCATGGTGGGAGGGCCACCATGAAATCCACGTCCTTGTTAATCAGAGAATATTTGATCAACCTCAATTCCTGGTGATGATCAATCTGGCAATGTGGTCCCAAACTTGGCCGGTGTAGTTGGTAGCTACGTGTACAATTCCAAGTAGCTGTGAATCAATCATCATAACCCACCAATCTAACCAATACATCCCTGTTACCAATTGTACTGACCCACAATCATCAATGGTTGGTGCATTGGACCTAAAAACCTCATCAAACATAGGCAAGTCAAATCCAAAAGCAGGTCACGGAGAATGCGGAACCATTTTAGCAGAGAGACCGTTCTGCTCTCAGTTTCTCTGTTCAAATGGCTGGTCCAGACCGGGTCTTAAAAGCATTGCTGTTCATGTGACAACTATTGAAACTATCCAACATCTGCTCAACTCAAACAGCACCTCCAGTCATCCAAAAATCCAGACACACCATCGAAGGAGATTTCCTAATTGTAAACTCCACATCCGACGGCTGAGTTCCCTTCGCAAGGTTGTATACCCGCATCACCCACGCTTATAGAACGAAGCTAAAAACTGGGTTCCAGCTCAAAATGAATTCATCTCATTTTATTTATCCATAATAATGTACGGGTCTTTTTTATTATTTTGGTAAAGATTAGTTTCTGGTAAAAATATTTAATACATAATTACAAATAAAAAATGAGATTAACTCATTTTTAAGTGCTTAATAAACATGCCATTAAGGTTTTCCTGAAAAAGAGAAAACAGCCTGTTGTCAAACATCCGTAGACAATTTGTCATCCATTCCTTTCACAAATCCAATTGAATGGTTAGGCCAACTATAGCCCGTCCAAGGTAGGGCCTACAGGATGGTCGGCTTGGATCCCGTAAATGAGGAAAAGAAATGTGAATCATCCCATGGCGGGTGGGGCTGATGTAGTAATAAAACTGGTAATTTGATATCGGTTACTGAGTGGACCATGACCAGAACCTCCCAGATATCTTTGGCTTCCTTCCACTGAAAGAGGAACTTTGCCTACTAACGAGTCAGCTGTTCATGTTCAAGTCACAAATCAATGGCTTAGGATTCTCACAGGCTGAAGTTTGGATAACAGAAACATGGGTCCTAATTGTAAGAATCGGGCACCGATTAGACACAGATACTATACATACCATACCATACTCTGTGGAGAAGTTTGTGCAAACACATTTGGATGACCATAACCAGTGAAACGCTGGACAGCAAAAGAAATGGTATAGGAGATGTTTGTGTTTAGATTCAGCTCCAATCCATAAAAATCAAAGAAAAAAAAGAAAAAGAAAGAGAAGGTAAGGAACATTATCTTCAGGTTCATAAGACTTCAACATGCACAATAATGTGTATTTGTATGTTGGTAAAATAAAAACACCAAAATACAAATCAAACATCTAGAATCTCTGGTTCATGAGTAACAAAGCTAGCGCCATAATATCATTTTCCGTCTTTTGAATGAGAACTGATCACCTAACACAAAAATCAGTAGTTATAAAAAAAATTGCTCTCTCTCTCTCTCTCTCTCTCTCGTTGTGAAAGATTACTGAGAATTTAAAAATACACGCCTAGATGGCACCCCAATTACAGCCCAAGAAAAAGCAAAATTACATCCCTTAAATGTGTCAACACAACATAGCCCTTTGGGAAATCCCCTCCCCCTGCTTACGTCCCTGAAGCATCTCCCACCATTCTTTTTTTCCCAAACTGCAAGCAGGGCCATTCTGCGTAGCATTCTTTTAACCTTCCCTAACCCCACCCCATGCCATGCCATTTGACCCAGCAAAACCCACAAAACATTGAAACAGCTAAGACTATCAGCCAAATCTTCCCACAAAAGAGCAGTGGATGAAGGGCTGGTTGATGTCTCCTCGTTCTCCAAACACATGAGGCAGATAGTGGGTAACACCATTGACCTTTCACTCCGTTCCATCATGAACAATAATGACCAATCTGTCCTCGGGGATTTGAGAGAGAAGGTGACATCCAGAGTGGCCAACTGAATCTGTGAAGTTTAGAATCTGGTTTTTTTTTATCAATTAGAAAGCAAGTTCATTTCAAATTTTCAACCAGCTTGTTTGACAAAACCATCAAGCAGAGATTCATAACTAGTGTCAAGGAAGCAAAACTAGTAATAATGATGAACCTTCCAATCAAAGCTGCTGTGCATGCTGTTGCATGTGGGGCCATGGGCAGACCGTTGATGGAGGCATTGGATGCAGCATTCGAGCAGCTTGGAGGGAGGATTACTGTTCAGCACACATCTGCAAATGTGCCTATAAACCTTATATCCCTGTTCAAATGCCCATCCAAGGTGTCTGCTAGGCTAAAATCTTTCCAGAAAGAAGTTCCTATGAAATGGAATGGAGGCTTGCCATAACTACCACTTGGTGGCCTGGTCAGAAGTGTGTAAATTAATCAAGCAGGGCAGTCTAGGCATCAGATCTATCCGACAAGTCAATTCTTCCATGTTAGCTAAATGATGGGTGAGAATTGGCAACGGAGGAACCCCATCCTAAAATGCCACTTGATTGCCAAACATGGTTTAGCTGAGAATGAGTGGGATATCAAGGGTGCCAGTAACAGAAGGGGATCCACAGTTCAGCGAGAAATTTCAAAAAAATTCTGAGAACTTTTTAAACTCATCCAATGAGTTATGGGATGGAATCACAGTTGAGTGGTGCACAGAATCATCCCTTTGAAGCCAATTTGATCTGGTCTACAAATTCACAGCAGATGAAAGATGCATGGTTTCTCATTATATGCATCAGGCAGGGAGAACAGTATGGATCCCAAAGTTCAGGTCAGCACAGCTCATGAGGAAATTGGAAGAACTTTACATCTCTCGGTGAAGATCTGACCATAGAGTCTGCATGCTTGAGGCTGACGGCACCCATTCAGTGAGCTTGATGTATCAATACTTTCAGTCCAGACCATTCTCCATCAGACAGGGCAGCAGTCAGCTGGTCTGGTGGGGCTCCTCTGAAAGTGAAAGCTTTTTGTTGGATAGCATGTCTGAATAAAATTCTCAAGTTGGACCACATTAGGAGAAGGCATAGCACTGTCAAAGAGAGAGTCCGTGGAAGAAAATGTTCCCCACCTCTTCAATTAAGCTTTTGCAATACTTGTATGGTCGGAGATCTTCAAGAAGTTCAGAATCCAGTGGATCATCTCAGGTTCATTGGGTTACTTGTGCCCAGAATGGCGGTCAAATGCTTGAGGCTTTGTTGGAAGGCTCTTATGAATCATGCAATCAAAGCGTCATTGTGGACTCTCAGTCTAGAAGGCATGAGAAGAAAACTTAAGGGAAAGAGCAGTTCCAAGGCAGCAGCCACGAAGCATATTTCGGAATGACAGTGGAATGGGGTAAGCAAGACACCTATAAGGGGATTCCTTCAGTCTTAATCAATTCCAATCAGGAGGAGCTGTTGTTGAGTGGAAGGAAGTTGGCAAAAATATCTGGAAATTAGTGCACTCACCGACAAGCTGCTTCAAAATCGAGTTCAACGAGAGTTCATAGGGAAACAAAGGTCCCACTGGCAATGGAGGTCTGTTTCTAAATAAATAATCAGGGTGTAACAGTGCTGGAGATTTTGGGACTGCGGTGTATCAGCAATTTGAATCACACAGAAACTGCTTCTCTAGGGGATGAAAATTGCTGCGAGTTATAATTTCAGTCCCATAGTCATTGAGGGAAACTCAAGAAATACGATTAAATGTATTAAAGGAGACCGCTGTCCTTGGAGATCATCGAACATTATTGAGGAAGCATATTACTGCATCCATGCCTATATGTATCATTCTGTCTGCATATACTGTGGGCTGTTTGTGTCATAATGGTTTTAGCCATTTGCCAGTTGACAATTTCAGCCCCAGAGTCATTGAAGGTGGACTCGGAGATAAGAAAACATTATTGATGAAGCATCAGACACTGCTACTTGTAGTAGTAAGACCAAGAATATGCACTTCCAACAGGAAATGAAACTGAAGAGGGGGCATACCACATGTTCAGCACTGATAGCATGAAAACAAGGACTTTCTTAAGCATGCATGTAATGGCAGTCAGAAAACTAGTGCAATTAAGACACCTCATTAAAAAAAACAACTCCTCTTTCCATTAGTCTATCAGGTACCATTCAAATGGCAATTCAAACACCATGCTACTGATAGCATGAAAAAGAGGACTTTATTAAGCATGCATGTAATGGCAGTCCGCAAACTAGTGCAATTAAGACACCTCATAAAAAAACCACCTCTCTCTATTAGTCTATCGGGTACCATTCAAATGGCAATTCAAACACAGTGCTACAACCAAGTTCCTACCAACTCAGCTATTCAAACAAATGCACTTCAAATGGCATTTTTAAATGCTACAATCCAGTTTCTAACACTCATAGCACTGTGTAAGACTTACAAGAACAAAGCACTGGCATAGTATATGAGGAATAAAAGATCAGGTTAGTAAAACCTCCATGAAACATCCAGCTGCAGCCCTGTTGATCCTCAGTGTAGTCAATCCTGAAGCATGCTGCAAAATGAACTGTGCAGATTTAAAGAGGTACCTCCGACCTTTCAAAAACACAAATTCAAAATACACAGAGTGATTATTTTAGCAACAGACCTTCAAAACCACTACCTTCATCAGAAATCAAAACCTGCAGGCCATAAAGGAAATGAGAAACTGAAAGCATGAACCAATAACATTTGGATACTTCCAAGCAAATGTTTAAACTTTTTAAATATTACGATCATATTGCATCAATTTTGAAAGAAACTATTACGATAACAGAAGCAATAGTTCGTATAGATTATAGAAGAAGCCACTGCCGACTTGCATCCAACAAGGAGCTTGCGCAGTTTCACGGCAGCCCTTAAGAAAATGACACCCAAATGCCACATCTGCAGTAGATACCACACGCTCCATCAGTTTGAAACAAGACTCTCAAAGTGATACATGGAAAATGAAAAGTTCAATATAGTCTCCAACAGACCACTTATAGAAGCAATAACCATAATTTCTATTACAGGCACAAGACTGAGAACTTGGAAAGTTCCAATATAGAGACCTTCCTGTGCCTGATTGAAGGAGAGTATTCCGTTCATCTCTTTCTGCCACCACGTTCCCTCAGAGCCAGAGCCAGTGTTTCTCCTGGTCCAATGTTGTAATAAGCAAGTGAGAGATTGTCCTTGAGAAAACCAGCACGGCCACTCAGCTTCTGTTTGTTGGCTGGAAGTTGAACTTCTCCTGCAATTTTCTCCTTCAGACTGCCTATGGTCTCGGATAAAGATTGTATTGTGATCTCAAGAAGCTGCCCCTTCAAGTTTCCTTCATCAACATTGGGCACAGAAACAGCAATGCGAACGGATCCCTACAAAAGAACAAAAAGATTAAATCAGGTATAACGTAACAATGAAATAAGGTTATTACAATAACAAACAAATTAACCTGCAAAAACCATAAAAGTAAAACTATTAAGTTAAGATCAATACCGGATGTTGAGCCAGGAACTGGTCCTCTGGAATGAGCATAGCATCATCGACTCTCTGCCTCTTCGGCTCAGGTTCATCTGGCAGCGGAGGAGGAGCTTCCTCAGGTGGCGGTGGTGGAGGCATTCCTTGAGGCAAGGGCGGCGGAGGTATGGGCATATTCGGCGGAGGCATAGGCATTGGTACAAAAGGCCGGGGACCCAAAGGTGTGAATTGAGATCCGGGTGGAGGTGGTATTGGAATGCTAGGGATGTTCATGGAAACAGATGGAGGGAGAGGAGGCCTCAACATAATGGGTTGCTGTCCTGATGATATTGGCAGAGGAGGCGGTGGCCTCATTGATGGAATCATCTGCATATGAGGTGGCCTTGGCTGTGGAGCAGCAATGACCCCGCTACTGGTTGTAATAGAATATTGAGGTGCATTCGGGGGCATCCGAGGAATATTAAGAGCCAGACCAGGCGGTGGAGGGAGAGGACGAAGTGATGGTACACCAGGCTTTGGTGGTGGAGCAGGACCCGGAAGAGTCCTTGCCTCGCTATTAGCAAGTTCATGATTGCTCCTCACCAGGAATACTCTGAGACATGGCTTGATTAGCAGTGCGCCCAATGCTTCCCGTATGACCATCCCATATGACCTGCTTTGGTTGCTCCTCTTTCTTCTTCTCAATCTCAGCCTTGACGGCATTGGAGACTTCTTCCTCTGTGGTACCGAAGATATCTGGACGGGTCCGTGCAAGCCCAATAATGTTCCTCGAGATCTCATCATCTTGAGCAAGGGTCGTCTCCCGGATCTTAGCCATCATCCTCTCTTTCTGCTCCTTGTACTTGGGATCGATGAGAGAAATACGCATGTGCTCCGCCATATCGTTGATGGGAATCAACTCGCCTGTGATCGGAGACACGCCAAACTTTGTCGGGTCTCTTTCAGCAGGGATTCTTTCTTCAGGTCTCTTCCAATTTTTCACTATCCTCATTGGCGGCTCTGGCTCATCAGGGGCCTTAATCTCATTCTTTTTCTCATCATCATTCTCTTCGAGACTGGCAGCTCTCATTCCCTCTTCAACAAGCTGAACCTCTTCTTCATCCATTTCCATTTCTACCTCCTTTCCAGGTTCAACGACTTCTATTTCTTCTTCAGTAGCTGATACCTTGCTTCTCCTTATAACCTCTTCTAACGTCATTGGCTGCGGCAATTCATCATCTTCATCATCCACGAATTCAATCATCTCCACCACAACAAAATCATGCCAATCGATCATTGCCATCTGCATCCGTTCCTGCTCAATCTCATCCTCTGCCTTCTGTCTCGCCTGCTCCTGCGACCGCTCCCACTCGAGCCGGTGCAAGCACCTCTCAAGCACCGTAGTCATATCTGTGACACTCTTCCTGAGCTTCTCCGTCAGCCCCTTCGGGGGCATCAAAACCTTTGAGTACGAGTCCGCAAGCGCAGTGAAGAACATGAACATGCTGTGCGTCGGCTTCAGGAAATGGAACTGAGGGTTGTTGATCTCCCGGCTAGTGAGGCCTGTCAAGAATGACTTCCCGTTGCGCGCCACGAACTGGGCCGTGAGCTTGATGATATCCAGCTCCTCCCCTGTAATCCCTTCAGGAAGCCGAACTGTGTATTGCTCGGCTTCTGGTGGCTCAAGGACCTTGCGGACAGGGGGTTTGAATAGTGACAACGCATCAGGCTTAACCTCTTCATTACCATCAGCAGCCGGGGGAGCAAGGGTCGCCTCAGGCGCAGCAGAGTCGGAAGGCTGTGATGGAGGGGGCTGCAGAGAGGACGACTGTACCTGGACCCGGAACTCAGATATGCGGTGCTGGTAATACGCATGGTAAGGGTCAGAGCTACTCAAGAAGCTAAATTTCGCATTCCCAGTGTTGTTAGCAAGGATCCGTTTCTCGAATTCAGGGCCGTTCTTGGCAACAAACTGGGCCGTTTTGTCTACAATTGTCCGGACATCGGGAGGCGGGTGTATGATGCCGATTGTTCTGGTATGGGTCGCAACAGTGGCAGCAGGAGCCGAGTTTGCTGATTCAGCGGACGTAGGCTGATCTTTTGGCCTTTCCTCAACGACCTGAGATAGCGGGAGGGGTCCGAGGTTTCCATCGGCAGGAGGCGC
Source organism: Liriodendron chinense (assembly GCA_003013855.2). Lineage (NCBI taxonomy): Eukaryota > Viridiplantae > Streptophyta > Magnoliopsida > Magnoliales > Magnoliaceae > Liriodendron > Liriodendron chinense. The sequence continues at coordinate 4,019,729 of PVNU02002146.1, forward strand.
CGGGAGGGGCAAAATCGGTAATGCGCCTAGCATCTTTTTCCCTAGGATAACTTGATAACTTATGGATTTGCCACTGGAAGGTCAATCTAGGGTTTTTGCAGATCTGAGATCGAAACACAGATGGGTTCTGGAAAAATTGCAAACCCTAGTATTACTTCATCTAAAGATTGATTTCCTTCGAAGATAAAAGTATGCATGTTGAAAAACGAGAGAGAGAAATTACAAAAATAACAAATAAAATGCAGAAAAATACCTTCTTCAATGGCCAAGGGAGAGCGCGATTTGGATTCGAGCTTCTTTCTTCAAAGAAATCGACGGAATGAATTGGAAAGAGAAAGAAGAGTTAGGGTTTTCGAAGCAATCTAGGGTTTTGGAATCTGCCCCGGCGAAGACAGGCATAGTTTCTGGCCGGAAACCGACTGCTTTGTGATGGGGCTGCTTAGTATTTATAGGACGCGAATTGCATGTGATCCTGCCACCACCGACCTCCGTGGTGGCAGGACTCTGTGGGACCCACCGTGATGTATCTGTTTTATCCACGCCGTCCATCCGTTTTTCCAAATAATTTTAGGCTATGAGCCCAAATCTGAAACATATAAAAAGCTCACGTGGACCACACCATAGGAAACAGTTGGATTAATGACGTCCACCGTTGAAACCTTTCTAGTGCCTACAGTGATGTTTATTTGCCATCCAAACTGTTGACAATGTCACACGGGCCTGTATGAAGAGAAAACACAAACATCAGTTTGATCCAAAACTTCTGTGGCCCCAAGAAGTTCTCCACGGTTCAATTCCCATCTTTCCCTATTGTGTGGTCCATTTGAGCTTCGGATATGCTTCCATTTTGGGCCCATGGCATAAAATGAGCCGCAAAAACGGATGGACGGAGTGGATAAAACATATACATCACAGAAAATCCCGCCACCACGGGGTCGGTGGTGGCCATCCCACGCCAAAGTGGTCGGTGCTCTGTGGGGCCCCACCATAATGTATGTAGTTCATCAATTCCGTTCACCCATTTTTCCAGATCATTTTAAGGTATGAGCTTAAAAATGAGGCAGATCTAAATCTCAACTGGACAACATGACAGGAAATAATGTTCATTGAACGTCCACCATCGAAAACTTCACGGGGGCCACAAAAGTTTTGGATCAAGCTGATATTTGTTTTTTCCCTTCATCCAGGTCTGTATGACCTAATCAACAGGTTGGATGTAAAATGGACATTACAGTGAGCCTTCAGAGGTTTTTAACGGTGTACATTCAATCACTATTATTTTCCTGTGGTGTGGTCCACCTGAGACACTACCCAGAGAAACGTGAGAAACGCGAAAGCTACTCGCACGAGTAGGACTGTTATGTCTGGCACGATTTGCAGTTTTTTCACGCGTGTGCGAGATGTAATCCGTCATCAGGAAGTCCCTGCTATGAATGTGGAGTGGCCCAAAGATCTTCTGGCCTAAAAAAAGACCTCGTGGGCCCTTGTGTCCAAAACAAACGGATTGTTGCCACAACTGTTTTAGCCGTCCATTTATTTCGGACATTGTGGCCTACCCAAGGAACCTACGTGCCTTAATTTTTTATCTACCAAATTTCATGATTAACCTCACCGCCAGGGCATTCTCTTGCTAGCCATCCATTCATTTGATGGTCACGAAATGAACGATTGATCTTCTATACGTGATTTTTTGTCGAAGTATATGTTGCTGCCAGTTGAATCAAACTAGGCTACTTATGTGATTGAGGGCATATATTTAGTTTTCATGTGTGGGTAAGATGTACAGCCATGCTAGAGTCTACCCAACTCAAAGTTTTGACTGAACTGCTGGTGTTCTCCAACATTGAGATAGATGGACTGGAGATCGAAAAACAGGATCTATGGTCCCTTCAACCACCAATATTATGCTCTGTTTTGTGAGAGGGTAAGGGTTCACACTTCTGAATGGATTCTTTTACCTTGTGACAATAGATGTGAGTCTACGGACTTAAGGACTTGTTTTTTCACCTATACTTCAACCACCAATATTGCACTCCATTTTGTGAAAGGGTTAGGGTTAGCCATTTTGAATGGATTATTTTGCCTTGTGACAATAGACATGGGTCTATGGATCTAAGGACTTGCTCTTTTACCGATACTTTAGTTCAATATTTCTCAAATGAATAAGAATATGTAGATAGATTAACGAAGGCTAAACATTGCCGATTTCATTAATATCTAAAAGTAGTACTCATTAGAATTGACAAGTTGTAAGAAAACTAAATAAATAAACGAGAAAGAAATGATAGATCCCTGATACATTTATCGAAACAGACGATTGAGGTGGGTGGTCAACAAGATGTGATCGAATGGGTGTGATAAGCTAAATCATAACTTAGTCAATCACAGTCCTACAACTTAAGGTTGTAGAAATTTACTTCTACTCCTAATATACTATAGTGGGAGTCGCTAGGTAGTAGAGATGTAAACTAGGTTAGGCTATGCTTAAGAAAGATAAATTAAAAAATAATAAAAAAGGTAGATTGATGTGTTTGGTGTAGGGCCTTGAACACTTCTTCGTATGCTCCTTTTATAACTCGTTGAAGCGGTGAAACCCTCATTGGGGTTTTCTTATTGATCTTGGATCCTTCACGCTCACGACCCAATTCTAGATATGGGAATCTCCTTGATTGATCTGGAATTACCAGCTTGCATTGTAAAGAAAGGACTTCAACTACATCTGGGCTTGCTGACTTCTCAGATCTTCTTTTCATGACTGATCCTTTGTAGAGATCTTCGTGGCCTACTAACGGATCAGGCCCGAGACCACCAAAGTTTCTCTGATGAAGACCACTAGGTTAAGATTCGGGGACTTCAAGGGCTAATCCAAGTGTAAGATCGATCATGACCACTCACTTGGTGGCCCACTTCCTCCACTTTGAGGTGCTGGACGGTTCAAATCAAACATCTTCCTGCATTTAACCATCCATAAGGTGATGGTTTGGAGTGTTAAAGGGATTTGACACCCGACACTGCTCTTTTATCAGAGATGGGCCGGATGAGATCTAGTTCTTTCATTCTTTTTATTACAATTAAACCAAGCCATCGGATAAGATCACCAGGTGGGGCATTTGGGTGATCTCTCTGTCTCTTCCAATCTCTTTAATAGGTGGCTTAGATATACCTGATATTAATCTATTATCGAACAGATCATATCCTTCTTCGAGCTCCCTTTCTTATTATTTTTATTCCAATCGAGACATGGTTTTGAATCCAACTGGGATGATGTGTATGTTTCTCCCGATTTGGGTCTGAATCATGGTTGGGTTCACTTGGGCATCGGTCCGATCTTCGGATATTTAGAATCTTCTTGAATGCTACAACCTCCCCGAACGTTTCTGGGAAGATCTCTCGTTTTGGAAGGACTGTGAGAGATGGCCTCACCGAGAATATCATAGCTAGATAAATGATTAGATCCATTCTCTCGACAGGTTCTTATAGGTGTGCTGGGTACATTGCTTCATTAATTGACACGATAAACATGGCCACGTGGCATGCATTGATTCGTTCTCCTAAAAGCGGATGTTAGGGTTTGTATCTCTGCATTTATAACCGAATGCATATCGCTAAAGGAAGATCAAACGAAAATACTATCAGATGATAGTAGGTTTCATGCCAGTTATAACAACGTAGTGTCGACACGTGGCGGCCTTTTATTGGTCCACATCAGGGCGCCAAAAATGGGTATAAACACTCTGCCTTCCTAATGGGGCACATGATTTGGATGGTATCGATGGATTCATGGGCTGTTAATTACTCCTACCCATTCAAATCATCACATGAAAATGATCTTGTTACATGATTGCTGCAATTCCCTAGGCATGGACCATCTACATGATTGCTGCAATTCCTTAGTCTGGATTGTCAGTTAATTCATCATCGGATTGGCTAAGTACTTAGTATATCTTTCTTAGCCATGTCATCAAAACCAATCATCTTGTAAAGAACCAAGGCTGATTGGTCCACAAAATAGCACCCAAATCCCCACTGCCCATACACACATGCCCATCTAGAACACGTGACCTTTCCATCAGTGGGCCAAACTAGGGAAAATATAATGGACAATGTGCAAGGCCTAGGCTTCCATAAGTAGGCCACCCCATAGAAAAAAGGATAGTCTCTATATAGACACCCCACCCAAAGGTCGACAAGCTAATCAAACCCAGTCAACCCTAGTCCACTCAACCTAATTAACTCAATCTAGACAAACCAGACCCAAGCAAAATAAACCTAGGAGGACCAAGGGGCTGCACCCCATAATGCCAGTAATCTTCTTGCCAAATCATGGAGCATGCCATGTGGCCGGCGATGCCCAGGCTGCTGCCCACCACATGGCAGCTCTCCTGCCTTGGCAGGAGAGGGTGCAAAGCATGTAGAGTTGCCTCGAATCTAGTTACAATCGTGAGAAAATATGAAGTGACTCCACTATCCTTCCTTTAAACCAAAATTATAATCTTACCACCCCGTCTAACCGTTGAGATCTTGCCACATGATGATATCAAATCTAGATTATTGAAGACTTTTCTATGTTCAAATTTATGGAGAAAGAAAGTGTACCCGAATATACAAGCAGGTAATGAAAAATGTGCCAAGTTAAGAAACAAAATAGAAAAATGAGTTTTACCTTTCAACACTGCAGATGGCATCTCATTAATAAGGTGACATGCAATAAGAATGACATACCCCTAAAATCGTTTGGAAACATGCATATGGGTAAAAGTTAAATACGCGCATTAATTTAATTATCTTTGATGAAGCTAAGATTGCATCACACGTGCTCACATAGTGGGTTAAGCGCGATCTGGATTTGGGCAAACCCACCCTAGACCCGACCATTTACAGCCCTAGTCCTGAAGGTCTCCAATAGGGGAGTGCATATACATAAAAGTGAAGATTTAAGGAGATTTGAAAACCAATAGTTTCAAATTTACAAAGGTCCCCCTATTCAGAATACAAGCCGTAGTTTCAAAGGATCCTCGACCAATAAGGAAACCCAGTGAGAGTTTTGCCACCTTAACAAGTTATAAAAGTAGTGCGCGATGAAGAGCTCGAGGCTCACACCAAACACAATTTCTCGAGGCTCACACCAAACACAATTTATCTTCTTTTACATTTATCTTTATTTTACCATTGCTTAGTCTTAGCATTGATCGCTATTATCCAGTGTCATCGCTATAATATTATAGGATTAGATTAAACATCCACAACCTTAAGTTTATGGATCCTGATTAATCGAGTTTAGAGGTGCACATGAGCCGAGCTTGACAAAGCTTGAGCTTGGCTTGGCTTGGCTTGAGCATCGAGCACAAAACAGCCGCTTGAGCTTGGCTTGTTGGTCAAGCTGATCGAGCTTTGTTCGAGCTATGCCGATCGAGCTCTATCGAGCCATGCCAAGCCGAGTTTTGTCTCTATTTTTTTTCCTTCATCCTCAACTTGACCCATTAACCTGCTCGACCTAACCCTAATCTTCCGACCCAAAACCCTCCAAAATTAGGGTATTTTCTATTCTAAACAAACTAAATCACAAATAAAAAAAACACATAAAAGCCTACCTGACAATGGTCAATGCTCGGCTGTTCGCTTAAAGGTGCGGTCCAGCGTTCGCTGTCAGGAGTCCGGTGCCGAGTGTGGTGAGCGGAGGAAGCTAGAACGGAGAGACTAGAGAGAGGAATCCAGAACAGAGAGAGAGAGAGAGAGAGAGAGAGAGAGAGAGAGAGAGATTTGAAAAAATGGAGGGAGGAAAAGAGGGAGAGGGGCAGCCTGGCAAGGGCGCGGCGGGCTGTGTGGGGTCGGGTGGGTGTGAAAATGATAAGAAAAGAAAAAGGTTGGGTGAGATCTTAAGGTTAGATTTTATATATATATATATATATATATATATATATATATATATATATATATATATATATATATATATATTATAAAAATATTGAGCTCAAGCGAGTCGAACTTTATTCGAGCTTTGAGCCAAGCCGAGTCAAGCTCACTCATGCTCGAGCTATGCTTGTTTTTGAACGAGCTTTCAAAATCGAGCTTGAGCTTTGATAAGTGCCTAATATTGTATAATTAACCCTGATTGTTAAGGGCATTATCATTGTTTTTCCAGTTAATTATCCCTCATTAGGCGAATTTTCAATGTTCAGGTGATCAGGAAAGGTTGCGCAAGATTCGATCCAATCAAGGCGTTTAAAGGGCCAAAAGAGAGCAAGATCAACTATTGGGGTAGCCCTGAAGGAAACCAGACCGTAAAGCTGAAGGGATGGATCATGTTTTACAGTGGACTGCATTACAATCGCTCTTTGGAAATCCCGATTGTGCCTGTTTGTATGATCGTGATCAAGCAAGCATGCAAGTTTGAACGGTCAAGATTGGGTGTCTACATGAGGGACCAACTGTGCATCAAGGTGGGCCACACTTTCATGAGAATCAGATCGATGGCCTTGATCATCTGGCACTGTGGACTACACCATCATCACCATCGTCAACTGCAGTCCATCTATCCATCCAGCCGTTCAAAGCTAAGGCCCATCAAAATGAAGAGCTGGCCCAGCAGTCCAGCCATTGAATCGTCCAATCATCCAGCCAAACATGGTCAGCTCATGACCGTCCAGTGGAACCAGTTGGAGACGTCATCTCCACCATCTTAGCTGTCCAAAAGGTAGACCCAATAGCCAGAATCTGCCACTAGCCGTCCACAGCACCAACAGCTCATGCTCACCATCCATTTCCAGCTTTCAACCGTCCAGATGGAGATGATCTATCCAGCGTCCAGCAAGGTGATTCTCACCTTGCACATGCAGCAACAGTGTTGCAACTCTAGCCAACATGGCCCCATCTTCCATCTGAACCGTCCACATCTAGAGCCAATGCAGGACGTCCGTCCATCTGACCTCTAAAGTCCAAACAAGGGGTGTGCATCCATCGGCCGTCCATCACAAGAAAGATGGCCATACCTTCAGCTGATGTGCAGAGCACACCGTCCATCACCTAACCCACCAGATCTACATCAACTCAGCCGTCCATCAAGGACAGCTACTTGATCTCCAGCACATGCAGAGTTGGACATCACATCGTCCGTCCAGCAACATTCAGCCATCCATGCCACACGTGCCAAGCGTCTCAGCAGTGCAGCTCAGCACACGTGCTGATCGTGGACCCCACTCCTTCACACGTGCAAACCTTCTCCACCGTCCATTCCAGCAGCACTCCACACGTGTGTTGCCATCCACACGTGCAGCCAACTCTAGCACGTGTAGAAGATTTCCACCGTCCTTACTCTTCCATCAGCCACCGTCCATCAACTGCAGCCGATGGCCAGCATCAGTGGATCGTCCATCTCCTTCGTCCAACCCCAGCAGATCCATCAAATGGGCAACGCCTTGCACGTGCAGCAGATGGAAGCCGTTCATCAACGTCTAGCAGAAGACGTCCATGCAGCCTGATCTCCAGCCGTCCATCATCAAAGTCCAGCAACATCGGCCGTCCAGTCCACCTTCGAACAACAGCCGTCCACCAGCCTTCAAGTGAACCATCCATCGACTGCTGCCCACCTTCATCTCCAACGTTCATGATTAGCTGATCAACGACCAGCAAGGTGAAATCGTCCATCTGTCCAGCTCAATGGACCCCAACAATCTAATGTCCATTCATCAAACGAGTTGCTGAACGTCAACATTTTCAGCCGTCCATGGAGATCATCTCCTTCGTCCAAATACAGCCACTCAATGGCTGTCCAGCTGCAGCGAGGCCGTCCACAACCAGCATCCAGCAACCATCAAACAGCACCGTCAGCCATAAGCTCCAGATGGGCATCCATCTCAACTATCTAAGCACTGTGGGGACCCACCTTCAACAGATGGACGTTCTCCATTTGATTAGCTCCAGCAGCTCTCCACCCTTGCACATGTTCCAACAAGAGGAGCTCTCTCTCTCTCTCTCTCTCTCTCTCTCTCTCTCTCTCTCTCTCCCACTTCCCAACACATGTGTGAGGCTTGGAAGTGCCACCTCATCATCCAAGCCTCACCAAGCCCAAACCTAAAAAAAATCTGCTTTGGGTTTGGAGTGACACCTAGGCTTGGAGTACTTTTTTACCACATGTCATTCTAAGCTTTGCTCCAAGACCAAACCTAAAAGAAAAGTTTGCTTTGGGCACTCCAAGCCTAACTCCATTCCAGAACCTAAATAAAAATCTGCTTTGGGTTTGGAGTGCCACCTAGGCTTGGAGCTCCCAAAAGCTATAAATGGAGGCCATCCCTTCTCATTTGAATCATCCCATCCAAGAGTTCTCCCTTCTTTAGTCTTCTCTACTTTCTTTCGTAGTGTAGAGTAGTGTAGAATTTTCTTTCTTAGTTAGTTTTAGTCTTCCATTATAGTATGGTTGGCTAAACCTCTAGCTAAGGTTAGGAGTGAAGCCTTTGAAGAAATTTGCAAGCTTTGTTTCTTTTGGTTCAACAATGGTGTGTGAATGTTGAAGTTCTTTTTTGTTGATTGGTTCGGTTATCCACCTCGGCATGACGCTATTGTTGTGCAAGCCCCTTGATCCATCGTCGACTCCGGGCACGTTGGATGCTTGGGATCCCTTGCACACCAATTAGCTAGTTCATGATCGATAAAGTCCCTTGATCCATCGTCGACTCCGGGCACGTTGGATGCTTTGGATTCCCTACGGTCATCGAGCTAGTGCAGGTAAAGTTATCGATCTGTAAAATCCCTTGAACCATTGTAGACTCCGGGCACATTGGATGCTTTGGATTCCCTGCGATCGATAGACGAGATCTTAACGGTTGGATCGGTCAATCAAAGCCTCCTATCTTGTAAGTATGCATTCGATTGTATGAATTGTGATCTTATCGGTTGACTTGTTGGCAAAGTTGTTGATCTGTACAATTCCTTGATCTATTATTGACTCCGGGCACAGTGGATGCTTGTAATTCCTTGCGATCAACTAACGAGTGCTTCATGGTCAAATCAATCGGTTCATATCACCATCTTTTATGAAATATGCAAGGGGTTTAACTGTTTCATCTTCCGATTGGAATGAATCTTTATTCGATTCCATTTGAGTTATAGTTGGACCAATGAATCAAATCTTGTGAATGAATCAAAGGTGGATCCCTGATGCTTTAACCCCTTTCTATTTTTATCTTTCACCACACACAACTTGCTCCACTCTCGTGGATAATCCAGATTTCATCTCTCACACTTAAACTAATTCCTCTAAGTGTTCTTAACCCCAATCCCTGTGGATCGACCTCGGTCTTACTAAGTATTTTACTACTTCGCTACCTGCACTTGGGTGTGCAATCTTCAGATTGTAGCAAGCTTGATCGAATTGGCATACAAGACAAGAAAAGCAAAGCGAGCTTTTCGTGCTAACTCAGCTTGTGTGCAACTCTAATCAAGTCCTTACTTGGGCGATCATCTTTATGGTCACATCTTGTTGACCATCCGCTTAAGTCGTCTATTTAGACATAAAAATTAGGTATTTATCTTTCTCATTGCCTTTAGTTATTTTTACTTTATCGATTGTAATAAGCCACATCGACATATTAATAAAATCAGCATTGTTTTAGCCTACTTTTGGTTTATCCATTCATCCTCGTTCTTTTCATAAATACATTGAACACAAGCAATGGTGAAGGAAAAGTCCTTAAGATGCAAGGCAAAAAGAATCCATCGGGAAGGAGACTCGACAACCGCCTGATCATTAATCAAAACCGATGGTTGACTCGACATTTGAATTTTTGAATTCAGTCTTAACTTGTCGTTTCATTGCGGGGTCACCATCATTTAATCAAACATTGAGTTGAGTACGACTCTAGCATGCCCACATTACTTAACTGCACCCGTAAACTGAATACAGGCTCTCAATCACACGTATGGCCTAGGGTTTTGATTGAATTGTGCAAACACTCGCTGTGCTTGTAGAGTCCACTAGTAAAAAGCTTAATCTAAACGATTGCAGAGACCTCTTATAGGAGCCAGCCCCACCTAACCTCGGGTACCCAAACAACTTCCTACAGGAAACCTCACCACCCCCTACACCACTACCTACTTTCATCCAACACCTCCTCACTCATATTCCCATGAACAGTACATTACATTATGATACCAAGCAAACCATGCATCCAAACACGCCTTTAATTCATATATCCATGCAAGGCTGGAGCTTTCAATGTCAAAAAGAATTCGCCAGCCTAGATGGTGCCATCAGTGGCCACAAAAAAAAAGAGAGTCTAAAAAAATGCTGTGATCACGGGTCGAAAAAAAGTAGAGAATGACGGTCCATATGTGCCATCAGTCTAGCACACCCAAAAGAAAATGGACGGTGCAAATGTGCCACGCCATACAAACAGGGCCCCACATGCTTGTGGAACTTGTAAAACTTTTAATTCACGTCTGCAAGACTTAAGCTTTCAGTTGAAAAATAATTTGACGGTCCAGATCGTGCCATCAGTGGCCACACAAATAAAATGGATGATCTGAAAAAAGAAGATGCGGTGAGCGTGGATCAAACACGCGACCTTCAGATCTTCAGTCTGACGCTCTCCCAACTGAGCTATCCCCGCAACCATGAAATGATTTTGGATATTTGATTTATGTATCCTATACTAAAATTAGATATGTTGAATGAATTTACGGAGAAAGGAAGTGTACCCGGATATACAAGTAGGTAACGAAAAATGTTTTAAGTTAGGAAACAAGTTAGAAAAATGAGTTTTACCTTTCAACACTGCAGATGGCATCTCATTAATAAGGTGAGATGTAATAAGAATGACATACCCCTAAAATCGTTTGGAAATATGCATATGGGTAAAGAGAGATTTGACCACTTTCAACATGTGTCAATTTTTTCTTTTAGTCACCCCATTTTGTTGTGAAGTGCAGGCATAAGAAGTTTGATGTAAAATTTTCAATAAGTTGGATAGATGCTCCAGTGAATTGCCGGACAAAATAGCCGCTCGAGCTTGGCGTGCTGGTCGAGCAGATCGAGCTTTGTTTGAGCCAAGCCGATCGAGCTCAATCGAGCCAAGCCAAACCAAGCCGAGTTTTGTCTCTCTTTTTTTCTTTCATCCTCAACTTGACCCATTAACCTGCTCGACCTAACCCTAATCTTCCGACACAAACCCCCTAAAATTAGGGTAATTTCTATTCCAAATAAAATAAATCACAAATAAAAAAACACACAAAAGCCTACCTGACAGTGGTCGATGCTCGACTGTTCGCTTGAAGGTGAGGTGCAGTCCGGTGTTCGCTATTGGGAGTCTGGTGCCGGGTGCGGTGAGCGGAGGAAGCCAGAACGGAGAGACTAGAGAGAGGAATCCAGAATGGAGAGAGAGAGAGAGAGAGAGAGAGAGAGAGAGAGAGAGATTTGAAAAAATGGAGGGAGGAAAAGAGGGAGAGGGGCAGCCTGATAGGGGGCGCAGCGGGCTGTGTGGGGTCGAGTGGGTGTGATAATGAAAAGAAAAGAAAAAGGTCGGGTGAGGTCTTTGGATTAGATTTTTTAAAGATATATATATATATATATATATATATATATATATATATATATATATATATATATATATTATAAAAATATTGAGCTCAATTGAGCCGAACTTTATTCGAGCTTTGAGCTAAGCCGAGTCAAGCTAACTCGTGCTTGAGCTAGGCTTGTTTTTTTAACGAGCTTTCAAAATCGAGCTTGAGCTTGATTGAACTGGCCTACGAGACAAGCAAAGCCGAGCGAGCTTTTCAAGCTAGCTCGGCTTGTGTGAAGCTCTAATTGAGTCCTTACTTGGCTGATCATCTTTATGGTCACATCTTGTTGACCATCCTTATGGGCGACCTCGCTTAGCAGACTGAGTCGGCACAGCTGGGCTCGCCTCACCCTCTTCAGACCCAACAACCTCGTCGGTCCGGAAACCTTGCAAAGGAGCGTACCACGCATCCCATTCTTCTTGAGTACCCTCGTCAGGAGGGGTCGGCAGGGCCTTGTCGCAGAGTATCTTCCGTTGAACATTCTTCGGAAGAGTTAAAATGCGTTCATAGAAGTTGAATGTCTTCGGCGGGAGGAACCACTGCGGATTCTCAGCCGACGGCCTGGAAACCTGCTTGGCGGTGGTGCGCTTACGCTTTGATGGAGTCTGGGGCGGACCCGAAGGACCGGCTTGTGAAGGATTGCTGGCCATTATAATCTGCAACGGCATGAAAAGGGCTTAAGTACAGGGCAAAGGGAAATATCCTCATAAAATCAATCAAACATTTACAAAATCCAAAGGGATACGAAGCAGTAAGTGAACAAAGTGCAAGCGCCAATCCAGGCCACTGCGGAACACATTCGAAACCAATGGAAAAAGAAATGAAATGACAACATCCACAACCACAACATCATCGTCACAAACACACAAGCGAGGAAAGACAGAAGTAAAGCGGAAAAGTATAATTAGCATTCATCAAACCATGAGGCTATTCCAAATGTCTAAATTGTTAAATGTCAATTGTTTAAAATGATTAAAAATCAATAGTCAATGTAAAACGACTCAAAATTGCGGGGACTCCTCCCCAAAGCCAGAAAGCGAGGATCTCAGTCCTACGTCAGCGGGAGAACCCGAGCCCTCAACTCATCGACTTTCGCCTGGACCTGGCCTTCCTTGAAGATCAAGTCCACTGGGATGGAAATGCATTGTTGTACGAGATCAAAATTCAGGTGCTCGGCATTGGCGTAGTTCCTTATGGTAGAGACGTCGATCGCCAGGTCGTCATGTTCTCGTATAGCCTCCCTGACCATCCTCCAGATGCCAGCGCGGCGATCCGGATACTCGGCCTCCACCAATGGGATAAGCCAAGCTAGAAATCGCCTGCTCTCCCTCTTCTCCTCTTTCAGGAAGCTAAGTCGCTTCGACAGGGATAGGAAAGAAGCAGCCAGAGAAGGCTCCGCCGCCTCAAGGATCGCCAATTCTTCCAGGAGGGAAGAATCGCCGATTAAGCTAGAAATGGCCTCCTTACGCTCGTCAGAGATGGAGGCCATCGCCGAGACATTCTGGATAGCTAGAAGAATGGGGCGGGAGTCCGCGCCGAGATGGGTCAAGGCTTCGGCCACCTCGTCGCATTGACCGGCGAGAGATGACCAAGCCTCAGGATGGTCTAGAGCATTTAGAAGCCGCTTCATACAATCCCGGGCCACGCGTAGGGAAGCGAGAGTTATGGCCATTGTCTGCTAAAAAACAAGACGGATGAACCAATGAGGCAATCCGACAAAAGAAAAGAAGGAAAAAGCACATGAAGCCACTCGTGTAAAGACAAGAAAGGCTAAGAAAAGACATGCAAAGGTACGCTCGAAACATCACTTAAATTCGCCATTAGAATTGCCCATTAAACTGATGCGACTAGGAAGTCTCCCAAGTGCGTGAGACCCTACGCCTCCCTAGGACAGCTGGCATGCATACGCAAATGCGAAGCAGAAACTGTAGGGGCTCACACCCTTTAGAGGCACGACAGATCGCTGGTACGAAGTTCGCCAAAACCCCGGATTCCACCAAGGCCTATAGGCTGGGTGCGTGAGGCTTCACACGCCCTGGTAACGCTCAAGGGCGATCAGGTTGAATATGAGGGGGTGTGATACTCCACGCACCCGAAACAACAGTCTCAAATATCATAAGCAATGATCAAAAGAACCCGAATGTGAGCGCGTTAATCCATGATAAGCGTACTTGATTAGGACACTAAAATTGGGCAGCTTCTCAAACTCAGAAATCAGTACCCGTTGGCCTTAACATGCTCAACAATCGAGCCAACTTAACAAGTTTGAAAATATATGTGCGGGATCTGGTATGTGTAACAAATTCAATGAATTTCACTAAGTTCTAAAATCGCACACGCAGAGCCCAGCACGTCGCAAAAATCGCGCAACTTCACAAGTCCAAAAAACATGACGCGCCGGCCCCAGCGCGTCTAGAAAATGATAAATCCACCAAGTCCGAATTTTCATAAGCGCCACACCTAAGCGCGTCCATCAAATGGGTTTTCCAAGGCACGCGAGTACACGCTGGGGCTGGCGCATCGAAAAAAGCCAAGTGCAATGCGCTGAAGTCAGCGCGTCATGAAATGAGTTTTAACGAAGCACGGGAGGACGCGCTGGCCTTAGCGCGTCAATAAAAATGGAAAATTTTGAGTTAACCAATGCGCTGAGGTTAGCGTGACCATTTAACATACGCGCAACGCTATGACGCGTTCAGAAATTCAAAAAAATCCCAAGTCCAATTAATGGCCGCGGTGTGGGTAGCGCATCGACAAAAGGCCCAACTCCGATTTACTTGACGCGCTACCTAATTGTTTGACGCACTGGCGATATTAAATCGATGCGCTAGAGAAAAAGGGGACGCGCTGGCCGAGAGCTCTGGTCGTCGAAAATGAGAAGTGAAATGACGAAATGACCTGGACTTCCCTATTTATAGTGGGACCCGAAAAATCCGATGCGTCGCTATGGACCGCCGCGCGTCCATCCCAACGCATCGGAGGGGCATCTGTTGGGGTCCCAAAAGTGAGGATCCTCGAAACAATAATTCCAAGTGCCCAAATCATCACTTGGTTGAATTTAGGACCAGTGCATCAGAAATCGCGTCAAAATCACAACACGCATCAGACTTAACCAAAAGGCAGGAAATTGGGCTAGTGGTGAACCACACCGGTCATCATGACCAGAACTCTCCAAATTTGGGAGGGTTATCTCAATTATAGAGAAATAGGAGCAGTGCATCGACATTCATCTCAAGGCGGACCCCACAAGCCCTCCGTTATGCAAAATCCAATTTTGAGAAGCACGAGTACGTCGGCGCATCGAGAAAATCCACGGCCAACGCATCATGAAATTCAATCATTTTCAGAAAATGAATTTCAGGACGCACTGCCTCCAGCGCGTCCAGAAAGTCCTCCAGCGCATCAAGAAATTCGGACAGGTTCACGAAGTGAATTCCAGGATGCACTGACCTCTAGCACGTCCGGAAATTCGTCCAGCGCATCAAAGAATGCAGGCAGTTTTACGGGATGAATTTCAGGACGCACTGCCCTCAGCTGCATCCAATAAATCAGAAATTTCAGGACGCACTGTCCCTCAGCGCGTCAATAAATCAGGCACTTTCAGCAATTTCAGGACGCACTGACAGCCAGTGCGCCCTAAAAATCAGGATCCCAACCAAGACATTTTTAGACGCGCCGAGTGATTTTCTCGACGCGCCGGCATGTTTTCTCGACGCGCTACACGTGTCGGCTTTCTATTGACTGACTTAGGCTATAAATACCCCTCACACCACCTCATTTGGACGATTCAGAGAGAGAGAGAG
This sequence comes from Liriodendron chinense, assembly GCA_003013855.2. NCBI lineage: Eukaryota > Viridiplantae > Streptophyta > Magnoliopsida > Magnoliales > Magnoliaceae > Liriodendron > Liriodendron chinense. The sequence continues at coordinate 4,035,085 of PVNU02002146.1, forward strand.
AGAGCCGAACCTCTTCACCGAAAAACCCTCTTCCGATCGTCGGAACCCCTCGCCAGAAATCGCACCTCCTGACCATAACAGGTCCGGAGATGAAATAACTCAAGTCATCATTTTTTGACGCACTGGCCCCAGCGCATCACAAAAATGATCCAGCGCATTAGGAAAAACCCTCGGCGGATCAAATAAATCATCAACTTAAAACTCATCATTTTTTGACGCACTAGCCCCAGCGCATCACAAAAATCGCCCAGCGCATCGCAAAATAGGCCAGCGGATCAGAAAAATGCACATTCCAAAACGAAGTAATTTTCGGACGCATTGGCCCCAGCGCGTCAGAAAAATAGCCCAGCACATCATGAAAATAGATAATTTTTAACAATTATTTTTTGATGCGCTGGCCCCAGCGCATCAGTAAAATCAGGCCAGCGGATCGTAAAAATCAGCACTTTGAACGTTCATTCTAGCACCTTTAAATCCTCATTTTATGACATTTTTTAGCCCCGTTTGGGCCTATTTTGGGTATTTCAAGCGTTTCGGACGCAATGGAGCAGTCAAATGATCCATCCGGGCCACCCAATGAGCAGAATACAAGCCTTCGGAGTTCGATCCGATTCAACGAGCTGAATGGAGCAATCCTCCCAAAAAGTGGCCGCCAGTGCCCAGAATCATACCTATGTATCCTCATCACATGTACTATCACAATATGACCCGGATTCAGGCCCGGACTGAGCAAAGGGGACTATGGTTAACACGATAAACCATGCCAGGAGAGTTCTAAACTATCACACACAATTTGTTAAAGACTGACACTTCAAGAACAGTCAATGCCCTACCCATCCAAACGGCATCCGCTGGTTGAGCTACGCAGGTACACACAACTGTAGAATGGACTTCCCAAGGTCACCTGTCCCTACATTGATAGGCGCGGGCCCAGAGTCGTCCATCTCAGCCACAAACCCTGACAGTCTCAGCCCGGATCTCCGGACAAAACATGGGACATAGACATCCGACTCGTACAAAGATGGATCAGTCCATAACAAAACACAACAAATACAGGTCTCCGCGACCATACAAATATAGGTCTCCACTGACCATACGAATACTGGTCTCCGCGACCATACAAACACAGATCTCTTCGACCACACAAATGCCAGGTCTCCACAACCATGAACTCTGAGACCATAGTCCCCGCTGACTAGTCTTCTGCCTTTTAATCAAGGGTCATCGATCTTTCGATGTAATTAAGGGCTCGTGCCAGATCACGGCCTGGAATGTATATGATCTCAGGATCTCTGGAATATTAAAATTCGCCTTGCGATATCTCTTCTCTTGTGTACTTCTGTGAATGCTTGTGATTGTCTACGAACGTTTCTATTATTTAGAACCCCAGAGCAACAAAAACACCACATCTCAGAGGATGTTCCCCGCGGTTCATTTTCTAGTTCCAACAAAAAATTAGGTATTTATCTTTCTCATTGTCTTTAGTTATTTTTACTTTATCGATTGTAATAAGCCACATTGACATATTAATAAAATCAGCATTGCTTTAGTCTACTTTTGGTTTATCCATTCATCCTCGTTCTTTTCATAAATACATTGAACACAAGCAATGGTAAAGGAAAAGTCCTTAAGACGCAAGGCAAAACGAATCCATCGGGAACCCCTATCCTTTCGCAAATTGTCTGATCAATAATCACAACCGATGGTTGACTCGACATTTGAATTTCTGAATCCAGTCTTAACTTGTCGTTTCAGTGCGGGGTCACTATGATTTAATCAAACATGGAGTTGAGTACTGACTCTAGCATGCCCACATTACTTAACTGCACCTGTAAACTGAATACAGGCTCTCAATCACACGTATGGCCTAGGGTTTTGATTGAATTGTGCAAACACTTACTGTGCTTGTAGAGTCCACTAGTAAAAAGCTTGATCTAAACGATTGCAGGAGACCTCTGATGGGAACCAGCCCCACCTAACTCCAGCTACCCAAACAACTTCCTACAAGAAACTTCACCACCCCCTACACCACTACTTACTTTCATTCAACACCTCCTCACACATATTCCCATGAACAATACATTACATTATGATACCAAGTAAACCATGCTTCCAAACATGCCTTTAATTCACATATCCATGCAAGGCTGGAGCTTTCAATGTCAAAAAGAATTTGTCGGTCCAGATGGTGCCATCAGTGGCCACACAAATAAAAGAGACAGTCTACAAAAAATGCGGTGAGCACGGGTCGATAAAAAGAAGAGAATGACGGCCCGTATGTGCCATCAGTCTACCACACCCAAAAGAAAATGGACAGTGTAGATGTGCCACGCCATACAAACAGGGCTCCACACGCTTGTGTAACTTGTAAAACTTTTAATTCATGTCTGTAAGACTTGAGCTTTCATTTGAAAAAGAATTTGACGGTCCAGATCGTGCCATCAGTGGCCACACAAATAAAATGCACTGTCTGAAAAAAGAAGATGCGGTGAGCGTGGATCAAACACGCGACCTTCAGATCTTCAGTCTGACGCTCTCCCAACTGAGCTATCCCCGCAACCATGAAATGATTTTGGATATTTGATTTATGTATCCTATATTAAAATTAGATATGTAGAATGAATTTCTGGAGAAAAGAAGTGTACTCAAATATACAAGCAGGTAATGGAAAATGTTCCAAGTTAGGGAACAAGTTAGAAAAATGAGTTTTGCCTTTCAATACTGTAGATGGCATCTCATTAATAAGGTGAGATGTAATAAGAATGTCATACCCCTAAAATCGTTTGGAAACATGCATATGGGTAAAGAGAGATTTGGCCACTTTCGACATGTGTCAATTTTTTCTTTTAGTCACCCCATTTTGTTGTGAAGTGCAAGGCATAAGAAGTTTGATGTAAAATTTCAATAAGTTGGATAGATACTCAAGTGAATTTTCGAACAAAAAACTGATATAGTAGTGTTAACTGTGGAAGTTTAGAATTTTTTAGATGCTTGACCCATTAATGGATGAATCTTGCTAACGTTAGGGATTAATATATGACTCACGTGGGCACATATTGATCTTAACACATTTCACGTTTTGATGCTTTATATTGCACAGTTTATTATATATTTATTTAACCCATGTTGTGAACAGTTATTCCACAAGGATGATTGGTGTTATTTCAATTTATGTCACGGGAAGGTACCCGGAGTAAAATTTAAATCTACGCATTAATTTAATTATCTTTAATGAAGCTACGATTGCACCACACGTGCTCACACAGTGGGTTAAGCGCGATCTGGATTTGGCTAAACCCACCCCAGACCCGACCATTTACAGCCCTTGTCCTGAAGGTCTCCAATAGGGGAGCGCATCTACATAAAAGTGAAGATTTAAAGAGATTTGAAAACTAACGGTTTCAAATTTACAGAGGTCCCCCAACTCAGAATACAAGCCGTAGTTGTAAAGGATCCTGGACCAACAAGGAAACCCAGTGAGAGTTTTGCCACCTCAACAAGCTATAAAAGTAGTGCGCGATGAAGAGCTCGAGGCTCACACCAAACTCAATTTATCTTCTTTTACATTTATCTTTATTTTACCATAGCTTAGTCTTAGCATTGATCGCTATTATCCAGTGTCATCGCTATAATATCATAGGATTAGATTAAACATCCACAACCCTAAATTTATGGATCTTGATTAATTGAGTCTAGAGCTGCACACGAGCCGAGCTCAAGCCGAGCTTGCAAAGCTTGAGCTTGGCTTGATCAGTGGCCCATTGAGCTTGAGCTTTGCTTGGCTTGAGCATCGAGCTCAAAATAGCCGCTAGAGCTTGGCGTGTTGGTCGAGCAGATTGAGCTTTGTTTGAGCCAAGCCGATCAAGCTCAATCGAGCTAAGCCAAACTAAGTCGAGTTTTGTCTATCTTTTTTTCCTTCATCCTCAACCTGACCCATTAACCTGCTCGACCCAACCCTAATCTTCCGACACAAAACCCTCCAAAATTAGGATATTTTCTATTCCAAACAAAATAAATCACAAATAAAAAAACACACAAAAGCCTACCTGACAGTGGTCGATGCTCGGCTGTTCGCTTGAAGGTGAGGTGTGGTCTAGCGTTCGTCGTCGGGAGTTTGGTGCCGGGTGCAGTAAGCGGAGGAAGCCAGAACGGAGAGACTAGAGAGAGGAATCCAGAACGGAGAGAGAGAGAGAGAGAGAGAGAGAGAGAGAGAGAGAGAGAGATTTGAAAAATGGAGGGAGGAAAAGAGGGAGAGGAGCAGCCCGATAGGGGTGCGGCGGGCTGTGTGGGGTCGGGTGGGTGTGATAATGAAAAGAAAAGAAAAAGGTCGGGTGAGGTCTTTGGGTTAGATTTTTTTTAATATATATATATATATATATATATATATATATATATATATATATATATATATGAGCTCAACTGAGCCGAACTTTATTTGAGCTTCGAGCCAAGCCGAGTCAAGCTCACTCGTGCTCGAGCTAGGCTTGTTTTCGAACGAGCTTTCAAAATTGAGCTTGAGCTTGATCGAACTGGCCTAAGAGACAAGCAAAGCCGAGCGAGCTTTTCAAGCTAGCTCAGCTTGTGTGCAGCTCTAATCGAGTCCTTACTTGGGTGATCATCTTTATGGTCACATCTTGTGGACCATCCGCTTAAATCGTCTATTTACACATAAAAATTAGGTATTTATCTTTCTCATTGTCTTTAGTTATTTTTACTTTATCGATTGTAATAAGCCACATCGGCATATTAATAAAATCAGCATTGCTTTAGCCTACTTTTGGTTTATCCATTCATCCTTGTTCTTTTCATAAATTCATTGAACACAAGCAATGGTAAAAGAAAAGTCCTTAAGGCGCAAAGCAAAAAAATTCATCGGGAAGGACTCACCCCTATCCTTTCGCAAATTGCCTGATCAATAATCACAACTGATGGTTGACTCGACATTTGAATTTCTGAATCCAGTCTTAACTTGTCATTTCAGTGCGGGGTCACCATGATTTAATCAAACATGGAGTTGAGTACGACTCTAGCATGCCCACATTACTTAACTGCACCTATAAACTGAATACAGGCTCTCAATCACACATATGGCCTAGGGTTTTGATTGAATTGTGCAAACACTCGCTATGCTTGTAGAGTCCACTAGTATAAAGCTTGATCTAAATGATTGCAGGAGACCTCTTATGGGAACCAGCCCCACCTAACTCCGGCTACCCAAACAACTTCCTACAGGAAACCTCACCACCCCCTACACCACTACCTACTTTCATCCAACACCTCCTCACACATATTCCCATTAACAATACATTACATTATGATACTAAGGAAACCTTGCATCCAAACACGCCTTTAATTCACATATCCATGCAAGGCTGGAGCTTTCGATGTTAAAAAGAATTTGTCGGTCCAAATGGTGCCATCTAAGGCAGTAAATGGTCGGGTTCGGGGCGGGTTTAGCAAAAACCAGACCCGCCCATTTACTAAACGGGTCTCGGTCCAAATTTTAGACCCAGACCCTTTTACTAAATGGGCGGGTCCGGGTCGGGTCCGGGTCAACCCATCAGACCCATTTATTAATGGGTCCGGGTCTGGTAGAGGAAGATCCACCCAAACCCGTTTATAAATGGGTTGGGTCTAATGGGTCCGGGTCTGGATAAAGTATGCAAGCATTTTACAAGGCTTAAAACCAGGTCTAGACGGGTTTGGGTTGGACGGGTCCCTTGAAACATAGACCAAACCCGCCCACTTACTAAATGGGTTCGGGTCGGGTCGGGTCGGGCCTAATATAAAGGAAACCAGACCCAGACCCGTTTAACAACTGGGTCTGTTCGTAGACCCAGACCCGTACCATTTTACAAATGGGTCGGGTTTGGGTCGGGTCTAAATGAGTTGGGTCTGGGTATCCCATCGGGTCCGCTGACCCATTTACAACCCTAGTGCCATCAGTGGCCACAAAAATAAAAGAGACAGTCTACAAAAAATGCGATGAGCACGGGTCGATAAAAAGTAGAGAATGACGGTCCATATGTGCCATCAGTCTACCACACCCAAAAGAAAATGGACAGTGCAGATGTGCCACGCCATACAAACAGGGCTCCACACACTTGTGGAACTTGTAAAACTTTTAATTCATGTCTGCAAGACTTGAGCTTTCAGTTGAAAAATAATTTGACGGTCCATATCATGCCATCAGTGGCCACACAAATAAAATGCACGGTCTGAAAAAAGAAGATGCGGTGAGCGTGGATCGAACACGCGACCTTCAGATCTTCAGTCTGATGCTCTCCCAACTGAGCTATCCCCGCAGCCATGAAATGATTTTGGATATTTAATTTATGTATCCTATACTAAATTTAGATATGTAGAATAAATTTCTGGAGAAAGGAAGTGTACCCGAATATACAAGCAGGTAATGAAAAATGTTCCAAGTTAGGAAACAAGTTAGAAAAATGAGTTTTACCTTTCAACACTGCAGATGGCATCTCATTAATAAGGTGAGATGTAATAAGAATGACATACCCCTAAAATCATTTGGAAACATGCATATGGGTAAAGAGAGATTTGGCCACTTTTGACATGTGTCGATTTTTTCTTTTAGTCACCCTATTCTGTTGTGAAGTGCAGGCATATGAAGTTTGATGTAAAATTTCAATAAATTGGATAGATACTCCAGTGCATTGCCGGACAAAAAACTGATATAGTAGTGTTAAATTGATTTTAAATCTCACGATGAAAAAATTGAAAATATTAAAAACTTCATAACATTCTTTCATTAGATACATTCAAGTCTTACATGAGTAATCATCAATAAAGGTAATAAAGTATTAAAAATTATTTAAATTCAAAATCGAAATGGAACCTCACACATTAAAATGTACCAAATAAAATAAAATAGTGCATTTAATCTCATATCTGGGAATAAAAGTGAATTGGTTATGTTTGACTAGTTGACATGCCTCATAATTAATTAAACTAACTGAAGATAAAGAAGGGACTAAAAGTTTTAAAGCTGCCAAAGAAGGTGACCTAATCGACCACCATTGCTGAGATGACATGATAGCATGAAACGCACCACCAGAAATCCCGAGACCACAATAGTAAAGTCCATGTGATTCGTGGCCCCTACCAAACATCATTCTTGTCTGCAGGTCCTGAAACAAATAATGAGAATGATCAAATATTAAACAATTTTAACTTTTGGTTAGTTCACAAACATTAGGCTAAGAGGCAAATCAATTATATAAAGAACTAAGATAAGGATAAAGTAGAATTAGGACAAGTAACACATTTACCAGGGATCTTAGATAAAGAGTCATTTGCAATAGTAATTGAGGAATGTAAAAGCAAAGTATCGAACTGTAAAATAAGATGTGATGTAGCTGTCATATGATTCGTGGCCCCTAAGTCAATCACCCAAGGGGTATACCAGAAGATGTAACAAAGGCATTACTTGTGTCAATTGGAGTAGTAGTAGAGGTAGATGGAGATGTCAACGCCATATGCTTACCCATCATTTTTTCATCATCATCTTGAGAAACTGTGATTGTGATTGAATGACCTATAGAGGTAAGGCTAGTCGTAGAATCAATAGAGAGTCTGCTCTCTGCATACATTGCCTCATTGGCCAAGAGAGGCTTGGGGTTTGACTATGAAGAAGCCAACATATGTCAATGGTATGATTTGTCCTCTTAAAGTGAGTGCAGATGTATTGTCCAATGTGGTATGAAGAAAAACTACGTCCATGGCCATGTTTAATACCACACATCCCACATCCTCTCTCACGACCATCCTGTCTTCTACAGTCTGTCACAAAGGCCGAGGTTTCGCCAGAGGTAACATGACGGGAAGTATGAGATGGAGTAGAGATGTGAAGTACACGAGTAAAGACATTAGTCAATAAAAGTATACTATCACTCCCTAATATCTAAGATCTGACTGACTCAAGATATGGACACAGGGTCCTAAGAAATAAGGCTACACAAAGCTCCCATCAAAACTATTTTTGTTGGGTAATATCACTAGTGTATGGATGACGCATAATCTACTCATCAAAGAACCATTTGAACCAGGTATAATACTCATGGAGATTATCTCTTTATTTCATAGTACAATTTTTTTGAAAAATGTAATAGATGTGATTTATGTTCTTCTTAGTTGAGTATAACTAGTTTAGATCTTCCCATACTTCTTTAATAGTGTCATGGCACATTACAGTGGTATACACGGCCTCATCCACACTTTCAAATAATCAATTCATAACTTGTACGCCATCCTCACTCCACTGAAGATAGGAGGAGGAGTCCTTAAAAGGACTATCATCTGTCAACTGTTTAATTTCTCGTTTAGATTTTAAGAAAAGCTTGACAAAATACATTCACAGGAGGAAATTATACAACCATTTTAGTTTAACTAAAGTTATTTATTGAACCTAATATTTCACATCATATTTCATATAGTCGTTTATGCTACCCATGACGTATAAATTAGACAATCAATTTATGACGTGCAACAACAATAAACAAAGTAAAAAAAGTTAAAAAAGAAATGTCCAACTTTGGCTCAAATCATGGATGGATATTACCAATCAAAACGCAATGGATGGGATGTATCCAACAAAGATTAGAACTTGAAAAACAGGTCCCCACGATCAATAGAAGTTGAAGAAAACCTATTGCCAATTTGCAATAATTTAAAGTGGTGGAAGGGTCTGTAACATGGAGGTAGTGGACAAAGGAAGTGGCAAGGGGTGGGGAGCAGTAAAGGCTATGGATTACAATGGTGGGATGGTCGCAACAGATGGGGGGTACAATTGCAGTGGTTGGGGATTTTAGTGGTGATGGGTAGGGGTTGTGGCAGTGGGCGGAGGTCACAAGGATAGATTTCTTTGTGAGTTTTACATTCGACGATAATTTAGACTAGGCAGATGCCAGTGTGGATGATGTCAAAAAAAGGAAGAAGAAGATGAGGGGTAGGATTTTGCAAAAGTCTCCCTCTCTGATACCATGTAAATAGATATTAAAATTAACTAGGATGGAATTAGCATTCTCTCCTTTATAGGACCACCCAAACATAATATACCATCGCTTCAACAATGGCGAATGACAATTAGAGGACAACTGCGCGACGAACGCCTTTGTTTGCAACTACATGTCGATGATGTCATCGAGGAAAAAAGCAAAAGTTGATAGTACTTTTGACATTCTGGGAGCCAGTATCGAAGGGATGATGATTACACTGGCCAGTTGATGCTGCCACTAACGGGAAGGAAATGACATGCATGGGGAGGGTTAACTCAATTCTTAATGAGATGCAAGTGTTAGCTGAAGATGATGTGTTGACAACGAAATCGTTGTTATCAAGAGATGAGTCAGGGACAATTCATTTCTTAACCATGGCTAACCACATGGGACTAACTTTGATCCGTTAGCTGCTTTAATCCCATGTGATGTAAAACAACTATATGATTAACTGACTGTTTTCTAAATACACAATAATTATTTTTTTAGACTTCATGTGACAGATGTATCTCTCTCTCTCTCTCTCTCTCTCTCTCTCTCTCGCCATGTATATATGTGGGGCGAGTTAAATTTGTATAAGTTTCTTATTTTTTTGACAAATATTATTTCTATGTACGATAGTTACATGGATATATGATAGGTGGGATCATGGCCTTCATCTTCACGAAATGTTGGTGGTTGAATCTCATATTTAGTGAATAGATGCTTTTATTCATGTTTTTTTAACATCATGTATAATCGGTGCTACTAGTTTTGTAAGTCTGCATATATTTATTTTAGTAAAGCACGAGTATTTTTCATAATTATCATATGGTAATGGATCCCTTAAACCACACATAACATGTTTGTAGGCTATGGTATGTCCATTCTTGACCTTTTAAGTTGTACATTATTAGTTATAATATTGTAAGATTATATTCTACATTATCATCTTCCATCCGGGAGTTATTAACCTACATAATATTTTAATATTGCAAACATCCAAATAGGAAAGTTTTAGCTGGTGTTCATGGGCATGACAATGGTCATTTTCACTAACTGGCACGAGTGCCAGCAGGAAGTATTTGGCCATCCAAGGAACGTTTACTGCTCATTCGTTTCATATTCGAATGCATATGCTGCATAATAGCTTGATATTGGGAGTTTTCCTCATATGCATGGGTAGTTCATCAATATATTGAATGTAGCTCCACCAGCAAGTTATGTGGCACATTAGGCGGTCTTCTACTTCCAGAGTATCAATGCCCAATGCTCCCACGTCGAGTGTGGAGGTCGATTTGTATGCGGAGGAAGAAGAGGTCAAGCATACCTCTGCTCGGGTTAATGACAATACCTTAATTGTTGATGATGTGGACTCTATTATCTGTCTTTTCATTGCAATTGGGTTGCATTTTATGTTTTTGTGTGGACCCTCGCCGATTTTTCCGCACTCCCACACGACGTTCGTCTCCCTTCCCCTTTCCTTTCGGAAAAGAAGGAGATGAGGATGCGTGAGTGCGAAATCGCCGTTTGTGCCACTGGCTTGCCTCGTTCTCGAGGGCTTTGTTCGGTTGTCGTGTTAAGCTGGATATGTTTAAATGAGTTTATATAAGACCAGAGTCGCCACTAGCCAGTTACTTCAAATCTACAGTCGGCTAGACCCCGTAGAAACGTTAGAGAAGGGAATCCGAAGATTCCTTCCTCTAAAATGACTCCTGTTGATCTGCAGGCCAGAGATTCAAGGTAAGGGATCACGGTTACAGGGTGGGAAGAGGTTAAGCACCCCACACACTGCCCGTACCGAAGTACGGTCTCTACTTCACAGAATCGATCGGATACTTGAAAGTCTAGTTTAATCCTCGTATATTCTCATAGGATGACATGATGCATGAATGCGGGTCTAAACAGTAAGAGTTTCTGATGGGCAGGTTCCAACAACGGGCAAGCCCAGAGCGTACGCTCGAACTGACAGGTGCTTTATGCGAGATGATGCATGCTGTGTGCTTGAATATTCAAAGTGCTTATAGTGGAATGTACGTGAATGCAGGTCTGAACAGTAAGAGTTTCTGATGGGCAGGTTCCAACAACAGGCAAGCCCAGAGCATACGCTCGAACTGACAGGTGCTTTATGCGATATGCATGCGGTGTGTTTGAATAATCAAAGTGTTTGCAGTGAAGCAGGGGGGTTGGAAGAAAAGTAAATGTTGCACTTATGCTAGATGCAAATGAGATGATGCTGCAAAAGAGTAGCTGGGTGGACGGAGGTGTCACAAGGATTGGCTTCGAGTGGCTGGATCAAGATTTGGATGGCTTGGGAGGCTTGGACCAGTGGTCAGGCTGGGCTGGACCAGGGCTAGACTCTCCTTACTCAGGCTCTCCTTGGTGGAAAAATGGGCTAAGGGGTGGAGAAGGACTCGGACGGACAGGCTTTCTTTGGACTCGAAGGGATTATGAAATGAGAAGGGGAGGGGGGTATTTATAGCAGCGAGGAGTGGCAGTTTGCGTAATTTTGTTCGGGCGGCCTGCTATGGGCCGCCCGTACGGCCGCTCCTCGGTTTCCAGCCAGTACGGTCGCTCCCTCGGGGCTGCTGTTAGACTCGCTGGTCGACTCAGTGAGTTGACTTAGCGGGTCGACTCGGTGGTTTGACTCGACGGGTTGACTCGACGGTTGACTCGGTGTTTTGACTCGACGAGTTGACTCGACGGGTTGACTCAGCGGGTTGACTCGGTGAGTTTGACTTTTTAAGGATTTTTTGACTGGCCTTTTTTTATGGGGGATTTTTCAGGGTGGTGTTTAGGACTGGGTTGACTGGGTTCAGGCTTGAACTGGGCTATGGAATGAGGCTTACAAGGGTGAGTTTGGCTGAGTTTGGACTTAGGATTTAGAGGTATGGTCCTCCATTCATCCAGCTATCTCTACCAACAGCGTAGCCGAAGGTGGGGTGTCTACAGATGCCCCTCTTTGGCAGAGGTTGCATGCAACCGAATGCCAAAGCGAGTGGACACCCCACTTCTGACCCGGTCATTCATAGATCATGCTCTGAAATCTTTGCTTACTTTTGCATCTGTGTCAGTTGATCGTTTGGAAACCGATCACTCGCACATACCACGGGAGTTTGGAGAAAACGTTGCGATTGTCCCTGCATGCGCTGCAACCTGGGTACCCAATCGCAACCCTTCCATTCCCGATCAGTACTAACATCGGAAAGGTACAGCAGAGCCTCTGCGTCGACAGTCTTACGAGGATGCTGACCCTGAGACTGATTGTGTGATGTTTGATGTTTTTCCAGATCACTCCAGGAGTACTTGTTTCGCTTGACTGTCAAAGTGGTTAGATGCCCTGCGTCAGATAGTCTTACGGGATTCTACTACGCCGACTTGGACTCAGTCAAGGTACTTCAGGCATCCACGCCTAGGTATGTGCGGGTGGGCTTTTTCCACCCGATCTGCTGGCTTCGATGCTTGGTTTGCAATTCATTCTTTCCTTGATTGTGGTCTGGAGTCTTTGTCATCCTTTGTATCTGAGTCAGTTGATTGTCTGGAAGTTGATAACTCGCACATACCGCGAGAGTTTGGAGAAAACGTTGCGATTGTCCCTGCAGTTTGCTGCAACCTGGGTACCCAATCGCAACCCTTCCATTCCCGATCGGTACTAACATTGGAAAGGTACAGCAGAGCCTCTGCGTCCGTAGTCTTACGAGGATACTGACCCTGAGACTGATTGTGTGATGTTTGATGTTTTCCCAGATCACTCCAGGAGTACTTGTTTCGCTTGACTGTCAAAGTGGTTAGATGCCCTGCGTCAGATAGTCTTACGTGATTCTACTACGCCGACTTGGACTCAGTCAAGGTACTTCAGGCATCCACGCCTAGGTATGTGCGGGTGGGCTTTTTCCACCCGATCTGTTGGCTTCGATGCTTGGTTTGCAATTCATTCTTTCCTTGATTGTGGTCTGGAGTCTTTGTCATCCTTTGTATCTGAGTCAGTTGATTGTCTGGAAGTTGATAACTCGCACATACCGCGAGAGTTTGGAGAAAACGTTGCGATTGTCCCTGCAGTTTGCTGCAACCTGGGTACCCAATCGCAACCCTTCCATTCCCGATCGGTACTAACATTGGAAAGGTACAGCAGAGCCTCTGCGTCCGTAGTCTTACGAGGATACTGACCCTGAGACTGATTGTGTGATGTTTGATGTTTTCCCAGATCACTCCAGGAGTACTTGTTTCGCTTGACTGTCAAAGTGGTTAGATGCCCTGCGTCAGATAGTCTTACGGGATTCTACTACTCCGACTTGGACTCAGTCAAGGTACTTCAGGCATCCACGCCTAGGTATGTGCGGGTGGACTCTTTCCACCCAATCTGCTGATTTTGATACTTGGGTTACAATTCATCGTTTCCACCTGTTCAAATGGTTTCTCTGACCGAGCCTTTTGGCTTTCATCTTTTCCTATCTTGGCATGACCGCACTGACACTGGAGTTCAGTTCGACCGTACTTTGAGTGCATTGGATCCAATGGTCTCCGGGAAAACCGCGAGACATCGGATCTTATTTGATTTTTGCGTCGGCTCCTACCTAGAGATATGGAAGATCTCCTGGTGTTTTGGAGGCAGAACGTTCTACTGGAAAATATTTTTGGATTTTTGAAAAGATACCCACTCTGGGGAGTGATACTCCGTGGGGTTTTTATTTGCAAAAAGGAATGTTTTTTTTGTCTTTTTGAAATGGAAATCTGGTTTGCACGTGCCTCCACTAGGGATGCCTGTGGGGTCTTTGGCTAACCGACTTTTATTTTGAAAGCACGTAAACGTGATGATTGATGCGATGGATGCTGATGCATGGAGATGCATGATGAATGCATGGCTTGGTTCATTCTCTTTTCATTTGATGATTTTGCTTTTGCTGGAGATGCAGAGAATTTTGAGCTTATTGCTTGCAGGGTTGTACTCCCTTGGGGATTTTTCTTTTTGATACGGAGGTTTGGACAGCGGGTTGGTCAAGATCCCGACCCGTGGTCGATCAGGTCCATCGTCCCAAGATGCTGTTTCTTTGCTAATGAGAATGTACAAGGATATCATTCGACTTCAAGATGTTCTTCTGGGCATACATGTGATTGAGATGGTGTTTGGTTGCCCGTTTTGGTCAAGATTCCAATTTGCAGGCGATCGGATCCGTCATCTCAAACTGTGAAGTGAGCGGAGTTCAAGACTCCTGAATTGTAGTGCTGGGGATGCTAATTTTTGTGTTTTTTTTTTTTTAAATATGTGGTCCGAGTCTTCAACTGAGTGGTCAGGGTAGAGATCGGTTATTGAAAATACAGGAAATATTTTTTGTGATTTTCGAAATATTTTCTGATGAAAGCAAGAGAAATATTTTTTGTGATTTTTTGACAATATTTCGATTGAAAGCAAGGGAAATATTTTTGTGATTTTTGACAATATTTTGATTTGAAAGTTAAGGAAATACTTTTGTGATTTTTGAAAATATTTTGCAATGTTTTTGTATTTTGGTGATTTTTCTGAAATGCAGGGAAAAGTGTGGAATTTTCATCCACTTCCAGCTTCTACTGCTGGTAAGGCACCCGATCCATTTTACGTCAGCGAGCAAGACGAGTCTCACACAGTTAAGTGCCGTAGTTTTACATCTTCGGATGAGGGGATTTTGAGGGTTAACACACCCACAAAGTTGCCTGTTTCTCATGTGCAATGCACATAGACCACGTATCGTCCGACGGACTCCTTCGGCCACAAGATGAGCCACATCCTCACATTTCCCTTAGTCAATCCAGTTTGGGATCTTACGTTGCTCACAATTCCGTGAGGGTGCGCTCCACCTCCCAACAGCCTTAATCCCCTTCATGAGTTTTAGGAACAGGGAACATCCGTCAGATTCAACAGCGACTTCCAAATCAAGGTTGTCTATCACGGTGCGTTCAACACGAACAGGATTGCGAAGTTCTGCCCGCCTCAGCCCTTACCTGTTTAAAAGATTCCAGACACCCGTACGATCAAGTGTCAGCCATGTTTGGAACAGGTTAGGAAAGAAAGCCCTCGAGAAGTTAATCCCAGTGTAGTTTTAGGTCTTCGGATCGCTGGGGATAAATTGGTGGGTTGAAACTGGTGGTGAAAACTTTTTTGTTTTATATTGTATATATATATATTTTTTTTGAAAAAGTTCCAGACTTCAACTCGAGTAATCGAGATTGACACTGGTTTTTATGGAAAGCTTAGATTTTTTTTTTTTTTTGGTATTTTGGAAATGATCCGGGTCATCAGATCCTGGCTCGAATGGCTGGGATCGATGCCGGTTTTTGTTGAAAGCGAGAAAGGTCCCCCGAGAAACTAATCCCAGTGTAGTTTAAGGTCTTCGGACCGCAAATATGTACATGCTGAAAATACATTCTTTTTGTGTTTTTTCGAAAAAAATGTTCCAGGCTGTTAAGTCTCAATTTGAGCGGTCAAGATCAATACTGGTTTTTATTGAAAATCTCTCAGGATATCGATCCCGACGTAGTTTAAGGTCTTCGGACCCTGAAACTGTACAAAAGGGGCAAACACATTTTTTTTGGTTTTTTTTTTGTTCTTTTTTTTGGAAAATATCCGGTATCAGCGGATCTTGATTCGAGCAGTCACGGCCGATCCCGGCTTTTATTGAAAATCCCTCGGGATGTTAATCCCGACGTGGTTTAAGGTCTTCGGACCAGAAATTGTACATGTGATGTATATATTTTTTGATTTTCTGAAAATGTCTGAGATCGTCAGGTCTTGATTCGATCCAAACCGATGTCGGCTTTTATTGAAAATCCCTCGGGATCCTGATCCCGACGTAGTTTAAGGTCTTAGGACCAAAAACTTTAAAAGAGGGGCTGGTAGTATATATATATATATATATATATATATATATATATATATATATATATATATATATATATATATATATATATATATATATATATATATATTATTTTTATTTTTTGGGAAAATGTCCGGTGTCAGCGGATCTTGATTCAATCCAGGCTCATGCCGGTTTTTATTAAAAGGTCCCTCGGGATCTTGATCCCGACGTAGTTTAAGGTCTTCGGACCCAATTTTATGTACAAAAGAGCAGCAATCCAGATTGGAGACTACGGGAATTCTCTTTGGAATGGTTCGGATCATCAGGTCATACCTTTTGAATGGTTGAGATCTTTGTTTGACCAAGTCAAATTTTCCTTTCTTTTTCTTGAAAATTCCATGGAACTTTTCCACATCATCAACCCAATTTCTCACCCATTTCTCATGAGATGAGATTTTGGTGAGATTTCTTCCTTTTTCTCACCCTTCTCTTCCATCACTTCATTCTTACATGAAGGTACAAGATTCACTTGCAACCACCCTTCCCAAGGGGGAGTTCTTCCCAAGGAGAGGGAGAGGGAGGTCGTTTCACCTAGGTAGGGGCTAGGACGGCCTCCCATGGGCCGCCCGGACGGTCTCTGCCTCCTGGTCTCTTCAGGGGGCTGGGTAAAAGGGTGCCCTCCCCTTTTCTATATAACATGGGGCACCCTCCCTCCTTCAAACGTGCAATCTCTCTCTTCTCTTTCTCATACTCTTTCTTTCTTTAAGTTTCCTCTCTCGTCTTTGGTGGTCCTTTGCTCTTTTCAAGTGGTGGGCCTTAGAGAAGTCTTGGGACAGCAAGGTGGTCCTTCCTTGGTGAGTGGTAAAGGTATTGACCACTTCCTTTCTCTTTCTTGTCCTTTTCCATCTTCATTGTCTCTTCTCATGATCCTTTTTCTTTTTCATGTAGCTATTCAAAGGGGTGTGAAGGTGGGCCCAAGCACTCTTGATCTTTTCTTAGATCTCAAGTCTTTCAAAGGTGGTGCTTGGAGAAAGACATTGCAAGCTCTCTACTTTTTCATTTTTTTCACACTCCCTTCATGTGCATGTAAAGAGTGATTTTGCCATGTCATCAAGTGTGCATGGCAAAATACTCTATCTTTTTCATGGGAGTTGGGCCTCTTTTCATGTGTATCAAATGGGCTCAAAGTGAAGTCATGGCCCTTGGTGTATTTGATGGGCCCAATGCTTCAGTTTGGGCTCCCTCTTACTTTCTTTCTCTTGTCATTTCCCTTGGAATTCTCCTTTCTTTTCCATCTTCTTTTCAAGATTTGGGCCCATGGGCATGGTAGGGCCCATCTCAAGTTTTGGGCTCATGGGGCTCACTTTGGGTGACCCCATCTTTCTTTACATGTGTATGGACCAATGGCTTAGCCCATTTTTCATTTGGATCTCAAGTGGGCTAGATTTCCTAGTTGGGCCTTTATGGACAAATGGCCCAAATCTTCCACCATCTCTTGATTATGATGTACATCCTTATACAAAGTGTAGTGGGTTCTTGGGGTTTTTCATGTGGATGGGCTTTTGGGCCTTCATTGAAACTTGGGTACTTCTTTGAACCATGTGTGCCCCATTACACTTTGTTTATGTAGGATTTTTCTTTTTCATGCTTTTTTATTTGATGAATGGAGGACTTGAGTTACTTGATCATCTACAAGTCCCATGAGTGAGTTGTTCCCACAATCTTACTAAGTTCAAATGATCTTTCTTTTTTTTTTTTGTGGGAAGAAGGTGGTTCTCAAGAGTTTCCTTAGATGTTCTCAACCTCAAATGGATGATTCTCAAGTGAGCTATCCATACAACCATGGCTCCTTAATCTTTTCTTTGGGGGCTTGGTGGGTCATCCACCATCATTCTCCAGTATGAGTGATTTTTCTTTCAATTTGTGGGAAAGAATGATACTCATAAGTTGCCCATTTTTGTCCCATGCCTTGGGACATTTTGGATTTTGATATTCAAGTGGGCTATGTGTAACATTCTTATCCATTTTCATGATGGTTAGGTGACTCATCAAGCCATGCTCTTTTGTGCTCAAATGGTCTCCCTTTTGGTGAAAAAGTTGGTGCACATAAGTTGCCCAAACTTGCCTTTTCATGGGCATTTTCAACTTTGATTCTTCATGTGGGCTATGTGCATCAACTTTCTACCCTTAGCTTCTTTGATTCATATGTTTAGGGGTAGACCGCCATGTTGTATTCTCATGGTCAAAATTTTCATCAAGATGAGGCACATAAGGTTGCCCATGGTTAACCCATGAATGGGTTCTCATATTCTCCAAAGTGGGCTATGTGCTTTCTCCAATCCATTGAGATGAGGCATTTGGGTTGCTCTTGGGGGCCCGTTTCCTTTCTATCCCCCACTTGTCCATGTACATGTGTAAAAAGATGGAAACATTTTAAGTGAGAAACATGGCCTTGGCATGAAAGTGGATCAATCCTTGGCCACATATAGACTTTGAAGAGGGGCTCCATATGAGGTAGGGTTCTCACCCTTTGTTGTCCCCATGGCACTTGAGTGCATGTGTTGTCCAAAATGTGTCCTTGGATGATAGACTTTTCTTGCCCAAGGCATGCCATGCCACCTTCTTTAAGGTGGGCCTTACTTTTTCCAATGGGCCCAACACATATCCTAAGTGACACATGGAGTTGGACTTTAGACTTTGCATTTGAATGTGAGTCCAATCCCATGGGTTTCTTGGATGATAATTTGGATTTTAACGGGTAAGGGATAGGGACTTACCTTGCCAAGTTTGTAGGATTTAATGGCGGATGGCACCAGAGGTCACCGAGTGGTTGATGAAGATGATCCTGCTTTCATCGTCCGCCGAGGGGACCACATGTGTTCCCTAGCTATGGAGCATCAACCTCTTCCTGCTATCAAGGGTCGAGGTACCAGGGATCGCTGGGACAATTGGATGAAGGAGCCACAGCCCTTGCTTGAGCGAGTACTAGATGGTACTCCTTTTGCTGGCCTCCTCACCCTGCGCTTCCATAATAACGATGCTAACCGCATGATGCTTGCGGCCCTTTGTGAGAGGTGGCGGGATGAGACCCACACCTTTCAGCTCCCTTGTGGGGAGTGGGGAATAACCCCTTTGGATATTTACATGCAGATAGGTTTCCCGTTTCATGGGGCAATTGTCCCTCAAGTTAGCTCGCTAGCTCCCCTCTCTTCTACTGATTGGCTATGGCTTGTCGGTGACGTCCCTCCTGAGGGTGAATTCCAAGGCCATCAAGTGAAGATGCGATGGTTTTACAACAATTTTACTTCCGTCATCCCCACCACTGAGCGAGAGGCCCTCCACAAAGCGCGGGCCATGATCACCTATGCTTTTGGATCCTTTCTTTTCTGCCATGCGAATGAGAGAGTTGATCCTAAATTTCTTCGTTTAGTCGAGGATCTTCATCACCCCTATAACTGGAATGGGGCTATCTTGACCCGTCTCTTTCAAGGTCTGGACAAGACCTGTCGGCATAGCCGGTCCTTCACAGGTTTCTGGCCTGTTGTTGAGGTATTTCTTCTTTCATCTTCCTTGGGGCCATCTGCCTTCTTTCTCTCTCTGATCATTAGATGTGCTTTTGTCCAGACCTGCTTTTATGACCATTTCCCCCATCTTGCACCGAGGATGCGGGATGATGTTGAGCCTTCTCAGTATTGCCACATGTACTGGCACCAACAGAACCGTCAGCGGAACTCCCGAGTTCCCGGGGACAATTGGCGTACTGACATAGACGGGCTGACCGTTGAGGACGTAAGTATCTTGCTTGTCTTTGTCCTTGTGCTGTACTTGTAACTGATCGTGGTAACCTCTTCTGCTGTAGCTCGCTCGGATGCCGTACGCTAGTTTCCCTCTTTACTAAACACCCCAGCGCGTGGAGGCATACGATGCTTCATGTCTTCGTATTATGCTTTCTGACGCTGAGTCCTTCCAATGGTACTTGGGGGAGAGATTGCTTCGGCAAGTCACTGGGGTGGCACGGGTCCCCTGTTCTGCTCCTCCTCCAGCTGCTCGGATGCCAGTTGATGAGAGAGTTGAGGCTCTGGTAGGCCAGCCCGGCTTTCGTTTCACGATCCCGGATCGTGATTATGACGAGTGGTATCTGCTATTTGGCCAGGGGCCTCTGCTTCCTTCGCTTTATGTTCCAGGTGGCCGGCGCAGGTATGCTGGAGGTTCGGTGACTGCTCCTTTGATGGATCTTTATCGTCGGGAGCGGGACGCGAGGAGGGATGATGATGATTATGTTGGTGACTTGTAGCTGTCTCTGCTTTGTATGGCCTTGTACTTTTGTTTTTGTCCCCTTTTGTATCAAGCTCTTTTGGATGAATATACAGGCTTTGATTTCTCCCAAATTCCTTGATGATGTCTGGATGCTTTGACTTTTGACTCATTCCTTCATGATTTGAGACTACTTAGCTGCATGGGGATGACTTGAACGGTTCAAATTGCTTGATTAGGCCTTGTGGGCCCACTTGATGTTTAGATCTTAGATTCTGGCCTTTCTTTTGATGATCGAACCTTTGATCTTGCTGCTCCATGACTTGTGTAAGCTTTCCAATGGTTTGGATCCTGATGATCTAGCCCTTGAATGGTTCGGATTGATAGATTCGGCCCTGTGGGCCCATTTAAGACCTTGGTTTTACTTTGGGGCACTTCTTTTGATGATTTGTGAGGCTAGGAAGGCTTCTCATGGTGTGGATGATGACTTGAACATCTCAAATCACTTGACTTGGCTTTGTGGGCCCACTTGATGATTAGATCTTGGATTCTGGCCCTTCTTGTGATGATTAAACCTTTAATCTTGTTATTTGATGGCTCATGTAGGTCCTTCAATGGTTTAGATCATGATGATCTAGTCTTTGAACGGCTTGGATTGCTTGTGGCCCCCACTTGACCACCTCTCCCTTTCTTTGATTTGATCAGCCATGCTCTGGCCACATTGCTTCATGATTGGACCGGTGGGGCACCTTTCATATGATCTTGATCAATCTCAGTCGAAATCTGGAGTGGACCGGAGCCTTGGGCGGCCCACGGAGCGCCATCTGCTGACGTGGACTGTCAGCCTCACCTACCAAGAATCCTGGAGCCAATCCCGCGGAGAGAGGGGAACCGCGTCCGTACGGGCGGCCGAGGGCAGGCCGCCCAGAGCTCGTCTCTTGAGCGGCTTGGGCTGGCTCGTGCTCGGACATTCTCTGGTCCTTGTTGATGCTGTCCCCACCTGCTGTGTACGTTCAGGTTCGATTCCAACAATGAGTCTTCTCTTTGTCTCCTCTTTCATCATCATCTTGTCCTCATCTTGCCTTGTGCTTTCTTGGGCCATGGATGGTGGGGATTTATGGGCGGTGGTAGGTCCCACACTTCAGATCTTCAACTGAGCTTTGATAATGGGGAGATGCCTTTAATGGATGGGGTAGATGGGGCATTAAGAGGGGGCATTGATGAAGACTTAAGCTTGGTGGTTGGTGGAGCTTTGAATGGGTCCATTAATGGTGGGATGGCTGGATTTTCAGATTTGAATGGGACCTTCATCATGGGAGGAATGGATGGTATAGATGGGATGATGGGATGGGACATAGGTGAGGTTATGCATCCCTTGAGTGTGGGCCCCATGGATGATGTGATGGATGGTGGTGATGGGACCATGATGGACATAGATGGGCTGATCTCATGCTTGGATGAGATAGATGGTTCAGATGGTATTTTTGATGGTTTGGATGTTCTGGATGAGGGCCGAGATGTGCGGTATACTTCTTTGGGTGGACTTGATGTGATCATTGATGATGTCCCCCTGATGATGGACAGTGTGGATGCCTCGATGATCCCTTTGATCGGCCAGGATGATGTTTGGATTCATGATTTCCTGTTGGAGGGGGCCGCAGGTCCAGATCTGACCGTTGATTCTTCGATTGGGGTTGCTGGGACCCTTCTGGCTGGTTCAGATACTTTCTTTGACGGTCGAATTGGTCAGGATTCCACGATGTGCGGTGTGGTCTTCACCGATGGCCCTTTTGCTGGAGAATATCATCTTGATCATCGGGCTTTTGCGCACTCTGTTCATGAGGTGGGCGAGTCTTCTCACGTGGCTGAGATTATTGTTAGTGCACTTTTTCGTGGCATACTAGTGCACCTTGTTTGTCAATCACTTACAGCTGTGAGTCTTGTGTCGGTTGAGCCCAATGAAGACGAAGACCGAAGACTCAAGACGTCCAGCCACATCAAGGAAGAAGATTCAGGTATATGAGATGCCTTGGTGCCTTAACCTCGACCAAAACCTATCCCCTTTGTATCCTTGATGACCTTGACCATATTTAGAACCCTTTAGTCATCATAGATAGGCCATAGGTGTCCCATTTGATCAACTCTACCTAGGTCTATATGAACCAGCTGGAGAAAGAAGAACTCAGCTCAGCATAGAGGGGACCCAGGCTGGTCCGACCGGTCAAGACCGGTCGGCCAGCATTCCTGCTGGATTTACAAAGGCCAGCCGACCGGTCATGACCGGTCGGCCTTCACAATAGAAGGGATACAGCAAGGGTGGCCGACCGGTCATGACCGGTCGGCCAGGTTTGGCTCCATGCACCTATCAGCCATCCAGCAAGGGGGGCCGACCGGTCATGACCGGTCGGCCTGATGTTTTAGGCTGTCCAGTGAGGGGGTCCGACCGGTCATGACCGGTCGGCCCATATATGTGGCCTATACACTTGAGGTTCTTCAGCAGGGGAGTCCGACCGGTCATGACCGGTCGGGGCAGGCCGTTTTATGGCCGTTTTATGACCGTTGGAGCCTCTTTTCTATAAATATGGAGCTCCATTCTTGGGTCATGGAGAGAAGTTTTTGAGAGCCCATTCCACACTTATCCTGTACATCATTTGGGGCCTCAAAGAGGAGGTTTTCAAGTCATATCCCTTGTGTTTCAAACACAAGTATGGGCATTCAAATGCTATCAAGAGATGACTTGATTCCTCTCTCAAATCTAGAGGTGTGACACTATTCCACATAGGTATATCCTTTGTCCAAGACCTCTAGAAGACTCTCTAGGTGAATCTCCTAGTTGGAACAACCTACACATCCCATGTATGAGATTCACCCATCCTCCTAGCACCTTGGGCATTTCAAGACATCGCATGCAAGGTGTTTGATCGAATGTGGCTGAGGCATTGGCGACGCAACGGCGGCACGATCGAGGGAGCAAAGGGAAGCTGATTGAAGCACGGGAGAGCGGAGATCAAGCAACCCAATCCGGCGCTAAACAAGGGGCTCATCCGACAAGTAAGTTGTCTTATTTGAGAGTCCACTTTAGAGTTTGTTTTCGAACTCGACCTAGGGACGTTAGTCGTTCCTTGGCCCGTCAGCCGGGCCTAAACTAAGTCTCCAAGGGGGAGCCTCCGACACGGGAGTGAACGTGCGATTGGGTTGAGAGTTAGCCCTTGGTTCAAAACTCCGGTGACGGTTGAGAGGTGAACCGATAAAACCTCCGTGTGTAAAGGTTGAGAGGTGAACCTCATTTAAAACCTCCGATAGTGAATGCCGGTGTGCTCAAAGGGGTTGAGTACTTGAACCGGGAGTGGAGTAGACACGTAGTCGAACCACTATACATCCTTGTGTTTGTGATTGTTATTGAGCACATTGATATCTTTGCATTGTTAGTTTAATTGCTTAATTATGAATGATTGATATGAATGCATGCTAGGCACTTTTTAGGCATCCTTGCACAAGATGTACCTTCACTACTTGTGTAGACTTGAGCTCATTGATCCAATCTCATAAGTCTACACAAGGTGCATAGGTTAGTAGCTTAATTAGTTGAATCATTTTCTTACCTATGCATGCTTAGACTAGGGTTGGTTATTGCTTAACTCTTGCTAGTCTTGTGATTGGACCCACCAAGGCTTGGAAGCCAAGGTGTTCTTGCTTACCTAGCTTAAACTTGTTGAATTGCATAAGTAGGCGAAAAGAATTTTAAAAAAGGTCCTATTCACCCCCCCTCTAGGTCCATAGACATATCTCCGAGTATCTCTACTAGCGGTGAAAACCGCAATTTCAATTATGACAGTTTTAGATAGCGATGCGACCATATCAGACGTAGCCATCACTGAGGGCAGGTCAGGGGCCGTCGAGTCTGCAGAGGTTCCAGCCTTTCCTTCTCCTTCGCCCGTTGACCTTCCGATCCTCGATGAGTCATTATTGATTTCTGGGCCTTTTGTTCTGGATGGGGTACCAGTGAGGACTTGTCAGCTGCTTCCTCGTCCTTCTTGTTCGCCACGACTGCTTGCCTGGCTTGACAGCTTGTCAGTTTATGAGATTCGGGAGTTAGAGTCCTATGGCTTCGGCAGTCTGATCCATATGGCCAGAGTTGATATTGACTGGAGGATGCTCGGAGCTGCCTTGATTGACTGGGTCCCTTCGTTGAACTTGTTTGCGTTCAACGATATAGAGATGGGGCCTTCTTTGGAGGAGCTTGCACTCTTGACAGGCTTACCCTTGGATTATACTCAGTACTTCTCGCCGAAGACGTCGCCGAAGACTGCCACACCGCAGAACTGGTTCGGGATCCCCTATCTTGTTCGGCCTGCAGCCGGTGGCCAGGATGCTGTGGTGTTTTCCTTGGACTTACTGTATGATCTTTTTTCGGGTCCTCGGAGTGCGGCCGGTTCTACCTTTGCTCGGAACGCACTGATGTTCTGCTTGATTGCTGAGGTGCTGTTCTCGGGATGGCGCAGATCCCAGACTCCTTTGCTTTTTGAGGTGATGAGCCGAGCTATCCGTCGGCAGGGGATCATTTCTCTTATCTTGGCCGAGCTATTCGATGGGCTGACTGACTGCGCCTTGGGCCGCACTAGTGTCCTTCGCGGCTGCTGTGCATTTCTTCAGGTATCTTTTCTGCATCTTTTTTCCTTCTTGCTTTGTTGGGGATTGCTTTACTTTAGCTGAACTTCTTTTCCTTTTTGTGATCAGGTCTGGCTATGGGATCGTCTTTCTTTGACTGTTCCTGTACCTCTTCCTGACACTCGTTGCCCAGACCTTATACGACACATCATGGATTTTCTTCCTCATACAGCTAGGATGAGCGAGCCCTTGTATCGCAGGATGTTTGCTGAACTTCGTGACTGGAACGTTCGTTGGGAGTCATCTTGGCTTGCACTTCCTTCAGTGCTTTGCGATGCACACCGCCATCCTCTGATGTTGGTAGGCTTTCGATCCTACTTTTCTTATCATCCCATCCGATTCCTGCGGCAGTTTGGATACGAGCAGGATGTTCCTCTTTTCGCTTTCACGGGTATCGGGCGTCGAACACTTCCATCCAGATCCTCTGACTTTAGGACCCGGATTGATTGTTCTTGGGCGAGTTTCTTGACTGCTGATTTGCTGGGTTTTGAGCTGCGGACTTTTCCGATGGCGACCGCCCCATATCAGTACTGGGTTGCTGAGCAGTCTTTGTACCGATGTATCCCTTGCTGGCACCAGACTGTTGATGAGGATGAGCAGGATATCCTTGGAGATGCTGGCTCTTCATCTGGTTCATATGAACCTTTTGAGGAGCGCCCTTTCATTGATCCTTGCTTCCTTTTGGCCACTCATGGCCATTTGCTGTCTGAGATCTCTGCACTTCGGTATCATTGTGAGATGATGTCGAGGAGATTGGCTGCCGATCAGAGGTTGTTTGATGAGGAGACAGCGATCCGTACCCTTGAGCCCGATGAGGCGCATTACCTGCGTATAGAGGTGAGCAGGTTGAGAGCGAGGCTATCTTTTTATGAGTCAGAGGACTTACCTGATGTGGTCGAAGAGGAGGGTGGAGATTGATTGTGTTGGCCACCTGCACATTCCTTTTTTGCATATATGTTTGATGATGATGCATTTTTTTGTATTTTTTGAAAAAGATGATATGATATGTGTAATATGATACTTTTTAATGAAAAAGAAGAAAACTTTTTGAGAATCTATTGTGCCATGAGTTGTCTTGTGAGTGTGTCTGGATTTTGTGTCGGGATATAGGAATCAGAACTGGGGCTCGGCCAATGCTTTGACCGATGTCTCGAGATTTGACTTGCTTGATCCTTTGGTTCCCTAGAGATGTAGGTAATGGAAACTCTTGCTTCCTGAGATTGTCAGAGTTTGTAGAGCTCTTCGCTCCTGACTGCACTTCTTCTTGTTCTTGAACTGTAACTGCTTGAACTGATCTGGACCGTCTGCTTTCTTGGTACCTGCACTTTTATTTTTTATTTTTTATTTTTTTTTATTTTGAGCCATTTTTGCCTGCAGTGCTCTTTCGAGTTTTCACCACAGACGGCCTTTTCCCGTCATTTTTGCCCGTGGCGCCCTTTCGGGTTTTCACCACGTCCCGGGTGTTCGATCTTGCCTGCCCCTTGGCAGTTATACTGTTTTTACCCTCGGCGCCCTTTCGGGTTTTCACCAAGTCCGTTGTATGCCCACTGTTTTTACTCAGAGCGCCCTTTCGGGTTTTCACTCCGCCCTCTTTGTTTAGGCACACATTTTTCCTTTTTTATTCTCTTTTTTTTTTCTTTTTGGATCTCTGGATCTCTGGATAACTGCGGCGGCTAGAGGTCGGGAATCCGTCGTTGCCGGCCGATGGCAGTCTTTCAACCCTTATCCTGAGTTACGATAATAGAGCTGTCAGTCTTTGCTAAAGACCCCTCTGAGATGAATGGATGGATGACTGTGTTTCTTCTTGGACTGATTTTTTTCCTTGGGTGCCTTGCTTTGGCTTCCCTTTTTCTTTCTCTTTTCTTCTTCTTTTTTTTTCTTTTGTATTCTTTTTCTCTTCTTTTTTTTTGTCTTTTCCTTTTGAATCCCCCTTTTTTTTGTATTTTTCTCTTTTTGAATCCCCTTATTTGAAACACTTGTTGGTGGACGGAATTGATTTCTCAGAGGTCTTAGCTTTGACCTCTTGACTCCAGCTCTATTAAAGTAACTCTTGATAAGGTCAGAATAACTTACCCGTGAAAGATCTTCACGTTGTCGGCGTTGGTTGGCTCAGGAAGATCCACCCCTCTCATGCTGGTGAGTCTGAGGGCGCCTCCGGGAAGTACTTCTCTGATGATCAGTGGCCCGTCCCACGAGGGTTTGAACTTTCCTCTGGGATCTGGAAGGTGCGACGATAGAATCTTCTTCATGACCATGTCGCCTACCTTGAAACTTCTTTTTCGGACTCTCTTGTTGTAAGCCCGAGCGATCCTTTTCTGATAGCACTGTTAATGACTTAGTGCAAGCATGCGCTTTTCATCTGCTAGCTGCAATTGATCGAATCTGGCCCGTTGCCATTCTCCTTCTTCAACTCCGCTTTCTAATAATACCCGTAGTGATGGTATTTCCACCTCGACTGGTAGAACTGCTTCCATTCCATAAGTAAGCTCGAAAGGAGTAACGCCCGTAGCAGACCGTACAGACGTTCGATAGGCCCAAAGTGCATATGGGAGCATATCTAACCAATCTCGATAGGTCACGACCATCTTCTCGAGTATCCTGACGATTGTCTTGTTTGCGGCTTCTACACCACCATTCATCTGGGGACGGTAGGGGCTTGATCGATGATGTTGGATCTTGAATTTGCTGAGGAAGTCATCCATCTTCTTGTTGACGAACGGGGTCCCATTATCTTTGATGATAGCATTAGGGATTCCATACCGGCCTATGATGTTGTTCTTCATGAATTTGATCACCTGAGATGCTGCAATCGTGGTGTAGGAGGCTGCCTCTACCCACTTGGTGAAGTAGTCGACTGCCACAAGTATGTACTCATGACCGTTTGATGCTTTGGGACTGATCTTGCCGATGATGTCGAGTCCCCACATGGAGAAGGGCCAGGGGGCGGTCAGGTTGTATAACTCTGATGATGGGGCATGAATTTGATTTGCATGCTCCTGACACTTGAAGCATTTTCTGACGTGCTGGCAACAGTCTGTCTCCATGGTGAGCCAATAGTAGCCGAGTCGTAGAATCTTCTTTGCCATCATGTGCCCATTCATGTGTGGGCCACAGATTCCTTCGTGTATTTCTTTCATGATCTTTGCAGCTTCTGTTTCATCAACGCATCGAAGGAGGATGTGATTATAGGATTGCTTGTAAAGAACTTCGCCACTGATGGTGAACTGGCCGGCCAAACGCTGAATGGTTCGGCGATCTGTCGCTGTTGCTGACTCTGGATACTCCTGGGTTTCGAGATATTGCTTGATGTCGGCATACCAGGGTTTGTCAGGGACAGCTTCGGCTTCTTCTATTTGCAGGCAAAAAGCAGGTTCTTCTTGAATTTCGACTGTGAGCTCCCATTCTGAAGCTCCTTTTGGGATCTCGAGCATTGATGCGAGTGTGGCGAGAGCATCTGCAAACTGGTTCTTGGCTCTGGGCATGTATGAGAAGGTGACTTCTTTGAACTCCTCGATCAAATTTTCAAGATACACATGATATGGTATCAACTTCTCGTCCTTGGTCTTCCATTCGCCATTGGTCTGATTGATGATAAGCTGTGAGTCTCCAAACACTCGTAGCTTCCTGACGCCCAAGATTATGGCTTCCCTTAAGCCAGCGATGCATGCTTCATACTCTGCCATGTTGTTGGTGCACTCGAATGCTATGCGCCTCGAGATAGGAATAAGGACATCATCTGGAGAGTAGAGGATTGCTCTAATACCACTCCCTTTAGAATTTGCTGCGCCGTCGAAGAATAATGTCCACTCACCTTTCTTCTCTTCTTCTTCTTCAATGAGCAAGAGATCTTCATCAGGGAAGAATGTCTTGAGCGGTTGATAATCCAGGAGGGAATGGGCCGCCAGATGATCGGCGAGGGCCTGCCCCTTGATTGCCTTTTGAGTGACATAGGTGATGTCAAACTCAGACAAGAGTAGCTGCCATTTAGCTATCCTTCCAGTGAGTGCCGGTTTCTCGAACAGGTACTTGAGCGGATCCATGTGAGCGAGGAGGAGAATAGGGAATGCAATCATGTATTGACGGAGTCGCTGAGTTGCCCAGACTAGGGCGAGGCAAGTCTTCTCGATTGGGGAATACCTGGTCTCATAGTCGGTGAACTTTCGACTCAAATAGTATATTGCTTGTTCCTTCTTCCTGGTCTCGTCGTGCTGGCCGAGGACACAGCCTATGGCTTCTGCTGCTACCGAGATGTATAACAATAGTGGTCGTCCAGGAGTGGGTGGCACTAGGACTGGAGGATTCATGAGATATTTCTTGATGCGGTCGAAGGCGACTTGGCAATCATCATTCCATTCTTTTGGAACGTTCTTCCGAAGGAGCTTGAATATGGGCTCACAGATAGGTGTGAGCTGTGCGATGAATCGACTGATGTATTGAATTCTGCCGAGGAAGCCACGAATTTCTTTCTTTGTTCTAGGAGGGGGCATCTCAATGATTGCTCTGGTTTTGGTCTCGTCGACCCTGATGCCATCCTCGCTCACCATAAAGCCGAGGAGTTTGCCTCCCATTGCACCGAAGACACATTTCTGAGGGTTGAGACGGAGCTTGCACTTTTCTAATCTGTTGAATAACTTCTTCAGATCTTCAAAGTGTCCTTCAATTGTGCGAGATTTGACGATCATGTCGTCCACATATACTTCAAGCTCTTTGTTCATCATGTCTTGGAATAGTGCTGTCATTGCTCGCTGATATGTTGCTCCTGCGTTCTTCAGACCGAATGGCATTACCCTGTAACAGAAGGTTCCCCAGGGAGTGATGAACGATGTCTTCTCACGATCTTCGACGGCCATCTTGATCTGATTGTAACCTGAGAACCCGTCCATGAATGAGAAGATCTTGTATCCAGCAGTGTTGTCGACCAGAGTGTAACGCCCCCACAAACACTGTACAGATATTGTCCACTCTGGGCACGCACGCGCTCCCGCACGGTTTTGGTCCCGAGGTTTCCCCCAAAACGCGTCTGTACAGTGTTTGTGGGGGCGTTACAGGTGGTATCAGAGACGAGGGCGGCTCTGCCCTGAGGGTGGGGGATTCTAGCGCCCCAGTGCAGCCTGGCTGTGGTCCGAGCGTGGGTTGCATCCGGGTCCCCGTTGGGGACTGGTCGGGCTTCGAAAATAGCGCTCCAGTTGGTAGGGCCTGGGTGAGGTTAGTCCCACATCGGAAGGATGAGCGCCCTGATTCTGGGCTATATGTGCGGTTCTCACCTTCCCTGTACAGACGCGTTTTGGGGGAAACCTCGGGACCAAAACCGTGCGGGAGCGCGTGCGTGCCCAGAGCGGACAATATCTGTACAGTGTTTGTGGGGGCGTTACACAGAGTGTCGATATGTGGCAAAGGGAAGTCATCTTTAGGACTGGCCTTGTTGAGATCTCGGAAGTCGATGCACATTCGAACCTTGCCGTCCTTCTTTGGTACTGGTACGATGTTGGCGAGCCATTCAGGGTAGTTGGAGACTACCAAGAATCCCGCATTATGCTGCTTGATGACTTCATCTCGGACTTTCAGAGCCCATTCTGGCTTCATTCTTCGAAGCTTCTGCTTTACTGGCTTCATATCTGCCTTGGTTGGTAGATGATGTACAACGAGCTCTTCATCGAGCCCCGGCATGTCTTCATATGAGAACGCGAAGTTGAACAATCTTGGAACTAGGAACTCTATCATTTTCTGTTTCATCTCAGGTGGCAATGATTTTCCAATGCGTACTTCCCTAGGGATCTCAGGCGTCCCCAAGTTTACTATCTCGAAATCATCGGCTACAACACTGGCTTTAGATTCGAACTTTTTGAGGAGATCCTCTAGTTCGGGAGCCGGATCATCATCTTCCTCATCCCGAGCTTCGTCCAGACCCATGAGCTCGAAGTCTAGTTCGATGTCGAAATCATATGATTCAACTTCAAACTCATGCGACTCTTTAGACGAACTTGGCACACTATTGAATGCAGGAAAAGAAATATTTTTTGGTTTTTGAGATTTTTCTGAAATTGAAATGCTAGATGCTTTTGGTTTTTAAAAGTTTTTTATTTTTTTGGCTTTTTGAAATTCATGGGACTTTGAACAAGCGGGCATTGCAGACCATAATTGAGCCCAACTTGTTCTAAAGTTCTGGTCGCTGCTTAAACAGGCGTTTTTTTGGAAGCCAGAGCCCTCAAATGGCTCTTTGGCTTATTCAAAAGTTAGGGGAACAGATGACCATTCAGGACCCCACACTTCCTCCCCTGAAGAGGTGGGGGTTGATGATTTGGGCGAAGAATCATGGTCTGGCCCAACGACCATGATTTCTCGCTGGTCGGGTTCGAGATCTGAGTCGTATTCAGTCCCTCCCGGATCACTTACTTCGCATTGCAGTTCGTCTGGTTCCACGGCTAGACACAAGTTTGGAATCTGGACATCAGACCAATCTAGGGCTGGCCACTTCCCTTTCTTGGTCCAATGGATGGGCTGCTTCTGCCCCTGGCTGATGATTGAAGAAGTTGACTTTGCAGAGATGGGCAAGTCGTGCCTCTTGCTAATTGGTGCTAAGATGGGCAAGTCGTGCCCCTTGCTGATTGAAGTGGGCAGGTTATGCCCCTGGTTGAGAGAAGTGGGCAAGTTGTGCCCCTGGTTGAGAGAAGTGGGCAAGTTGTGCCCCTGGTTGGGAGCAGGTGTCAGAGTAACCTGGTCCTGAAGCTGCTGTATTTGTCTTCCCACTTTGTCTTCATCATTTCCTTCTTCTTCTGGAGGCTTAGATGGTTCGAGAATCTGATCCCATCGAATGGGAGGCCACGTGGCCCAAACTAGGCTCATCGGGAGGCCTTTGTGTAGTGCAGTCGGTTGATTCCCTCCTGGATCTTTGCAAGGTTCTCCTGGCTTGACGAATTGGATGGGTGAGCACCGAAATTTCTTCCTCCTTTTATCCATGAATGTTGACCTGTATCCGAGTCCCCATTTACGTTGGTTATATATCAGCGGTACCTTTCTGGACTTGAAGTGATTCTTCATTCTGTATTTGAGGCTCAGACGCTCTGCTGGTGAAAAGACACGGTCCACCCTTATTGGTTCTGGATTGGCGATAGAGTTCACAGTCTCGAATTTGAAACTGTGAAACGGGATGTCCTCTTCAGAGTGCTGGATATCAATGACCGGGATGTCTGGTTCAGTGGCAGCAGCATTGGAAGGAATGATGAGTTCCTTCTCTGCATGGATAGAGATCACTTGATTTCCACAGATGTACTTTACTCGTTGATGCAGGGTTGACGGCACAGCTCCAACCTTGTGCAGCCAAGGTCGTCCAAGCAGCATGTTGAAAGAGGCTGATATATCCAGGATTTGGAATGTGATGGTAGAGACTTCCAGACCTATCTGTACCTCTATGTCGACCTCCCCTTCCACTGATCGGCGGGTGTTGTCGAATGCTCTGACGCATATGGTGCTGGGTCGGAATGAAGAAGGACTGATTCCCAGACGTTCTACAGTCTTGAGTGGGCAGACATTTAAGCTTGAGCCATTATCGATAAGGACCAGCGGGACACAGAGGTCTTTGTATCGTAAGGCTATGTTGAGGGATCGCCCATGATCGCGTCCTTCTGGTGGCAACTCATTATCTGTGAAGGTGATGGCGCGCGGAGCCAGGAGTTGTCCAATCATCAATGCTATCATTTCTGGTGCCATATCGGAGGAGACGTGAGCATCGTTCAAGGTCTTGGCAAACATTTCTCGGTGTATGTGTCACGCCCCGAAAATCAAGTGTCGGGCAGTCCGCAGCTCCCGACTCTTCCGGGCGGACTGTATTTTGCGGAAGTATAGTTTAATGGCACAAATCGATGGCATCAACTCATAAATAGAGATTTAAGCTAAACAGTGTATAATTCAGTTTGAATTTAAAGTGTAAATACATACAATTATTCACACAATCAAGGAGTCCACTCAGCTGGGGCTCAATATATACATGTACAATGAAATCTTTAAGAATATTGACCCAAGACGTCCAATTCAAGGCAGAAATTGAAATGCACGACATAGGTAAGCCAACAGGTCCTACATCTCATGCATCAAGTGGCAGCAACCCCTGCATCAAAATAACTGGTTGGTGTTTTAAAACACCCCCCCAGGTGGGAGTGAGTAATCATACTCAGTGTTACCATTCCTTAAGTTAAACATGTCATCAACACAATCAAGTACAAGTAGTGACGTATAACAAATGGTGGGGCTCTCACACCTACCACCCCAGCATCAGTAGATAACATAACTTCATAATCAAGTTCCTATTCTAGTTGAATAATGCATGCAACTATGATATGCAAATGTTATGTTTCGGAGAAATAAACGGTGGGGTTACCACCCAGCAGCAGCATCAGACCAATGCACGTGAAAATGTGATTCATGCATGTTTACCAAGTATTTATTTAATCCCGTATTCAATCAGCAGTATTGGCGAAGCCAGAATACCTCAATTTTATCAAAAGTCTATTAAATAGGAACACGACCGACAGGAACGCAGCCGAACACTGGACAGCGAGGAAAACCGGACACTGGACAGTGGCCTTATCGAACACTGGACAATGCCAGGTCGGGGTATCCTCTACCAGGCCGGGGCCCACCGCCAGGCCAGGGCGTCCTATGCCCGGCTCCTGGAATCCCAATTTAGGTCCGTCACCCAACATAACTGAATAATGAATCAAATGGTAAGGGTCTCAATGCCCTAGAATGTCATATACATGGTAATGGGTCGTCACCCAAGATCAATGATGGTAGGCTCGTCACCTAGCATCGGTGCTCAAGACTCTCAATAAGACCATCAGGATCAATACCGGTCAAAGACAGCACAAGCACAATTACCCATATACCATGCTTGGCCCATGAGCTTCAGTATGTAGGATTCAATGCTCAAGGCTATTGGAGGGCTCGTCACCTACACTAGCCAAAGACAGCACAAACACAGTTACCCATATTCCATGTCTGGCTCATGAGACTTGATACGTACAGTTATAAGTGACTGCATAACAATGGTAATTGTGGTATTCGAGATTCTACAGAATATGTAACAATGATCAAACAAATATGATTAACCCTGAAATTTACTGATTTGGTAGGCCGAGCGAAACATCAACCAAACCGGCGTAGCTAGGGTCGGTCGATCATGTTACTCCCAAGTCGACCAAACAAGTCCGTGACGGCCAAACCCAAGTAGGTAGTCCATAAATTGTGATTTTCAGAGATTAACCACAATCATGTCAATTAAATATTATACTAAGCATGTTGTGAGAAGAATAGAACATCATAGCATTCATTGTCTCAATCAGGCATAAAACCAAACAGTTGATATGCGATATACTTCATTTCATATATGGGCGTAAAATCAAACACTTGGCGTGCTATTGCAGGCCAAATTATCAAATTCACAATCAGGCACTAGCCTGGGTGGACGGTAATCCACTTACTCAAGCATATGTGAACTTCTGTTCACTCAGGAATTTCATCAAACACTTGATATGCACAACACATCAAATCTCATATTTTCATAAAATCGATTCAAATAGGCAATCAATCCACACATCGAAGTAAGCATGTAATTAATCAACACATACAGAACATCAATCATAAACATAAATCATTCGGCACTTAACTTTGAATAGAATTCAAGAAAAACCTAATTTTCACTATTTGGAACCCTCATGGGCTGATAATAGCCAACTTAGAAGAATAGTCCTCACCTGTGTTGGAGAATTTACACGCTAACAACGTCTAGAACGAAGGATTCGAAGGAACAACTGAAAATCCTACATAGATTCGAAAAGAGATGGATTGGAGCAAGAAAGAATCAATTTCAATATCAAATTCAACACTTAGGACGGTATATTACCTATGATGGACGGCCGGCATCGATCACTTGGGAGCGACGACAGCTGGATCGGAAGCTCCAAGCAAATCCCTAAGCAAGACCCTAAAAATCCTCCAAATTCCATCTCAAATAGAATTCTCAAATGGGCTTGGTATTAATAGTTCCAGATAGTCCAAGGTTGAGGTGAGTCGCACAACTCACCCTCTTTAGTCATTATCTATGTTGTGCGGTTCAGGATAGGGTGTCGGGTATCTGATATAGGGGAAAGGTCAAGCCCACTAAGGCAATCGATTCCGCGTAAATTCGTGATCAACGGCCCACTAACGAACGGTCTATAGTTGTTCTAGGCCTTCGGGACACCAATTGGATGATTTAGATAATAGAGTTTAGTGAATCCTTTCACTAGGTTGTAGTGGGCATAACTAGGTATATGATGTGATATACGGGGTGCATTTATTTGCAGCTTAAGGGCAGTTAATCTCATTCGTATGGTTTTACATGTCGAAAGGGCTATTTTGTCAAATCGATTTCTAAACTCAAGATAATCGAGATTTGATTCATTGATTAGGGTAGTCTAAGGTGGATCTGCATTGTAAGTCGGTTATATAGGTTAATCCATTGTGATTTCAGTAAATCATAGATTGAGATTCATTAATCAACGGATTGGATGTAGGATTAGACAATTAAAAAGGAATTCGTAGTTATTCATGATATCTAACAAAGAGTGTACGGTTAGATTGATGTGTCTAAATGTCTTACGAGGTTTCGATCAAATCGGATCGTCCAAACTAGGGTTTTTAATACAAATCTCCTAGAGTCTTAATTCTAAATCGGGCGTCTGCACTCTCAATTGATAATTAAATTAGAAAATTTTCTAGAGGTGCTCGAATACTCTTGAGGCTCGAGAATTGAAATTTCCAGGGCGTTACAGTATGCGAGATGTGCAGAGTAACTCCCATACTGAGATTTGTGCAGGGATTGACTTGAGCTGATTCGCCACATCGTATGCGGCTTCATTTTTGTTGCCGAGGCCTGAAAGGGCGCCTTTGGGATCTCCTCTGTTCTGATTATCTCTTCGGATACAACGCCCATTGGGATTCATGTTCCCCACTTCCGCACATTCTGGATAGTGCCATGGAACCTCTTTATAGTTTTCCTCCCTTTTGCCTTCTAGGACCACCGGCTCTTGCAATGGTGCTGGTGTGGGTACCAGATCTTCCTCGTATGGAGCTTTTGCCTTGAGAACTACATTGTTGCCTGTGCTGAAGGGGTAATATCGAGGCTTGTCTTCATAGACCACATAAGGTCGTGGTCCTGGCTTGACTATTCCTGGGGCAGGAGGCTCCCATGGAATGAATACTGGTCCTCTTGATATGGCAGGAGGTTTCTCTGTTCGTCCGAGCTGCCGTAGCGTGATTGACACGCCTCCGGAATTTGCCCCTTGCAATATGACTGGCTCAATTGGAAGAGCTCCTTCCAAGACAATGGGCTCTTCCTGCTGATGAGTATAATCCTTCCATTACGGATTGGATTGTTCTGGAGTTGCCCCTTGCAAGATGACAGGTTCGTATGTGGGCTCAATGTATGATTGAACTCCTTCCAGGACGACTGGTTCCCAGCTTGAATGGTTGTAAGGTGCCCCTTGAACAACTGGTATATCATATGGAGGTGCTCCTTCGAGCACTACTGGCTCGGAGATTGAAGGAAGAAAGGGACTTGCCCCTTGCAAGATTGGAGGATGATTAGTTGGCCCATAAGTGTAAGCATGAATGGACTGGATAGGGGAGAAGAAGCGATCGAGATGGTCCCCTTCTTCTATACTATTGACTGCAGGGCCACGAGACGAACTGGGGTCCGTTGGATGCTGAGGCAGAGGATTCTGAAGGATGTTGGTGGGAGCTGCTGGAGAAGTTCCAGGGACCGAGATGATGATCTTGCGGTCATCAATCAGGTCTTGTATGGCATTCTTCAAAGTATAGCATCGATCAGTGGCGTGGCCACGTCCTTGATGATAGGCGCAATACTCATTTTCTCGGTAGTTTGGTGGCAAAGGATAAGGAGGAGGCCTAGGTGTCATCAGAGTGAGTAACTGCTTTTGTACCAGCGTAGTCATGATTTGACTAAGTGGTTGACTGAGTGGAGTGAACTTCCTGGACTCCCTGTAATTCTGCCTGTTCTGGTATGAGTATTGGCCATTTCCTCTGAACTGCTGCTGTTGTCGAGGTGGTTGTGGCTGAGGATTTGGTTGTGGCTGATACCGCTGAGGCTGATGCTGAACTTGATTCTGTTGATACTGTTGACGTCCCTGTGGGGGAGCATGTTGATTTCCTTGAGCAGTGGTGTTGATGTTGTTTACCTCTGTTGGGCGGGGAGGAGAACCACTGCGGTTTCCATTCCCATGCCCGATAGGTCTTCCTTCCACTCTGTTCCTCTTGACTGGAGTGGCTTGATGAGGCCATGGAGAAATCGTCTCGGCACGGATTCCTGCTTCGACTTGCTCTCCAGCACGGATTAGCTGCGAGAAGTTCGCGTATGGATGCGAGATGAGATACCCGGATATGCCTGGATATGTTGAATGAACAATCATGGAGAGTTGTTCTTCATCGTCGATGGGTGTCCGCATTCTGGATGCCATAGCTCGCCAACGTCCCACATAAGCTGATAGTGTTTCATCACTCCTTTGCCTGAGTGCTGTGAGGTCGGCTCTTCTGGGTGCCATGTTGAGATTGTATGCGAATCTGTCGACGAAAGCCTGGGAAAGCTGTTCCCATGTTCTGATGCGGTGGCAGTCCAATGAAGTGTACCAATCTAGGGCATCGCCCTTCAGAGATTTTTGGAACAAACGAATAAGGGCCCCTTCATTTCCTGCGATTGCACTCAGCTCCCCGCAGAAAGCCTTGAGATGTGCTGTGGGACAACCGCTGCCATCGTATCTCTTGAATTTTGGTACCTCAAAGTTTTGAGGTACTTGAGCATCTGGGAAAGGACACAAGTCTCTGAACTTGGTCGAAGGTAAGTCGATTCCTTGCTGTCGCTGAAGCTGATTTTGCAAGATCTGGAACTGCTCCCGCAACTCGTCCAGTCCTGAGTGATCTGTTCGAGCGACTGGTGCCTCCTGGAGTAAGGCACGTTCTTCTTCGGCATAGTGGTCCATGTCTTCGACCCTATGGGCTTGCTGAAAAGCAACCGCAGGTTGCTGAAATTGATTTGATGACTGAACTGGATTCTGATGAACTTGTGCTTGAAATGATGGTAACTGAACTGGAGACTGTACTGAAGGTTGAACTGGAACTTGCTGGAAATTGACTGGATTTTGCTGAATTAAACATTGCTGAAAATTAATTGGATTTTGCTGAATTGAAGATTGCTGAAAATTAACTGGAATCCCATCGGCGGGGATGTGCTGGAATTGAAAAGTGCTCCTGTTTGCAGGAGGCTGAGATGCTGGGAAGTGACCCCCTTGTTGGGTATTCGCCACTGTTCGCTGGTTGATGTGGGCTTGACACTGACCCCCATTGTGGTTATTCGCCAGTGCTGTCCCTGTTGCTGGAAATTGAATTGAAATCCCATCGGCGGGGATGTGCTGAAATTGAAAAGGTGTCCCATCGGCGGGGACGTGCTGAGATCTACTGAGATTGTTGTTTGCAGGATTGACTGAAAGCTGACTAGATGTTCCTGCGACCGGGATGCTCTGAGATGGCCCCGTTGTTGCAGGAAGGTATTGAGAAGGATGCCCCATAGCGAAGGGCTGAGATGGCTGCTGTCGGTAGTCTTGGGCAGACTCCGATGGTTGTGCTTGATTTGAACTGGAGGCCGGAAGGGCCCGGCATGGTTGCTGAGATTGCTGAACTGGGCCAACCTGATTGTTGGCTGCTGCGGTGGCTTGTGCTTGCATGAATTGCAAGAGCATTTCTTGCATTGCTCTCACTCCTTATGCCAATTCTTGTATGATTTGTGTATTATCAATGGGCTGTTGCGCTGGAGGTTGCGCTTCGGTCATCTCAAGAGCAGGGAAGAGACGAGTTTCTTCTTCGTGGTCGGACATGGCTTGTTGAGCCCGAGTGCGGATTATGCTGCGGAAGGGAAGCTGTCTCCGAACACGTTGAGCCCGAGGTGGCGCAATGGTGAGGACTATACTCTACTCTTTTTGGGTTTTGGGATTTTCTATATATATTTTTTTTGTTTTGGAATTTTCTATTTTTTTTTGTTTGGGTTTGGGTAGAATGCTATGCAGATGAGATTGTATGAGGATTAATGACTTTCAAGTACGGGAAGGATTCTGTTTTCAAGTCGGATCACGACTAGTGGGACTAGATAATCCCCAGTGGAGTCGCCATTCTGTGGACCCTCGCCGATTTTTCCGCGCTCCCACACGACGTTCGTCTCCCTTCCCCTTTCCTTTCGGAAAAGAAGGAGATGAGGATGCGTGAGTGCGAAATTGCCGTTTGTGCCACCGGCTTGCCTCGTTCTCGAGGGCTTTGTTCGGTTGTCGTGTTAAGCTGGATATGTTTAAATGAGTTTATATAAGACCAGAGTCGCCACTAGCCAGTTACTTCGAATCTACAGTCGGCTAGACCCAGTAGAAACGTTAGAGAAGGGAATCCGAAGATTCCTTCCTCTAAAATGAATCCTGTTGATCTGCGGCCAGAGATTCAAGGTAAGGGATCACGGTTACAGGGTGGGAAGAGGTTAAGCACCCCACACACTGCCCGTACCGAAGTACGGTCTCTACTTCACAGAATCGATCGGATACTTGAAAGTCTAGTTTAATCCTCGTATATTCTCATGGATGACATGATGCATGAATGCGGGTCTAAACAGTAAGAGTTTCTGATGGGCAGGTTCCAACAACGGGCAAGCCCAGAGCGTACGCTCGAACTGACAGGTGCTTTATGCGAGATGATGCATGCTGTGTGCTTGAATATTCAAAGTGCTTATAGTGGAATGTACGTGAATGCAGGTCTGAACAGTAAGAGTTTCTGATGGGCAGGTTCCAACAACAGGCAAGCCCAGAGCATACGCTCGAACTGACAGGTGCTTTATGCGATATGCATGCGGTGTGTTTGAATAATCAAAGTGTTTGCAGTGAAGCAGGGGGGTTGGAAGAAAAGTAAATGTTGCACTTATGCTAGATGCAAATGAGATGATGCTAGAAAAGAGTAGCTGGGTGGACGGAGGTGTCGCAAGGATTGGCTTCGAGTGGCTGGATCAAGATTTGGATGGCTTGGGAGGCTTGGACCAGTGGTCAGGCTGGGCTGGACCAGGGCTAGACTCTCCTTACTCGGGCTCTCCTTGGTGGAAAAATGGGCTAAGGGGTGGAGAAGGATTCGGACGGACAGGCTTTCTTTGGACTCGAAGGGATTATGAAATGAGAAGGGGTGGGGGGTATTTATAGCAGCGAGGAGTGGCAGTTTGCGTAATTTTGTCCGGGCGGCCTGCTATGGGCTGCCCGTACGGCCGCTCCTCGGTTTCCAGCGAGTACGGTCGCTCCCTCGGGGCTGCTGTTGGACTCACTGGTCGACTCAGTGAGTTGACTCAGCGGGTCGACTCGGTGGTTTGACTCGACGGGTTGACTCGACGGGTTGACTCGGTGTTTTGACTCGACGGGTTGACTCGACGGGTTGACTCAGCGGGTTGACTCAGTGAGTTTGACTTTTTAAGGATTTTTTATTGGCCTTTTTTTATGGGGGGTTTTTCAGGGTGGTGTTTAGGACTGGGTTGACTGGGTTCAGGCTTGAACTGGGCTATGGAATGGGGCTTACAAGGGTGAGTTTGGCTGAGTTTGGACTTAGGATTTAGGGGTATGGTCCTCCATTCATCCAGCTATCTCTACCAACAGCGTAGCCGAAGGTGGGGTGTCTACATGTTGTCTGCTGGTGAATGCGCAACCATTTTATTGTATGATTTGAGCGCATAGGTTATTTTGTTTTTACTAAATTTGTGGTGAATATTGTTAATTGTGGAAGTTTAGAATTTTTTGGATGCTTTACTCGTTAATGGATGAATCTTGCTAACGTTAGGGATTAGTATATGACTTACGTGGACATAGATTGATCTTAACACATTTCACATTTTGATACTTTATATTGCAGAGTTTATTATATATATATATATATATATATATATATATATATATATATATATATATATATATATCACTCATGAATTGTGAACAGTTATTCCACAAAGATGATTGGTGTTATTTCAATTTATGTAACTGGGAGGAACCTAGAGTAAAACTTAAATCCGCGCATTAATTTAATTATCTTTGATGAAGCTACAATTGCACCACACGTGCTCACAAAGTAGGTTAAGCGTGACTTGGTTGTAACCCCAAGAACAATGATGTGGGTGCGAACTTGACTAGTGGGCCCATCTCTCAGCATGTTGTTTAGATTCATGTCGTCCATCTGTCCGCCAACTTATATTAGCGCATGGTCTAAAAAATGAAGCAGATACAAATTTTTAGTGGACCTCACCAGGGGATATAATGGATGTTGAATATCCACCATTAAAAACATTCATCAGCTCGACCATAATGATTTTTTACTTTGGATAACCTATTGATAACGTTACACAAGACTAAATGAAAATGAAAATGAAAAAAAAAATATACCGACTTGATCCAAAACTTATGTATCTCATAGATAGATAGTGGTCGGTAACCACTTTTGTCCAAAGTTGTGGTCTAACAAAAATTTCTATATGCTTCAATTTAGGGATCATGTGTTAAAATAAATTGGCAAACCAGATGGATGGTGTGGATATATAATGCATACATCGAGGTGGGCCCTACATACAGGATTGCAACCACATCGTCGTCCCAGGGTCGTAGCCAAGTCACTCAAGTGGATTATGCGTGATTATACTCATTGTCTTTACACGCATTTTTGGCGTATCGATATGGATCAATAAGAAATTACACTGTCTCAACACTACGGGTTAGATGTCGTACAAATCATACTCGGACTTAAAAATATATTTTGTTGTTCTTTTTTCAACGATACGTCTTTTGTTATAAATGTGGTGACACAAAATTGTGCGCATGCCTTTAGGGAAATGAATTGGTGAATGATATATGGCCGTAATTCATGTAGTATGTCATTAAGACAACGTACCCATTACATCTATAAAAGACATACTAAGGGAAAGAATCCTATCATAAATCTAGTTATGATATATTCAGTGAGGCCGTCTCTAACAATCGTTCTAAAATGAGAGATTTTCTCAGATGCGTTCAGAGATCTTACAATGTCTTCGAAGAGTTCGAATATCCAAAGGTCGAACTAGTATCTGAGCAGATTGGTTGCAACATGGACCCAAATCAGGAGCGGATGAACACCAATAGATCGGGACCCATATCCATGCATTGATCGGAATCAAGAGAATGAGAGATCATGATCTCGTGGATCCAGTCCCACCAGTTCCATGATCAGAAGGTATCGAGATCATGGAAGAGTGGAAATAACACTGATCGAGTCATTCAGATGCAATAGTCACTTGATCAATTTGAGATTCGGGACGAAGGGTGGAGATGACTCTAATTAAGCCCAAATCTAAATGAAGTAGGGTCCTGAATAGGGCTATAAATGGGTCAGCGGACCTGATGGGGTACTCAGACCCAACCCATTTAGACTCGATCAAGACCCGACCCGTTTGTTAAACGGTACGGGTCTGGGTCCAACAACAGACCCAATTGCTAAACGGGTCTGGATCTGCTTTCCTTTATATTAGGCCTGACCTGAACCCATTTAGTAAATGGGCGGGTTTAGTCTATGTTGCATTGGACCCATCTAGGTCCAGACCCGTTTGGACCCGATTTTAAGCCTAGTAAAAGTGCTTGCATACCAAATTCAGACCCATACCCGTTAGACCCAACCCATTTATAAATGGGTCTAATGGGGTTGACTCAGACCTAACTCAGACCTGCCTATTTAGTAAAAGGGTCTAGGTCTAGTTTTGGCGAAACCCACCCTAGACACGACCATTTACAGCCCTAGTCCTGAAGGTCTCCAATAAGGGAGTGCATCTACATAAAAGTGAAGATTTAAGGAGATTTGAAAAACCAACGGTTTCAAATTTACAGAGATCCCCCTATTTAGAATACAAGCCGTAGTTGCAAAGGATCCTGGACCAACAAGGAAACCCAATGAGAGTTTTACCACCTCAACAAGCTATAAAAGTAGTGCGTGATGAAGAGCTCGAGGCTCACACCAAACATAACTTATCTTCTTTTACATTTATCTTTATTCTACCATAGCTTAGTCTTAGCATTGATCGCTATTATCCAGTGTCATTGCTATAATATCATAGGATTAGATTAAACATCCCCACCCCTAAGTTTATGGATCTTGATTAATTGAGGCTAGAGCTGCACATGAGCCGAGCTCAAGCCGAGCTTAACAAAGCTTGAGCTTAGCTTGATCAGTGGCCCATTGAGCTTGAGCTTGGCTTGAGCATCGAGCTCAAAACAGTCCGCTTGAGCTTGGCTTGTTGGTCGAGCCGATCGAGCTTTGTTTGAGCCAAGACGATCAAGCTCTATCGAGCCAAGGCAAGCCAAGCCGAGTTTTGTCTCTTTTTTCCTTCATCCTCAACATGACCCATTAATCCTGCTCGACCCAACCCTAATCTTCCGACCCAAAACCCCCCAAAATTAGGGTATTTTCTATTCCAAACAAAATAAATCACAAATAAGAAAAAAAACACACAAAAGCCTACTTGGGAGTGGTCGATGCTCGGCTGTTCGCTTGAAGGTGTGGTGCTGTCCAGCATTCGCTGTCCGGAGTCCGGTGTTG
This sequence comes from Liriodendron chinense, assembly GCA_003013855.2. Taxonomy (NCBI): domain Eukaryota; kingdom Viridiplantae; phylum Streptophyta; class Magnoliopsida; order Magnoliales; family Magnoliaceae; genus Liriodendron; species Liriodendron chinense. The sequence goes on from PVNU02002146.1 coordinate 4,078,508, forward strand.
GGTGCAATGAGGAGAGGAAGCCAGAATGGAGAGACTAGAGAAAGAAATTCGAAACGGAGAGACGAGAGAGAGAGAGAGAGAGAGAGAGAGAGAGAGAGAGAGAGATTTGAAAAAATGGAGGAAAAGAGGGGGAGGGGCAGCCTGACAGGAGGCGCGGCGGGCTGTGTGGGGTCAGGTGGGTGTGAAAATGAAAAGAAAAGAAAAAGGTCGGGTGGGGTCTTAGGGTGTGTGTGTGTGTGTGTGTGTGTGTGTGTGTGTGTATATATATATTATAAAAACATTAAGCTCAAGCGAGCTTGAACTTTATTCGAGCTTTGAGCCAAGCCAAGTTAAGCTCACTCGTGCTCGAGCTTGGCTTGTTTTTTAACGAGCTTTCAAAATCAAGCTTGAGCTTGATCGAACTGGCCTACGAGCTAAGCTAAGCTGAGCGAGCTTTTCGAGCTAGCTCAGCTTGTGTGCAGCTCTAATCGAGTCCTTACTTGGGCGATCATATTTATGGTTACATCTTGTTGACCATCTGCTTAAATCGTCTATTTACACATAAAAATTAGGTATTTATTTTTCTCATTGTCTTTAGTTTTTTTTTAATTTATCGATTGTAATAAGCCACATTTTCATATTAATAAAATCAGTGTTGTTTTAGCCTACTTTTGGTTTATCCATTCATCCTCGTTCTTTTCATAAATACATTGGACACAAGCAATGGTGAAGGAAAAGTCCTTAAGACGCAAGGCAAAAAGAATTCATCGGGAAGGACTCACCCCTATCCTTTCGCAAATCGCCTGATCACTAATCACAACCAATGGATGACTCGACATTTGAATTGTTGAATCCAATCTTAACTTGTCATTTCACTGTGAGGTCACCATCATTTAATCAAGCATGGAGTTGAGTACTGACTCTAGCATGCCCACATTTCTTAACTTCACCCGTAAACTGAATAAAGGCTCTCAATCACATGTATGGCCTAATGTTTTGATTGAATTGCGCAAACACTCGATGTGCTTGTAGTGTCCACCGGTAAAAAAGCTTGATCTAAATCATTGCAGGAGACTTCTTAGAGGAGCCAGCCTCACCTTACTCCGGCTACCCAAACAACTTCCTACAGGAGACCTCACCACCCCCTACACCACTACCTACTTTCATCCAACACCTCCTCACACATATTCCCATGATCAGTATATTACATTATGATACCAAGCAAACCATGCATCCAAACACGCCCTTAATTCACATATCAATGCAAGGCTGTAGCTTTCAATGTCAAAAAGAATTTGTTGGTCCAGATGGTGCCATCAGTGGCCACACAAATAAAATAGACAGTCTAAAAAGAGAATGACGGTCCATATGTGCCATTAGTCTACCACAACCAAAAGAAAATGGACGGTGCATATGTGCCACACCATACAAAGAGGGCTCCACACGCTTGTGGAACTTGCAAAACTTTTAATTCATGTATGCATGACTTGAGCTTTCAGTTGAAATAGAATTTGATGGTCCGTATCCAAGACTTGAGTTTTCGGTTGAAATAGAATTTGACGGTCCAGATCCAAGACTTGAGCTTTCAGTTGAAATAGAATTTGACGGTCCAGATCGTGCCATCAGTCGCCACAACACAAATAAAATGGACGGTCTGAAAAAAGAAGATACAACATAAATGATCAAGACTTGAGCTTTCAGTTGAAATAGAATTTGACAGTCCAGATCATGCCATCAGTGGCCACAACACAAATAAAATGGACGGTCTGAAAAAAGAAGATACAACACAAATAAAATGGACGGTCTGAAAAAAGAAGATGCGGTGAGCGTGGATCGAACACGCGACCTTCAGATCTTCAGTCTGACGCTCTCCCAACTGAGCTATCCCCGCAGCCATGAAATGATTTTGGATATTTAATTTATGTAACCTATACTAAAATCAGATATGTAGATTGAATTTGTACACTGTGGACACTTGATTTTAAAGGGTTGTTGAACATTTCTCATTTCAACCGTCCATTAAGTGTCCAGAAATCAGCTGTTAGTTAACAAATCAGCGTATTTTATTCATTTAATTATCCTTCTAAGCTTTGATGCACGATTTAATCTGTTTAGTTCGAGTTACTTGGACACCACATCTACAAGTTTTAGTGCACGTGTATCAACCATCACTCTCCGCCAGAGTATCAAAGTTTTCCTCCAATCACAATTGGATTTTTAGGGTGCGTTTGGTTGCCCCAAATATCATGAAATTTCAGTTATTCTAATATTTTGCAATTGCAATCCGACTGGATCCAGCTTTAAAGTGTCAGCTAAAACCGTATCTGTTGCCAGCTACGTAACTGGTTTTGGCGATGGACGATCCACTGCACCCCACCTGAGTGATGGAACGACTTGGTTTGAATTACCAGTCAGTATCGAGTCAACTCGGACGATTCAAACTGAGTCACCCTTGTACGACTCGCTAAGACTTTTTAGGCAATGGTTATGTGGGGCCACTCATGATTTTTATCTAAAATCCATCCTGTCCATCCATCTAGTGCGTCCCTCTGTGTTTGGCCCTTGGCCCAAAACTCAGGCCAAAATAAAACTCAGGTGCTACAACAGAGGGAGCAATGGGGCCCACTGTGGTGTCGATCTATCCATCCAACCCATTCACAAGGTGCACCCTATCTGAATCAAGGGACTAAAAAAAATGAGGTTGATCCAACTCTTAGGTGGGTCATATTCATTTGAATTTAGGACTAAAATTTGAATTGTACCAAGTGCTAATTCACAATCCCTGCACATGTTCTTCTCTTTGAAGATTACTTGCAGTAGTAAAATTGTCTAACTGCTTGCATTACACTCAGTAGAGATGTTTTGTTAGCGGCTCATCTAAGTGTGGTCCATCTCAACTTTTTCTAACTGCAATATCATAACCAGATTGTGATGTTTTCCAAAATAGACTGGAGCCTATTGTTATAAGGTATGTCAATGTTGGAGTTAAATGCCCTAGAAAAACCAATGTGCACCCTAATCCGCTATTCATGTAAATGTAATTGGGTCAATCCCAGCCATTGATCTAACTATGCACTAAGGTTCGCTACTATCATGTGTATAGCCCACATCATTTACATGGATGCCTGCACACACACCTTGTCGGCACATAATTGAAGTTTTGAGACATCCATAAGTTGTGACCCACCATGCAGGGCATATTAACTGGCCCAGAAAATATGTGAAAGAACGAAAGATACCGATGGCTAAAACAACTTTGCTTCAGCTATCCATTTCCAGCCCTATATTATGGAGTTAATAACCCTGATTTTTGGGCCATAGGATCTGCAGTGTAGGGGCCACCTTATGGACAGCTTGGATGTTTAACACATGCATATGCATCTACACACTGCAATCCCCGGTATGTTTAATCTTCAATTAAAGTTCATTTAACTAATGAAATCATAGCTTATCTGCTTAATAGTAGCAATATTTCATCAAACCATAAGAATACATTGACCGCAAAAATGTTACGGGGGCAAAAACCTACCTATAAAAAAAAAAATCCAAGAACTCAGAGCCAAACCCCAGTTTCTTACTCTTTCCATTACAGAAAACCTCCAAACCTTCAATCTACCTAAATCTAATTAATATACATCCTCTCACACTGGTCAAAGATCACATAAAGCAGTCACATGGCAACTTCGGCGCACCATTCTTTCCAGCAACCTTCCCTTCTTTCCAATTACAAATTTGTTTTTGAAAGAAGAATCAACTGTGGATCTCAGATGAGATCGGCCACGTTCATTGGCATTTCATCGATTTGGGTACTGTAATACTGCTCTATGTCTCTCAAAATCCTGATGTCATCACTGCGGACAAAGTTTATTGCCACACCCTGCAAACGATCATATCACCAATTATGCATATGTTAGTTTACAATCACAACGCAGAATTTGGGGCAGTTTGCTGACAAAATATTGGTTTCCCCACTTTAATCATCATGCATTTCCATTCAGGCCAGAACTCCATGCATGTGCGGCCCCACCTTTCAGTGATTGAGATTGCTTGTCTCATGGGTCCCATGGTAAATGATTGATGGACCAAAGATCTCCCATTGAATATTATGAGCAGTTAACTGTTCATTTACAGGACAGCAATTGGATGGCTGCAATTGTTTGATGGGGAATTTTTCAATTTCACCCATATGGCTAGCCCATCAGATGAACCGTCTGGATCACAGAAAGGTAGGTGGGCAGCACCTGTCCGGGATTCTGTCTTGAATGAAAAAATCCATTAATTGTATTTTCTCAAGACATGAAGGATGAAGACAAGTCTCAATTGAAACAACACCACCAAGTGCAAAATTCACATACTCGCCAAAAGCATCAGAATTTCACAAGCAATGTAAGTATTTCTTAGCCTGAAAGTAATCAGTTTCTGCCAGAGAATGGGATAATACCTTGCGCCCAAAACGACCAGAGCGGCCTATCCGGTGAATGTAAAGCTCTCGATTATTTGGAAGATCATAATTGATGACCAGAGAAACCTGAAGCAGGAGAAATGAAGCAGTGTCATGATTTAAATTGGGGGATACAGAGTCATGTAAAACTGCGAATGGAACAAGTCAGGAAGGAAATACCATGACCAAATTGCAAATAGATACTTCTTATATATTTATCCACATGAAAATAGATAGCTGTATATGTGCAATGCAAACCAAATTAAAAAAAAAAAAAAAAAAAAAAAAAAAAAAAAAAAAAAAAAAAAAAAACTGTTGCGATTGAGTAGCTGAACCAATTTTCATACCCAGCAACCAGCGCTGCTAAAAATGGCAGCCATGCCAAATATTTAAAGCTGAAACAGTATCAATGACAAAGTACCATTGGGGTGTGCTCCAAAATTGTGGGAGACGTGGCTATCCCATGTGCACAGATAAGCATATTTTAGATAAATTTGGTTGGTGTGCACACTTGTGCATGCATTGGCACCTTTTTTGCTTCCAAATCAATAGTGAGGTGAGAACGGCCACTGCCTTTTGTTAACTCAGTTTAGTCTTTGAAAGAGTCGAGTGCCCGAGGAAGAAGAGCATTTCCAATCTTACCATAAAACATCTTTTATTATTATTTTCCCAATGAGATCCATTGGTTTAAAAAAAAATCTTATTTGTGGGGGTCTTGAAACAAAGTCCTTATTTTTTTGGTCATTTAAGCTGGATTGAACCCGAGACCTCAATTTTGAAGCAAACAGTGCCTGGCATTGGAATCAAGGCTTGAACCCAACTGAAAGAAAGCTATTAGAAGCAAATATATGGCATGATGCACTATGAACATTTTCAGAACAAAAGCATACAACAAAAGATTTCTACATCCTTAGAAATTTCACGTTCATCTCAAATAAAGGATTTAATAATAGGTTTGAGCCTGTAGCTCAATGGTAGACAATGTGTTTCAACACAGGCCTCAGGTTTGAACCCAGCTTACCTACCAAAATAATAATAATAACAACAACAACAATAATAATAGATAGCAATATCACAAACCAAAATGGTAAAATGCACTTAGCATCTTATCCTAAACCACTTGGTAATTAGAATTGCCAATTATTAATTGAAAGATAGAATGTCACAAGTTTCATGCAAGCATCATCATCATTGTCTTGTCGAGCTATTTGGGTCAGCTTTACCAATCCTATTTCACCAATCCTTCCCATCTAGGCAAACAACAGACAACCTGACAGACCAATACTTGCCTGCTGAACATCAAGACCTCGGGCCCAAACATCTGTTGTGATCAGAACACGGGTTGTTCCTGATCTGAACTCTCCCATTATTGCATCTCGCTCCTTCTGAGGCATGTCCCCATGCATTGAAGAGACTGTGAAGTTGTAGCTACGCATCTTTTCAGTTAACCAATCCACCTGCCCAAGCACAAATCAAGATAAAGTTTTGAACTTAATATGCAAAGTACAAGCGAATGAAATGACATAAGATGGAATATGGATTAGAAACCAGGGTATAACTGAAAGATCAGTAGTTCTTAGAAGTTCTACAATATAGGACCATAGGCCCAAAACCAAAACCCCACCCAAAATTATTTAAATCTGGCACTTGGATGCATGAATTGAAGTCTGAATATTCAGATTGATCAAGAGCAGATGCCAACACAATTTTCTTCCCAGCATTCATTATGAGGAAGTAGTCTCCATTTGCAGTTGCATTTCTTTCAGGTTCAACTTGAACTTTACATAATTGCGAGTCTTAATATGAAGGCCAAGGAGGAAATTAGAATTTGTTTATTTCCACTTTATTAGACAAAAATCACAATTTAATTGATTGCGCACCCAAATGCTCCCCTGGTCGGGAAGTCCGAATCTCCATTGATAGCGGTTATTATTTAATAGAGACATGAAAAACTACTCAAGTTCGCTGGAAAAGAACTGGGATCGATTAGCCATACAAGTCGAGGTAGATTGAGAAAATGAAAAATCAAGGCTGTATGATGGGTGTCACCTTTCTCTTCGTGTTGCAGAAGATAACAGCTTGGGTGATGGTAAGAGTATCATAGAGATCGCACAGAGTATCGAACTTCCACTCCTCTCTTTCAACAGCAACGAAAGAACTGTTTGATGCCCTGTCATAAGATAAAAGGCAATGAGGAAAGATCATTTCCAGACACAATTCAGCAAGCATTTTTAACCAAAAAGAAAACGAAAGAAAAAGGATTTTTTTTTTTTTTTTGTTTTACCTCCAAGGTCAACTCATCACGCTTCACAAGTATTCTAACAGGATCTGTCATAAACTTGTTTGTCATCTCCAAAATTTCATGAGGCAGGGTTGCAGATATCAATACAACCTAGACAAAGCAACCATACATTTCAGAACCAGCCATGATCACATTGACAGCAGAATGATCGTGATCCAGAGCAATCAGCAGATCCCATGAAATAGAGTGATGGAAAAGGCTACATGAAGCAACTTAAACACCATAAAAACAACCTAAAGCATAAATCAACATGGGACCAGTTGAATGTTAGTGCTCATAGAGTTTAGCTAATCTTACATGCGTGTACAAGGCAGCCCACCAACACGCCACCATGCATGCCAAACCAGTCCACTGATCAGGTGGGTAAAATATCATGTAAAAAATGGACAGCTAGAAAAAACTTTGACATGTTTTTCTACCGTTCATTAGTTTCTTATGTTGACGCTTACATGACCAGTGGACCAGCCTGCCCTTTTGGCTAGGGCATCTATATGTGAGACCCACCTGATGGACAGCTTGGATCTCACACAAGTGCGCCACATTGGCACATGCAGTGGTGTGTAGATGGATGCCTTATACACATATAAGGGATTATCAGACGTCCCCATTCGGCTTCTGTAATGAAAAGACACAAAATAAATATTTTTGAGAAGATAAAAAATAGCAAGTGCAGAATAAATAAAATGCAATGGAAGAACAGCAAGGATAAATAGATGGAGATGATGTGCAGAGTCTGCAGACAGTAAGAAACAATATCACACAGTGCAATGACGCACAAATGGGTGTGTATACATACAGTAGAACTGTCTACTAACTATCCTTTGCCTATCTACAGCACACTTTTGATAAGGAGAACAGAATTTTTCCAGTTTGAGTTGCACACAGTACCTAGCATGGGCTAATTGAATCAGAATCAGGGGCACACAGAACAAGATAAGGAAATTGGAAAATACTACGATGTACCATACCTGAAGCTCTGGTGGAAGATATCTGTAAACATCATATATCTGATCCTTGAATCCTCGGCTCAACATCTCATCAGATTCATCCTATTCGAATATGATAAAGAGTCAACCTCGAGATTGAACCGTTCAAGACATGCATGTTCAAATTTACTTTTGATCAATAAAAACGATGTTGAAAAATATGAAGTTATGAACTAACAAGGACTAATAATTTGATCGCCCTAGTGCGTAATGTCCTTCTCTTGATCATGTCACAGACTCTGCCTGGCGTTCCAGAAACCACATGAACTCCGTAATCGAGCTTCCTTATATCCTCCCCAATACTCTTGCCACCAATGCATGCATGGGCTTGTACATTTATGTAATCGCCAATAGCCAATATCACTTTCTCAGTCTGTGAAGCAAGCTCTCTTGTAGGTGACACAATCAATACCTGTACCCTGCAAAAGCGAAAATGTGACCCATCAGCCACAACAGACCAAAGCTGAGAATTGAAGATGTATCATGGAGTCCACAAGATCAATCTTGTAAATTGTAAGGAGATGGGCCTTTCTACAGTGGAGAGGTGAGCGATGCCCAAAAGAAGATCAATCCCATTTACCTAAAAAATAGATATAATTGACACTAAATTCTGGCATGGGATTCCACAGCCACAGGGAAAATGGAGAAGACGATGAGAATAAGAACATACAGACACCCACACAAGTAACTGGAATAGAAGCTTATACTTTAACTTTCTACAGAAATAAGGATTTTTCAGGGATTAGTCCAAGTTACGAGAGCAAAAAAAGAGCAAATATATTTTTTTTTTTTATAGAAAGTCAATAAAGAGAGCAAACATTAACTTCTGTATTTTTTTTTTTTTTTTTTTTAAGATTGATTTACTTCTGTATATTTTCTTTTCTATTTTCTCTATATCCATTTTTTTTGTTTTATAAGACATAAAATTGTCGGAACCTCCATTGGGAACTCAGAAGACACCAGTTTATGGGGTATCTTCAGAAATATAAAGGTGATATATAAATGGTCTTTTTCAGGTTGTCAGGTTTCGCTGACTCTTTAAAGTGGAAACTGCAGTGAGTCGGGTTGGTCTGAAGCTCTCCAAAGATTCCTTTGCTGGCCCTTTCATTAAAAAGGGGGACTCTAGACTACATCCTTTGAGTGTGCAGTTTGAGTTCAGAACCAAGGATATTTTTTTTATGGTGATGAAATTAAGGAATTGAAATCGGACATATCAATCTCTTCTTTCATGTTTTTGGGGAGGTGAATGGCGTGGCTGATATGCTTGCTAAAAGGAGTATCCCAACTCAATTGGCGTTCTTAGTGTTTTCCAAGTACAGGTACAGTCACAAACTATGACAAGGATTGGGTACAAGGGATCCTCTAAACCTCAAAGGACATGAGTATGCCAATTGGTTGGTGAGTTTTCATAGGTTTAATGATATTAAAATATTTCTGCACCAATAATTGCTAGGTTTTGTATGCTTATCTGGCATTTTTCAATCTAAATTTCCTAGATTTCAGAACCCAAATAGATTAAGGGTGCGTTTGGTGAAACTTAATTCCACGACTTATCACTTAAAAATGATATTTTCAGTGATTTTAGCAATTCAGACTGTTTGGTAACTAAAAAAATTTAGGTGCTTAATTGGAAAAATCACTTAAATTAAGTGGATTATTTTAAGTCATGCCAACTTGACTTAAAGCTTATAGCTGAATGCGGTAAGTGGTTTCTCTTTAAATTTTTAGATAAAAATTGACAAAAGTATCCCTATTAACATTTAAAAATGGTAAGATTACCCTTCTTTGTTTACTTTCCCATCCATGAAACCATCCCACGCAAATACTTGAAGTCACCAAATTCTATAAGCCCCAACATAATGTATGTATTATATCTACATAGTTCATCCATTTGGAGAGATGATTTTAAGGCATGAGCTCAAAAATGAGACAGGTCCATACCTAGGGTGGACCACACCACTGAAAGCAATGGGGACAATGATGCCCACCATTGAAACCTTACTAGGCCCACCATGATGTTTATTTACCATCAACCCTGTTCATAAGAACACGAAGACCTGGATTAAGGGAAAGCACAAATATTAGCTTGATCCGAAACTTTTGTGGCCGTGATAAGTTTTCAATGGTAGTTTTCAGATAAATTACCAAACAGAATTTTCAGTTCTTATAAGTACTTAAATTCAGCACTTTAAGTTTTCAGTACTTAAATTAATTTTAAGGCTTAATTTTTTAGTTTACCAAACAGCACCTAAGTTGAAATCCTGAGGAATGGAGGATCCTTTATCATATCCAAGTGTCTGGCACAGGTACTCAACATTTTGGTCCTGCCATTTTCTTTTTAACCATCTATTGATTGTCGCCAATCAGTTAAGATAACTAAATCACTGTGGCTTTCTGGCCATGCTCCATCCCAATGATTTCGACCACTTTGGAAACATCCGTGTAGGAGAAGTAATCATCACCCAATCAATGTGGTCTTCTGGCCATGCTCCACCTCAATCAAATACAAAGTCACATCCAGAGCAGAGAAAGTTTCCAAAAGAGCACCCTCCGCATCTTGAAAATAAAAATAAAAAAATCCTGGCAAATGCCTAAGAGCCTTGGGATCCGGAAAAAGTGGATACCAATTAAGAGCTCTAACATCTTAACCATTGGCACAGGCCTCTAGGGCTCTCAATGGGTTGGATCTGGATCGGATCCAGTTGGATCCGGCTCCAAGTCCAAAAATCTGTAGTCGGATTCAGATCGGATTCGGATCTGACTTGGATCCAAAAGGTGATATCCATATCCGATCCACTTATAAATAGCCAGATCCATTTCCGATCCAAAAATCCAATAGCCATCAGATTTGGGTCGGATTTAGGTCTGAATCCACCACATCACAAATTTAAAAAATATATAATATAATATATTAATTTAGCATAAAATGGTGTAGAACAGTGGTATGGTCAACCTGAGATTGAGATATGTCTCATTTTCTAGACGTGGCCTAAAATAATCTGAAAAATCGGATGGCTGGTGGGGATATCAAGGTGGGTCCACGAGTGGGACCCTCATTCACGCCCAAAAAGGGCATCCGCCTTGCTCACAGATGTAAATCAGATTGCGTACTGAGTTACTCAGTTCACTTTTATCGTACTGAGTAAACTATGTTGGGCCCACCGTGAATTATGTGGTTTATCCATGCCGTACATATGTTTTTTCAGCTCATTTTAGGGGTTGAGCCCAAAATTTAAGGGTATCCAAAGCTCAAGTGGACCATACCATAGGAAACAGTGGGAATAATGATTTCCACCGTTGAAACCTTTCTAGGGCCCACAGTGATGGTTATTTGTCATCCAACCTGTTCATAAGATCACACGTAGATGGATGGAAGGAATACACAAATATCAGCGTAATCAAAAACTTCAGTGGCCCCCAAGAATTTTTCAAAAGTAAACGTTCGATTCACACTGTTTCCTGTGGTGTGGTCCACATGAGATTTGGATATGCTTAATTTTTGGGCTCAAGCCCTAAAATTACCTGGTAAAATGGATGGACAGAGTGGAAAAATTACATACATCATGGTGGATCCCACAGAATTTACTCAGTACGCATTACTCATTGCACAATCCGCTTTCGAGGGACACTGGGCAGCAGTGACTGTTCTAGCGTCTAATTTTTTTTCTTTTTCTTTATTAATTTTTTTAATCATTTGGGGTCTAGGTATGGATGATCTGCTCCGTTCATTAGCTTGGTTAGCTCTTGAAGGGCCCAGAGAGCCCTATATTGGATAGCTTTTGGTAGCATATACACACCATAGTGGGCCTGGAACGATTTCAGTGATGGACACACAATTTCACTGTTTCCTGTTTTATGGTCCACCTAAGATCTGGATCTTCCCTAGATTCGGGCCCATGGCCTCAAGTGATCTGTCAAGATGGATGGACGGTATGGATGTAACATATACTTCATTATGGGCCCCACGAGTGGGCCCTAGAACCACTTTTCTCAAAAGGGTTGAAGATCCTATCGGATCTCATTACTAGATCCGGATCCAACCCGAATATGATTCAGATTTATTTTTTGTAAATCCAAATTTGCTCCCATTTAATTAATCAGACCTATTTTAAGATCCAACTTCACATTATACGAGTTCGGAGCGAATCGGATATCGCATTTGACCCGCTCCATTGAGAGCCCTATAGGCCTCAGATATACAACAGAGCTGGAATCACAGATAGAATTGAGCTCTAATCTTAAAAAAGGCCATTGCCATCACCCCAGAAATTTCCTTACACATCAAAACCCAACTGACTAATTTGATCTTGTCAAAAACTCTTGGAATAGGAAGCTCCTTGTCTACAAAGCTGCAACGATTTCGTTACTTCCAAATTTCCAATATACCAAGATACGAAAAAAGGTACTAGATATACCTACTCCTCTCAACCTTTAAGCACCCAATTGTCATCAAAGAGATTGAAAACCCTCTAAAAAAAAAAAAAGAATTAGCCTCCAAACATGCAATGAAGAGATGGTTTCCCAACTGACTTGCGGCTTTGCACATAAAACAAACACTAGGGAACGAAGTTGCCACTTTTGAAGGTTATCAAGGTTTAAGAAAATTGTTTGCCACTACAGTCTAACAAAATGGTAGGCCCACTTTATCCCATGCAAAAGCACCAGCAGGGGGGGTGGGAGGCTCTATTAAAAGCAACAACGCTTTAAAGAATTCCTTCAGAAAAACATTAGCCATCATCAGTGTTACCTAGACACAAGACATGGGTGCTGGGTGCGGATGTGTCCTAAAGTGTCCAGAATGGCAAACTTCAAATTACTCATTCAAGCTCACAAACAAGTGATTACCAGAACATAAAAAATTCACAACTAATCATCTCACGAAATAATAGTTCCTATGAACATCACTTGTTTTCTTAAAGTATTAGAACTGGAATATATATATATATATATATATATATATATATATATATATATATATATATATATATATATATATATATATATATTTGTTATATTATTCATGTACGTAAAATGAACTGGAATCTAGAGAGAGTCCTTAAAGGTAATCTTCAAGAACAAGAGATTGGAGGCAAGCTGAGGGCTCTTGCTCGACAATAAAAATTTACGTAACCAAAAGAAAAGAAAAGAGGGAGGTGAAACAGAATCAGCACAAAAAAAAAAAGTTTGGACACCTCATTTAAAGTGTCCAACACGCAATAACTTTCAACGACATTATTAAGACACTTTGTTCAAACAAATTTTAAGTCTCATGTCGTGTCCAGGAGTGTACAAGTGTCCCCAAGTGTTGGCATGGCAAAATCTTAATAAGTAGAAGTGTCCAGTAACACTGGCCATTGTAGACCATGGCCAAATGTGAATGTCTTCCCAACTAAGCAAAATGAAGCTTTCCATCTCTTCCAATTTAAGTTTCCGGAGGAGTATTAAATTCCATACCACTCTTGTGCTTTCTTAACAATCATTGATAAAAGTATTCCTTCAAGTGTGTAGACAAATCTTAGTGCCCCAATGGACGTATGGAAGATCATTTCTGAATCTCAAGGAGCGTTTGTTGCTGGTAGACAAATTTTGGATTCGGCATTAATAGCTCATGAGTGCGTAGACTTGAGGCATCGGGAGGGGAAAAGGGGGATTATGAGCAAGCTGGACATTGAAAAGGCCTATGATCATGCTATTGGGGCTTTCTGAACAACATGTTGGGAAGGACCGGCTATGGCGAAAAGTGGAGAAGTTGGATCAAGACCTGCATTAGTCAGCGTGATTCTCGGTACTTGTTAATGGCTCCCCCAAAGGCTACTTCCGGTTGTTGAGGGGTTTGAGGCAAAGGCATCGGCTCTCCCCGCTTCTATTTGTGGTGGTTGTGGAGGCTTTGAGCAAAATGTTGGAGAAGGGTCATGCAGCCAATTGATCTCTGGATTTAGGGTGGAAAATGCAAACTTCCAAATCTCGCACCTTCAGTTCGTGGATGATACTATCCTCTTTAGCAATGCCACAGTAGGGGAGGTGGATTCTTAAGAAGATCGTCACATGCTTTTGAGTTAGTATCAGGGTTAAAGGTCAATTTTCTCAAGAGTGAGATCAAGGGAATCTACACTTCCAAGGAGGGGGTAGAGATCTTAGCAAATATCTTGGAATGCCATGCCGGATCCCTCCCTTCTTCCTACTTGGGCCTTCCCCTTTGCGTAAATAAGCCCACTTTGATCTTTGGGACAAGATGATCAAGAAGATCGAAAGGAAGCTATCTAGATGGAAATTACGTCACCTATCCATTGGGGTAGATTAATGTTGATTAAAGTGGCTCAAGTGAATCCCCCCACATACTTCTTATCCATGTTGAAGTGCCAATCTTGGTTTTGAAGAGGTTCGATAAGGCATGACTTTCTATGGGAAGGAGCGGAAGGAGAAAGAAAAGAAAAGAAAAGAAAGGAATTTCATCTCTTCAAGTGGGAGGAGGTTTGTAGGCCTTACGAGGAAGGGGGAGGGGGGATTAGATGGTTGGAGACAATGAACTTCGCTTTGCTGGGGAAATGGCTTCAAAGATTCGAGGCGGAGGAAGTCAGGTTGTGGAGGAAAGTTCTTGCTTGCAAATATGGGACTACCCAAGATGGGCGGTGGGTGAGAAAGTCCTCTCTCTATAGAGCTTTAGGGGCTTGGAAGGTGACAAGTAGAATGATGCCAAAATTCAAGGATGGGGTTAGGTTCTACATCGTTCAGGGATTTTCTGCTTTGTGATGCTTTTCCCTTCACTAGCTGATTAGCCATAAATTGGGAGATCTTGGTGACGGGTTGCTTCTCGAGGTCCGGTGCTAGCCTGGTTTAGGCCCCTTGCAGGCAAAACCTTTCAGATGAGGAAACAAAGGCCTTTGTTTGTCTCCAACAAATGCTCCTTAGTGTAAAGCTTTCTAGGGAGGAGGAGAGACTTGATGATTTGGACCATGGAGAAGAATGGATGCTTCTTAGTGCGCTTCTCAATCTTATTTATGAGAATCTTCTCGAGGTGGAGTGCTCGCATACGGTCCCTGCATACATTCCATATTTGGAAATGTGGGGCATCCCCCAAGGTTGGGGTTTTGGCATAGTTGATGGGGTGAAACAAGGTGCTCACAATTGACAACTTGCAAAAAAAGATCGATGATAATTCCTAACAGTAGTATAATGTGCCATTCGGATCCGGAATCGATGAACCACTTGTTCACCCATTGATGATTTGCTCGCAAGGTTTGGAAATGAATTTTCAATCAATTCAATGTTTATTGGGTTATGCCAGATTCGATCGAAGGCCTCTTTACAGCTTGGCATGGGGGAAGAGGTGGTATCCCAGGTAGAAAGGAATGGGACTTATCCCTTCTATCGGTTTTATGGGCTATATGAGGGAAAGAAATAGCTGGATTTTTTAGGGATCTTAGTAAGAAGGATGCAATGGTGCTTCAAGGGGCAATGAATGATGCAATTTCTTGGGTTAGCTTAGCTCCTTCTCCCAACCTTGTCTTGTAAGCTCGACGGGGCTCTTGTATCTTTTGCCCATGGGGCTTTTTCTAATAAATTATCTTAATCTTTCAAAAGCTTCACGTAGCCATTCTATCTCACCAAAGGTTTGTCCTCCAACGACATATCTTGCCAAAAAAATCTCACCCTACTTCCCCTTCCCACTTCAAAATGAAAAAATTTCAAGGGATATTGAATTTTCCTAATGTTCTTCCAACCGCAAGCTCTACTTTCCAACTTCCTTCACCTTCCACACATTTGCATCTACTATCACCGCCATTTCCAAAAAAGCCCAATTTCTTTCCTTCATATATAATATGCCTAAACCACTGAGGGTAAAAGGCTTTTGAACCATCAAGCATTTTAACAAATGATTGCACCCACTAGCTCCCCTTCCCTCCAAATGGAAGCCTCTTTGGATTTTTCCCAATCTTTTTGCAACCACTCTTGGGACCTTAAAAGTGACAAACAATAAATAGGAAGATTCCATAGAGAGGATTTTAAGATGCAAGTACATACATCCAATGAGAGGTAGTTTCTCTTCCATTCTTCAAGCCTTTCGTCAAAACATATGCTTGGCAAAAAAAAAAAAATTTAAGACAAAATTACATAAACATACTACAAGTGCAGGGAATTTTTATTTTTATTTTTTATAGTTCTATTACCAATTTTATTAAAATTTTGTTATATTTATTACATCCATTAGAATATAACAAGCCAACTAAAAAATATGGAGAAAAAAAAAAACAACATAAATTTTATTGATGTGATTTTGAACAAAGAGAATTCAAAATAGAAATGCATACTACAAAATCAAATTTTAAAATTTCAAAATTAGCTAAAAATGTAACTCGTAAGTCCCTTGTAAAGAAGAATGAGAGCCTTGACAAAGAGAGAGGCTTCTAATCTTGTAATCTTGGAGAGTATTAGACTAAGAGATTAAAAAAAATGAAGAATAGAGATGCCGAGTAAGACGGTATTAGAATGAGAGAGTAAGTAGAGAATGTGCAAGGAAAATGGGGGGCGAGAATACCTATTTATTGGCAAAAAATGGAAAGAAAAAGAAGCCACAAAAAGAACAAGTCCCCAATGGTTATGCCCTTGCATATTCAATATGAGACAGCATAATTGCATAAATAGGGAATATGCAATCACATACTTTTGTATGCGACCGCATATTGTCCAAATGGTAAAAAAATCACATATGATAGCATGGCACATCCAATATACATTTGAAAAATTGCATATGCAATCGCATATGACATCATTGCTCTCAAGCACTCCCTTAAGCCTTGGATTTTGACGAAATTGGAGTCTCTAGTACCCTAGGCCCAAGAAAAACATGGATTTCCAAGGGAACCGTCAAAAGTTAACATTCAAAGAACAACGGCATTTAGACCAGCGATCAATTCTTTTCTTCAAATGTGAGCATCCATCCAACACCACACATGGCACATCAATCAATATCAAAAGTCTAGAAAAGGAACTCTACAAGCACGTTTTCAATCAGTGTTTCAAATAGCGCTCGTAGCGTAGCCATAGCGCTAGATAGCGTTCTAAATAGCGTAAATCCCCTATAGCGTATGCTACAGGGCTCGTAGTGTACGCTACAGCTACGTAGCTTGTAGCGTACGTAGCGTATGCTACGATGTATTTTTTACTTTTTTTGTATCTAATGTTGAGGATGTCCAGATGGACTCTCGGGTTAGCTCTCCTTCAGGAGAAGTACTCTAAAAAGTCTAATAGCATACTGGCCCGATTGGGTTGAGCAAGTATATTTTTGTTATTTATCTTGTATTGATCTCGCAAAAGGGAGAGACCTAGAGTCCATTTAGAAAAGGGTTGAGGAATGTGACACTTGTATTATACTTAATACTTTTAACATGTAGGATTTCTTTTTCTTTTCATGCTTGTGAGTTGTGAGTTGTGGTTTCAATTAGACATGTATTAATTAAAGTGGTTTGCTTAGAAAGTTGTTGATGTGATAATTATTTGATTTGGATTATAGATGTGGATTGGCTTTTGATAAATGATAATAAAAAACTTGTTTGAACATGCTTACACTTGAAAACATGCATAATCTTTTAGGCATTTTAATATTTTTCATTTTTCTTACTATTTTTCATATTTTTACTATTTTAAATTTAAAAAAAAAAGTATTGTGTAGCTTATGCTACACGCTATAGAGGGTTGAGCACTACGCAACACACTACCGCTATTTAAAACACTGTTTTCAATTGGAGCCCAAGTAAACAAATTCCATCCTAGGAAGCACAAATAACATAAAATTCTTTTTCCCTGTTTCTACTAAATGATCTGCATTATTACACAATTAATATTCTCTAAAAGATCCTTACCCTAGATTTAAAAGGGCCCTCAAACCAAACCCCTATCACATTGACCATCATGTTTTGACTAACACAACACACACTGATTACTCCTCAAGGAAAACATACGCACGCACGCACACATTGAAGAGCTTCAAGTTCCATGCTTCCTTGGCCTTGCAATGAGGAAAGACGTGATATCCACCATTTCCTCCGCTTCCCCAGTACCAAAAAGAAGAGAGAGAGAGAGAGAGAGAGAGAGAGAGAGAGAGAGAGAGAGAGAGAGAGAATTGATCTCAATGTCCAAGGATATCCAACATGAGTATCATGTTCTCGCCACTCAAAAAAAAAAAAAAAAAAAAGCCTCCTCGCTCGGAGAAAAAAACACCCCAACATTTTTTTTAGAAGACTCACCTTCACCTCCATAACAAATACTTGACAAAAGATCTCACCAAAAACAACACAGTTGAAGGTGTTTGACAAAACTCTAACATGTCATATTGGAAGGAACATGAAAATCCTATATAACAAAGAAGTCAATGAGCACCCCAGGTAATCTGTATAAGAGTAATCTTGAAATTTCAAAGGTGAGCAGAATACTTCAAACCACCTTGACCCTTGCGCTCATTAACAATCTTTGGCCAAAACCTATTTTCATAGAACAGTGAAACGGCGTGTTAGATATAATTCTTGAACCCATAAGTCCTCCCAAAATCTAACTCCGTCCCCACAACTTGCCTTGAACATAACTCTCTGATAAAGCCTTACTCAAGTCTTTAAAAATAAGCACCCCAACTTACTAATTTCCAAATGCATGAATTTCCCTTATATTAACATTTCTAGGGACCACACTCCTCCTAAAGCCCCATATTTATTTGAAATGATTGTTCCCCAAAAAGCTTGATGCTTGAAACCAAACCTCCACCATCCCTCAGCAAGCAAAGCAAACCACAAACTACATTGATCGTGATAATTAGAAAATTACCAAGGCCACCAAAGCTGCCCCAAAACCCTAAACGTGGGATTACATTCAGATTTTCATAAAATTGCATCCAAATTGGAACGTAGTTGAATGTCTGATTTCCAACTCTTTTCATGAGCACCATCCAATGCTAATTTCAGTCATGGCCATTTCAAGAAGAAATGGGGGGGAAAATCTGCAGTTTTGAAATTTCTACTCTTAGTAGAACTACAAAAAAAAAAGGGGGCTTCTTTTATGTTGTATCAGAAAGAAAGACCGATTTCATATCCACGCAAGTAGCATTTAACTATTTGATGAGGTCCCATCCAAATCCCATTTGAATTTGAACATTTCATTTTCAAATTCAAATCTTCAATTCTTAATTATTTCTTTTAATTGTCGGTTATTTTTCTATCATTATTGTTACTTAATTGTAGCTTCATTGTGATGCTTATATAAGATAATGCAATGTAATCCCTTGTAGCAGTAGAGAAATAACAACTATCTATCATTCTTGTCTTCTCTCTTATCTCTCCCAATCATCTTCTTTCTTATTCTTTTCTAATCCTTCTTCCTTGTCTTCCCTCTTATCTCTCTCAATTCTCATCATCTTCCTTATTCAGTCCTTCTTCCTCACACGTCTAGTTAAGGCACACATCATTTGGCATCAGAGAATACCAATCCATTATGACTAAAATGTAGGATTCCATTAACCAACTTGAAATTCAAATGGCAGCCATGGCAGAACAATTGAAAAGCTATCAGAACAGCAACAAAGAACCTCTCAAGACATAACCGAGCTTAAGGAACAACAAGCTACTTTGGCTGGGTTTCAAGAGAGGAGCGACCAAAGGAGCTGAAGGACACCTTGCGGACACTTCTGCAACTTAACACCGGCAAGACAACTGAGTCACCGTGAAGACAACCTCCACCCCCATTACTACCACACCTCCAATGGCCAATGATTCTATCACAGCTGAGGATCCCCTCAGTTGGATCTACCAGGCTCAACTTTTCTTTAACTATAACCAAACCCCTACGCATGAGAAGATTTGATTAGCGGCTTTCTACCTTGAAGGCAAAGCCATTCAATAGTATCATTGGATGGAAGATATCATAGCAACATAGATGTGGGAGGAGTTCAAAATGCTATTTGTATTTGCTTTGGCAACACAGAATATACGCGCCTGGGTGAGATATTATCATGACTGCAACAATGTGGAATGGTGCAAGAATATGAAGACGAATTTGAACGTCTTGTGAACCTCACAACTAAGCTACGTGAATCTTTTATGACTAATTGCTTCATTGGAGGGTTGCGCAACAATATTCGGGCGAGGTTAAACTTATTCATCTGAAGTCCCTAACCAAAGTGATCAGATTGGCACAATCGGTGGTGGAAGAAAAGATTGCCCTAGCCCACCAATCTAACCATTCCTGCACAGAGCATTTTCTTCCCTCAGTCCCGCTACACGCCCCACACTCAAGCCACGGCTCCTGAAACCATATTCCTATCAAACACCTTACACCATCCGAAATGGAGGAATGACGTAGTCAGAGTTTATGTTACAACGGCGATGATCAATTCCATTGAGGCTACTGCTGCAAAAAGAAACGTCTCTTTCTCATAGAGGGAGAGTGGCTGGAAGATGAGACTTGGGACGAGTCTCTCTTTCCGGTTCCCTTACTTCAAACCTTGAGGACAAGGTTCTCTTGATGGACAGTGGGATAATGAGGTCCCATCCAAATCCCATTTGAATTTGAAATTTTCAAATCTTCAATTCTCATTTAAATTTGAAAATTTGAATTTGAAAATGAAATTTTCAAAATCAAATTTCGTCTTTTAATTGTCAGTTATTTTTCTATCAAAGTTGTCATTTAATTGTATCTTTATTGTGGTGCTTATATAAGAAAATGCAATGTAACCCTTAGGCAGTAGAGAAATAACAACTATACTTCATTTTATCTTCTCTCTTTTCTCTCCCAATCATCTTCTTTCTTATTCTTTTTCTAATCCTTCTTCCTTTTCTTCTCTCTTATCTTTCTCAATTCTCATCATCTTCCTTATTCAATCCTCTTCCTCACACATCACCATTGAAATTCTACAAAGGGTAGAAACCCAAAAACCAGAAAGTATGTTTCTTTCGCCCTGACCCAAATGCGACCTAATCCGATTATACAATTCAACCATCTCACAATCACAAGAAAAGAAACAGTTTTAGAAAGAGAGAGGGAGAGGGAGAGAAGGCAGGGGATTCGTACTCTCGGGAGGCGGTATCAATCATCTGGCAGACAGTGAGAGCAATCATGGAGGTCTTCCCGGTACCGGACTGGGCCTGGGCAATGACATCACGGCCGTTGATGATGGGCATGACGGCCCTCTGCTGGATGGCGGACGGCTTCTCAAAGCCGTAGGCATAGATACCGCGCAAGAGATCGTCTCGGATTCCCATCTGGTCGAAGCTTGTGATGACCTCCACGCCGGGGCTCGTCTCGAACACCGTGCTGTCATCGTCCGCCGGAGCGGTCCTACCTGGCCCGTTCCTGTTCCGCGGGACCACTGAAGTAGTTGCTGTCGCAGCTGCTGCCATATCCCTCTTACAGCTACTTACTTTTCTACCTCTTCTTCTCTAGAGAGAGAGAGAGATGCGAAAAATCGAAAGGGAAACCCTCGCAACCGTTGGAGAGAAAGAAAAGAAGTCAGCAGCTGCGAGAGGAATCCTTTTATATCAGCGCTAGGGTAACTCGCGCTCGGTACGGATTACCTTCGGTCACGGATCGCATACGGACGATTCTCTTTGGGCCCCACATGATGTATGTGTTTTATCCACGCCGTCCATCCATTTTGGATCATTATTTTATGATATGATTCTAAAATTGGGTAGATCAAGATCTTAGATGGACTCCACAATAGGAAAAGACTGGTAATTGAACGTCAACCATTAAAACTTTCCTTGGGTTCACTGTCACGTTTATTTTCCATCCAACCTGTTGATTAGGTTACAAAGGCCTGTTTAAAGGGAAAACCCAGATATCAGCTTGATTCAAAACTTTGGTGAACCCAGGAAGTATTTAATAGAGTGCGTTCAATCACCACTATTTCCGTATGTGTGGTCTGCCTTTGATTTAGATCTGCCTCATGTTTGAGCCTAACGTCCGAAAATGAGCGGTAAAAATGGATGGACGGCGTTGATAAAAGACATACATTATGATGGGACCACATAGGTATTCTATGTCCGTTACTTTGGCAAAACGAGAGCCACGTGGGTGGAACTGTCATTAGATCCACCCATCCATCAGGTAAGCTGCCTCATTTTAACCGTCGAACCAAATCTTATTAATCATTCAAAGCTCAAGTAGGCCACACCGCAGGAAACAGTTGAGATGGACCTTTAACCATTAGTTTTGCGCGGGACCCTCGTCTATATGCCATTCAAGCCATTCATCTGACTTGCTTCATGACAGCATTTTCCAACAATTGTAGTATTTTAAAACTTACGTGGACCATGCAAAGTGAATTTGGAGGATTTAGGTATCACCTTTTTGGGGTAACGCACCTTAATGTCCAATCATCCTGATTTTTTGAATCAAGGCCATAAAAAGTGGTGTCGGTTATGGATGGTGTAGATTTTATATAGTCAAGAAACCACGTCAGTTAAAATAGCTCCACTGAGTGCGAGTTTTGGATGATGACTTTTGGATTCAATGGTTAAAAGGAGGCAGTGTGTTGATGGATGGTTAAGCCATGGCCGAAACGTCTAGGCATCTTCCAAATGGGCTAGCAGCCCAACACATCCACATCATCTATTTATTTTGACAAATTATTTTAGGACATGAGTCCAAAAAATCAAAGGCAAATACGGTTGAAAACTTCCTAGGGCCCACCGTGATGTATCGTAGCCATCCAACCCTGTTCATAATGTCACATATACATGCATGGAGGGAAAGCATAAATATTAGCTTGATTTAAAAACTTTTGTTTCTCTTAATAAGTTCTCAATGGTAAGCTTTCAACCCTCACTACTTCTTATAGTTTGATCTACTTGAACCTTCAATCTACTTCCTTTTTGAGCTTATGCCTTAAGATGATTAGCCAAAATGGATGAACTACATGGATAAAACATATATATCATGTTGGACCTCACAAAGCCCTTGACAAGACCATCGATCTCTAGCTAGGTCCCAGTGGTAGTATCCATTCAGCACCCTTAAGCCATGTTTGGAGACAATAGATTTCAAGTCAAATGATAGAAAAGGAAAAGGTTTCCCTTTCATGTGTTTTTGCTGGTTGGATAGCAAAAAGCAGGTAGATTTCAACAAGCAACCATCACAAATCTATTATTCCACTTTAGTTATTGGCATGACAAACTCATTGAGTATTTTGACCAGTGATGAGTGTGACTTTTCTACTTTGACATACAAACAAAAACTTAAAATTAGAATCCATATTTCAATAATTTAAATGAAAAGCTTCATTAGACATATTATATTTTCATTTGTTTTACCTTGATTCCATGTAAACAAACATGCCCCTACCTTTTATAAGAGGAATTAGAGTTTGTTTTGTCTTCATCACGACTCAGTTCCATCGTGTGTTGTCATCTCATGTGGCCCACATGAGGAGATGGTTCTTATGATGCAAATTGTGGAGTCTATGCAATAATTAAAGGCTAGGATCATTGCTGAAGAGTGATGATGTGACAATAGTTTTATTTATGGTAATAAAAAGAGCTTGGATTATCTTAGTGTTGTTGGATGCGTTTCACACAAACCTTAGGATCTTGCCCCCCAATGCATTAGAATTATGGACTATGATAATGCAATAATCAAAAGCAAATCAACAATCTCACAACACAAGGAGTTTTTACGTAGAAAACCCTCGAAAGAGGTAAAAACCACGGAACCTAGTCCAGATCAACAATCCACTATGAAGTAGAGCGTTCCAACCGATCACAAGCACACACCGCTTGGATCAAACATTCTTCACCCACAAAATGATGAATAAACTACAAGAGAACTATGAAAATATGAGGATCTCACCAATTACAAGGACGTAGAAATGCTGAGACAACGGTTGCACAGAAAAACTCATCTTCAAGCAACTTCTCCCTTTTACAAGCTTTCTCTCTCTCTTTTCTCTTTCTCTCTTACTTTCTTCTCTATCTCTCACCTTGGACGTGAAAACACCTTAATGGGATACCCTAACCATGATTTGGAACCTCTTAAGTAGGAAACCGGAAGAAACAGAACCCAAATAGGAAACTGCGTATAAGCAGTCCACATCGGGTCGGGCGCCCACCCAACCCAAAAAAATGTCCAGCGATCAATATGAAGGAAAAATTGAATATTGGGTGCCCAGACCAACATGGTTGGGCGCCCGCCCAAGGCACCAAGCGCCCGGTCACCAAACCGCCAGGCGCCCGTGTCACGCCCCAAACCCGGGGACCGGGCTCACTAAATTTCTGATCGCCGACCTTGGTGCCAACAGCCTCCGTAGTTGTCACGCCCTGAAATTCGGAACCCGAGTACAATAACCCAAAGCCCGAGTTCCAGGGTGTGAATTCAAAATTCGAGCACAGATTCCTTGAAATTCCATTCCACACATCGTATAACTAAAATAAATCCCAAGTATAATTCTTCTTTTCCACTAATATCTTATTACATTGAATTTTACAAGATAAAATAAATTAAATACAATTGGTGTTTGAGTAACATGTGCCCATCTGAATACTCTGCTCTGTCTACGTCTTTTTCCTTCTTGAAAACCTGCAATAACTGTGGTGATTTTGGTGAGCTAAAAGCCTAGTGAGGTCATTTCCATCACAGGTAATATTCCAGTTAATAAAAGATAGGACGGGAATCATCAACGGATAGAATTGTATGAAATATACTAGAATAAGGTTGTGATTAATATACTGATGTTTTATTATGAATGGAATATGATGTCATGTATGTCATGATACGTGTGAGAGCAACAAACGTCTAGGAACTCGTTGCCACTGAATATTAGGAACCTGTCGCAAATCAACCATGTTCACCTAACCGGTACAACGAGGCGGCAAATCAACCATGCACGCCAGTGGACAAATCAACCATGCACCACTGATCCAACCAAGCAAATCAACCATGCTCAACAAGTGAAACGACCAGAACTCGCTGCCACTGAACATTAGGAACCTGTCGCAAATCAACCATGCTCACCTAACCGGTACAGCGAGGCGGCAAATCAACCATGCACACCAGGAGTCAAATCAACCATGCTCCTGTTCTGTCGCAGTGTATAAATGTATGTATATGTCATGAGCTATGGAAGCATTCTTCAAGCATACAATGCAGTGCAACTCAATTCCAATCACGCCATGCATGTGTTATCTTCATTCAGATAATTCTTTATCTAGTTTTAGTTACTGTTGATCGAGGGATTTTGAGACGGTCATTGTGTAAGGTTTAGTATGTTGACAGGCTAACATTGTTTCAAGAGTTATGTATTGTACACTGTCAAACCCTAAATTGTTGTTTATCGGGAAGTTTAAGAATGATGACACGGGGAACCTTGAAATACTACATGTGTTTAGTGTTGCATGTTGGTTACGTCCTATGTAACAAATCCTAAATCGAATTATCATAGAATTTTGACATGTGCATTAAAACGGAAGACTTGAGAAGATTAATTAAATAAGGAAAGGATAATTGATAAACTTTTATGGATATAGAGATAGGAAGTGGTTGGATCCCTTACCTAGGATCCATTCTACATTCAAGAACAAGATGAAATTCACGAAAATTTATGGAGAGACTGGAAGAGGTAACTCTACTACCTAGGATGCCATAATTACATGAAATAATAAAGTAAAATCTTAAGAACCTAGTTAAAAGAGAAACTTAGATAGATTAATCCTGTACTTATGATGCCATGATAAGGGAGAGAGTATTAAAGTACGCCTAAAATCCTAACTAGAAAAGTAGTCTTTATAACTTGTACCTAAACAAGGAAGAACACTAAAGAACATTAACAAGAAAGTTATGTGGGTTGAATCACTCACAGTATGATGAACTATAGGTTTTGCACAAGCCCAAACTAGATCCTGAGTTGGCTCAGTGAGTCGCTCAACGAGTCGACTCAGATTGGAATAGAGAACAACTTCCTGCTTCTTCCTTCTTTCTTTCTCCTTTTTCTTCTTTCTTTCTTCTTCTTGTTTCTTGCTGACTGGGGTGCTGTCCCCACAGCAACAGCAGCAATAGCCCAACTACCCCCCCTCTCTCTCTCTCACCGTTTCTCTCTCTCTCTCTCTCTCTCTCTCTCTCTCTCTCTCTCTCTCGTTTCTTCTCTTCTTATTCTTCTTTTTCCTCCTTCCTTTCTCTCTTCCTTCCTCTTTCTCCTTTCTTCTTTCCTTCCTTCTTTCTTTGCTGGAGCAGGGTCCAGCAGTGCAGCGGCACCGCCCAGCAAGGTACCACAGCCGCACAGCCACCTTCTCTCTCTCTCTCTCTCTCTCTCTCTCTCTCTCCTTCTCTCTCTCTAACGTCCTACTCTCTCTCTCTCTCTCCCTTTCTCACCGCTTCTCTCTCTCTCTCTTATCTTTCTTAGAAGATATAAGTGGGCCAATGGGGGCCTTATATAGCTACTAGGGCGGTGGAGAAGCGGTGAAGGTGCGAACGTACAAGGGGAATCCCAGTTCGAGTTGGAGAAGGACGACGACCGAGTTCCGAAGATTCTCTGTCACAAGTAACCCGTTGGAAACCTAGGTGGGGTCCACACGAAGGCCTGGAAGAGGTCTGGCCCAACCATGCATGGTAGAATCAAAGATTTTGGGGTTTCTTGAATCCTATACTCGCGTTTGGGAAGCTGAAGTGGGCCACACGACCGCCCGAAGCTGAGGAGATCACCTACCTCCTACGTCCGTGTGAGGGATGCTCCAGATGGACGGAATGGATAAGATGATGGGGTCCACTGTGATGAACGGTGTGGGCCACAAACGGCAGCAGCGGTGACGCTGCCGCTGTTCAGCGTCCGAAACGGATGTTCCGTCCGTAACGCGTGAGAAACGCGGTCAATGCTCGTTGACTGCGTGGCCGGTCCGCTGTACTGTACACGTGGGTCCCACCTTGATGTATTTGATGCATCCCCTCCGATCATCGGTTAGGCCACTCAATTTGAGGTGTGCCACAAAAAAATGAAGCAGATCCGAGTTTAGATGGCCCACATATGGCCCGTTTTCTGATTAGGACATTTGTAGAGTGATTGGAGGGTTGAAATTCGACGTGTAAGGTTAGATCGTGTCCTAAAACTAATATATAGAGTTTTGCGTGAAAATGATTTTCAGAAATCATAAAACTTGCAATTGGTCCTATAACTTCAGTTTACTAATGGTACTTTCCTAGTACTTATAGATTTATAAGTTTTGCGAAGTCTGCCACTTCCATACTATCCTAGGGTTCATGTTGAACAATTTTAATGAAGGAGCGATACTATAATTTCTTACAGATTATCTAATATTAATTTATTTATATTAAATTTATTTAATTTCTTAAATAAATAACTAATTTATAATTTAGATTATTCTAAAATCCTAAGGGTTTACAAACACACCCGAGCAGCTTTCACTGGTTTAAGGATACACCTTGTGATGGACACAATGTACGGGTCTTATTTATGGACAGACATGTGTGCAGGATAATGTACGACGGTTTACATTAATCGCGTAATTCGAAATCAGAGTGGACGGTTAAATCTTCTATTCTAGTAACGACAGATTACCCTAACAGTCGATCTATCGACTTAACTAAGTACTACGTTTTTCAGAGGCCTGACAAGTTGTCTGAACACGTATAAACTGTATACATGTGTGTATGCGTGTGAACAATACAGCTTACAATTTAATTTCTCACATGTGAACACACACTCGTTTACTTACTCGTGCGCCCAAATTTTTGGGGTATTACAGTAGTACCCCATTCTCGTCTCCTAGTTCTCATATGCCAGGTTCCGATCCTGGGATCCTACCAGGAGAATTTTCAAGGTAAATTTTTTTTTGTACAGGAGCATAATCAAACCATAAACATCATCAAATATCCACTAATTGTTTGTTGAGTATAGTGCTGGAAAGTGAAATACAAAATGTAGTAAAAGCCCAAAATAGCATGTACATGAACCGCGCTCAACGCTGCTGATGTGCTCTAATACCTGCAGCGTAAACAAACGGGCATAAGTTTCCTAAGAAGCTCAGTAGAGTGCGTGTGTGCGCGTGTGATGCATGTAACAAGTATACATATATCAGAGTAAGCGAAAGCGATAGAGAGCTAAGTTACCAAGTTCATGAATGCTATCAGCCATCCCAAGGCTATGCGATGCAAATGCCTACATGGCCGAGTGTTACATGCTAGAGATGCAATGCAAACACGTCAATCCTCAACTAATCCACATATCAAAATAGTTCTCATCTGGGACATCACCGGGGTCTAGTACACTCTGATACTGGCCACCGCACATCGCGCGCATAACCAAGCGAGTAAAAAAGACCTCACTATCTGCCTCGTCGATGGTATGCTAATGCCCACCCGGCTCGCCGATAGCGGACCCATTCAATGAGTTGGTCAGACTCGACCTAGCATATAGCCCACTGCACCCTGGCGGATAAGGTCACACCCCTTTCCAACCAACCTCAACACAGTGGGAGACGCGGCCTACTAGTATTCGGCACTCAGGCGCTCATGTTATCCACTCGGTCTAGACGTTGAAGCATCCTACTGGTACTATAGGGTTTAGGGACTTTCACCCAAGGACATCCATAGCGCCCACGTGCTAGAACAAGTTTCCAATGTCCATTACTGCCAATCACGATGTGACTATGGTGGCCACCACCCCAATGTTGCTAGGGTGTGAAAGCGATCGTGACATACATAATGCGAAATGCATGAGTCACACAATCCAAGTCATGCACCAAACTTACGCATACTTCGCAATCATGTAGGGTGACCCTGTCTCGCACGAGTCCCCTAAATATAACAAGCCAACTAGCATATGCTATGGTTAATCATAATCCATAACAGGCATACAAATGATGCGTATGGGCATATGAATGAGTATGGTATTCATTATAAAG
Source organism: Liriodendron chinense (assembly GCA_003013855.2). Lineage (NCBI taxonomy): Eukaryota > Viridiplantae > Streptophyta > Magnoliopsida > Magnoliales > Magnoliaceae > Liriodendron > Liriodendron chinense. Next base: position 4,107,107 of record PVNU02002146.1, read on the forward strand.
CATGTTATCAGTGTGACGTATCAAGCTAAGTATACTAGTGTGGACCCTCGCCGATTTTCTGCGCTCCCCACACGACGTTCTTCTCCCTTCCCCTTTCAGGAAAAGAAGGAGATGAGGATGCGTGAGTGCGAAATCGCCGTTTGTGCCACTGGCTTGCCTCGTTCTTGAGGGCTTCGTTTGGTTGTCGTGTTAAGCTGGATATGTTTAAGTGTGTTTATATAAGACCAGAGTCGCCACTAGCCATTTACTTCGAATCTACAGTCGGCTAGACCCTGTAGAAACGTTAGAGAAGGGAATCCGAAGATTCCTTCCTCTAAAATGACTCCTGTTGATCTGCGGCCAGAGATTCAAGGTAAGGGATCACGGTTACAGGGTGGGAAGAGGTTAAGCACCCCACACACTGCCCGTACCGAAGTACGGTCTCTACTTCACAGAATCGATCGAATACTTGAAAGTCTAATTTAATCCTCGTATATTCTCATAAATGACATGATGCATGAATGCGGGTCTGAACAGTGAGAGTTTCTGATGGGCAGGTTCCAACAACGGGCAAGCCCAGAGCATACGCTCGAACTGACAGGTGCTTAATATAAAGACATATGCATGTGTACTTGACGGATCAAGGTACTAGTAGTGAAGCAGGGGGGTTGGAAGAAAAGTAAATGTTGCACTTATGCTAGATGCAAATGAGATGATGCTGGAAAAGAGCAGCTGGGTGGACGGAGGTGTCGCAAGGGTTGGCTTCGAGTGGTTGGATCGAGACTTGGATGGCTTGAGAGGCTTGGACCAGTGGTCAGGCTGGGCTGGACCAGGGCTAGACTCTCCTCACTCGGGCTCTCCTTGGTGGAAAAATGGGCTAAGGGGTGGATGAGGACTCAGACCGCACCCGGACTGGCTGGACTTGAAGGGCTTCGAATGGATTCTTGAAATGAGAAGGGGAGGGGGTATTTATAGCAGCAGAGAGTGGCAGCTCTCGTAATTTTGTCCGGACGGCCTGCCATGGGCCGCCCGTACGGCCGCTCCTCGGTTTCCAGCGAGTACGGCCGTTCCCTCGGGGCTGCTGTTGGACTCGCTGGTCGACTCAGTGAGTTGACTCAGCGGGTCGACTCGGTGGTTTGACTCGACGGGTTGACTTGACGGGTTGACTCGGTGTTTTGACTCGACGGGTTGACTCAGCGGGTTAACTCAGCGAGTTGACTCAGTGAGTTTGACTTTTTTGGGATTTTTTGACTGGCCTTTTTTATGGGGGGTTTTTCAGGGTAGTTTTTAGGACTGGGTTGACTGGGTTCAGGCTTGAACTGGGCTATGGAATGGGGCTTACAAGGGTGAGTTTGGCTGAGTTAGGACTTGGGATTTGGGGGTATGGTCCTCCGTTCAACCAGCTATCTCTACCAACAGTGTAGCCGAAGGTGGGGTGTCTACAACTAGCATGTTACCAAACGTATCATGTGACGTTGGCCTTAAATGGCCCAATATATATACAGAGAGTGGGACCCGGACTGTGGGTCCCATTGGAAATGTAAAGGTCTTCGTGGCATAGCCCACTTGAGACTATATCGACCCCATACTTGGGCCTGGACATTCAAAGTAGGCCGACAAAATAGGTGTACTGCATGGATAAAACATATATATCAAAGGAAGAACCATGGTGGGCCCCACCCACTAGTCGGATAGCAAATATACATTATCGGTCTTAGGAAGTTTCAGTGGTAGGTATTCAATCACCACAATTTCCTAAGTGAAGCCCATTCAAATTGGGCCCCACGCATCGGTCAGACGGTTGGCATGCTACACAATGCATCCATCAAGGTGGAACCCAAAGATGGGCCCACAACCCCTAGTTGCATGGAAAAATAACACTAAAGTGGCCCCAAGGAAGTTTTCAATGGGTGGGCATCAATGACCACTATTCCCTGCTGGTGTGGCCCACCTAACATCTGAATTTGCCTCATTGTTGGGGCCATATCCTAAAATAATATGGAAAAATAGATGGGCAGCATGAATAAAACAATACATCATGGTGGGACCAACAGATACATTACGTTGGGACCCACAGGGTGGGCCACCTACTGGGTAGCGTGGTACCCAGCTGGGTCTCAGGAAGTGTTGGGATCAAGCAGATATTTGTGTTTTCCCCTCCATCCATATCCATGGGATCTTATGAGCAGGTTGGATGACAAATAAACATCAATGTAGGGCCTGGGAAGGTTTCAACGGTGGAAATCATTATTCCCACTGTTTCCCGTGGCATGGTCCACTTGACATTTGGATATGCTTAAATTTTGGGCTCAGCCACTAAAATGAGCTGGAAAAAACATATGGACGAGATAGATAAAGCATGTACATTCTGGGTGGGTCCCACGAGTGGGCCACCTGCTGGGCAACCCAACCAGCCCAGCCAGCGCTGGTTGTTCCTAGTGTTTTTCTTTTCTTTTTATTTTTATTTTTATTTTTTTATTTTTTTGCTTTCTCATCAAGTGGGGCCCACAGAAGTTTTCGATCAGGCTGATATTTTTGTTTTCCCTCTTCCACACGTGTGTGGACTTATGAACAGGTTGGATCTCAAATAAACATCATGGTGGGCTGCAGGAAGGTTTCAACGGTAGGGTCACTGTCCCCACTGTTTTCTTTGGTAGGGTCCTCTGGAGGTTTGGATCTATCTCATTCTTGAGATCATGCCGTAAACTGATCTCCCCAAATGGATGGACGGTGTGGATATACCACATACAACACGGTGGGGCCATGGAAGATGGTGACGTCACCTCAGTAGCTAGGTAGCTACTCAACCCGTCACTGGTACTCAACCCGTCACTGGGTACTCAACCTTACTGCCCCTTTTTTTTTTCCTTTTTCTTGGCTTTCATTAGGTGGGGCCCACTTAGGGAAGATCCACTCCGTTCATTAGATTTTTCAGATCATGGGGGACCCAAAGAGCCCTATATTGGGTATTTGATTCAGTCTAGAAACCTCAAGGTGGACCAAAGAAGTTTCAGCCGTGCACATCATTATCTTCACTGTTTTCATGTGGTGCGTCCGCTTAAGATTTGGATCTGTCTCATGTTTGGGTCCTGGCCCCTAAATGATCTGGGAAAACAGATGGACGATGTGGATTACACACAAACATCAAGGTGGGTCCCACAAGTGGGGACCCATTCAAACCGTCCCAGGTTTGTTGACGACGTTGGACTGTTCCATCGTCTCTGACGCTGTGAACGTCCGGCGTCTCAAACATATTTTTTTTTCTTTTCTCTTTGTTTCTTCCAAGGGGGGCCACATGAGTATGATCTACTCTGTTCATCAGGTTATTTAGCTCATGGGGACCCGAAGAGCCCTATATTGGGTGGGTTACGAGGCCTACAAACATCACGGTGGGCCCAAGAAGTTTCGACAGTAGGCTTCATTATCTCCACTGTTTCCTGTGGTGTGGTCCACCTGAGATCTGGATCTGCTTCCTTTTTTGGTATCCAGCCATAAAATGGACGGGAGAAACAGACGGACGACGCGGATCGAATACATGCATCAAGGTGGGTCTCACGAGTGGGCCTCAATGTTAACACCCAAAAGGGCTTTCAGCCCAGGCACTGCTGGACAGCAGCGTTCTCTGGACGCTGACTGTCCAGTGTCCCTCTTCTTCTTCTTCTTTATATATATATATATATATATTTGTGCCTTGACCAGTGGGGTCCACATGTGTAGGATCCACTCCATTCATCAGCTGGGCCATCTCATGGTGGGCCCAAAATAGTATTGGATCAAGAAAATCCTTGTATTCTTTCTTCATCCAGATCTTTATCACCAAGTCCACAAGTTGAATGGCAATTAAGCATCATGGTGGGCCACACAAGGTGGTCCACACTGTGGCAGCGTGCGGGGCACGCTGTCCCACAGCATGGCCCACTTGTGGGCCCAAAAATCGAAAGGAAATCAAAGAAATGGGAGTTGATGTTCCCAATTGCACTCACAATGATGGTTGGACGGTTGGACGGTTGGATGAGGTTGGATTGACGATCGGACTATCCGGATGATCGTTGGGGCCCTCCAAGCTTTGATCCCCTTTTTCGATTCCTCTAATATCTCTTTTCTCTCTTCTAATCTCACTCAAACCTCTCTCCAAATCCTCTCAAATCTCTAAAATCTCTTTCTCCTCTCTCTCTCTCTCTCAAATCTCTCTCTTTCTCTCTCCTTTCTTTGCAAATGGAAATGAGAAGCCCCCCTTCCTACGTATGGATCTTGTATGGGTAGAGGGGGGTGCATGAGGTGATGATGATGATGATGATGGCTAGCATGAGAGGGGGCATGGGATGCATGGTTAGTGTTGACTTTATGGTGAGAGAGGGATAGGGTGGGTATGGCTTGTGTAGACTAGGGTGGTGAGAGGGGTATGGGTGAGGGTGATTGATTGATTTGACATATTCTTGGAATTTGTGCAAGTGGGGCCCGCGCCACATGCGCGTTGCGTGGCCCACCTCGGATTGTGCAAATGATCGCAACTTTCACACCGGTATCTCAATGGGGAGTGCCGCGCGGCGTTGGAATCGCAGCGCCTATGCGGTCGCCGGGGTATAGGTCTTGGGTCGATGCGGTACTAAAATAGGGTCGCGATCAAAACTCACTAATCTGGTCCATCCGGGACGTACCGGTACTGGAAACTAAGCGTACGGAGGGAATTCAGGGTACGGGTCTTACAACTCTCCCCTCCTAACAGAAAATTTCATCCTCGAAATTTGCACTACAAACCCAAACTAGCCGAAGATCATAATAGAAAGGGAATCACATCACTAAATACGCATATTAAACGAAAAGCAATCATACAGATACAATCAATCCTAAAAAAGATGGGGATAAGACTCGCGAATCTCTGCCTCTCGCTCCCACGACGCCTCATCTGCGCTATGATGACTCCACTGGATCTTCACCAAAGGAATGACCTTGGTCCGGAGGACCTGCTCCTTCCGGTCAAGGATATAAACCGGCTGCTCAATGTAAGAAGCATCCTCACGAACCTCCAACGGCTGCCAATCTATCACAGGAACCATGTCTGACCCACACTTCCGTAGCATAGAAACATGAAAAACGTTGTGGATGCCAGACAACTAAAGTGGCAAGGCAAGCTGGTAGGCCACGGTGCCAACGCGCCCAGTGATCTCGAAGGGTCTAATGAATCTCGGGGCAAGCTTCCCCTTGACTCCAAAATGCTAATGAATCTCGGGGCAAGCTTCCCCTTGACTCCAAAATGAACCACGCCCTTCATGGGCGAGACCCTGAGATACACACGATCCCCAATGGAAAACTCTAGGGGACGACGTCGACGATCTGCAAAACTCTTCTGTCGACTCTAAGCTGTGCGCATCCTCTACCTGATGATATCGATAGCCTCTGATGTCCTCTATACCAACTCGGGACTTAGGAGACGACGCTCTCCAACCTCGGTCCAACAACTAGGAGACCTACAAGGTCTACCATACAACGCCTCAAAAGGAGCGATACCAATAGTCGCCTGGTAGTTGTTATTGTATGCAAACTCAGCCAGGTGTTTATCCCAACTACCTGAGAAATCCAACATGCAAGCTCGAAGCATGTCCTCAAGGATCTGGTTGACCCTCTCTGTTTGTCTATCAGTTTGAGGATGATATGCGGTGCTAAACTTCAAGGCAGGCCTCATCGCCTTCTGAAAACTCCTCCAGAATCGCGAAGTAAATCTTGGATCTCGGTCAGAAACGATCGAAACTGGGACACCATGCAGTCTCACAATCTCCTCGATGAACAATTCTGCAAGTTGGTCTAATGGCTAGGTCGCACGTATCGCAAGAAAATGTGCCGACTTCGTCAAACGATCAACAACAACCCAGATGGCGTCGTGATTGCTCTGAGTCCTCGGCAAGCCCATAATGAAGTCTGTGGTCACGTGCTCCCATTTCCACAATGGGACACTCAACGGCTGCAAGGGACCTGGAGGTTTGCGATGATCGGCCTTGACACACTGGCAAGCGTCACACTCAGCCACAAAACTGGCAATCTGAAGCTTCATTCCGGCCCAGAAATACTGCCTCCTCATATCGTGGTACATCTTGGTAGAGCCTGGGTGAATCGTGAACCTCGATCAGTGTGCTTCATCCATAAGATCTCTGCGCAACTGTGGAATATCTGGGATACACAACCGACCCCTGAAACGAAGTCCACCATCTGACCTAATCTGCCAATCTGTCTAACCCTCTGACGCGGCCTCTGCTCGATAATCCTGCAACGTCTGATCAGCCTGTTGATCCTTGATCATCCTAGAAACAAGAGAGGGTTGAATCGACAAGCTCGATAACTGTGTGATAGAAGACTGCAGGCTCGGCTCAAAATCATACTTGGCAACATCTTCGAGCATCCTCCACTCTCGGACCATCATATGCGCCACCAGGCTTCGTGGCTGACGGCTAAGGGTATCTGCCACCACGTTGGCCTTGCCAGGGTGGTACTGAAGGTCAAAATCATAATCCTTCAGGAGCTCCATCCAGCGTCTCTGCCTCATGTTCAACTCGGACTGCGAGAAGAGGTACTTCAGGCTCTTGTGGTCAGAAAAGAGCTCGAAGTTGACCCTATAAAGATAGTGCCTCCACACCTTCAGTGCGAAGACTACCGCTGCTAACTCCAAATCATGTGTGGGGTAGTTCTGCTCATGGACCTTGAGCTGGCGAGACGCGAAGGCCACGGGTCTACCATGCTGCATCAAGACAGCACCCAAACCAATATGCAAGGCATCTGTAAAAACCACGAATCCTTCACTTTCGGAGGGAAGAGTGAGGACTGGTGTAGAAGTAAGACGGTCCTTCAGTTCTGCAAATGCTCGCTCACAGGCATCACTCCAAACGAACTCAGCGCCCTTCCGGGTCAACTTGGTCAGCGGGGTTGCAATACGGGAGAAGCCCTCGATGAAACGACGATAATAACCTGCTAACCCAAGGAAACTCCGGATTTCGGACGCGTTCGTGGGCTGACCCCACTGACGCACGGCATCAATCTTCACCGGATCCACTGCTACTCCCTGCCTCGTCACAACATGACTGAGAAACTTCACCCCCTCCTGCCAAAACTCGCACTTCTCCAACTTCGCATAAAACTGGTGTGTGCGGAGGGTCTGCAAGGTGATCTTTAGATGTTGCTCATGCTCCTCCCGAGTCTTCGAATAGATCAGAATGTCATCGATGATCACCACAACGAACTGATCAAGGTAGGGACGAAAGACCTCATTCATCAATTGCATGAACACAGCGGGTGCATTGGTCAGTCCGAAGGACATGACCTGGAACTCAAAATGACCGTAACGCGTCTTGAATGCCATCTTCGGGATATCCTCCTCCGGGACACGGACCTGATGATAACCAGACTGTAGATCAATCTTTGAAAAGAACTGGGCCTCCCGCAACTGGTCAAATAAATCATCGATCCTCGGAAGCGGGTACCTATTCTTAATTGTGACCTTGTTGAGCTCTCGGTAATCCACGCAGAGCCTCAACGAGCCATCCTTCTTCTTCACGAAAAGTACCGGCGCTCCCCACGGTGAACTGCTCGGACGGATGAAGCCTAGTTCACGCAACTCGTCCAACTGCTTCTGCAGCTCCCGCAACTCCAATGGTGCCATACGGTACGGGGCCTTTGAGATAGGCGCGGTACCGGGCATGAGTTCAATCTGAAACTCGGTATGCTGACGAGGCGGCAACCTCAGAATCTCCTGAAACACATCCGAAAAATCGCAAACTACCTGCAACTGGTCGATGCACAAGGCAACCGGCTCCTCTACAGCACACGACATCAAAGATGACAACTGCTCTCCTTTGGACTTGGCAACGAACTGAAATTACGGCATGCCAGGTATAAGGAAAGTGATTGTTCTTGCGAAGTAGTCCAATACAACGTGATACTCGGCTAGCCAATCCATGCCCAGGATAACATCAAACTCGATCATCGGGTTATTTAGCTCATGGGGATCCGAAGAGCCCTATATTGGGTGGGTTACGAGGCCTACAAACATCATGGTGGGCCCAAGAAGTTTTGATAGTGTGCTTCATTATCTCCACTGTTTCCTGTGGTGTGGTCCACCCGAGATCTGGATCTGCTTCATTTTTTAGTGTCCAGCCATAAAATGGACTGGAGAAACAGACGGACGGCGCGGATCGAATACATGCATCAAGGTGGGTCCCACGAGTGGGCCCCAATGTTAATGCCCAAAAGGACTTTCAGCCCAGGCGCTGCTGGACAGCAGCGTTCTCTGGACGCTGACTGTCCAGTGGCCCTCTTCTTCTTCTTTCATATATATATATATATATATATATATATATATATATATATATATATATATATATATATAGTTGTGCCTTGACCAGTGGGGTCCACACGTGCAGGATCCACTCCATTCATCAGCTGGGCCATCTTATGGTGGGCCCAAAATAGTATTGGATCAAGAAAATCCTTGTATTCTTCCTTCATCCAGATCTTTATCACCAAGTCCACAAGTTGAATGGCAATTAAGCATCATGGTGGGCCACACAAGGTGGTCCACACCGTGGCAGCGTGCAGGGCACGCTGTCCCATAGCATGGCCCACTTGTGGGCCCAAAAATTGAAAGGAAATCAAAGAAAGGGGAGTTGATGTTCCCCCTTGCACTCACAATGATGGTTGGATGGTTGGATGAGGTTGGATTGACGATCGGACGGTCCGAATGATCGTTGGGGCCCTCCAAGCTTTGATCCCCTCCTTCAATTCCTCTAATCTCTCTTTTCTCTCTTCTAATCTCACTCAAACCTCTCTCCAAATCCTCTCAAATCTCTCAAATCTCTCTCTTCTCTCTCTGTCTCTCAAATCTCTTTCTCTTTCTCTCTCCTTTGTTTGCAAATGGAAATGAGAAGCCCCCCCCTTCCTACGTATGGATCTTGTATGGGTAAAGGGGGGTGCATGAGGTGATGATGATGATGATGATGGCTAGCATAGGAGGGGGCATGGGAGGCATGGTTAGTGTTGACTTTGTGGTGAGAGAGGGATGGGGTAGGTATGGCTTGTGTAGACTAGGGTGGTGAGAGGGGTATGGGTGAGGGTGATTGATTGATTTGACATATTCTTGGGATTTGTGCAAGTGGGGCCCGCGCCACATACGCGTTGCGTGGCCCACCTCGGATTGTGCAAATGATCGCAACTTTCACACCGGGTATTGCAATGGGGCGTGTTGGCGGCGTTGGAATCGCAGCGCTTACGCGGTCGTCGGGGTATAAGTCTTGGGTCGATGCTGGTACTAAAATAGGGTCGCGATCAAAGCTCGCTAATCTGGTTCATCCTGGACGTACCGGTATCGGAAACTAAGCGTATGGAGGGAATTCAGGGTACGGGTCTTATAGCCCGACTGTTGTAAAAACTAGTCCAGCAGTATTAGCCTCATCTAGGTGAATTTTCGATCGCCCGACTAGAATTTGGTCCGGGTGCCCAACCACACTCAGGTTGCACCATCTCTCCTCTTGATTGAGGAGGAAAACCCCATCAAATCTCTCCCTTTCCGACTCAGGAGAAATTCACCTTCTTCAAGCCAGCTAGGTTTCTACAAACCTCAAACTTGCCCTTGAGTAAAGCCTTGGTCATCATGTCTGACCCATTATCATCCGTAGTAGACTTTCTTAAGCTGTAGCACCTTCTGTTCCAACATATCCCTGATCCAGTGATACCGAATTTCTATGTGCTTCGACTTGGAGTGCTAATTTGGATTCTTGCTCAAGTGTATAACACTTTGGCTATCGCAATAGACCACATGCTCCTCCTGCTTTAAGCCGAGTTCCTGTAGGAACCTCTTCATCCAAAGCATCCCTTTGCAGCTTCTGTGACCACGATGTACTCGGCCTCTATCGTCGATAGTGATACGACCTTCTGTAGCTTGCTCTGTTAAGAGACCGCTCCCCTTGCAAACGCGAACATGAACCCCGATGTAGACTTCCTGAAGTCTATGTCACCTGCCATATCTGCATCTGTGTAGCCTTCTAACACAGGTTTTTCGTCACCATAGCATAAGTTCAACCTGGATGAGCCTCACAGATACCGTAGTATCCACTTCACCGCTGCCCAATGTTCTTTGCTAGGATTGGCAAGATACCGGCTAACAACCCCAATCACATATGCTATGTCTGGGCGCGTGCACACCATAGCATACATCAAACTTCCTACCGCTGACGCATAAGGTATCTTCCGTATCTCTTCCACTTCCGCCTTCGTCTTGGGACACTGCTTGTCGCTCAATTTGAAGTGAGCATCTAGTGGAGTACTGACTGGCTTCGTTGTATTCATATTGAACCGCTCTAGGACTTTCTCAATTTACCGTTCTTGTGACAGCCAAAGCTTTCTACTGCTTCTGTCACGGGTTATCTCTATTCCTAGGATCTATTTTGCCAGGCCCAAGTCTTTTATCACAAACGACTTGCCTAACTCCTGTTTCAGCCTGTCAATCTTCTTGATGTCTTTTCCCATGATGAGCATGTCATCAACGTACAATAGCAGAACTAAGAAGTCACTATCTGAGAACTTGCGCGTGAACACACAGTGGTCCGACTCCATTCTGTCATATTCATGCTTTAACATGAACGAGTCGAACTTTTTGTACTATTGCCTATGAGCTTGTTTCAGCCCATACAAGCTCTTCCTAAGCCTACACACCGTATGCTCTTTGCCCTTGACTTCGAACCCCTCAGGTTGACGCATGTAGATCTCTTCTTTCAGGTCACCATGGAGAAAGGCAATTTTGACATCTAACTGCTTTATTTCCAGATTCATGCTAGCCGCTAACCCAAGCAACACCCGTATGGATGTCATCTTCACCACTGGTGAGAATATCTCCTCGAAGTCTATTCCTTTTCTCTAACCAAACCATTTTACCACAAGTTTGGCCTTGTATCTTGTCTATGAATTCTTCTGTTCATTCTTCTTTTTAAACACCTACTTGTTGCTCAGAACTTTCTTGCCCTTAGGTAATTTCACCATATCATAGGTGTGGTTCTTATGCAAGGATTCCATCTCCTCTTGCATAGCTTTTAACCACTTCACCTCATGCTTATCGGTTAGGGCCTCAAAATAATCTTCTGGCTCTCCCCCATTAGTGAGCATAATGTACTCATGCGGCGAGTACTTCTTGGACTGGGTGTCTGTCCCTAAATGTCCTCCTCACTTGTGGCTCAACAGGTGGATAAGTGGGGGCTGCTTCCCCGGTCCATCTTCTGTAGGAACTCCTACGTCCTCTGCACCTTGCTGTATTCCCTCGTCATCAGGCACCACACGAGGAGTAATTGGATCCATGTCTTCCAGTTCACCTGAACTGGGTTGAGTCTTCTCTGGCTTTTCAATGTCTTCAATACACTGATCTTCAATGAAAACCATATCTCTGCTCCTGACGAGCTTCTTCTCGGTTGGATCCCACAACATGTAACCGAACTTTTCATTACCGTACCCTAAGAACACACACTGTCTAATCTTCATATCGAGCTTGGACCTCTCGTCCTTTGGTACTGTGAACGGATGCCCTGCATCCAAATACCCTGAGATGACTGTACGACGGATCTCGTCCACTCTACACTTTCTCAGGTACTTCTCTATTCGACGGGGCTGATGGAGACCTGTTTATCAAATACACCGTTGTGTGCATTACTTCTCCCTAGAATGTCTTGGGCAACTTTGCATGGGATATCATACATTTGATTCTCTCTACAATTGTGTGATTCATACGTTCAGCCACACCATTATGCTGGGGGGTCTTGGGAACCGTCTGTTCATATCGTATACCCAGTGACTTACAATACTCACAGAAGTCACCAATGTATTCACCATCATTGTCAGTGCGGATACACTTTTAATGATCTGTCTGTCTCTCTCTCGACCATAACATGACATAATTTAAACATACAAAAGACCTCGTCCTTGGATTTCAAGGCATAAATCCAAACCCTCCTAGATGCATCATCTATAAAAGTGACAAAATACAATGCCCCACCGAAGGTTTTTGTCCTTATAGGACCATAAACATCAGAATAAACTAAATCTAATGCATGCACTTTATTAATATGAGAAGCAGTTTTAACAAAAGAAACTCTATGCTATTTCTCAGATAAACAGTCAATACAGGTTTTGAGAGGTATACTTGTCACGTCTGGAAAGAGCCTCTTCTTTGCTAGTAGCTGAAGCCCTTTTTCATACGCCTGTACGTCAGTAGCTGAATCTTCCGTTGCGTTCAACCCTCCCTTGCACACACTGACACTTGGCTTGTAAATGGTGCAACACTTCTTTCCTCTGACAGCAATCAATGAACCCTTGATGAGCTTCCAGCGCCCACCAACAAATCGGCTTTTATAGCCATCATCATCCAAGCTTCCCGTCGACATTAAGTTGAGGCGAAGGTCTGGAATGTGTCTCACATCCCTAAGAACCAATGTGCAGCCCACATCGGTCTTCATACAAATATCACCGACCCCTACGATCTTCGAAACACTAGAATTTTCCATCTTCACTGCCTCATAGTCACCTGACTTGTAGTTTGCGAAGAAATCCCTACGTGGAGTCATATGAAACGAGGCTACCGAGTCTATCACTCAGTCGGTGTCCTGACTTGAAGTCGTGAGACAAACATCGTGATCTGCTGAAAGAATAACAACAACGTCACCATCTGAGGACGACCGCAGTAGAATCCGATTCATCTTCATTCTCCTTTTCTTTACCTTTCTTGTCTCACTTCTTCTTGTGGCATTCATGCTTATAGTGACCCTTCTTGCTACAATTCTAGCATTCAACATCTTTCCTGGCAACTGACTTGCCTCTTGATTTATCTCGGGCCTTTCCGCCCTTTCTGTTCTTTCTTCTTCTCCGATCTTATGTCACAAGGGCCTCTTGTTGAGCAGGCCGCAGAGACTTTCTTCTTGTCTCCTCATTGAAGAGACAGCTTGTTACTTGTTCCATGGATACCTTTTCGTTTGACGTGAAGTTACTCAGAGACACCACCAATGTCTCTTAACTGTCAGGCAATGAGCTAAGCAATAACAAAAGCCTGATGTTCATCATCTAGGACCATCTTTATGGCGAAGAGCTGGTTCACTATGTTATTGACCTCATTCATGTGTTCAGCCACAGAACCACCATCTTTGAACTTGAGATTCACAAGTCGCCTTATCAGGAATATCTTATTGTCGGCTGTCTTCCTCTCATACAGCCCTTGCAATTTCTGCCATAGGTTAGCGACTGATGTCTCTTAAGTAGGAAACCGGAGGAAACAAAACCCAAATAGGAAACTGCGTATAAGCAGTTCGCGTTGGGTCGGGCACCCGGTCACCAGACCATCAGGCTGCCCGCCTAACCTAAAAAAACGTCCAGCGAGCAATATGAAGGAAAAACCGAATATCGGGCGCTCGAACCAATATAGTTGGGTGCCCTGCCCAAGGCACCGGGCGCCTGATCACCAGACCGTTGGGCGCCCGACGGTTGTAAAAATAATCCAGTAATATTAGCCTCATCTGGGTGAATATCGGTTCGCCCGACCACACTCTGGCTGACACCATCTCTCCTCTTGACTGAGGAGGAAAACCCCATCAAATCTAAGGAGCATCTCATCATTTGCACACCATTAATGGCCGGCCATACACTTACATCTTAAGTTGTGGGGAGGAGAAATGGACCGGAAGAATTATATGATATGTGGGCGGCATCTTTCCACAATATACGGATTTCTTTAGGCCTATTTGGATACTGCCCAAAAAGTAGCTTTTAACTTATAAAGTACTTGAATTACATTTTTTTAATTTAGTTTGATAATTACTGTTATTTAAGGGTTCATTTGAATGGTAAGTTACTTAAGCAACTTATGCCATAACTTAGCTTGGTTTCTATTTATTAAGCTAAAGTGATTAAGTAATTTTTCGTGAAAAAAGTTGCTTATAGTTGATCTTAAACCAAACCTACTTATCTCAATAAGTTACTCATCTACTGCATTAAATAGAAAAAGTAACTTATTTGGGGGTATCCAAACAATAGGGGTATCAATGGGCCGGGCTTGGGCTGAAAATCAGAATTTTGAATAGGCCTAGCCTAAAATAGTTCAAAATATGGGCTGAGACCTACCCTAGGATCTGCCCATTGACAGCCCTACCAAACAGGCTCTAAATAACTTATTTTATAAAAGTAATTGATCCAAATCAGTAGTTCTTTTTTTTTTTAAAAGCTTTTTAACTTGTAAAAAAAGTTGTTGAAGATAGGTCCTTAATTTTATGCCAGGTGATAGTCATGACGAGTTTCACTATTTGCATGGCTCAACAGTGATACGTTGCATGGCTAGAGTTTTATGTTCCACACGCTAACAGCTCACGATCAACATATACATGGGCACTGCAAGTTGACTGAAAGTGGGCTAACCTGATTTTTGTGCTAGGTCTTCTGTATGGTACATGGTGGGGCCCGCCTTATCCAGTAGTAGGATTGTGGGGCTCGCAAACCTCTCAGGGGCACAACAACTAGAAAGTGAGAGGATCTCCCTACTCCATGTGGCCCCCAATGATGGATAGTCTACATCGAAGGTGGCCCCCACACAATGGATGCTCCACAATAAGGTGGGTTTCACATGATGAGTAGTAGGATATTCAAGGTGGGCCCTGGCTAATGATAGATGGAATGCGGATTGTGTCCTACCCCTGCCTGTCTCCAGTTGGGAATGGGCAGGAGCTTTGAGCCGCCACCGTTATGTATGGGTTTTATCCATGCTGTTCATCCATTTTTATGTGGACTTTTATGAGATAGGACCAAAACAGAGGCAGATCCAGGACAAAAGGTGGACCACACAATGGGGATTAAACTCTTATTGTTGAAAACTACTTGGGGGCCACATAAGTTTTGGATCGAGCTGATATTTGTGTTTTGTCTTCATCCATATCTATGTAACTTTATGAATAGGTTGGATGGCGAATAAACATAATGATGGGCCTTGGAAAAGTTTCAACGGTGAGAATAATCATCACTGCTGCTTCCTGTGGTGTGGTCCACTTGAGCCTTGGATTTGCCTAACTTTTGGTCCTATTTCATAAAAATGCCACGTAAAAATGGATGGATGGTGTGGATAAAACCTATACACCATGGTGGCCACTCAAAGCTCCTACCCGCCCCAGCTCAGGCGGGGTAAGATGCAGTCCGCATTTGGATAGATGACCCACATCAAGGTGGGCCCCACACAATGGATGGTCCACATTGAATGTCAGCCTTAGGAAGGTGTCAACGGTGGGTGCCATTATCATCGCTGCATCCCGTGGTGTGGTTCACTTAAGCTTTAAATTTGCCTTGTTTTTTTTGGCTCCCACCCTAAAATGATATGAAAAGTGGATGAACCGCATGGATAAAATGCATACATCACAGTAGGTTCCACAGAGCCCTCTCCTATACCAAATTCCATCCAAGGCAGGACACAATTCACTCTTGCATGATGAGCAATCCACATTAAAGGTTGGCCCCACATGATGGACAACTCAAATCCAATGATCAATATGATGGGCTGCCCACATCCAAAGTAGGCCCTCCGTGATGGATGACCCAAATCTAATGTCTGGCATGATGGACGACCCACATCTAAGGTAAGCCTCGTGTAATGGGTAGTCCACATCGAAGTTGGGCCTCACAGGTGGATGGTCCATGTTGAAGATGGGCCTCAAACAATGGACGGTTCACATTGAAAACAAGACCAAGGTGGGCCCAATGTAATAAATGATCCACATAAAAGGTTGGCCTCATATGATGGATGGTGGAAATTAAGGATGGATCAAACAAACTTGAGAGATAACCACACTTTTATGATGTTGGAAACCAAACCTACTTTTCTACTTTTCTGACGGATGGATAAGTATACAGTTTACCAAACATTCTTATTTATTGAATAATGACGGATAAGTATACAGTTTACCAAACATACTTATTTATTGAATAAGTAGAAACTAAGCTCCTTGAAGCATCAATAGCTTATGTAAAATGACCTATGATCCAAACAAATGCCCCCTTTTAAGTTTGATGAGTGGGACCCATGGTTAAGTGATATAGATCATTGGTCTACTGGGTCATGGCCTAAATCTCTCTAAGGATGGAAGATATTAGAGATGGATATTAGAAGCTTGGTTTGGTGGAGAATGGACCATTATCGTGTTTCTCTTTTGAGTAGTCTAATAAGTGTCTTTAAACTACATATGTATGGTGAAAACAGTTGTCTTTAAATAGTACACTCTTTGTTATAAGTTGTGACCCCACTTGATGATCGGCCTAAGCCAATGGGCTGGGCTGGGCTGGGCCATTCATCATTGGTCGTAGCTCAGTGTGATCGGGCCATGGGTCCTACAT
The DNA here is from genome assembly GCA_003013855.2 of Liriodendron chinense. Classification (NCBI taxonomy): domain Eukaryota; kingdom Viridiplantae; phylum Streptophyta; class Magnoliopsida; order Magnoliales; family Magnoliaceae; genus Liriodendron; species Liriodendron chinense. The sequence goes on from PVNU02002146.1 coordinate 4,123,472, forward strand.
TTCAAGTTCGGGCTCACCTTAGGGCCAGGTTTGGGGGTACAAGCCCTGGCCTTAGAGGGTTGGACTGCCTTAGCCTATTGCACTCCTAAAAATTGAAAGGTCAAAATCTTCATGCAGAGAAGAGCGTGTTTCAGCTGTGGTGGGGCATAACATACTAATGGGCCAGATTGCTCCAAAACACGCCCTGCTTAATGGGTGTATTGCTGTGAAAAGATGTGGACCACATATCATAAAATTCTTGGCAGAGAAATGTAAGGTTCTGATGGATCATAACATGAACAATGGGATGGTGGCAATAGGTCCCAAACCGTTGAGAATGGACCACACATTGGCAGGATGCCCTGAAAATCTCATAAATTAGAATATCCTAACCTTAGAAAAGATAAAGAAAAAGAAAAAAGAAGGTAGGCCAAAATGTTGGATGGTTAAAATCTTCCGTTCTAGCCAGAGTTCTTTCATTCATGGTGGGACCCATCAGATAACGGTCTATTACTTAACCATGGCCCATTTTTAAGAACTGGGCTTGGGCCTAGGAACCCTCCAGCCGTCCACGAGCCTAGATGCAGGAAACCAATTAAAAATAATCACTCTGGTGACTCAAAGACTGTTTATCTAGTGGAATCCATGACGAATGGCCATGATCTAAAAGTTATATCAATCCATAAATCCTAGCTGTCTTGGACTTTAACCGTTGAAGGAGTTGAATAAGGACGATTGCAGGTATTCTTTTTCAGTCCATTTTCTAGCCATTGATCAGATGGTTGGATCATCCAATCAGCTAACCTTTTCGGCATTCGTGGCCATCCACTGTAGGGCCCAATAGCTAATTGGCTGGAATCAGCCAGCCTGTGAATTGAAAGCTCATGATATAAAAAAACTTTATAGCTCAACATTGGTTAGCTGGGTCAGTAGCGTGCGATTTTATATTTAAATAAAAAAACATTTAGAAAAACAGAGAGGCAGGCAAGGATTCTAAGGGCATGTTTCGTTGCACAATCTAGATTATGGAGAAAATCCAGATTCCAAGTGTTCCAATCTAAAATTGTAGAATTGAATTGGAAATCAGATTCCATATGGAACTTGCTGTTTGGTTGAAAACTGTGTAATCCAGATTCTATTTAGTTGAAAATTGTGTAATTCAACCGTTGCTTGCGGCATGGCCCACTTGGGTTTTGGATCCGCATGAGAACTTGACCCCTGGCCTATAGTATCCCCTGCAAGACAGATGGCCCGATTGGATGGCAAATAAACATTAGAGTGGGCCCTATGAAGTTTTTAACGGTGGACATTCAATCAACACTGTTTTCTTGTGGCGTGGTCCACTTGAGATTTAGAGCTGCCTCATTTTTGGTCTAATGACCTTAATTGAGCTCTCAAAACGGATGGACCGTGTGGATATAAAATGTATACATCAAGGCGTGGATATATCATGATGCTCACTTCCACCACTTTTTGCTTATGTGGAAATGGTCACTCACACTGTTTCCACTTATCCCGATTCCAGCCAATTTAGGTTTTCCTTTTGAATCTTGTTTGGCTGGAACTTGACGCCAAACACATCAGTTAAAAATTGGATTCTGCTAGAAATGAGTTTCCAAATGCCAACCAAACGGACCCTAAACGTGGTGGGCATGTTTGGATTTACTCAAATGTAAACTAAAAAAAAATGCTATTTTCGATGCTGGTTTTAGTAAAAATTTTGAAACGCTTGTTGTTATCCTTAAATGTAAGAAATCAAAGAAAATGAGACGAAACAACCCTTCTATCTAAAAAGTCTCTTATATGTGCTACACATGCTTCCAACTATCTCCATGCTCCTCACATGTGTCACTATTAGGGTTGTACACGAGTCGAGCTTTGCCCTGCTCGTTGTTTGGCTTGAACCACCCATCCCCTGCTCAGTACTCGACTTGACTTAATGGAGTCGAGTGTGGACCTACTCAATTAGCAGACCAAGCGAGTTTGAGTCTGAGTTTTCGAGCTGAGTCTGAGTTCAAGTCTTTCGAGCTTAAGTTTTCAACTGAAAATCCATGTAAAAAATTGGAGGGAAGAAGGGGATTACCGACGTCAAGCGAACAAGCAAGCTAGAAAGCTCAGGGGTGGTCGATGTTGAGTGGGCAGGAAGGCCGCAGGGCAGCTTAGGGGTGGCCGACGTCAAGCTAAGACTTAACTCTTGAGAGAGAGGGAGGGAGAGAGGGAGTGCTGGAGTGGGCTGTGGGGGTGGTCTGGTGGGAGATTAGAGTGTTTTTTGGGTTTAGGGTTAGGGCACTAGGGCAGTCGGACGTTTTTTTTCATTTGAAACGATTTTTTTTTTTTTTTTTTTGGGGGGGGGGGGGGGGGGGGGGGGGGGGTTATTTATACTCCGAGTCATGATCCGAGTCGAGCCAAGTCAAATCAAGACGGTTTCGAGTCACTCCACGAGTTGAGCATGGCCCTGCTCGATGCTCGACTTGAATTCATTCGAGCACCTAAAATTTGACTCGACTTGGCTAAAACTCACTTTCGATTTGAGCCGAGTCGAGCGAGTATTTCAAGCTCACTCGACTCGTGTACAGCTCTAACCACTCTCCATCTTTAAAGGTGCCAGATGTGCCTATGTGTCTCATGTGCCACCATAAATTTGAAGCTCCACACATGGGCAACATGTGCCTGTGCCCATCTTCAAGTACCGCACGTGTCAATGTTCCATGGCCATATATGTGACATGTGTCACTATTGTCTTTAATCATTCTACTTCTGCAAATGTGACCCATTTCCCATTGTGCGCAACAGGTGGATGTTCTAGCATCCATCTTCAAGGCCTCACATATGCTGATGTTTATGTGTGCCCATCGCACCATATATGAGAATGAAACACATATGCCACAATCCATCTTTAACACTACACATATGATGTAGGATGTGGCATAGGTACATTCTTAGCATGGTTGGACCAACCAAACGGAAGAAGAAGTAATCCATCAAATACGAGCCTAGTCCTACATAGGGCATGATGTAATTGGGCCCCAGGCGCCTCTAGATCGAAGAAATTCATTTCTGATAGGGAGAAACTGTCATTTGAAGTGTGAACCATAAATCGGCCATAACTTTTGATTGAGTATTGTTACGGAATGCACGACTTATCAATCTTTATCATAACAGGATATTCGGGGTCAATCGTCCCACAAAAAAAGTGGGTTGCATCAGTCTGTTTCGCAAGAAAATGTGCGCTTCCAACTCAAAAATGGGATTTTAGGAAAATTTTACTATTTTTAGTAATTCCATTTTTTTGTAGTATTTTTTTATTTTTAGAGTTTTAGATTTTCAAGAAATTACTTGTAATCATGCTAGGACTCCGCTAGTAAAGTTTATCTAAACTTTCTATTTTTGGTAAATCAGGCTTTAGATGAAATTTATTATTTTGGGTAACTTCTATTAGGGTTAGAATTTTACTATTTTTGGTAATTCTGAATTAGGGTTTATTTTTTTATTTATTAATGGTGTAACTGAGAGTTGATACACATTATTCAATAAAATATTCGAGTTTTATCTCTTTTTTGTGGATTCAAGAAATCTCCTTGTGGATTCAAGGTTTTAATAATTGGAGGAAGACCAAAAATCTCCTTTTGAAATCTCACTCCAAGAAAAACCATTTCTTTCTTTACACCCATTTTCTCTCACATTCTCTCACAAAAGATCTAAATTGATTTCTCTCATAATAGCCCCATATACATCTCACATGAACACTCTTAACGAGCCCCTTTTGAGAAAAAAGACAGTTTTACCTTTTTTATCTACTGAATTTTCATTTTTAACTCATTAGGGTTCATCATGAATTTCTTCCTCTTAAACCATAGGGTCTACAATGTTTAGAATCGGGCATTCTAGTGTATCTTCAAAATGTTAGACACTATCTCACTAAGAACTTGCATATTCTTCTTTTTCCCTTTTTGAACTGCTCATCAGTATATGATGAGACTCATTGAAATGGACATCTTGACTAATTAACACTCTTTTAGAAATCGAATCTTACAAACAATACCCTTTTACACCATTTGCATATCTAACAAAAATGAACTTATTTAACTTCAGTTCTAACTTATTCCTTTAGTAACTAGGAATTAAAACATATGCATCATAACAAAAAAAATCTTTAATTCAAAATAATCACAAGGAGTTCTGGACTATATCTCTTCAAGTGTTTCTCCTTTAAAGCCAGTTTCAAATTATACCTCTTTAGGCGTTTCTCCTCTAAAGCCACTAATGGTGATTGTTTGACAAGATAATAAGTCGTGGATATAGATTTAACCCAGAGTTCTTCCTCAAGCTTGACATTATTTAACAAGCTCTTAGCACGTTCCATCAATGTATAATTTATTCTTTCAGCTACACCATTTTGTTGTGGAGTCTACATGGTAGTAAAGTCAATATTGGTGATGTTGTGAAGTCATCAAAACTGTGCATTGACAGTGTCCACCGACCGGTCAGCCAGTAGACAGTATGGCTCAGTTTAAGATGAAACTCACTGGACAAATTTTCACGTTTTGAGACCGGTCGTCAGATTGGTCGTTGAGATCACAGACCGGTCGCCTGACTTATCGTTGGATGTTCAGACCGGTTGGTGGACATGTCTGAGTTGAGGCAGTTGCATGAGTTCTTTTGGGCAAAACTCTTTGGACAGATTGCGACCGGTCGGCGACCGGTTGTGGGGCTTTGCGGGATTTGAATATTTGCGAAGTTTTCGCGCCACTTGTTTTCAATTCTGGCTTTCCTCTTATAAATAGGCTTCCTAATCATGTTTGGAGTTATGCTAAGCAATACCTAGGTGATCTAAACGAGATTAGGGTTATTGGGAGAGAGGATTAAGAGTTTTGAGTGCCTTGTTCATTTTTGGGATCTACTTGGGTAGTTCTAGCTCTGTAATCATTTGAATTCATAGTAGAAGGTGTCGCTTTGTGCGGTGATTTTTTCCCACAAGGGTTTTCTATGTAAAATTCGTGTGCTTTTGCGTCGTGTGCTTGTGTGGCTGATTGTAGATTGTTTGATCTTCTTCGTTGCTTCCGCTGACCGAATTTCCAACAAGTGGTATTAGAGTTATCGTTGGAAGGGTGAAGAAGAAGTTTTTTGAAACGATCTCATAGCTTCAAATACGAAGTTCGACGTTGAGAAGTTCTCGAGCAAAAATAACTTTGAGTTGTGGAATGTGAAGATGTGTGCCGTTCTAATTCAGCAAGGAGTCGTGAACGCCCTTGGAAAGCGTCCTGCCAAGATGAAAGATGATGAGTGGACGAAGATGGATAAGAAGGCAATGGCCTCAATCCAATTGTGCCTTATTGATGACGTCCTCTATAACGTTATGAAGGAGAAGAGCACTATAAAGACATGGACCAAGCTAGAGAATATCTATGTGAAGAAGTCTTTAGAAAATCGCATGTATCTAATGATGTAACTCTTCACTTTGAAGATGGCGAAGGGGACAGATGTGGAGGATCACATTAGCACGTTCAACAAATTGATTTGCAAGTTGCTCGATTTTGGTGAGCAGATGAAGGACGAGTATTAAGCCTTGATGTTGTTGAACTCACTTCCTAGTTCATATGAGTTACTAAGGGACTCGTTATGCACGGGTAGGGACACTATTAGTGTCGAGACCGTTGTCTCAGCCCTTTAATCGAAGGCCATGAGATAGAAAAGTTGTGATACTAATTCCTCATTCGAAGCAATGTTTATGAGAGGAATGAATTTTGAGCGAGGTGAATGATTGTCGTATTTTTTATCCAAAATGAAGGGCAAGGGCAAAGGCAAGTTCAAGTGTTGGGGATGTGGCCAAGTTAGCCACATGAAGAAGGATTGCAAGAGTCCTAAATATAAGAATGAGAAGTCAAGTGATTCTTCTAGGGAAGCCAATACCACTGAAGCTGAGGAAGGTGGTAGTGATGTGTGCGAGGTCTTGACGGTGTCAAAGGTTGGATCTCTCTGCGATGAGTGGATCATGGACTTCGGGGCTTCGTATCACGTGTGCCCAGATAGGAGCGTATTTACTTCTTACAGGGAGCATGAGGGAGGCTCGATATTTCTAGGTGATGACTATGCCTGCAAGGTTGTGGGGATTGATACTGTGCGCATCAAGATGTTCGATGGAATTGAACGGACCTTGACGGAAGTGAGGCACGCTCCTAGGTTGAGGAAGAATCTGATCTCCCTTGGTGCACTCGAAGCATTGGGGTGCAAGTTCACCGATTTTGACTGATTCTGCAAAGTTTCAAAGGGGGCCCTTATAATTATGAAAGGACATAGGCATGGTAACATTTACAGGATGATTGGGAGCACTTCAGTAGGTGGAGCTGCAGCGACTATAGCAAATTCCACGTCTGCACGTATGTGGCATGCACGCTTAGGCCACATGAGCGAGCGGGGCATGAAGGTACTCTCTGAACGATCTTTGATTCCTTCCTTTAAATCTGTAGACTTTAGTATATGTGAACATTCATGTATAGGAAACAGTCTAGATTATCATTTAAAGGGGGAAACATGTATGTAAAAGGTTTGAGTTTATTTTCTGAAAAATAAATCTGATGTTTTCATGACCTTTAAATATTGGAAGACGATGGTGGAGAATCAGTCAGGGCAGAAATTGAAAATTTTGAGAACCGATAGTGGAGGTGAATTTACTTTCGGAGAATTTAACATCTATTGTAAAGAGGAGGGGATCGTGAGGCACAACACAGTGCGCTACATGACAGAGCAGAATGGTGTGGCAGAGCAGATGAATCGGACTCTCTTGGAGAGAGCTCGATCCATGATTAATAATATTGGGTTGGGCGAAGAGCTATGGACTAAGGCTGTTAACATGGCTTGTTACTTGATAAACCGGTCACCGTCTATGACAATTGAATGTAAAATTCCTTAGGAAGTGTGGAGTGGTCGTACGCTAGATTACTCAAGTCTGCGGGTCTTTGGTTGTGAGGCTTACTCTCATGTACCATCAGTTGAGAGATAGGGCCAGAAAATGGATCTTTGTGGGATATGGTGATAGTGTGAAGGGATATCGACACACGAAAGATCACCCTGAGCCGTGATGCCAAGTTTGATGAGGGTTCTTTGTTCCGTGAGGATGCTACAAAGGAATCAGAAACATCAGAACATGTTGATACTTATGAGGACAGAGATGAGACACGGGTTGATACTTAGGCGCATACAGAGGTACATGATCAGGTGGAGCAGCTACCTGTGCGATTAAATCCACCTAGGGATCGTAGGTTATTGGTAAGGTAAATGTATGACTTGAATGTTGCATTTGCTCTCATTACAGATAAAGGGGATCTATCTAACTTTGAGGAAGCACTACAGAATGTAGATGTTGAGAAGTGGAAGACGGCAATGCAAGAAGAGATAGACTCCTTATACAAGAATGAGACTTGGGAGCTTGTGAAGCTTCTAGTGGGTCGAAAAGTGATAAGGTGTAAGTGGATTTTTCGGAAGAAACATGATAGATACAAGGCAAGGTTGGTAGCAAAAGGGTATGCTCAGTGTGAAGGCGTGGACTTCAGTGAGATTTTTGCGCCAATTGTAAAATAAGTATTTATCAGGTTCGTGTTGGCGTTAGTTGCCCAATACGACCTCGAACTGGAATAGATGGATGTGAAGATTGCTTTCCTACACGGGGAATTGGAAGAGCAGATATACATGGTGCAACCAGAAGGTTATACAGTACAAGGGGCCGAGAACAAGGTTTGCAGGTTGAGGAGATCATTGTATGGTTTCAAACAGTCGCCCAGGCAGTGATACAAGAAATTTGATTCCTTTATGATAAGTCAGGGCTTTACCATGAGCGAGTGCGATCATTGTGTCTATTTCAAGACACTGAATGATGAGAAGTTTCTCATACTGGTGTTGTACGTCGATGACATGCTTATAGCCAGTCATAGCATGTCTGACATCGATGTATTGAAGACTCAACTTTCAGGGACATTCGAGATGAAGTATCTGGGGGCCACAAAGAGAGTTCTTGGTATAAATATTCATAGAGACAGGAAGAGGAGCAGGTTGTGGTTATCTCAGGAAGAATACTTTGATAATGTATTGAAAAAGTACGAGATGGACAAGTCCAAACCGGTTAGCGTTCCCTACGCAGCTTACTTCAAGCTTTCTTCTGGACATTGTCCCAAAGTAGATGAAGAAAAGCATGTTATGTCTCATGTGTCCTATTCAAGTGCTGTGGGCAGTTTAATATATGCCATAGTCTGTACAAGACCATATATTTCACAGGCTATGAGTGTTGTTAGCTGATTCATGTCTAACCTGGGCAAACAACATTGGAAAGTTGTGAAATAGCTACTTCGATATATTCAGGGTACGCCGGAGTACATCTTGACGTTTGAAAAGTCCAAGGACAAGTTGGTTGGTTACGTCGATTCTGACTACGCAGGTAGTATGAACAATAGGAGATCGACTTCAGGGGTACTCGTTTATATTAGTAGGTGGAGCGATTAGTTGGATGTCTAAGCTTCAGTCTGTGGTGGCTCTTTCCACTACTGAAGCTGAGTATATGGCAGTGACAAAAGCTTTCAAGGAAGCCGTTTGGTTGAAAGGGATGATAAATCAGTTGGGGCTTCAGCAGGAAGCTGTGCTGGTTAATTGTGATAGCTCAAGTGTTATAAATTTGGCTAAAAATTCTGTTTATCATTCACATATTAAACGCATTGATGTGCGTCACTATTTTATTCGACAGGTGCTTGAGGAAGGAGGTGTGACTCTGGACAAGATTCACGCTAGCGTGAATCCGACAGATATGCTAACCAAGGTGGTCCCTATAGAGAAGTTCAAGTTCTACGTAACTTCTCTGGGATTGACGAAGGCTTGATGAAGACGCAGTGATGCATGAAAAGCGGCAACTATGATTGATGATGAGTTGGTTCTTTGAAGAGTAGAAGAGATGGTTTGATGTGTTGATGCCTTGATGGAGTTTGTTGTGAAGTCATCAAAACTGTGCATTGATAGTGTCCACCGACTGGTCGGCCAGTGGACAGTATGGCTCAGTTTGAGATGAAACTCACTGGACGGATTTTCACGTTTTAAGATCGGTCGTTGAGATCACAGATCGGTCACCCGACCGGTCGTTGGATGTTCAGACCGGTTGGTGGATAGGTCTGAGTTGAGGTAGCTGCATGAGTTCTTTCGGGCAAAACTCTCTGGACCGGTTGGCGATCGGTCGTGGGCTTTGCGGGATTTGAATATTTGCGCGGTTTTCGTGCCACTTGTTTCCAATTCCGGCTTTCCTCTTATAAATAGGCTTCCTAATCGTGTTTGGAGTTATACTAAGCAATACCTAGGTGATTTAAACGAGATTAGAGTTATTGAGAGAGAGGATTGAGAGTTTTGAGTGCCTTATTCATCTTTGGGATCTACTTGGGTAGTTCTAGCTCTGTAATCATTTGAATTCATAGTAAAATGTGTCACTTTGTGCCGTTGTTTTTTCCCACAAGGGTTTTCCACGTAAAATTTGTGTGCTTTTGCGTCGTGTGCTTGTGTGGTTGATTGTAGATTGTTTGATCTTCTTCGTTGCTTCCACTGACCGGATTTCCAACAGGTGATTCCTTCACCTTTGTAAAAATTGATGAATACGCTTAACATGGATTCTTTCTCATGTCCGTCCTCAGAGTCTTGATGTAGCATATGGTTTGCTTCTTCACCTTGGTCTTAAAATGTTTAAGGATTATGAATACATCGTTCTTGGACTTTAGTGTTTTCACCCAAACTTTCTTCAAAAAGTCATCAATGAAAGATATGAAGAATGATGCACCACCAAATGATGTAGCCGACGATGGCCCCCATACATTTGAGTGTTTTTTTTTATTTAATGCCCTTATTAGTGTGCCTTCCATAACCAAACTTTCGCTTATGTTGTTTGCCATGAAGATAATTTTTAGAAAATTCTTTTTCATAAAAAGTTTAACGATATATATATAATGTTTCTTTTCGCCAACACTTCCATACTCTTTTAGCTCATGTGACCCAACCTCTAATGCCATAACCACAATAGAAGTTTATCATTTTCAACTGCTTCATTTGACATGCCATTAACCATTGTTGCCAACAATTTCTACAAGCTACTAACTCAATACCTTTTGTGTTTACATGAGCCCTTTTAAAGACCTCAAGCATTCTACCTTTTGCAGTAAAGTTTCATTTATTCAAGTTTAATTCGAAGAGTAAAATCAAACTTCTCTTCAATTTTGGTGTCTCATATTTTTAAGTTTTTATCTTTTACCACATTTTTATCAAACCAACCTAAATTATCATGTTAGTTGCGTCATGCCCCATCGATATCGAGCTGTTGGTATGAAGTTTGTATTTGTTAAACCAAGATTTGTGAGGATACATGCGATGAGTCACAACACATTGAAGTATCTAATTTTGGTAAATACCTCATGACCACCTATCATCTACACCCAATCATGAGTGAATTCCAATGACAACTTTCCTACTTGATTAGCTCCATTCTTCGACCCGGTGACTTCCATCTCCTTGTTTGAATTATAACCTTTTGAATTGTTGCCTTTTTTTTTTTTTTCTTTTTTTCTTTTCTTCCAATAAGCCTTCTATGAATACTAGTTTTACCGCATGCCCAACATGCGCCTTATTATCCCTTAATTTCGATCGGCCTCGAGACTTCTTGAGGACTTTCATGATGCTCCATCATGATCATTGGATTGCCCTCTTATCATAAGAGCTTTCACTTCTAAACACTGGAACTTCTGAAAGATGCATTTTTTTTTAAAAAAATTCATCGATAAGCAGTTCATTACAAAACACATCCAAATTAAGAGAATTTTCTTCTGTGCAACTCAAAGCTGTGACTAAGTTTTCATACGATTTCCATAATGTAAATAGCAAACTTATTGGCTTGTCTTCTTCTTCTAATCTCACACCAATGCTCTCGAGTTTACAAATGAGGTTGTTAAATGTGTTCAAGTGCTCCGTAAATGTACCTTCTTCCATTTAGAACTTTCTCTTTAAGAAAATATAATTTGTGAGGGACCTAATTTAATACAAACTTTCTAACTTCGTCCACAAACCTTTTGTCGTTTTTTCGCCGGCAATGTTGAATAAAATCTCATTTGCTAGATACAAGCAAATTGTTGATAAAGTCTTGAGATCCATCTCTTCCTAAGCATCATTGATTATAGATTCCGATTTCTTTGCCTTTCCCAATGATAGCTTGTGTTACTCTCGTTATACTAACAATCTTGAACTTCCAACTTCCAAAGCCCAACATTCCTTCAGCCATCAAAATTTTCCACCTTAAATCTAAGTCTAGTCATCTTTCCCAAATTGATATACAGAGCTTTGGAGCTTTTGTACCACTTGTAGCGGCCAAACACATCCACCTATAATCGGTATTGATTTATGTAAACTTACAAACACTTGTGTGCACAACCGACAACTACTAACTCTGCCAAAAATTATGTGCAACACAATAAAAGAAAATAAATTAGAGAATAAAATGCCTCAACAAAACCATAATTCACAATAGACAAAAGATATATGTGATCCACCACAAAGGCTACATCCACGAGCAAAATGGCAATGGGAATAATCTACTATGCCTTGAAGGAAAGAGAATAAAAAACCTTACAACTGTGAAATCTTACCTAAGGAAAACACACACCCACACCTTTGGGACAGTGGTAGACTGAGTGAAGATAACCTCAGTCTCAACACTGAGGTCAAGATATCGAATCCCAACATGGGGGTTGGCTAACATTGGAGGGTGATTAACAGTGTGGGTGTGTCTACTAACAGTAGGATGTGTGAACTACCCATAATAATAATGCTAATTATAACATACTAAAAATGGCTAAACATGTGGCACATTATTTTGGCATCAGACAGTCTAATATTAAACCTTGCTCTTTGTTAGTGGTAACTACTAAGTAGCAGAATATGGTGATGTAAGTAGTGGGGATTACATAATGCACAGGAAAAATGTATGCACAATAACTTTTTAAGCTTCAAGTTTGTAAAAGTGGGGCCCATGTTTAGCTTTCTAAATCATTGCGCCCCACCATGGATGGGCCGATCGAGTAACAAAATCTAACAAAATACTGACACTTAATAGGTGGCTCGACAAATTTATAGTTAAGAAGCAAAATACATTATAGTAGAACAGAGCATGTTGTATGAACTCTATACGCAAGTGTTGTACGTATAATGGTTCCATTATAGTAGAACATTCAGTGTGCAAAGGAGACACTTGGAAAGAGTTATTATATGCAATTCTCAGCTAAAAAATTTCACAATATGGTTGGTTCTAAATATGTACAAGGAGTACCTATAGCTCAATGATCTAAACTGTTGGTTTAACAAGCTTCACTTTGGACAAGATGGCCCATTCATGAACAATCCCTCATATTGGGAGATCTTTCCTTGATAATATTTGCCATTTTCTAAGTTTAACAATCCATCTGTATAATTGAGTGATTGGGTTTGGAAAATCAGACTTGCCCTGGTGTTGGGCCACACTCAGCCTCTTTTTTTTTTTTTTTTTTTTTTTTTTTTTTTTAATGAAGAGGAGGGGAAAGAGATTTATATTTATTTTCATGAATTTTTTAAAATCTTATCATATTTTTACATAAAGTTACTAAATGGACATCTTCTTGACCTACATTTTCAACCCACCAAGTCTTGGGTCAACCTTGCTAGTGACTGGTCTAGTCTTGAATCAAGTTCACATGGCATAGCCAGCCTATTAAGGTTTTACTTCAATCCTCCTAATACTAATCTTTTTTTCTTTTCCATTATTTATTGCAGAGGTCGTCCAAACTACACGTGGAATTATCCAAATTCATGTTAGTTTGATGCCAAGACTCGGGAAATTGGCAACACATGTACATGTAAACAGGGAATGATGGCTAACAAAGGGCATCAAGCGGAGATATACACCAGGGGCTAAAGATGGCCCCAGTGGAGGGACCCATAGGAAGATCAAGGGCTCAGCCCTTTCTCACACTGATACAAAGCTTAAAAAATAAAAAACTAAGAAATCTTATTCTAAAAACCAATGCCTAGTGCTCTTTTAAGGGCACCTATTTAAAAGAAACACACACACACACACACACACACACACACACACACACACACACACACACGTCCTCTTTTGTAACCCATACTCCCCACAATCAAATCTTTGCTTAAATTTAATAATCAACCAGAAAAGATATAAGAGTCCTTACTCATGTGATACAGGGGCATGCGATGACCTAATCCTAGATGTATGTATATTTAATTAGAAGATATTTGAATAATAAAATTACGAAACTAACTACTTCCAATAAGAGGAAACTAACAAATCTCAACACAGAGATGATATCCGTCCGTCCGTTTGGATCATGCCCCTTGGCATAAAACCACATAAAATCGTAAAACATGGAGGATCTAAGGATATGATGATATCTCAGATCTAGTATATACCAGTCTACAGTCAAGTTTGGATCCGGTTCTCATGGTTAGGCATCCCTATTTTTCGATCGTACAGGGGGGGTTCAGAAAAGGACGAAGGATGTCGAAAAACAATGAGTTCTCATGAAGCACGAATTATGAATAAAAAAAGAATTTTACTTTTCCTCGCACCTTGAAGAAATAGAGAAGAGAAAATGAAAACTTCAGGGTGGAATCCTCAACACCCGAGGGCTAATCTTGAAACCCTAATATCTCAAATAAAGAGGAAGAAGCACACAAATTTTCGATTCATTCAATAATTGAAAATAGGGTTTCTCATACTATATATAAGCTATGAAAATAAAAAGTGCACTAAAGTACCTGAAAAAAAAAAACATAAAAACGCCTAAACTAAATAATGACACTAAAATGCATAGAAACAAGGAAATAAACAGAAAAATGCCTAAAAGTAAATCCGCTCCACGGTCCAGCGGTCATGATGCTCCTGCGTGATCCTGCAGCTCGTGTACTCGTAATGCGTCAGAAAATGAGTTTAATGGGCCCAGCGTCCATCCACATCAGCTCGTCTGCTCTAACACTCGATCTGCGATGTCGCCTCCTCTGGTACACTCTAAAGGGTGCACCACTGATGTCCGCATCATCATGCCTCAATGGTAGACTTACAAGAGTTTCAACAGGAGGTCATGCGTTCGAGTACCCATTGTGGTGAAATCCCATTGTGGTCTGAGTGTATGAGTGTGAGTGCATGTGAAACAAACTAGAAAAGAGATAAATATAGTCTAAAAGACTAGGGATAACTAGTAAAAGGAAAATAAGTCATTTTGGGAGCCTTTAAGTTGGTGCTCTCCTGGAGAGAGGAAGAGATAAAAATAAGCTAAAATACTTAAGAGCTAAAAGGAATTGAAAGTTGTTGTGGGAGTTTCCAAAAGTTGATGCTCGCTTGGAGTGAAAAAAAAATTCGAATAGTTTACATATTTACATATAATTTGTGAGCAGTAAAAAAATATTTCCGTATTCCAGCAAAGTTTCCAAGGGGTGTGGAAATACTATTTCCATGTTCCAAATGTAGCAGTTGCTGTGTTTTTTTTTTTTCTCCAACTTTGCGCGATTTGTGTTCCACATAAGTCCCACCAAATTCTCCAAATTTCCATGTTCCAAATGTAGCAGTTGCTGTGTTTTTTTTTTTTCTCCAACTTTGCGCGATTTGTGTTCCACATAAGTCCCACCAAATTCTCCAAATTTCCATGTTCCAAATGTAACAGTTGCTGTGTTTTTTTTTTCTCCAACTTTGCGCGATTTGTGTTCCACATAAGTCCCACCAAATTCTCCAAAAAACCGTCTCTTGACTAGTGATCAATATATGATCTTCAAAAGCGTATGGAGCTGGAATATGATGTCTACATGGATTCACAGGAAAATAAGCCCAAACACTGGTAATTTGCAAAATGTGTCAGTTTCTTATAACAATAAGATTTCTTGCTATTCTGGAGCTATATACATGGCATGTGGGGCCCACGTGAAACACCCATTGATGGCTGAATATGGGGTCTATAAAATCATGTAAAGTATTTTGAGGAAATTGAGGAAAATCATGACCGGAAATGTGCGTGTGCGGTTTATGCTGTTCACATGCTATTAGATTTGTCCATTGACGAATCATCAATTCACTGGTGATGGAAGATGATGGAGAATCTTTTGAATCTTATACTGGATGCGCTCATGTCTTCAGAAATAATTTGCTTGCTGGGACGTGGTGAGGTCGATCACCGTTTTCCTCACAACAGAGTTTCCTTGAATCCACGAGGGAAAATCTTGAATCCACGATATAAAATTAGTAAAAATCAAAATTTTATTGAATAATAATAAGAAATTGAATAATAATAAGAAAGTTAACATTGAAAACGAACTTAACATCCTTATATATCCCTAAATAAACCCTAATTAGTACTTACTAAAAATAGCAAGTTTTCTGAAATAGAAAATTACTAAAAATAGTAAGATTCTAATTAAACACTACTACTAAGTAGAGTCTTTCTAAAAATCATCATTCAGCAAAAGTAGAAACTCTTAATTAAACAAAAACTCTAAAATAGAAAAAACACACAAAAAATAGTTATTTTTTCCTAAAATTTTATTTTTCTGTTGTAACTGCACGTTTTCTAGAGAAACGGACGGACGCGGTTCGGTTTACCCAAAAATAAAATTTCAATTGGAATCCATATGCTATGTGTCTCATAACTCCTTCCAGATTAAAAGTTATGGCCGATATACGGTCCACCTTCTTTTGATCTATACATGCGAAAATTGTCATTTTTGCCGACTTTTCCTTAATCGTTTTTCTGTCCATGTGTGATAGAAATGTGGGTGATTCTCGTAATTGATTAGGAGGTTCTTGTCCTACATTACTTGCTATTGGGTGCGTTTCACACAAGCCTTAGGATCTCCCCCCCCCCAATACATTAGAATTATGGACTATGATAATGCAATAATCAAGAACAAAGCATCAACTACAGAACACAAGAAGTTTTTACATGGAAAACCCTCAAAAGAGGTAAAAACCACGGGACCTAGTCCAGATCAACAATCCACTATGAAGTAGAGCATTACAATTGATCACAAGCACACACCGCTTGGATCAAACCTTCTTCACCCACGTAGGGATGGATAAACAATAGGAGAACTATGAGAATAGGAGGATCTCAGTGATCACGAGGACGTAGAAGCGTTGAGGCGACGGTTGAGTAAAAGAACTCCTCTTCAAGCAACTTCTCCCTTCTACAAGCTTTCTCTCTCTCTCTCTCTCTCTCTCTCTCTCTCTCTCTCTTACCTTGGACGTGAAAACAACTCAATGGGATACCCTAATCTCGGTTTAGAACCCCTTAAGTAGGAAACTGGAGAAATTAGAACCCAAATAGGAAACTACGTATAAGCAGTCCGCGTAAGGTCAGGCACCTGCTCACCAGACCGTCGGGCACCCGCCCAAGCCAAAAACTGTCCAGCGGCTTCAGAGGAAAAATCTCGAATATCGGGCGCTCGGTCACCTAACCCGTCAGGCGCCCGATTGTTGAAAAACAGTTCAGCAGTAAAATTGCTTCATCTGGTGGAATTTTGGTCGCCCGACGAGATTATGGTCCGGGCGCCCGACCTCACCAAGTTTCACTTCTCTCCTCTGACTTTAAGGAGGAAAACCCCATCACTTGCTTCACATATGAATAATAGATTTACTAGAAACTCTCATCTCCAATTGAAATTCTACACTACAAATTGTATAGATTGCTTTCATCTTTTTTATTTTTACTAAGCCCTCTTAACTTTAATGAGGAGAGATAATAGCAATTTCTATAATTGCATTAAAGTGGGCTTGCCGTTACTATAACTGGATTCCCATTTAATTCTATCTTAAACGTGGGCCTATCTTAAACGTGGGTGGGGCCACTAGAACATTACGTCCTTCACATGCCAACATGTTTTTCAAAAACTTCGGGGCCTTCTCACCACACATGGGGCCTACTTATCATGCATGATTGCTAATGGCCACATAACATGTTCTCCTTTGTAAAATCTTCACAATGGTGTAAGAATTCTTGAAAACTATTGTAGAACGGAGGAGTTCCAAGGGTTTAAAGTGTACTACTTGCAGCTACATGTGCATTAATATTGTTCACGCACTGTTCACAAACTGATCTTGTTGACTGTATGTTCTAGATCTCATGACCTGAAACAAATATATGTAGCCTTCCACGATCTGACAATAAATGTGGCCCTTAAGTTGATATGAACGTTTGGATTGATTTTCACTGTTGATCTTAGCCGGGGATCATCTTCTTTTGGTCGGATCTGTCCAATTAATTATAGAACGCCTGGATGTCATCATCAAAGTTCACTTAGGAACCATAAAGCAATAATCCAAATTCATGCAATTTTGATTTCGCTTGCGTGCGCATAAGCGAGAAAAGAAAGCGTCTCGGCTGCTAACTCATCTGGAAGACGCCTAGGCGTTTCAACAGCAAGTCTTAGATTCAAGTGCTAAGGAGACATGCTAACCCCATTGGTGGGTGGGTGCATCGTGCGACTAAGTGGATGCATTGCCCAGCTAATAGAGTGGGTGCATTGCATAACTAACTTAAAAAAAGAAAAGAAAAGAAAAAAGTGAGAAAAAAGAAATTGAAATATGATGAAATCTTTTATTATATTTGCAAAGAAAATAATAAATTATATGTGACAAGCATTATCCTTTGTATTGTCAAAATCTTTAATATAAGATATGAAATAACTATTGTCTTATAAATATAAGATTTTAATTCTTTAAATAATTAAAAAATTAAAAATAAAATTTATAAAAACTTATTTTTTAACAATATAAGTAAAATATATTATTATATTACTATTACTTTTTTTCCCAAATGAAAAAGAAATGCATACCAACATGATAACGTGCTTAAAGCACTAATATCTTATGACATTATATTATAAAGAGTTCATCCGATTGAGACGGTTCAACATTTAAAGAGAGAAGTGGGCCACCATATACCATCCTCACCTCCACTAAAGCTACATTAAAAATTAAAAAGAACAATAAAAAGAGGATTTAAAATAACCAAACGAGCTCAAACCTATATTCTAATTCTAGATTCGGGTCGGCCATTCTTTGCTTATGATTTATGCCAAAGCTTTTGTAGCCCTTACCTGTCCTTGATTCAGAATAGTGCACGTGGCAAGATCTTGGCCATTCATCAGATGGGCTGTACTGTTAAGGGTCCAGCTTTAAAAAAAGATGTCATTAGATAGTCCTTACTATCCGATCATCGTCCCCCGCTGTAAGATAAAAGTTAACTGTCACATATGACAAAACTGACTAAAGGTCATCTGATTGGACGGTTAGGATCATGTGACAATATTACAACTTTGACCTGTAGAACTGTGTAGACCATCATATCCAGGCGTGCCTTTGGTGTGCTTTTGGTAGAGCTAGAAAAAAGGGGAGTGAGACAATTGTAGAGCTCTCTCTACATTACACATTCCAGGCAGCCAGGGTAGTGAATCAATCTGTACCGTCCATCTGAGGTTCGACCAATCTGATTTTGGCACTGTGATTTGGCGACAGTGGGTTCCACAATTTAATCAGTTTAACTTGAATTAATACGTACCACGTGTACAAGTTCCAAGTGCGTGCGTTTCAAGCTGCACTGAGCCTGAGTATCTAATAATTTCTCATGTTTAAATGTCAGGCATTAGAGAAACTTATCTGTCACCTTTTTCTCTTCACTGCACCGAATGCTGATCCAATGACTACATACTGAAAGACACTGATCAGATGGCTAGGATTATCTGATGGATGAATATTTTGAATAGTTTTCCATACAATGTAGAAAAAACTTGATGATGGTCCACATTGACCTGATTTATGGGCAAGAAAATGTTCATAGTTGGTTCCACAATGTTTCCTTGCACGCATATTGTGTTTTTCTTGGGATCTCTTCAATCACTCCTGGAAACAGCTCGTGTAACTCTAAGATAAATTACGATGGACCCACCTCTCACTCAGCCAAGATCAACTAATTCCAACTTTTATTTTACCACCTCCCTCTCTCTCTCTCTCTCTCTCTCTCTCTCACTCACTCACTCACTCACTCACTCACACACACACACACACACACACACACACACACACACACACATCCAAGACAACTAATTACAACTTAGATTATTTTACTACACCAAGAGCAACTAATTACAACTTAGATTATCTTACCACCCACACCCCCCCCCCCCCCCCCCCCCCCCCCCCCCCCCCCCCCCTCTCTCTCTCTCTCTCAGCCCATGTCTTTTCGTAACAGCCAGAGCCAGAAAAAGGTTCATGCTCAGCTAACTTCTTTTAGTGGAGCCATTGGGCCCTTAGAGGTCCAATACCACCTACCTATATATGGTCACTTTGCTTTTGATTGTCCTCTCTCTCTCTCTCTCTCTCTCTCTCTCTCTCTCTCTCATGGATGAATATTTTGAATAGTTTTCCATCCAAAGTAGGAAAAAATTGACGATGGTCCAGATTGACCTGATTTCTGAGCTAGAAAATGTTCATATCCACAATGATTTCTTGCACGCATTTTGTGTTTTGCTAGGGATCTTCAATCACTCCTGGAAACAGCACGTGTCACTCTAAGGTATATAAATCATGATGGCCCACCTCTCACTCACACAAGCTCAACTAATTACAACTTAGATTATTTTGCCACCTCTCTCTCTCTCTCTCTCTCTCTCTCTCTCTGCCCATGTCTTTTCGTAACAACCAGAGCCAGAAAAAGGTTCAAGCTCAGCCAACTTCATTATTGGAGCCATGGGCCCGTAGAGGTCCAATACTGTCACTTTGCTTTTGATGGTCCTCTCTCTCTCTCTGAGCCCATGTCTTTTCGTAAAAACCAAAACCAAAAAAGTTCAAGCCTAGCCAACTTACAAACAAATACAAAAGAAACCTCATCCCATATAAACATGGTTGTTGTGTCATGCATGATTTTGGGCCCTTATCTTTCCACATCCCCTTGGCTTTTGATCTCTCTCTCTCTCTCTCTCTCTCTCTCTCTCTCTCTCTCACACACACACACACACACACACACACACACAAGCCCCATGTCTTTTCCTAACAACCAAAGCCAAAAAAAAAAGTTCAAGCTCAGCCACCACTCATTAGTAGAGCCATACAAACAAATAAAAAGAAACGTCTACATACACTCTGTAAAAAATGCCCGTTAAATATCCGTATAGTTGTGTCACATGAATGACTTTTTCGGGCCCTTAAGTGGCCCAACACCACCTAACTATGTACACCCACTTCGATTCTCTCTCTCTCTCGTCGGTGTGAGATTAGATTTCTCTACATTGCCTATCGATAGCTTCCTCCGAAGGTGGGTGACCAAAAATCCGTAGTGTTGTCTTTGGCCACATGCAAGGTGGTGGATATGGGCACTAGACATAGCCCTCTATTTCTCAGACCCAGCTCTCTTCCTTCTCTGTCCTTCCTTCCTTCACACCTTTCCTGGCTCTGAAAGTACACATAAACATTTGGCTTCTTCAACACGTGTTATCAATGGGGTCCACTATTTTCAGCCACCCATTTTATTTACGGACCGGAATACTCTAAAACAACTGTTAATTTACACGCAACGCGTGAAACGCCCAAAGCTTGTGAGGCCTAACATAATGTATACCTAAATCCACTCCGTCCATCAGGTTCTGTCCTTGGTTCTAGGATCCAAAACAAAAGATCAGTGGAATACACAACTCCTGTGGTCCACACCACAAGGAACAATGGGGATGGGATGCCAACCTTAGGTTTGCGTAGTGGGGGCCACCATGGTATATATATCTTCATCAAGGCCGTTAATCAAGTGAAAATCACCAGAAAAAGAGAAAATATAAAAATCAGCCTCATCCAAATATCATGCAGGCCACGCGGTGTGAACTTAGAGGTTTTACGAGAAGTTTTACATTGTTCCCATTGGTGTTGCCCATTAGAGTTTTCTATCAGGCTGATCTTTTCTTATATGTACAGTTCAAAAGGTTCTCAGCTGATGAACGGTGTGGATTTACATATAGAATATGGTAGCCCCCACAAAGCTTGGGTATTCCACGCAGCTGCATTAAACGTACAGGAGTTGTAGCCTTGTAGGCAAATGCAATCTGTGGCTTGCTGGCCCCACGTGCACCTTCACACGCGTATGCTTGGGAACTAAGTGCGAAACATCCTATCCGTCCATGTAGATGGGTCGACTGGCATGACACAACGCTGGCACACGTGTAAATGTGTTGCAAACACGTGATGCTGGCACGTTTGAGGTTCTTGTGGGGCCTAGCAAGCCACTTAATGCATACTCTTTTTCTTCTTTGGTAATACAATGGTACGTAATTGTACTATTGCATTAGCAAAAGTAGGAGAAAAGGATATATTTATTAAATAAGGTGGGTGTAAACATTAAATTCCCATAAACAAACACTGTCAAAATGATGGAAAGAAGATTGGTTTTTGTCCGGCCCATCAAAGTCCCTTATCTAATCCGTTGATATAGAGGGCCCCACCATTAGATGATCCTAACCATCTAATTGGTGGCTTGCAAATGGACAACTGCAGGAATATTATCTGATGGGGCTATGATCTTCTGATGCAGGAGATTAACAGGGCATCCCCAATCCAAATTTGATCACCATATGAACGGTTCGGATCATCAAAAAGTGGGTCCCACATAGCTCAGTATATATATAGAGCTATACATTGTATATTTTCTCGATGTAAATACATAAATGCATGCATATGTACGTGCATGTGTTTGCAAACAGCATACATGCATGCATAGGTGGAGTCCTGTATGTCCACACGCAGACACACGTGCCTATATGCAACTTTCGTGCGAGATCCCATCTCTCCATCTGGTTTCGCACAATGATTAGATCTAAAAATATAGAATTTTCATTCCTGATCAGCTGGCCACTGTGTACAAAGTATACTGACATTTAACAAATTTCTCCGGCCGTCCATTTGTTCTATATGCTGTGTTCACCTGATGGAAAGCTCAGATCCCCACACATTTATTCCACTTTGGCACGTGTGCCTCCGTGTGGATTTAGAAAACTCACAATTCTTCAAGAATTTTTTGGATTTTATCTAATAATGCCTTTCAGAAATCAAAATTACCATACAGTGCTTTTTGAGAATAGTTGTTACTAAAACGCTCTTATTTTTTTTCCTTTAAAAGCGATGGAGTCGAGAATTGTGGGGCCCATGTGATATGTGTATGACATCCAACCCAGTAAAACATATGAATCCCACCATGATGATCATAGGAACCAAAAAATCTAGCCGATCAAATCATCAGATAGTCTACACTTGAATTTAGATGCTTTTGGGTGGTGTATATTATTTTTATGGTGTGGCTGATCTTATGGTTAGATCTGCCAGATTTTTGGTTTGTTTGATCATCATCATGGTGTGCATCTGTTGGACAGATGGGATATAATACATGTGCAATGTTTTAAAGAAAAAAATGGCATTTTGATAATTGCTCCCCTCCAAAAGCACCCTCCGGTATATCCATTAGAGGAATTATTTAGTAAAATCCGAATTCCTCAGTAATTTTGTTTGTGGAAATCCCCCCCCACCCCCTTCCAAAAAAAAAAAAAAAAAGAAAAAAAAGTGCCACAACCAAGGTTTAAAATATCGATCGAAACCGGGTTTGTATCCTGCCAATATGAACCGGTTTCAGTGATAAACAATGAGATTGTATCAGCCTGATAAGAGCCCTAAATGGGGTGACACAACCCGGCTTTGGTCATGAACAAAACGGTCCACCAAAACTGATTTTCAGTCCTTGGTCACAGTAGGAAAATTAATAATTCTAATGTGACATTTGAATTGTATGTATACTTACCAGCCTCATGTATGGAGTGCTCAGTACCTGAAATCAGAAATGAAACCAAATCAGTACCCTAATAAATGAAATTAGTGTTATTATCATTTGAAGAAATCAAGAAAAATCATTTTTGTATTTATAGTACTTATTTTCTGAACTTACAGTTACTTGGTCATGGAGGAGTTTAATGTATTCAATCGCGTCAAACAACACTGAAGCAGTATCCGTCTGAAATGAATCGAGTATCGGATTAGGGTTTTGATTCTTAGATGAAAAGCATTCATTTGATTAGATCATAATTCACGGTGTGGACAACATCGAATGCGAACTTGTAAGTGCAATCAAGGTGGTGAGACAAGAAAATGAGTGCAATGCATGTTGTGGCGTTGATGGCATGTGAGTAGTGAAGCTGCATTTTTTTTTATATGTTAGTTCACACACCCCATTGTTATTACACCCACCCACCCCTGTTAGTCACATCACAATGTTAGCCACCACCACTATAGGGATCGATACCATGACCTCAATGTTGTAACGATTTTCACTCAATCTGCCACTTGAGCTATGGACTTGGGTGTATTTTCGCTACTCAAATGGATCGTGTGTCAAGGATTATGTGTCATGCTACAACATGTGGTGTGTCATTTGCCGCACCTTGTGCCACGATGTAAAGTGTAATATTGTGAAGCAAGCTGACGCATGTTTGCTAATGCAATCTAAGGTTTTAGAGAAATTTTCCTAGTTTTCGCTACTACACCTTTCCAAACGGTGATACGAGCTGTTGCAATGCGGTGATCCGATCGCCGAGTTTTTCTTTTCGAACCTGAAAATATAACTACTAGAAATTAACTTTACCTAGTAAGAATTATTTTTCACAGAAAGGAAGAGTTGGTGTGCACACAAATCCGGCCGTCCAATGATATGGATGGCGCGCGGGGATCTTAACATGCATTACAACTTACAAGATGGAGTTTTGAAAATTCATAATATAAGAAGCCCGGGCAGTGGGAAGAAAAGCCTAGGCAACGGTTTGACAAGCCAAAAGCATTGCCATTTCAAGATGTAATTCTGAAAATTCATATTTTAAGTGCTGATACATTCCCGCCACCGGTTTTTAAATAGTGAAAGATATTGTGCACACCAACTCTCTTAATTTGACCATTACTTAAAAGGACACGATCCAGTGCTCTCAGAGCACTATAAGTTTTAGTGCTCCCAGCTGCATTTGGACACTTGGAAATCCAATTGATCCATCTAGACCGTCCACAAGGGACAACAGAAATTTTATGGTCTACCATGAAAAAATCACATATATTGGACGATCCTAACCTTCCTATGAGTAGCCTACAAAATGGTACGGTTAGGATTGTTAAGCCCAATCAACAACTTGAGCCATCTGTTTTTTGGAGTCCATGATGGATCACTTGTATCATGTTATCCTAATTCCTAACAATCCCATCCATGGGTTGGAAAATGAATGGCTAAAAAAGAATCAAGGTCCACTTTTAGATGGGCTGTATCCATCCAATCGGTGTTGATTTTTTATGGCTTTCCTATGAAATACAGTGTGGTCCTAATGGACGGTCTGGATTGAACGATTGACACCAGCACTGTAACTTCTATGTGTTTTCATACCACAGTATAGGAAAGATATACGGTAGAATATGGCCTAGTATTGCATACCTTGAAGGTTGTAAATGGAGCCAGCGAATCGGATCGTGGCCGTTTGGGAGCGGTTTCGCCGTTGCTTTTCTTGGTGTCCATGCTCGAATCCTAATTTCACAAAATACAGATCATTGATCATAGTCGTTTTTTATAAATTGATTTCCCACCGTCCAATCGTAGCACATGCCTATGGGCTACCGTTTTGGTAATGCGTAGCCTGATTTTCCCAACCATTCGATCGATAGCTGATATTTTAGATGGTTGGAAAAAGTTGTGGAGACAGAGCCTACCAAAAAGTCCTCTCAATGGACGGTCATGATTTGATGGTTGGGACGATAGGCAAGTGCACGGGTTGGATAGTAGACTAGAAATGGTTACTGCGTCGTGTTCATCAGAAAAACCCACATCGGCCCTTACGTTTGTAACAAATAGGGCCCACGGTTTCATGATCCAAACCGTTGATATGATGGAATGAAATCTGGATGTCCAAGTCTTCCATATTGGAAATGCTAAGCCATGTGATCTGGTAGTTTTTTTAATACTTAATTGCCTATTTACTGCCACTGATGGAATGTTTGGGATTTTCTCATCGTGGGAGTAGATAAATAGCGGGTCCACCATATCAACGGTTTCAATTGCAAACCATCGTCTCCATCTATACAAACTCGGACCGGAATCCTCTCCCACCTGGGATGTCAACCATGATGTGTATCTCTCATCAAACCCGTTCATCAGGTGTGGATCATCAAGATGAAGGAAAAGACACAAAAATCAGCCTGACCCAAAACTCAGGCTCACCACAACACGTGAGCTTAGACGATTTAAGGCGCAATTACATTTTTCACGTTGGTATGGCCCATTGGAGTATTTTATCCGACTGATACTTTGTATGTACGGTGAATATAATAGTTTTCACCTGATGGATGGAGTGGATTTAACATTTACAATATGGTGGGCCCCAAAAGGCTTGGGTGTTTTACGTGCTGCCAAACAGATGTTGTAGACGATTCCGGCCCTGCAAGTACAAGCTCAACCTAACTGTCTTTTTGGTAGAATTTCCAGTTTTCAACACCTCACTAAAATAACCAAAAAAACCCCATACCAAACTGCAATTGATCACACCTTGTGTGTCACATTTCCACTAGTGGGCCTCTCCTGGCATGGCCCACAGGAGCTCTGATTGGCGCCAGGCAATTCTAGTGAGCCCTTCCAAAATGGTGTGATATTGTTAGTGTAGAACAAAAGCTGGTTACTGTGCTCTGTCAAAGGAGTTTTGTTAGACAAGGACGGGCTCATCTCTTCTTCTCCGACGACCGCCGTCGCCGGGAACACTGCGGGCATGTCCGGAATCTTACGACCGAATATCGGAAAATTGGCAGGGAAAAAATGGCGATCCAAATCATAACTTGGGTTTTCTTGTTTGATCATGTTGACACCAACGGTCCAATCCAACCGATGATCGTAACTAACGCCGCTTCTCATACT
This sequence comes from Liriodendron chinense, assembly GCA_003013855.2. Classification (NCBI taxonomy): domain Eukaryota; kingdom Viridiplantae; phylum Streptophyta; class Magnoliopsida; order Magnoliales; family Magnoliaceae; genus Liriodendron; species Liriodendron chinense. The sequence goes on from PVNU02002146.1 coordinate 4,149,460, forward strand.
GCTGTCGATGAAATTAGGAAAAACCCAAATAAAATAAAAAATTAGAATTTCTATTTCAAATTATTTATTGAGAATTTAGAACTAATAAAATAAACACATGAACTGGCATTTAATTTTGTTTAAGAGTTGAAAAATATAATAGAGAGATAATCAGACATGTTTATCAATCCAGACCATCAGATGTGTGGGCCACAGAGATGGATAGTGCTTTCATTGGACAATCCTAACCATCCATGTTTGCCAGTTAATCTGCATGGACCGTATTTATTTCATTTGATGACCACAGTAGATGGTAGTGATCCCCGATCAGTATGATTTTATCAGACTAAGATGTGCGAAAAATTAAGGAATTGGTGCAACTATTTCACTTTAAAACCTCAACCAGAGAGAGAGAGAGAGAGAGAGAGAGAGAGAGAGAGCTACACTTACAGAAGATCTTGTCCCCAAACAGGTGATGGCCCACCGAATTCTGGGAACTGAAGAGGAGGAACACAAATCTGTTTATTCTCCGCAAACGCCGTTGAGTCCTCGGAACCCGACGGCCCATCGTTGGAAATTTGTTTTCCCGCTGCAGCAACATCTGATGACCATCTGACCCATCGCGACATCTCCGACGTCCATTCACCTCTATAAACCCTGTTGCTACCATTCTCCATCTCTTCTTCCATCCTCTCTCTCTCTCTCTCTCTCTCTCTCTCTCTCTCTCTCTCTCTCTCTCTCTCTCTCTCTCTCTCTCAAAACCAAAACCAAAACACTCGTATTCAACGTAAAAATCCCAAGTATAATCTTTAAAAAGCTTCTCTTTTACAATACAAAAGATCGATAAAAGCAACCAACAAGCAAAACTTTCACAAGGATGGAAATCTTCTCTTCTTCTTATCCTTTTTTTACCCCTTTTTTTTCGAAGAATCAATCTTCAAACACCACAAGGATGAAAAATCCAGCTTGCATGAGAAAAACCCACATCGGATTCGTTTTAAAGATCATTGAAATCTTTACAGATGCTGCAATCTTTTGCCTTTGTTTCTGTGAAATGGAGCCTTTCTATTGAAGATTTTTCTTTCTTTGGTGTGGGGTATACGTGGGAGAGCTTTTGCAAGAGTCGTTTTCTATCTTTTGCTTTCAAGGGGGAAAGCAGAAGCTTATTTCACACTCTGCAATGATCCAAAGGCCTTGCTTTTATGGACTTTAAGAGCCTCTAAAAAGGAAGGGGGAAGAGAGAGAGAGAGAGAGAAATCGTATAAATACCGAAGAATTTTCGCATCTACCTACCATCATTGCTACGCTCCTGCGATTCTTTTCTCTTTTCTTTTCTTTTTTCTAAGGAAAAAAAATTGATACTCGGTAGAGTGTGATCGATGATACACAGGCACCCAGAATTTCTGATGTTGCAAATGTGTAACTCAATTTAAACTGTCCATCTAGTGCTTCCCACTTTACGTATTTTATAAAACTAAAATTTATACTGAAATGATGACTTGAATGGTCCATCATCTATAATTAAATGGACGGTCATCTTGAAAAATTCCAACGGTTAGAATTCAACAAATAATTTTTTATAAATCAAAGGTTAAAATTGTTAAATTAACATTTATTTTAGATTTAGTCTATCTAACCAGTATTTCATTATTTGGGCAGTTTATTAAGTTACATATATACCACGTGTACAAATACAAGCGCCTGAGTATTAACCACTATCTTCTACCAGAATATCAATTAAAAGATCAGATGAACCTTTTCGATTAGTGATCCAGACCGTTGATATGATGGAGACATGGAAAGGAGATTATCCAAAATTATGGTTAGGAGATCATAGAGGTAGAATTAGTGGCCTACAAAATGACGGCTAAGAGAAAAAACAGAAATGGTCTTGTAAAGAAAAGACAAAGATCTGATGGATTGGACCTTGAAGTGTGGAGGAGTTTTAGCCTCCACGCCATCTCATTGACGGTCAGGATCAACGGACCCTTGATCCATTTGTACGGACGTAGGTGAATCAGGACACGATTGGCATTAGGACGCATGAGTTCAGGACTCTATTAACCCCAACAGATGTGTGTGGGGCCCACTTTGATATATGGCTCACATCCAATGAATTTAACCTTGTATCCCAAAGATTAGTCCAATCCAAAACACTTGTGGGCCCCACTACCGGTAATAAGATGGGAAGGGACCCACCATTAAAACTTCTAGATTTTGTATGGCCCAGCTTGTTATTCATATGCCATCTAATCAATTCAGAAGATGTGACCCACCAGGCATCTGACTCGGATTCGGTGGTGGCCCCTTCAGTACGGAGGTCGGTAATTGTCGGTGCTGCAGGCCCCCACAATGATGCATGTGTTTTACGGGAGCGAATTAGGTGTTACCCCGGGAACAGCTTAGTGGGTGTTACCCTTGCCGTGTGTCCCACATGTATAGTATTTTGTATATCCACGCCGTCCATCCGTTTATCCAGCCCTTTTTAGGCTGGTCTTCCAACCATTATGCAAATCCAAATCTCAACTGGACCATACCACTGGAAACAGTGCTGATTGAGTGCCCACCATTAAAAAGTCCAAAGAGCGCATCTTAAAGTTTTGGTAATGTTTACTTGCAATCCAAACTCTTCATATTGTCAAGAATGTGTCGATGAATGAAAAATTTAAAGATCAGCTTGATGTAAAACTTTTGTGACCTGCAAAATGCTTTTAATAATTATTCATCATTCTTTCTATTAGTATAGGTCCACTTGAAATTTAGATCTTCTTATAATTTTTTTTATCTCATCCTAGAATTAAGAATTAAGCGTAACAACAAATGAATGGCATAGATATACAAAAATTATATCAAGGTAGCCCCATATGGTAGGGGTAACACCCACTAAGGCGTTACCAAGGTAACAGTTAATTCCCTCCCTCCATAGGGAGCGGATTGCGTGGTGTGCCACCAACGTCACCAAGTCCTGTGGGGGAGTGGATTAGGTACTACCCTAGCTTGTCCCAAGCTTAGAATAGGCCTGAGGTAGCACGTATGTGTCACGTTTGCATTTGTGAAGGGCATGTTGTCAAAGGAGACCTATCACGTCAGCAAGCCTGACACAGTTATGTCAGGCCTCCTCCCCCCAATGCCCACATGCCACGTACTTAGCCTATCCTAAGCTTGGGACAAGCTCTGAGTAGTACCTAACCTGCTCCCGTCTTGTGGGAGAGCAAATTAGCTATCACCCTAACCATGTGGGGCCCAATTGATACACACACACGCGCGCTGTCCATCTATTTCTCCATCTCACTTTAGGAAGTGATACCAAACCCTAAGAAGATCTAAATTTTAGGTGGATCATACCACTAGAAATAACGATGAATGACCATTAAAAGCTTTTTGTGGGCCACAAAGTGTTTTGGATCAAGTTGATATTTATAATTTACCCTCATCCAAATCTTCTTGACATCATAAACAGGTTTGATTGCAAATAAACATTACTAAAACCTTATGTTGGGCTATTTGGAATTTTTAATGGTGGAGCACTTAATCACCACTGTTTCCAGTGGTATGGTCCACCTAAGAGTTGGATCTGCATAAGTTTTGGAAACCCTTCCTAAAATGGGATGGAGAAACAGATGCATGGCCTGGATATACAAAATATCACCCATGTGGGCCACACGGTGGGGTAACACCCACTAAGTTGTTTCTGGGTAACACTTAATTCATGCCCGTCCTATGGGCCTCATCATGATGTATGTGATATATCCACACTGTCCATTCATTTTGCGAGATCATTTTACGGCATGGTCGAAGACTAAGGCAATTCAAAGTGCAAGTGAACCACACTACAAAGAGCAGTGGAGTTAGATGTCCACCGATGAAAACTTTTTGGGGCCACAGAAGTTTTGGATTAAGATGATATTTATGTTTTCCCTTCATCCAGGTCTGTGTAACCTTACGAACAGGTTAGACTGCAAATAAACATCATGGTGGGTCCTAGGAAGGTTTCAACGATGAATGTCATTAATGTTCTTTCCACGGTGTGGTTCGCTCGAGCTTTGGATCTACCTCATTTTTTGCCGATGGCTTAAAATGATCATGGATGGATGGTGTGGATAACACACACCATGGTGGAGCCCACAAAACTTGGTGACTGGTGTGTGCTTACCCATCCATTTTTCCAGTTGGCATCCTTTATTTTCCTTTTTTAATGGTCAGTATTATCCTTGAAATGAGATTTCAAATTGGATGCACAGCATGGATAAAACACATACATCATGGTGGGGCCCACAACACCGGTCACTACCAAACCCAACTCCCATCCTACGCCTCAAAATCATGCCATTCCAAGGTTCTAAAGTCACTACATTTTAGAGGTTTCGAGCATGATTTTAGATGGTGAGGCCCACGTGAGTTTTGGATTAGCTAAATTTTGGCGGCTGTAAGAGCCTCGTTTGGATTTGTGAAAAAAGTGGGAAGAAAATTGTATTTTCTAAAGCCTGTTTGAATTTAGTAAAATGGTGGAAAAAGAACCTAGGATTTTTCGAAAAATTTCCTTTTCATTGTTTGTAAAACTAGAAAACATAAGAAAAAAAGAAGAAGAAAATTCAATTTCCCACACAATCAATTTTCTTACAAAACTGTTATATTATTTTCTCACTTAGACCCTTAAGATATGACATTTTCTTTCCTACCGTCTATATCCCTCCATACAAGTCCGTGTACCCAATGAATAAGTTAGATGGAAACTAAACATCATAATGGACGTGTTCAATCACCATTGTTTCCTGTAACATCATTCACCTGACATTTGGATATGCTTCATTTTTTTTCTCTCATATCCCTAAAATAAGCTAGGCAAAATGGTTGGATGATGTGGATAAAACACATACATCATGGTGGGGTCCACAGATCTTTTCCAGAGGGGTCCCTACCATATCATATACTAAAATAGGGAGCGTTCCGTGAGGCTCCAACCTCATCCAAAGTGTGGCCCTTGCTGTTGGGCCCACCTTGATGTGTGCATTCTACATCCACACCATCCATCCATCTTGCCAGGTCATTTTAGGGCAAGAGTACAAAATTGAAGCACGTCCAAATCTCACGTGGACCATACTATGGAAACACTAGTGGTTGAATGCCCCATCATTAAAGACTTCTTAGGTCCTTGCCTCGTTGGTAGACTCAACAAGGGGTCTTATATCGAAACTCATTAGTGGTGAAATATCCCCGCTGCTGACAGCACCAGTGGGTGCATTGAAGGACTGACCCAAAAAAATAAAAAAAAAGGGTAAACCATATTGCTTCTATCATGTTTATTTGCCATCAAACTTGTTGCAACGTTAAACAAACCTGATAAAAAACCAAATATTAGCTTGATCCAAAACTTTTATGGCCCGGAAGAAAATTTTAACAGTTAATCATCATTGTTTCCTATGATATGGTCCACCTAAGATTTGAATCTGTCTCATTTTTGTGCTCATGCACTAAAATGGTGTGGGCAAAACAAATGGACAGCATGGATATAGAATACATACATTAAGGTGGGCCCCATGGTAAGGGCCTCACCGTCTTAGGTGTGGCCATGCGGGCACATAATCCACTTCCAAGTGAAAGAACTCATGCTCCTTTTTTAAATAATGCCAAGCTTCATGTAGCCCCACCATGTTCTCTATGTCAAATCCACTCACACATCAAGATTGCCCCTCAACGGTGGGTGGGTCCACCGGAAACTAAGTGGACATGATCAACATGGGTTTGTATGTGGATACCAATATTCCATCTAAACCATTGATCAAGTACCCTTAGAGGAATACTTCCATGCTGCAAAGGAATATTAATTATTAATTTCAGACATCTCATTTCAGGCACTAGACGCATAGGCACCACATCTGGTGCATGTTCCATGATCACAACCATCTATCTTTCTTACACAAGTGTGAATATCATCTGCCATCGAATCAGTAGACTAATATATATATATTTTTTTGGCCCATGATCAAAATGCACACTTTTTCTTCGTCTAACTTGGCCTCTCAACCAGGCACGTCCAATAGATGGGAGCTACTAATCAAGAGATTGCCATTCCATAGGTACATTGTCTCAGAGTTAGATTGATCCGATCATCAATCACATGCTGGCCTTCTTTAGTTTTGGATCGACTTAAGCTTCAACTAGGAGAAGCCGTACCAGATGGATAGAGTGGATGTCACACAAACAATATTGGCGGAATCATTTTCTTTTAGTAGCAGAGTTTATGAATCTTTTGTTGCATGTAAGTGAGTTGATGGTTATGATATATTACAGGTCCTATCTTAGTTGATGGTTATGATATATAACAGGTCCTATCTTATAGTGGGGCTTACATGGTATCCTAAATATTTGGAGACTTAAAGTTGTAACAAAAAAGGGTTTTTCAAGAGAATTTTACTTTGCCAAACATATGATTTGAAAACAATTAGATCCAGAGTTCAAGTGGGAGGCGCAGTGAAGATAATGTCAGTTTCAACACTTGAGGTCTTGGTATCGATTCCCAAGGGAGGTGACCAACATTGAGGTGTGACTAATAGGGGGGTTGGTATACTAATAATGGGGTGTGTATACTTATTAAAAAAAATGTGATTTGAAAAAGGATCAAAATTTTCTGTGAAAAAAAGTTTTTTCTTCCTAGCACCTATGATGGATACACTTTTCCTTGCATCCAAACAACTCCTTATGACCACTAAATTATTTATTTATTATTTATTTTTTAACATTCAATAAATATCCATCAGAACTTATAGTTAGATAATCAAATAAACATAACTTTTGTTTCATGATAAATCTAAATTGTGGCCCATAATTTGTATGGTTTAATTTGTATTAAAGTTGAAATCTTAATTACCGTTGGCTTTCACACTTAACAATTAATTTGCAATTAGGATTTATATTGGACTAGTTAATAACCTAATAATAAGGTCATTAATATTTTTGGAATTGGATATAAATTAATTTGCTGAGTGAAGTGCAGGGCCAAATAGAAATACTAGCTAGTCGTTGGTCATTCTCTCTACATAAATATAGTAGGTATATTAATATGCACCAAGGTGTAAATTAGTGGATATGCTACAAATATAATTTTTTATTTTATTCTTTCTTATCTCTTGTATCCTACGTGCACTCACATTCTGCGCAGAGTTATTGGCTTGCATATGCGGCTTCGCATGTGTGACATGGTGAGTTTGATGTCTTGTTCGGGGATATGCTTTTATTTAGTTTTGAAAAATTTCAAAGCTCCCAAGTGCTATCAAAGGTAAGTAGGTATGTTCAATTCTTTTTTCAAGGGTATTATTGATGCACTTCTTAAACTTGTAGATCGATAGATTAAGAGCTTGAAAGTTTGAATTTGTTACTAGTTACTCATTGGATTAATTGGCTCTTATCTCACACCACTTTAATGTAATTCAAAGCTACAACAAACCCAGAACAACCATAGGTATTAGAAATTCGGATCTAACACCAATGTCAATCTTGCACTTTATGGAAGCATGCTCAACGGAGATAGAACAATTACAATAACTATAATAACTAAAACAATAAAGCAAGCAAACACAAACACAAGATTTTTACTAGGAAAACCTTTGCGGGAAAAACTATGGCACAAAGTGACAGAAATCTCCACTATAATTAAAAGTTTTAGAGTTTACACTACTCACCTTATTTGATTACATGATCACCCAATCTCCCCTTACTTTGCACACCTAGGAAATGTTGGGTGCGTTTCACACAAACCTTAAGATCTTGCCCCCCAATGCACTTGAATTATGGGCTATGATAATGCAATGATCAAGAATAAAGCATCAACCACATGACACAATGAGTTTTACGTGGAAAACTCTCGAAAGAAGTAAAAACCACGGGACCTAGTCCAGAAAAACTATCCACTATGAAGTAGAACGTTACAATCAATCATAAGCACACATCGCTTAGATCAAACCTTCTTCACTCACATAGGAGTGGATAAACAATAATAAAATAATGAAAACGGAGAGATCTCACCCGAGCACCAGGACATTGAAGAGCCGAGACGTCGTTGCACCATGAATCACTTTCGCGAGCAAAGCCTCCTCTTCCAACAAGCTTCCTCTCTCTCTTTTCTCTTTCTCTCTACATCTTTCTCTCTCTCTCTTTCACCTTGGACGTGAAAACACCTTAATGGGATGCCCTAATCACGTTTTGGAACCTCTTAAATAAAGAATCGAAGTAATTAGAACCCAAAGAGGAAACTGCTTATAAGCAGTCCCGCACACGATCGGGCGCCCGGTCAAAGGACCGTCGGGTGCTCGCCCAAGCAAAAAACTGTCCAGCGACCTTTTGAGAGAAATTTCAAATTTCGGGCGTTCGGTCAACAGACCGTCGTGCGCCCGACCCTTGTAGAAACATTCTGACAATAAAACACCCATCTGGGTGAATTTCGGTCGCCCGACCACAGTTGGTCCAGGCGCTCGACCACACTTAAGCTGCACCTCTTCTCTCCTATATAATGAGGAGGAAAACTCCATTAGGAAAAACTCTAGTCATTGAGAAAATCGATTCCTAAGCCCTTACAAGTGTAAAAACCCTCTTACTTCGCAAAACTCTTACCATTAGAGAGAAAACACTCGTAATCACCAATCTCTAATCATAATTAAGTTTAAATACTCTTATTTGTGCAAAATCACTTAACTAAGCGGGAGTTCGTTAGTCAAACCAATAGCCCCCTGTCGGTCTAATCGACAAAGTCCTGCATCTTTTCCTAAAACCTGACAACTGCACTCTTTCAGTTGGACCGACATAATTTAGCTCTAATATCCCAAAGTGTAGAATCCAATGCATCCTGTATAACAATACTACAATGGATACATTTGAGATAGTTTCTAAAAGTATTAAGCATATTTATTGCTATAATGATAGAGAAACTAATACTAGCCAAGTATGTGACTTGGAGAACTAAAGTTCATACGTATCTTATTATGTGAGTCCATTCTTCTCCATGTGTACAAGTGGTTTCAAACTTGGAACGCTTGTGCTTCAAGAACCATCTTGTTGGAATGTATGTCATTTTAGTCCAATGAATTATATATTTTCTTTATTAATGCTTTGTTTATTGCTTATTGTTATTGTGCATACATGGAATTGATATACTTATGACATATTTGTTGAGAGACTATATGAATGTCTCTATAACCTTAGAGAATGAAGTAAGGCAAGTTTTATTGTGAAATATATTGTAAGACCCAACCTATTTAGTTTTGAATGGACTTAAAACATTGTCATGGCTAATAGATAAGTCAAATAGCTTAATCTAAAAGCCACTATATATGGTGTGACATTTGTGCATATGGTGAGTCTTTACTATGGGACATTGTCCCCTCACACGTGTATACATTGACTGAATCTACGAAGTTCAATTAGATTTAACTATCATATATTAGCTTGTGCTTTCTATGCTTATTGTGCTTATCCTCAAACTTGATAGGATCTACATCTTAGTGAGAATTTAATCAATTATTGTGATTCACCAATATATGAGCATATTAAGTAAATCCGGTGACTTGATCAAAGTTCTTTTATATTTTAGGCAAGTATATAATAGGTTTTGCTTACAATTTAAGTAACCAACAAGGGTTTCACTAAAGTGATCTTCTATAAGAAGGAAAGTTTGGTGGTAAAGATTTATAAGTTTATAAATACATGAGAATAGTCTAAAAACTATAATAAAGTTTGCACTCTAAGAAAACTTCCTTAGTATATAGAGTAAATACCTTACCGTGGTCAATTTGAGAGAAGAATGAGAAAGAAAGAGCGATTGCAAATCATCTTATGGTCTTCAAAAAAATTACATTTAGTTTTATATTTATATTAATTCATGCATACCTAAAAATAAATTAAATTTAATCTGTTTTATTTCTGCACAAATGCTTTCATATTATTTTTTGGAAAATGACTTTTTTCCACCTTTGCACACAAGCATGGGTGCAAGACACGGGCTCCACCATAGATTTCTGTTTGCCCAAAAACTAGCTGGGTACATTCATCTGGTTAGCCACTAATGCAGGGATGACGTGGTAGGTCGATCTCGTCTCCCTAACCGATTGTTTCTCGAATCCATGAGAAGAAATAAAAGAATAAAAGAGAAAATTAATTCTGAATAATTATCTTTGATAGATTGAATGAATAGAAACAGAATTACAATACATATAAATAGGAAACTAAACCCTAAGTAAAGTACCAGACTCCAACTCCAACTCAAACTCAAACTCCTAGAAAACGTAACTTATTATAAATAGTAAACTTACTATTTATAGAAGTCGTTCAATCCTACTAAAACTCTTGGTTTTTGGCCAAAAATCGAAAGTTATCAAACGAGCCCAACCATATTGTTCTACTAAATATTCTAGGCCTTTTTCATGTTGGGCACTAACTCTAAAACCCTACAGATACAAAGTTATGATCGAATTAAAATTTACTACAAATAGTAAAATTGAAAATAAACTAGCCTAATGACCGTCAATATGGTCGAATCTCGCGATTACGGCATAGGCAACCCAATGTAGCTAGGTTAGGTGGCTAAAGTAGCTCGCTCAAGCTACTCCAAAATGATATATTATATGTCCAGAAACTCATTCTGAATTATGAGATATGACCGATTTACGATCTTGACGGTCCGGATCACTTTCGACCCCAACCGGTCATCTTTTGGTCTATCTGAACCACAAAATAATCAGCGCCCTATTCTACATCAGCCACAAGGCTAACAATGGATAGTTAAAAGCCAACAATCCATATAGTAGTGGGGCCAAAATTTTATGCTTGACCCAACCACGTCGGCAACAAACAAGGACACCCTTAAAAACAGTGTGCTTGATAACTACAAAGATGGTTCCAGTTGCTAAAGCCCAATGCAAATCAACCACACACGTGGCATCCATGTCACATGCTGAGATGGTTTGATCTGAACCGTCCATTTTCTTGTTTGCATAGAGGAAGCCATTGAACCATAATCACACCTATAGGTGATCTATAATTTGATTTTTATAGTTGAACATGAGCCATAGAAAAAAAATTATTCTCATTATTCTTGATTCATCTACAGATGGTGATGGTCACAGTCCTCCATTTAGCATAAGTTTCTCATGGTGGCCAGTAAAGAGTAGATTCCACAACATAGATGGTTCATGTCATCCAACCACTTAGCACATGGGTCCCAGTGGCCAAGAATACATACTCAATCCGGAGTTGCCACGTTGGGAAAACCGAACTCCTTGAGAGAGTTACTACTACTTATATGACGGTTGATAGACGAGCACTCTCAAACTATAAGCATGGCATATATGGAAATGGTAATATGAGATCAGCTATATCCAGAATAATACAAGTGAGCCATACCATCTAAAATCGTGTAAAATCATGCCTAAAACATCTAAAAGCGCTTGGTGGGACCCACCTGCTTTTTGGATACAGCTTAAACTTGTGTGACTCCTCATCCAAGAGGGACATAGTCTGAACCACATCTCAGTGGGCCCTAAATCGTTCATGAAAGTTTCAATGGGTGGATATGATCTACTCTCAACTATTGTCTATGATGTGGCCTACTTAAGTCATAGATTGGCCTGATATTTAGGCCCATGATCTACCATGAAAGGGTGAAGTTGACTGATGGGGTAGATGTCCATCACACATCACGGTGGGGCCTACAGAACTCGACCTCATGGGTAGAGTCCATGAGGTCAACCTGATCATAGTACCTTTTCCCTGGCATATATTAACTCAAATTAAAACTGATTAAATTGTGAAATTTACTGTCCTTGAGTCACAGTGCCAAAGTAAAATCTATTGAGCAATCTAAACTTTTGATTTTGAAAAACTTGTTTGTTGAAATAGGATGATTGGAATTTTTGTTTTTAACTGTCAAATCAATTTTTTTATTAGTAAATGTCAAATAAAAATAAATGAAATTGTAGAAGCCATCATTGCTAAGTCAGTGTCTCAAAATCATATTGGTTAACCAATTTTAAACCTTTTTTTTTCTGTGACCCTTTGTTTGTTGAAAGGGCATTCTTTTCTGGTGGCATTTTCATCATTTACAGGAAATAGCCTACTTAAATGACCAAATGCATGCCCTCTACTTCATTTTTCTTTAAAAACTGCTAAGATCAAGTGTTGTAGGGTCCACTCAGTATATGTATGACATCCAACCTGTCCAATAAATGCAACCCACCATGATGATCAAAAGAAAAAAAAGTCTGAACTATTCAATCATAAAGTGGGCCACACCATTAAAAAACAATGTATGCCACCCAAAAACATTCAAATTCACTTGTAGCCCATCTGATGACTTGATCAACAAGATATTGGTTCATCTTAATTATCATGGTAGGGTGCATATGTTGGATGGCTTGGATGTCCTACAAATACCATATAAGCTGCAAAATTCTCGACTTTACTCCCCCTTTCAAGAAGAATTAATAGAGTGCATTTTGATATTTTCACCTCTAAAAAGCAACCCCTCGGAATTTAGATAAGCTAAGGCATCAATTTGATAAAATGATAACTCCCAGGAATTTCGAAACGAAAATTACCTAAAATAATGAGTTAGTATTTTATAATTTAAAATAAAATAAATAAATGGTAGTGACTCATCCTCCTCACGGGTGGCTCTGATTTACCATACGAGCATGTCTATAAATTTAAGGTGATGAAGTCATGTTAAGAACCTAGCAGATATGCCAAAAGCTTAGGATTGTAGTTATGCTATTAAACCATTAAGATCGTAAAACCACGCTCAGCTGCCTATGTCTAGGACAGCTTACTCCATGGCGGCTTTTTGTCTAAGTAGCCCTTTCCATATGCATGCCAACTGCATTCTAGTTGTAGCCTTGTTCATGTTGTGGTGGCTTTCAATCTGGTCCAGGGCTGGACTCTCGCTTTGATCTAGACCGTTGGTTGCTCTTGGATCAGTTTACCCTTCCTAATTAGGTCTGCAGAGTCTTTAAGCTCTCTTTCTGTATCGATTGGGAGTGTACGTTCTGGCTAATTAGAGGACTTGGGCAGCTAAATTAAGGTCGAATTGATTGGGAGCAATCTACCTCGCCAAAGGCTTTCATGATTGTCCCAACAGTGTACTATCCAATTCTATGATTATTCAATGGTTTGTCTTTATCAAAGCTTTGCCAGAAGAGAAAAGTAACTTGCTCTTATCTTGGGTGGGGTTTCTACATGTTGATGTAGGGAGATATACTCTCAATCATTATGGAAAGAGGACGAGGAGGAGGATCCCAAAGTGGGCCCACTTGAGCTGGCAAGGGAAGTTTGGAAAACCTAAACTTAAGCCTAGCTGACCGGCCGGACGACCAGTCGAACACTTCAGCCGACCAGCCGGACCCCACAATCTAGAGAGTAAAAACTCTCTGGACAATTTTGGTCACAAACTGGCCGGTCAGCCCTCAACTCCGACCGGCCGGACCCCTCCACCGACCAACCGGCCAACCATTGCACAGCAAGTGCGCTTGAAAACTCCTATTTTTATGATTTTGTATTCTGTTTTCGTTTAAATATTTTCCTTTTCCAAGTATGACACCTAGGTTTTGTTTCTAGGGTTTAGTTTGCCATAAATACTTTTTTTTTTTTAATTTCATTTTTAGGAATGAATGAATAATACAACTTCTTTTTAATAGAAAATTATTGTTTTCCTATTGTTCTTCGTGGATTTCAAAAGAAGGTCTCGTGGATTCGAGATATCCCGTCATGGATTCGACGAAGACAGGTTGAAGAGTTCCAATAATTCCATGGATTCGAATCAATTATCCCACACACCACTTCCGCCCCCACCACATGCAGTGTTGGATCTTATACTAGTTGTTAAGAACCAAACTAATACATCAAAAGCCACAGTACGTCAAATTAGGCTATTAAACCATTGGTATGATAAGAAAATCCTAACCATCCAATTAATGACTATCATAATCAAGAGTAAAATTGTATATGTTCCAAGTCCAAAGGGAAAAATTAGATCATTAAATTGTAGGCCATGTCATTTTAAGTTGCCCTTTTCACAAGTCGCCCTTTCCTTAACTGGAACACGTAACTTGGTGTTGGCTCTCATATCAATTGTTAAGAACAGACAAATACACCAAAAGTGAGGGGACCGAGGTAATGTGTCAAATTAGTCTATTAAACCATTGTGATCTACACACACTCCTAACCATCCAATTAATGGCCATTGGATGGAAGATCAAGAGTAAAACCATGTATGGTCCAAGTCCAAATAAAAAGGTCAGATGGTTAAGGTTATCTTCTCAGTTCAATTTTAGGTTATATGCTCAATCCATAATTGGGTCATTGATAAGGAGAGTCGGATTGTTGGTTATAATAAAGGAGATATAACATAAAAGGTGGAATTTCATAAACTAATATTAGTAGAAATAAAATTTGGAGAGCCGAGTCACATTAAAGTATCTATCTTAAAGATAGATTTGCTTTCATAAAAAAGATCGTTGATACACTAGGCTAGGTCTCAGCAGACTCTCCTTTAGAGATAAACAGCTTTGATCAGGTGCACATGTGATCTTAGCCACACAAACTCAAGCTTGCTCGTCATGAGAGAAAAATCACAAAAGAACTTTGAAGAAGAAGAGGAAGTAGAATTTTTTCAGATTGATTCAGTAAAGAGGTGAGAGGCCCTTATAAAGAAAACAAAAGATAGCTATTATGACTAAGGCACGTGTGAGTGGAGTATGATGGCATGTTTGTGCATTAGTGCTCATCATTACAATGTCAATCCATGGCGGCTTTGTACTCATGCGTTCATGCACATGACAAAACATATGCAAAGCAAAACAAAAGAGCCCGAGTCAAAGATACACGGGGAGAGAAACCTGAGAAGAACTTTGTAAAAGAAGATCAAGGTGGAGTTTTTTTTTCTAATAGATTCACTAAAGAGGTGAAAGGCCTTTATAAAGAAAAAAAATGAGATAAACATTACAATTAAAGCTCAAGTGGGCAGAACATAACGACATGTCTATGCATGACGACTCATCATTACAATGTCAGTGCATGATGGCTCTATACCCATGCGTCCATGCACATGACAAAACATACGCAAAGCATACAAAAGAACTTGAGTAAAAAATATACCACACCACACCACACCACACCGTACTGTGGCCCCCTGCATACGGGCTTGTACGAGGTTGCTCCCATAGCATACCATTGATTCCCAGTACAAAGGATTAGTTAGTGGTTCTCATATAAATTTTTTTTAAAGGCTTAATTTTTCCTAATCCTATTCAATATGAGACTAAACAAAGGGAAAACCAAAAACTTCATCTAAGAAAAATATTTTCTTCTTTATTTTTAGATCTATTCTTTTCCAACACGGATTACAACGAGACTGCTGTGCAAATTGCCTGCCAGGGCGCCACGATCAGTCGCTCATCCAGCGGGGCACAGTGTCGGACAGCCAATGGTTTGACCCAGGGTACTTTTTTTTCTTTTTTCTTTTTTTTTTCTTTTTTTTTAAGTTAGTCATGCAATGCACCCACCCAGTTAACCCACTTGGTTAATCACACGATGCACCCACCCACCAGTGGGTTTAGTGTGTCTCCTCAGCACTCAGTACTTGAAACCTGAGACCTGCTGTTGAAATGCCTAGGAGTCTTCCAGCTGGGCTAGCAGGCGAGACGCTTGACCCAGGGTACTTGTGTGGCTAACCCAATGGGCAGATCAGCCTCATTTTCCTACTATATTTTAGGTAGAATGATGATACGAATGGGCTAAGTGCATTGGAACCTTTTCCATGCATGTAGCTCCTTTTGGACTGGATGGCATCGGCATCACCTATCTGGACCATCCATTAGGTACGACCATAGGCTGCCTTGTAGAGTGCATACTGATGAGATGAACCAAACCGTCCAGTTAGTGACATGCAAAATGGATGTGGAAGATTAACCGTAGAAGATAGGCACAGTGCTGCTGGATGTTTAGAACTGGACCTAATGAACGGTTCAGATGAGTGACGTGAATGACAATGAGTCCAAGTGCACATATGTGCTTTTCCATGCACTAGGCAGAAATGAAAGCTTTACTTGGACAAGATAGCATACACATCACCTGTCTGGACCGTCCATTAAGGTGTACTTTTCATAGGATGCCTTGAAAACACATACTGATCAGATGATCCAAACCGTCCGTTTAGTGGCACCTAAGATAGATGTAAAATAGGCCTTGTGATGACTCTTTTGAACCGTCTGATTGCTGTGATTTTGCCCAGTAGCACAAAACAAGGGACGCGAATTTCCTGGACCCTCTCCGCAAGCAGAAGCTGTGGGGCCATTGGACGCGGATTGCGTCCTACCCCCGCCCGTCTCTAGCAAGGAACGGGCAGTTCTGTGTGAGGGCCCATCGTGATATATCCGTTTATCCAAGCCGTCCATCCCTTTGCTCATATCATTTCAGGCTATTATCCAAAAAATGAGGCAGATCCGACACTAAGGTGGACAACACCAAAATAGTAACCTTGGGTTGCATTAAATGCAAGAGTCATTTGTGGTGTGGTCCACCTGAGAATTGGATCTGCCTGTCTCTAGCAAGGAACGGGCAGTTCTGTGTGAGGGCTCACCGTGATGTATCCGTTTATCCAAGTTTATCCAAGCCGTCCATCCCTTTGCTCATATCATTTAGGGTATGATCCAAAAAATGAAGCAGATCCGACGCTAAGGTGGACCACACCAAATAGTAAGCTTGGGTTGCATTAAATGCAAGAGTCATTTGTGGTGTGGTCCACCTGAGAGTTGGATCTGCTTCATTATTGGGCTCATACATTGAAATGATATGAGAAAAGTGATGGACGGCGTGGATAAACGGATACATCCCTCAAAAAAGAAAAAAGAGAAAATGGCTTCGCCCGGGTTCGAACCGGAGACCTTCAGTGTGTTAGACTGACGTGATAACCAACTACACCACGAAACCATTGTGCTATATAACTCGAATTTTAATTAGTTTTTGTAATATCATCAATAAAATCATTCCTCAACTTAGGCCACCATTCGGATGGTTACGTCATCATCTTAGTATCATTTTCGATATTCGAATTTCACATCAAGCCCCACATGATGAAGGGTCTAGATCGTATCTTAAGTGCTTACATCAACTAGCACTTCACAGCATAAAGTGTCCCAAATAAAATAAAAAAAAGGTTCGCTCGATTTTTCGATATTCAAATTTCCCAACCTGATGAACGGTCTGGATCACATCTTAAGTGCTTCGATCAACTATCACTTCACAGCATAAAGTGTCCCAAATAAAAGCAACCTTGTTTGCCACTGTGTAAACAAATCTAGGAACCCTCCCCCACTTTCCCACTACCTGCCTTATGTTTCCTACTCAGTGCTTTGAACTTTTAGGACTCTTGTCCCTTTGCCCATTTTATGATATGGAATGCTACCATGCATGGCATAAAGTTCGATTCTCAAGCGGCATTCGACAATCTTATGGTGATCAGGACCGTTGATCTGGTGGGCTACCATGCCGATGACTTACATATAAAAAAATCACGATGATTTGACAGATCTGATCATCCATTTTCCATGATTTATAATGGTTTTCTGTTCTAACCTTTCATTTTTTTCAGACCACTTATCAAATGGCTATGATAGCGGATTCCCTTTGTTTTTGGCCTATGGCCTATCCAAGCGATGGGTCATCAACTCAACCGTTCCGATCGCCACATGTCCACCCGCACACACCTTGACGAGAATAGTGGGTTGTAGATGGAAGGTTAGCATTCATTCTCTTCTGATTTACCTGAGGCCCACAAAAGGACGGTTGTCCTTGAATCATGCAGCTCTTTATGCTTCTAACGCCTTTTCTATTGATGATGAAACCCTTTGTATATTTTAAAGTGCTGATTAAGAAAATATTATCTTAACATAGGTATTAGATATAGCTAATTATCTAAAGCTTATTCCTTGATTTTCCATCCCTTAACCCTCAATCATTTAATTAGTGTGGGGCCCACGAGTGATCATTCCTTTTGAAAAGAGCCAGCATTAGTGGACCTTTGTTTTGGTACATAAAAAAGGGTTCACATGGAGAATCAACGGCTACAAAAGCATGGATCTCTCCTGTCCATCGCCCGCGTTAAGCCGCCCGCCTACGCCGACATTAGGACGGCTATGATTCCGATCATCAATGGTTTGTCTTTGCTTAAATTGTTAAAAAGACAATTTGTATGATTACTTCATGTATTTATTTGGATGGATTATAGAATTTTCAATCTTAGGTATGATGTCCCACTCCACCCTCTCTTGTCTCTTTGATGAATGTTATGGCCGCGAGGAGAGATTGTCGAAAGGAAACCATTAATAAACTATATATTCAACAACAAAAATGTGGCCCATCTTATGATTGAACGGACCTAATTTTTTTTCCATGAGCATGCTCACATGAAGACTCACCTGGTATACGGCCTGGATTTTGCACAGGCCTCTCACTTTGGGAGGTCTTCTGCGATTTCTCCTTGAATGGTCCTTGTGTGAATGGCTTTAGCTTTGCTGGGTCCCTTTCCTTGGTTTGACCTCAAGTGAGAAGTCACACCATGTGATGCACCAGGGACGATGAGTGGCTAAGCAGTTTCATACATGAAACTACTTACAAGATGAAATCCCATCAACTGATGCTATGGGAACAAATAAAACAAAACATGAACTATTTTAAACATGTGACACTGATGTACATCTGTACATCTATCCTGACCATCTAAAATTTGAGTCCCATTGATGATAGGGTGCATCTTGGGTTAGGTCAACCCAAAAGAAATTGGCACAACTGAAACTTTAGGTTGGGTTGAGCTTGAGTTAAGGCCTTGGGTATTCTTATCCAATTTTAGCCCGACTTTACATGGAATGCATATTGATATGAGTTAGGGCTAATATCTACTATATAAATAAGAAATCATGGACTGTATGAAAAATAAGATTATGATTGGAATAACTAGTATTGTGAATTATATTCTACGAGTCGGTATTAGAATTGTCTATGCATGGAAAATAGAGTTCATGAAGAGAACTAACCTAAGGTCAGTATACTAAGTGGTCTGTCTTTTGAGCAATCTCCAAATGTTAGCGAGTTTTTACTTTTCTATTTCTTTAAATTTATTTATTTTATGAGTAGCCATTGTAAACTTTATTTTACTAGTGTTATTTTAAAAGTTACAATAATACGTTAATAATGTTATTTAATGGTTAGATGTTTGATTATATATACTATTTTACTAGCTATGGGGGAGATAACTAGACTGAATCCAACCAACCCAAATTGTGTTAGGGTTGAGCATTCAATACCTTAGGTTGGACCTTTAGCTAACTCCTTTTGAGGTTATAAATAGAGTTAGTTATGCATGGAAAATAGAGTTCATGAAGGGAACTAACCTAGGGTCGGTATACTAAGTGGTCTGTCTTTTGAATAATCTCCAAATGTTAGCGAGTTTTTATTTTTCTATTTTTTTAAGTTTATTTATTTTATTAGTGGCCATTGTAAACTTTATTTTGCTAGTGTTATTCTAAAATTTATTATAATAATTAATAATGTTATTTAATGGTTAGATATTTGATCCTTGACCCGCACTGACTAGCCCAAGTTACATCCCAAATTGTTGACAAAGGATTTGAATTACACTGATCAAAGCAATCATATTTGTGGTAAAAAGTAAAATAATGAGTGATCTAAGTGAAGGAAAAATCCAATATCTAATATTATTTTCTTATTATAATTTTCCGTTTACACTCCATCCGTAAATGGGTGGGTTAATAATTTGGATGGTACAGATTTACGTACAACTACGTCATATGTCTTAGGAGTTTCAAGAGTCATCATCATTTCTTAAATGGTGTAAAACTAACACTAGAGTCTCAACTTAACAAAAAGATATGCTAGTATAGTAATAACTTTCAAATACTAAATTTTTTTATACTACTTTATTTAAATCAATGAATTAGTGAAGTTGAAAGGAAGAAAAAAAAAATAAAACAAGGTGGGGCCACTATCATCCTTTTCTTAATGCTCATCATTTAATACTTTCTCTCTCTACTCGTGAGGTGATATCTCACTAATCTTGTGAAGTGATGGAGCTTTATACGCATGTGTGCATTTGACGTCTCATATTAAGAAATCTTCTGGGAGGAGAAGATATCATCTTCTGGGAGATTTTTGAGTAAAATATTTCTTATTTGTTGGAAGAATGTGGGAGAGGCGAGCTTTCTATTTTTTTTTTATATCTCTTATTTTAGTAAAGAAAAAAGCTCCATATTTTTGTCTTGTGGACATATTGCCACACAACATAAGTTTTTGTGCCTCTTGTCCTTTGTTTTCCTTCAACCTTTGGAGTTTTTTGTTTGACACTTTTCTTTTCTAATTTTGCTTTACCTACAACGATCATGTTACCGTGTTTTTGCACAATAATTGGTATTAGAGCTAAATATTAAAAAGCCTTTTAGCATAAGATTGGTGTTAGTATTCGTGTCACAATTGTGTTTCAGATGGTTGGATTAGGTTTTATTATATTCGATGAGTTAAAATTCAACGAATCTAATTACGCATTGTGAAAATTGAAGATGAATACGATGTTAGTGAAGGAAGGCTATGCAATTATGGTTAAAGAAAAAAAGAAGAAATTCCATAAAAAATGAAAGATGGAGTGTTTAAGAAAAAAAAATCAATTAGCTATGACAGATCTTCTTATTGTGCTCGATGTCTCAGTTTTATTCAACATTTCTAATCAAACCACTACTAAAGGTTTATTGGATAAATTGTGGAAGCCGCATAAAGAAAAATTACTAATGACAACTATACAACTTGAAGATGGAAGAAGGATCCTCTTTGCAAGAACACTTGAATGAGTTTAATATTCCAGTTAGTAGATTGGCGGTGGTTGATATAAAGATTAATGATGAAGAAAATGTTACACTTTTGTTTTGTTCGATGTAAGATTTGTGGGATTATTTAATATGAATTTCAGTAATAATCCAAATCTCAAAATAAAATTGGTCATGTCCATAAAACATATAAGAGATCTTATAGTGATGCGATGATCGTCAAAAGAATATTTGTTTAAAATGGTACCAGTGGGGTAAATTAAAAAAGATTTAAGTTGAAAGTGCACAAAATAAATAAATATTGGAATTGTGAAAAGAATGGTCACTTGTGTAAAAATTGTAAACTTAAAAAAGAAAATTACAAAAATTCAAACACAATTCGCATGATTGAGCATCAGATTCAAAGGGTTTCTATGGAAACCTAATTAAGAAAGTCAATTTATCCAACAATGAAGAAGTGATGTTGCTAATGATTTCACATGAGTATTTGAATCATTAATAGATTTTGGATTCAGACACTTTCTTTCATATGACACTACATAGAGAGTATTTTTATATGTATCAGTTATATGATGGGGAAATGATTTACATGGGCGATTGCACGTGTAAAATTAAGAAGGTTAGAAATATCAGAATTGCGATATTTGATGGTATTACACGTGTAATTTCAAGTGTGTAGCACGTGACTAACCTAATAAAAGGTCTTTTGTCATTGAATTTTTTTTTCGAAGATGACCATAAATTTTTCTTGTGAAAAATGTGTGATACTTAATCTTAATGCGGAATAATCGGATCGTCTATGCATCGAATAATGGAGATTCCATACTGTAATCTTAAAGCCATACCTGATTGAGAAGACATTCTCGATGCCGCCGTGTTGTCGAGAAGAACTCTTGGTCTTCCGCACCTTACACCTTTAGGAGAAACACTTAATGGTACTAGGATTTTCTCTCATATGTTGATGAGGGGACCAAGACATATATTTATAGGAAAGAGGGCTAGAGAAGCTTACCCATCACACTTCTCTCCTCTAGGGTCTCCACACCGTAAGTTTCCATATCAGGCTTAATAACCACGTATAGGGAACATGGTTCAAGCGTCCCGCCCCAAACCTATTTGCAATGATCACAACTATAGTGGGGCCCTCTGAATCGCTCAATCTAAATAATCCAACGGTCATGATCTAAACTGGTGATCATGTGTGGCCCACCTAATGGAGTCTTACATTCTCCCACTTGGGCTACACTGATCTCTGAAAGAAAACAAAACATTTTATTTTATTTTATGAAAAATAATTTTATAAAACGGATTTGTTTCAAAAGTTCCTAATGGGCACCCTACTGATTTCAAAACAATACCGTTGGATAATTATGAGCAACGCTTGTCAGATCCGGTCCATCAAGACCACTGATATTGAATCGTGGTAGTCAACACATCATTTAATATTTTCGAAGTGTGACGAATCACAATCACAGATACCAATAGCCTTAACGACATGGATCAATGATATGGGGTGTGGTATGAAGATTATACGTCTTATGTGATCATACGTGTTTATCTTCAAGTGGTCCTACTGAACGTGTCTCCAAGATACAAACCAAAGTCTTGCTTACTCAAAACTAAATGTGCACACTGAAGGAGAAGCAAGATATAAACTGAAAAATAAAATCATCAATGCATAAAAGATATCTGTAAAAATGTCTGGACATAATCGGATCATACATGAAAACTCCCACTACTGAAATACATAATTGGGATCAACAACTCCCATAGACGTCACATGCTCCTTAAAGAGCGTGATAGGAAGGCCTTTAGTGAGAGGATCCGCTATCATCTGCCTTGTGCTGATGAGTTCCACAGACACTTAACGATTCTGAACTCTCTCCTTCACAACAAGATATTTGATATCAATGTGCTTTGACCTTGATGAATGCTTGTTGTTGTTGGAGAAGTTAACTGCAGCTGAACTATCACAATAGATTTTTAATCGTTTCGGGATCATCTGCATAACCCGTAAACCAAAGAAAAAGCTCTGAAGCCAGACCGCCTGATTCGTGGCTTCATGACAAGCTACATACTCTGCTTCCATGGTAGATGATGCGGTAATCGATTGTTTCACGCTCTTCCATGATACAGCTCCACCAACTATCATGAATACATAGCCCGAGGTGGACTTCTTGCTGTCGAGACAACCAGCAAAATCTGCATCTGTATATCCTACCAACTCCAAATGGTCGGATCTCCTGTATGTGAGTTCGAAGTCCTTTGTCCTTTGCAGGTAGCGCAACACTTTCTTTACAGTTATCCAATGATTCATTCCTAGATTGCTAAAGTACCTGCCCAACATTCCAACCACAAAAGCAATATCTGGACGCGTACAGACTTGAGCATACATGATGCTCCCTACTGCTGACACATCGGAATAGCTTTCCTTGTCCTTTTCTAGGTCATTTTTAGGACACTGAAATTGACCAAACTTGTCACCTTTTACAATAGGTGCTTGGCCAGGAGCACAACCTTGCATGCCAAACCTTTCAAGAACCCTATCAATATAGGCGCTCTGCGACAGGTCAAGTAGTCCACGTGATCTGTCCCGGCTAATCTGAATGCCGATGACAAAGGAAGCATCACCAAGATCTTTCATCTCAAAATTTTGAGATAGAAATTTCTTAGTCTCACGCAACAATCCAATATCACTACTGGCCAATAAAATGTCATCAACATACAAGACCAAAATGATAAACTTACTCCCACTGATTTTCACATATATGCACTCATCCGCAGTGTTTTCAATGAAACCATATGAGGAAACAACTTCATGAAACTTTAGGTACCACTGTCGTGATGCCTGTTTTAACCCATGAATGGACTTCTTAAGTTTGCAGACTATATGTTCTGAGCCTTTGGCTTTAAAACCTTCTGGTTGCAACATATATACGTTCTCCATTAGATCTCCATTGAGAAACGCAGTTTTCATGTCCATTTGATGTAGCTCCAAATCCATATGAGCCACAAGAGCCATAATGATCCTAAAGAAGTCTTTCTTAGATACAGGTGAAAAAGTCTCCTTAAAGTCAATGCCCTCACGCTGAGTGAAACCATTTGCAACTAGCCTGGCTTTATACCTTTTGATATTGCCCTTAGAGTCCCGTTTGGTTTTAAATACCCATTTGCAACCAATCGGCCTAATCCCTTCAGGCAATTCAACAAGGTCCCAAACTTTGTTGTCCTTCATGGATTTCAATTCATCCTTCATGGCATCGAACCAATGAGAAGAATCCGTACTTTGTTCGACCTGTGAAAGGGATACATGATCCTTTTCAACCCCAATGTCAAACTCATGCTCCTGTAAATAGACGACGTAATCATCTGGTATTGCAGATATTCTCTCTCTATACGATCGTCTTAATGGCTCATTATTCTGAATTAGGTTTTCCATTTCCTCATCAGTGGGTTGTATTTGAGGTTGTGCATGGTCGTCCATAGGGATCTCAGGGTCCACTACTGGACGGACAACCATGCTACTCTGAATGATTGTGGTGGGAATCACAATCCGCTCTGCCTCAAATACAATATCTCTTAAATTTGTGCTCCCACTATCTTCAATGTTCTCAATAAACCTAGCATTCGCAGTCTCAATGACTCTCATGGAATATGATGGACAATAAAATCTTAATCCTTTTGATCTTTCTGGGTATCTAATAAAGAAGCAACTAACAGTTCTAGGGTCAGGTTTTCTTTCATGCGGGTTATATGGTTTGGCTTCTGCAGGACAACCCCATACAAGAAAATATCGTAGACTAGGCTTTCGCCCTATCCACAATTCATATGGAGTTTTCATTACAGCCTTACTTGGGACCCTATTAAGGATATGCACAACTGTTTTCACCGCATCACCCCACAAAGATTCTGGCAACGTAGAATTACTAATCATAGATCGCACCATGTCCTTTAGGGTGCGATTATGCCTTTCCGCTACACCATTCTGCTCTGGAGTACCAGGCATGGTGTACTGGGTGACGATGCCACAATCTTGTAAGTATCTAGCAAATGGACCTGGATTACGCCCAGATTCGTCATACCTTCCGTAGTACTCACCACCACGGTCGGATCTAACGACTTTGATCTTCCTGTCGAGTTGATTCTCGACTTCAGCCTTATAAATCTTAAATGTATCCAGGGCGTCTGATTTTTCGTTAATAAGGTACAAGTACCCATAACGAGAGTAGTTATCTATAAAAGTGATAAAATACTTCTGCCCATTCCAGGATGCTGTAGGGAACGGTCCGCAGATGTCTGTATGAATCACTTCTAAGAGTCCTACGCTCCTAGTAGCACCCTTTTTCCTTATTCTAGTCTGTTTACTTTTAATGCAATCAATACAAACCCCAAAGTCTGAGAAATATAGGGAGTGAAGAATTCCTTCACGTACAAGCCTTTCCAATCTCTCACGAGAGATATGGCCTAATCGCTTGTGCCATAGCATGGAGGAATTCTCACAATCTAAAATTCATTTGATGCCTTTAGTGTTTCCATGTGATGAGTTAACGCTGTATATATGTGAAACATACAAATCTAGCTGATAAAGGTTATTAACTAAAGTGCCAGAACCAATCATAACTAAATCATAGTAAATGCTTAATTTTCCATTTGTAAATTTAAACTCATAACCAAATTTGTCCAAACGAGAAATGAAAACCAAATTGCGCCTTATAGAAGGCACACAAACAGTATCTACTAGATCAAGAAAGTGTCCTGACGATAACCTAAGCCTACAGACTCCAATAGCTTCCACGTTTGCCCTAATGTCGTTCCCTATATAGACTAATCTCTCTGCATCAGTTGGCGTCCGGCTTTGGAGCATATCCTGCATGGAATTACAAATGTGAATAGTTGCACCAGAATCTATCCACCATGAGTCTGTGGACATATTAGCTAAATTTAATTCAAAACAGACTAAAATATGGTCTTTACCCTTAGAAACGAGCCATGCTTTAAATTCTTCACAATCCTTCTTCTGATGACCAGGCTTCTTGCAGAAGAAGCAGCCATCATTAGGACCCTTCCTTTTCTTCTTAAATGTCTTTCCAGACTTAGGCTGATTGCCACCCGCAGGACCCGTAGAACTTTTCCCTGAAGTGTGCTTTCTTTTCTTATTTTCTTTTCGTCCTTGACCAGATGTCACTAGGTGTGCACTTTGTGTCTTGCTCGACCTTCTGAGTCTCTCTTCCTCCTGAACGCACTGAGATATCAGTTCATTCAATGTCCACTTTTCCTTTTGAGTATTATAGCTGATTTGGAATTGACTGAATTGTGGAGTGAGGGAGTTCAGAACCAAGAAAATCAGGAGTTCATTCTCAATCTTAAGGTCTAATGCGTGGATTTTAGCCACCACATCAGACAATCCACCAATGTACTCCCTGATATTTCCTTGACCGTTATAGGTGGCTTGAGTCAATTTATGTAAAAGTGAACTCAGCTCAGCTTTATCCGATTTCTGAAATCGTTTTCCTATTTCAGTCAAGAAATCTTTAGCTTTCTCAGTGTCGGGCATGACACCCTGCATGGTCTCAGAAATCGAGTTTTTTATGATCTTGAGATACATCTTATTTGACTCGGTCCAGGCCTTATAATGAGCCTTTGCTAATTCCGTACTAGAGTCAGTTGGAATGGGAGGCTCTATTTCCTCCAGGGCCAGATCCAAGTCCATGCAACCTAGGACTATTTCAACGGACGACTTCCATTTGGAATAGTTGGACCCAGTAAGCAAAGGTATGGAATTGAATTGGGTTGGAATATTGGAAACAGTCATAGCTGGACATTCAAAGCATAAAACTCACATTAATAATCAAGTCCCATATAACAATGCATAAACATAAACCACAAATATCATGCATGTATGAACATTCGATTGATTTGGGCCTTCAATCAAATAACCCAGAATGACGATGGGCCATAGTCATCAAAATCTGGCAAGAGCCCAGCGTATCATCACGATTCCTCCTTTAGGCGAAATTGTAACATACGGGAGGCTCTTCTGAACATGAAGCTGACCAATGTTGGTGAAATAAATCTAAGACGCCCATCACCTTTGGGTGAAATGAATCTCTCAGACCTATATCACCATCACCAACCACTTCATCCCGCTCACATCCAGCCAAACGATAATACTTTTTTGTTCTGACTACCGCTCGTTTGAATATGAATGCAACTGAATGCAATCCTATAATGGAGGGTCACTGAATTCCATATACAAAAGTCTAGAAGTAGAAATCTTTGTCAATTGAGGTCACTTTGGTGGCTAACACAACCAGCTCCAATCCCACTCCTAGACTCAAGGATTGCCACATGGTCCTGCCTAAGACGGACCATTTTGCAAAAGATCTGATTTGGCCCAAAACACGACTGATGTTAGCCGTCCATATGCTAAAACATCCTTAACTAAATGATGGTTGGATTTTCACTTAATGGTCAACCCTGAATATTAGCCTAGAACATATGGGTAATGGCCTTATTTTGGGTCAAATCAAAAAACCAATTACGAATAACCATCTGTACCAAATCACTTGAGTCATCTACCAAGTGTATCCTACCAGCCCTTTTTTTTTTTTTAAATGGCCCAAATGAGATTAATTCAGTGATTTAGATCATCTTGGACAATTGACCCAAGTAACTAAAGTGGGCCCCTTAAAGGTCCAAAGAAAAAAAATGAAACATCAAGATCCATGAGTGGGCCGAGAATGAGCATGAAGGAGCTCTAGATCAAGGCCCAAAACTCAAACAAAAAATGGCTTGGAAGATGGCATTGGATAGGCAAGCAATGAGCCTAAAAGAATACTTAAAATAAACCCAAACTCCAGCCCATATTCCAGCTATTCAAGGAGCCCATCAATTTGCACAAAATCATCAAGGTGGGCCCTGAAGTAGGGCCTAGGATATGCCCAATAGCACTAAAAAAAACTAACCTGAAGTTAGCATGAAGTAGGCCCCCAAAAAAATAACCTGCCGGAAATGGCCTACTGTCACAGCCTATTGACACAAGCCTATACAAAAGGGGGCCCAAATCCGGGCCCAATGAAATAGGCTAGAATACAAGGACTGTAACAGTCCATTTCCGTTCATAAGGGAATTACAACCCTAAATATAGAAGGCCAATGTTTCAAAAAATCATTCTCATCCAAATTGGAAACCAATACTCAAACCATAACCCTTTGCTATTTTCACAAGGTTGGAAAACGCCAGCCATAGAAAAGGAAACTGCCAACACCCAAACTCGGGGAAAATCATTGCCCCTTGCTAAATCCGGCAACCTGCATCCCAAAATCAAGCTTCCCGTTGTGGAATCCAGCTATAGCACCATTGCCAACGTTGCCGGAGAGGACGAGGGCCGCTACTGGCCCTGACCGCTGTCAAATCCGGCTGACATGATTCCCTTGGCGTGGTAGCCATTAATGGCAATGCAAAGCTCTTTGTATTTGAGTTTCTGCAACAGGTCCACTGCCTATTTGAGGAAGCAGTTTTGGGCGACAACCATGGCGGATGAGGGATCGGGCGCGAGCCCTTGAACGGCTGCAGGATCTCATGGCCACAAGTTCAATAAGCAGTGGCGGGGCAGACATTGCTGGCCTAAAGTGTTTTTTTTTTTTTAATGGTTGCCTTCTGTGAAAACAGATCTGAGAGACAAACAAAGGCTGATGGGTTTGAAACCCTCTTCATGAACTAAATGGGATTTTCACCCCCATTAATGATGTTGCCAGTGATCATGGCCGCCAATGTGAGAGGGCATGACGCCATCATATTTTAAAAAATAGGTGACAACCAACAGCCACAGGTCGATCCCACATCGTCTGTCGACCATGGCTACCGCTGTGAGTAGCCATAGTATCACCGAGATTCCATTTTTAAAACTGTCAGTCATGCTTTCACGGATTTCGGCTAGATGGCCTTATTGGGATGCTATTTCTGGTATCGTGGCAATGATCGCCATATTAAGCTAGAGACTTTTGTGCCAATTATCAAACATACTAGCACACAAATCATGAACTCCGTGTACGGCAATTCCGTCTACAGGATGATAAAGAAGTCCATTGAAGATAAAACCCTAACTTGCTTCAAATCTACCAGATCAATGCATAGGTGTCTCTGATACCAACTTTGATAGTTAATCTTAATGCGGAATAATCGGATCGTCTATGCATCGAATAATGGAGATTCCATACTGTAATCTTAAAGCCATACCTGATTGGGAAGACATTTCCAATGCCGCCGTGTTGCCGAGAAGAACTCTTGGTCTTCCGCACCTTACACCTTTAGGAGAAACACTTAATGGGACTAGGGTTTTCTCTCATATGTTGGTGAGGGGACCAAGACATATATTTATAGGAAAGAGGGACAGAGAAGCTTACCCATCACACTTCTCTTCTCTAGGGTCTCCACACCGTAGGTTTCCATATCAGGCTTAATAACCACGTATAGGGAACATGGTTCAAGCGTCCCGCCCCAAACTTATTTGCAATGATCACAACTATAGTGGGGCCCACTAAATCGCTCAATCTGAATAATCCAACGGTCATGATCTAAACCGGCGATCATGTGTGGCCCACCTAATGGAGTCTTACAAAATGTCGATTGAATATCATAGAAAAGTTAATTATAGTTGTGAAAAGAGAGTTTATGGACGGTTTATATCAATTGATCGAGGGTAATGTGGCTGTGATGTTGTTGCTGCCAATGACATGACATAATCTATTACAATTTGACACAGGTAGTTGGGCCACATCAACAAACTAGGACTAAATATACTTATTAATTTAAAATCTATTAACTTATATTTTTTAGAATTATTTATTTGAAAAACTTTAGAGAACTTATTTTTTTCTCTTTTACTGTTAAAAAATAAAAATATTTTAAATTTAATTCATTTTGAAGCCTCAAGTTGCATCTTTGAAAAGTTCAAAGTAATTTGTTCTTTTTATTAACAATTTCTTCATAAAGATATGAGTTTACATACTAAAAAAAGAGTGATGCTTTTATATGTTACATAGTTTAAAACTATAAGGGAAGTGAGATTATCTAAGAACTAATAATGGAGAAGAATACACCTTAAAATTTTAAGGATTTTCACTCTAAGCATGATATTAAGATGCATTATACGGTCCCTAGTATTTTTTAAGAAAACAGAGTCATTGAACGTATGAATGATATGCTTATATATTTTACTAGGAGCATGTTGGGTTCCACTAAGCTCGAACAATGCCTTTGTGTAGAAGGCACCCAAAGGCATTAACATGACTTGTTACTTGGTGAATTGTTCTTCTACAACTACAATACATAGATATGTTAAAATATTATATATTAATCTTAATGAGATATTCTCTCTAATTATTCGATTGCTATTTATATTGTGTTGAGTACTGTGTTAACGATGTTTGACTTGAAGCTTAAACAGTTGTATAGAAAAACTATATTTTTTATAAGAATTTTGATGAAGAAATTTATATGACTCAACTCAAAATCTTTATTAAAGAAAACAAGAAAAATCTCATTTTTCAACTGAATATATCGTTTTAAGTTTAAAGTAAATACCGAGGTGTTGCTATAAGCAGTTCGTTATGAGATTATGATTTTTGAGATGTAAGGTAGATCATTGTGCATATATTTGTAGCTATAGTGATAGTGACTTCATTATCTTGTTATTATACGTGGATGATATGTTAATTGTAGGTATTAGTAGAGATACTATTGTAGTATTAAAAGATCATTTGGTTAGATAATTATATATAAAAGATTTTAGTGCTTGGAATAATTACTAGTAAATAATGATAAATCCATAATGATAATATTTGGTCACTGTTTGGAAAATGTGAAATTTCATATAAAAAACGTAAAACTCCACCTTGTAATTTGTCTTTCTAAACTAAAATTCTATGACGCCCACCATAATGTATTTGTTTTATCCAGGCGGTCTATTCTTTTTTGCAGATCATTTTAGGGCATGAGCTAAAAATGTGTAAAGCTCAAGTGGACATCACCACAAGAAACAGTGAGGATTGAGCGCCTACCATTGAAAACTTCTTAGGGGTTATAAAAGTTTTAAATCAAGCTGATATTTTTGTTTTCCCTTCATCCATGTCCGTGTGACCTTATGAATAAGTTGGATGTCAAATACATCATGGTGGGACATACAAAGTTTTCAATGATAGGCATTTAATATCCATTGATTTTATGGTGTGGTCCACTTAAGCTTTGAATTTACCTCATTTTTTGGCTTATGCCTTAAAATGGTATGACAAAATGAATGCACAGCATGAATAAAATACAAATCATGGTAGGACCCATACATTTTTACCACGTGGAAACGGTATTAACATTATGCACTTCGAATTTTCGTTCTAAATGTTGTGCCTATCAACTTTCTATTAGTGGAAAATGCCCTAGTAATAATCATTACTTTTTTTTTAACATTTAATTATTTATAATTCCCTTAAAACAAATATGATCCAAGATTTTTGAGATTATCATATTTAAAGGTAAGAAGAATATGAAAGCATAGATAATTTAGATAAGCTATGTTAAAAGAGTTCTACACTACTTCAATATACAGAATTCTAATCCAATTAGTACTCAACTTCTTATTAGTTGTAAGTTATCTTCAAATCAATATGCCAACATAAAAGTGGAGAAGACAGATATGCCTTAAGTACTGTATTTATTAGTAACAGGAAGCTTTATATTTGCCATGGTGTGAACTATTGTATAAATAATGATAGTAGTCAGTAAATACACAATAAATGCAGGTAAAGATCATTAGACTGTTGTGAAGTGCATCATTCGTTACTTGAAGAGTACTTCTAAGACGGTTATTTATTATAGCAACCAAAATTTAGAATTGGTTGAGTTTATGGATGTAGATTTACAGGAGAACATGATAGAAAAATATCTATAATAGATTATGTTTTCTCTTTTTTTGGTAGTGTAGTTAGTAAGATATCGAGATTGTTGTTAGTAGTGGTCTTTGTTCACTACAAAATTAGAGTACATGACAACTACACAAGAATATAAGAAAGGTATTTGATTGACAATGTTGTTAGAAAAATTGAAAATCAAGCAGAAAGTGGTGATGATTCATTATGACATTCAAAATGTATTACACTTGGCTAAGAATATGGTATTTTTATGCTCGGATCAAGCACATTGATGTTTAATGTCACTTTGTTCATGACGTGGTGGAAAATTGACAGTTCTCATTATAAAATACTCACACTAACAATAGTGTAACAGATATATTAATGAAGCCTATCGCAAGAGAGAAGTTTATTTGATGTGGGACTTCTCTTGGGCTTGTTATACATAATGTTTGATGACATTTGGGTAGTACATTAGGGTATTTTTTTACACAATTATAGAAATTGATTTTCAAATGGAAGAATATTTAAGCAATGTTTAACTGAACTTATGATGTGGTGGAGTATCATACAGATGTGTGGATATGACATCTCCCATTAGGAAATGTTTATTAAGTGCCTACATATGTAGATGCATACGTAGGTGATGGTGAAGCCTAGTTACCTTAAGTTTTGGCATATTCTCTCTTATAATGTGGTCCATATATAAAGGGAACATAGGTAAAAAGTGGCTAGCATCTTCTGGTGGATTTCTTGATGAGAGATTTTTTGTACATTGGAAGAGTATGGGAGAGCTAAGCCTTGTATTATTGGTCTTTTATTTCATTGAAGAAGAAAACTCTATGTTGTTGCCTCATGGACGTAGATATAGACAAAGAGTGAGTAACATCTTCTGGTGGATTTCTCGATGAGATATTTTTTGTACATTGGAAGAGTATGAGAGAGCTTTTTGATCTTTTGTTTCATTGAAGAAGAAAACCCTATGTTATTGTTTCATGAACGTAAATATTTTGATGTATTATATAAATCTTTGTGTCTATTACTTTTTTTTTCTAGCCTTTGGAAATTTTGTTTGACTCTTTTTTCTGTGATTTTGTTTTGCTTGCGCCGATGTGTGGGTGTTTTTATGTAACATCTACACCTAATGTAACTAAGAACTATAGCCTCTTGTAGCGATAGACTTACAAGAGGCAACACTAAGGTCACAGGTTTAAGTAGCCACGGAGGGAGGGAGAGAGAGAGAACTATTGGGACTATATGCAGCTATGTTTGGACGATCAAATCAATGAACAATCCATGAGTCACAACATATGAGCCACGAGCGGATGAGCATACAGAAACAATGCTCTAACCATTGATTTTTGGATTTGAATGTGAACCATTAGGGTTAAAAAAAAAGGGAAAAACTCAGCAGTCCATATCCAACCATCCATATCAATCAATGGTTGCGCATATCATTGCACTGTTACTTTCTGGATTTTGACTCCTCTACAGTATCTATCAGAAGATGGACGGTTTCGATCCTTTGTCCATCTATGCATGTGGCCCACCATGGTGTGATGCATGGCCAACTCAAAATCTTACTAACTACTCTTGTAATAATCTCCTGAGGCATGCCAAGGGATTTGGTGACGTGGAGGATATCTTGAATGTCATTGGTCATTTTTTTTAAAATAAATGGATAAAAGATTTTCTTCATAATTATTCTTATTAGTTAATGGGTTCATTTTTCACTAGCCGAGAATGATGACCATTAGCCTGCGTGGCTGCATGCGACCCGTATGCACCAACCACGATTGATCAGAACCGTCCATCCTTGCGGACGTGTAATCCATTGACTAAGGTCCATCAATCCCAGCATTTGAGTATTGGCACTTGAACAAAAGATCATAAACACAGATATCCACGCTGACCTGTTCACCGTTGAGTTCTATGCCATGGCCCATCTGAACCGTTCACCGTTAAAGATTAAAACAAAAAGGAGGAAGGAGCACCGTCCGTTTGAACATGAAGATGAAACGATGTGCGTCGGATGGAGATGGTATTGTAACGTGATTGAGACAGTCGTTCAACGCCCAACTGAGAAAGAGATACATGATTGTTGGTAACAACAGAAGAGTGCTCTTTAAGCTAAAAATGAAAACAAGCTTCTATGAATCCAGAACGTCCATTATTATTTGATAGTGGGATGAGGCACGGATGATGTGGAAATCTTTATATTACATATGATTCTAAAATAACATTTTAATCTGATGCTTCCATGAGATCGATCAACGGCTGATAAAAAAAGGACCTCATTCATGAGTTTTATACCATGGTTTACTTCCAATGATACTATCGAGTGAACCATTCATTCAAAAGCGTCAGGGCATCCCTATTATTAATAATTACAGGAAATGGAGTAGAAGCTTAATTAACAAGCGATTGTGGGTTCACTCACGATCTCCTCAGTAGGCACGAATGGCTAGGATTAAGAGGACCTGATGGCCATTGATCCAATTCACTGCACACTATCAGAAGTTTTTAATAGTAAATCACCACCTTTTCATGTGGTGTGTTAGACAAAAGTTTTGGATCAAGCAGATATTTGTGGGATCCCTTCATCCATGTTTTTGTGACCTTAGCAATGGGGTGGATGACAAATAAATATTCCGGTAGCACCAAGAAGTTTTTAATGGTGGATATTCAATCACCACTGTTTCCTGTGGTGTGGTCCACCTGAGATTTGGATCTGCTTCAGTTTTTGGTTGACACCATAAAATGAACTTTCAAAACGGATGGACCGCGTGGATCTACCGAAGCCGCACCCTTTGTTACCAGGTTATACTGCTCGGCCAATGATAATCCGTCGCCTGTTGCATCAATTACTGTTCGTTGACAGTCCAGCTTACAGGTGGTGGAATAGTTGGCAAATCCTGGCCGTCCATCCGTAAACCCTGATGTGTGGATGGCCCGCGGTACTAAACTTGGAACATGGAATGTCCGGTACGCGGGTCTTTCAAACACAAGGGGACAACAAAGGAAGGTCACCGGTCCACATCCAGACCGGAGAGGCCTACTAATGGAACGTCTGGATTTCTCCATCGTGAGGCCCACCAGATGGGTGGTCCCGATTCATATGCAACTAACTTGGACCGCTACTTTTCCTACTTCAAATTCAAAAGAGTGACGCGTGGCAGTTATTTCAAATGGAATTTCCTTTTATGGTGGAGTGTCCCCATCAGCAATCACGGTCGGTGAGTGAAGTTTAAAAGAGTGCACCGCATTTGGACACAAAGTACACGTGTGTAACATCACATCCGCTCATCAGGTGATCTATCATTGTGCAAAATAAATGAATGGGTGAGATGAATTGATCAATGATGGCATAGACCCGAAGGCTGATTTTAGGGACGTGGATTAAGTGGTGTTGCCGACACCACCCCAGCGGTGGTGTGTTGATGTGTTGGGCCCAACGTGATGGATGTATTTTATATCCACGCCGTCCATTCATTTTTCCCCTTCATTTTAGGGCACGAACCCAAAAATGAAGAAAATTCGAAGCTCAAGTGGAGATAATGACATCCACCGTTGAAACCCTTCTAGGGCCCACAATAATGTTCATTTGCCATCCAACCTGTTGATAAGGTCACTAGACCTGGATGAAGAAAAAAAGACACACATCAGCCTAATCCAGATGCCAAAAAGTTTTTAACGGTGCGAGTTCACCACTGTTTCCCATGGTGTGGTCCACTTGAGCTTCGGGACGGATGGACGGCGTGGATATAAAACACATTCATCACGTTGGGGCCATAGCTCACAACACATCGACACACCACTGCTGAGGGTGGTTTTGGCAACACCACCTGATCTGCGTCCTAATTTTAGAATCTAGAAAGTGAGCATATCCAGATGAGCGGCTCCGACATCACACACGCATCTGTCGTTTCCGCACGTGACGGTAGTGCCAGCACGTGCACATGGTATTTCTCATACCCGAAATGTCAGCAAGCTCCCCGATAAGAGAATACCAGTCACGTGGCGTGTTGTAGCGTCATCGGCAGCTACACATTCAAGAGGCGAAAATGGGCCGGGCCGCTGAACTGGGCCGCGTTGTAGTGGAGTTGGCTCCGGCTTGTGTGGCACATAAGTGTGAGATCCAAGCCGTCCATCTTGAGGGTCCCACCATTTAGAAACAAGAATTCCCACTCGAAAGGTGGGTCAGGGTGTTGGAAACAAATGAATGACTTAACAGCTTCTGATATTTGGACATCCAGCCCTAATCTAGGCCATATATGTACCGCCAGGCCCAGCCTGTTTAAGTTCATGGGCCGAGTCATAGTCAGCCTATGTTTTACTTTTCTGGCTGGTCTTGGACAGATCTTGGCCCGGCCCAACGACAGCCCTGCTCAATCATACAGAAAAGGATAGCAACGTTCAAACTCATCAATTTGGCTTTGACATTGGTCCAATTTGGACCGTTGGTTTTAGTGGTCCAAGCAGACCATTCATTTTCAATGTTGGCCAGTTAGACCAATCATCTTATGACCCTGCTTATTAATTACTGATCAAATGTGGGATCCACATGGACTCGGACAACGATCCATCGTGTCGGCCCAACCAAAGAGAGAGAGAGAGGGGTTCCTTACTTTAATGTTTCTCAAGAGAAATGTTCCCAAAGGCCAAATACTTTGAATAGCCAAACGTAGATGACAACTGGCTCAGTTCGATCATCCAACGGTTGGTTGGGATGCAACCAAAGCCAGACCCATTTATTTAAATGGGCTTCACTTTCTGGAGGGAGCCACTGACTTGCCACCCATTTGGCTTAAGTGGGCTGGGCCAATCGCATGGCCATTTAGATCATTCAACCAGTCAAACTACTTGCATGCCATATTCCAATATCTAAACTTTGGGTTTTAGGAGAATTTACATGCATTGAGGCATAAGCTTGCATGAATAACAATCATCCAATTGCAAATGGGCCAGTCTAGATAGACTCACCCAGGCCCAGCTGGTTTGGGTTGGGTTAGTATAAGGTTAGAGTCCTATGAAGTGAGAGCATAATGGTTACTGCCCCCACTTGGACCAAGCTCCCAAACCGCTATTAGAGATGGAACCATGCAAAGCATGCTCGCATTTGTATTCCGTTGGTCTCTCCAAGTTTGGCTCATGGCTTCACTCTTGAAATCTCCAACCAAGAGCCGCTTTCCTCTACATCATGCGTAGAGGAATTTCTTGGACTATGTGGCTCTATGCACATTCAAGCCACAATCTCCTGGACCGCTTCAATGGCCACGCTTGCATCATCCACAGAAGGAATCGGTCCCTCATAGGTTAATTGGCTGGTGTTTCCTCTAGCTGGTCCCTTCGCATTATTTCTTCAGCTGAGTTAGTTGGGCTCCTCCCCTGTTGATGCAATGTTCTTGCCTTAGGCTTGCTGGTGGTTTCTTTACTTTTCTTTCCCTAGCTTTGTGTGTTTCTCTTATTTTACTTCTCTATGCTTAGCTAACAGGCCCAGCCACGCATGGTCTAGGTACGTATCATGGTCGACACATGAACAAACCCCAGGCCAGCTCATTTACATCACTGGTTCTGCTTGAGTCTGTGGGTCGGATTCTGTGCGGTCTATCAAATTTGGATCGTCCATCTGGTGGGTCATGATGTTGATGATGGGCCACACTGTAAAATCTGCATGGGTCGGTTTATGTGGGCATTTTGGTCATTTGAAGATTCAAATTAAAGCTCCTTATTTCCTGGTCATTTCATGAATGAAATAGCAAAAAAGCCATGAAGCTTCTTCTTCCTTTCTGTTGGAATTTCTTTTTTAAAAAGTCATAGAGGAATAGAAAAATGCTTCGGAAGCTCAAAAACTCCTTTGAGGTTGCTCAATTTCAAAAACCCATATCTGGTATTTCTTCGAAATCCAGAAATTTCCATTCAGATCTCTCAGAAACCAACTTGTCTCCCCTTCGAAACTCCATGCAACAAATTCATGCCCAAATCCTCTTAAATTCCGAATTGCCAGACACCCATCCTGCCAATCTCAGTGCAGCATCGTACTTCAGAAGTGTCGAGCCTGAACTTGCTCTTCGAGTGTTTGATGAAATTCCCCAAAGAGATTCAATATCTTGGACCCAAATCATAACTTTTTATTCACGAAACAAACAATCAGAAAAGGCCATTTGGGCCTTCTACTCAATGATTCAGGAAGGACAAAATCCCAATCGATCTTCCCTGATCTCTACCCTGAATTCATGCAGCAATTTATCAAAATTAATCCAAGGGAAGCAGCTCCATTCGCAAATTCTGAAAAGAATTCCTTCATCTGATGTGATTCTCGGCAATGTGTTGATTGACTTTTATTCAAAATGCGGGGAACTGAGAGATGCACGTCGAGCATTTGATGAAATTATTGAAAAGGACTTGGTTTCATGGACTTCGATGCTATCTGGCTATTCTCAAAATGGATTGAGCAGAGAAGCTTTGGACTTTTTCGTGCTTATCCACAGTCTAGACATGGGTTTTAGCCATTATGCCTTTTCGGTAACAGCCAAAGCTTGTAGAGAGTTTAAAGAAAGTAGAATAGGGGAAGAACTTCATAGCTTAGTAATAAAAACTGGCTTTGAGTATAATGTTTTCGTTGCCAGTTCACTCTTGGATATGTACTCGAAACATAGAAACATTGCATGTGCACGCAAGATTTTTGATTTGATGTCCGAACCCAACGTTGTTTCGTGGACTTCAATAATCACAGGTTATGTCCAAATCGGTGAAGGAGAAGAAGCATTGGAATTATTTAGGCGTCAGATTCAAGTAAATGTCCAACCCGATGCTTTTTCTTTGTCGAGCATTCTGGCCGCGTGCTCAAATATCCCAGCACTCGAATTTGGGAAGCAAATTCATGCCAATATCGTTAAATGGGGGTTTGAATTTCAACTTCTTGCAGGTAATTCTCTTGTGGGCATGTACTCGAAATGTGGGTGTCTATCTGATGCTCGTAGAATGCACAAATCAATGTGTGTACGTGACGTTGTTACATGGACATCAATGATTGTTGGCTACGCCCAACATGGCCATGGTGTTGAGGCTCTAGAGATCTTCAACCAGATGACAGAATCGAATGTGAGACCAAACTCAATCACATTTGTCGCGGTCTTGTCAGCGTGTAGCCGGTCGGGCTTGGTCGATGAGGGAATCAGGCATTTCCGGTCAATGGGTGTGGACTATGGGATCGAGGCAGGCGAAGAGCATTATGCGTGCATGGTTGATATCCTTGCACGGGCGGGGTGTGTGAAGGAAGCCGAGGAGTTCATGAAGGAGATGCCTTTTGAACCTAGTGCTAGTGCTTGGGGTGCATTGTTGAGTGGCTGTAGGGCTAGTGGGGAGTTAGGATTGGGGTTGAAGTGTGCAGAGCAGCTCTTTAGATTGGAACCTGAGTCAGCTTCCAATCATATTCTGTTGGCCAACATGTATGCTGCTGAGGGGAGGTGGGAAGAGATGGGAAGAATAAGAGGACTGATGAAAGAGAAGGGGTTGAAGAAGGAGAGTGGCTATAGTTGGATTGAGGTTGGAAAGGAGGTGAGTGTGTTTGGTGTGGGTGATGGCTTGCACCCACAACGTGATTTGATCTATGCCATGCTGCATCATTTATCATTGGAAATGGAAGAGAATAGGTACTGATCCACACTGTGTTTCTCTTCGAAGAGAGACGGAACTGCACAACACTGGAAAGGAGGGATTATAGAGGCTTGAGCCTAAGCAACCACATAGTTTGCCAAGTCGCAGGATTTCGTATATGTGGAGCCCATGCTTTATTATGCAGATATGTTGGATCAGATTGGCCCCACCATGGATGGCGACAACCCAAACATCTCCAAGACTAGAAGATTCGAATGCTTCGATCATTGGCTTACAATATATGGTTATAGTGACAGTCCACATTCGGCGGGAAAAACAA
This sequence comes from Liriodendron chinense, assembly GCA_003013855.2. Taxonomy (NCBI): domain Eukaryota; kingdom Viridiplantae; phylum Streptophyta; class Magnoliopsida; order Magnoliales; family Magnoliaceae; genus Liriodendron; species Liriodendron chinense. The sequence continues at coordinate 4,189,155 of PVNU02002146.1, forward strand.
TGAAGCATTTCAGATGGAGATGCACATAGAAAGAATGGTAACTGAATTTCCATCCTCCCATCTTCGTCTCTTCTCGGATATGTTAGATGTTTGATCCGCATAACCTGCTCTTGAAATTTTCTCAATTGTCACACACATGAGACTTTAAATTGGGAATTAACTGCCTTTACTACTACCAACCTTGATTGAGAAATAGTAGGGTCTTAAAAAATTCAATGAATTCAAAACAAATATTTCTTCTTGTTTTTCATGGTTTTAGAATTGGAAGTGATTTGGTACTAGGACACGTGGTGAAATTATGCTATTTCTCAATCTTGGAACTGGTGGACCTGAATTTGTCCTGTCACCGACTGTTGAAAATACCAAGGTTGGATACCCTTCTTATCACAGTCCAATCTTGATTAGTTAAGCTGCACTAATTGCTCCTAGTGTCGTGCAATCAGTGATTTTACTCTACAATGTTCATTTGTGCTGGTATTTTTCCATTTTTATCCAATATCTTGTTTTATTCTAGTACTTATTTCACATTACTGCTTTTCTATTTCAGATCAAACTGCTGCAAACAGATTGAGGTGGCCCATTCACTCCTTAGGGTCTGCACTGAATGAGCATGTGGTGCAATTAACTGTTGAATTTAACCATCAGGTAAGAAAAAGAAAAAGAAAATGACTTGAATGCAGCTCCGAAGAGCTTGAATTGCATTTATGTTCTTCAGTCCACAAAGAAACCTATGTGAATCATCAGGTAGGGAAGATCGAATTTTCTGAGACTTAATGAATGTTATTAGATATATTGCGCAAAGCACGTGCACACTTTCATCCAGTAACCTGAACTTGATATTATCTATGGAAGTTCAAGATTGTCTATAGAACATCTACTTTCTCTTGGTTTACAAATTTGCATTGGCTCCATAATGCAATTCCTTCTGTTTGTATGAACCATTTTTTTTTTCTATCACTTATGCGTCAATATTTCTGTCTTATTGTGAAAATACGGTTTCTTTTGTATTCTATCATCCGTGGGTAAAGGTGTGGATATCTGCCACTAATGCAGGTCGGCATATTGAACTCACTTGATACCCAAATCTTAGATTTATCTTCAGCATTTTAGCTTGAGCTGTGTTGAGCTTTTACATTTTTTACCTGAATTAGGGAAGCTTCCAATCATGTTCTGTTGGCTAATGTGCATACTTCTAATTGGAGAAGAAAAGAATGAGAGGGTTAATGAAGCAGAAGAGAAGGATTTGGGAGTATTTTTCTTAATATTGCTAGTCGAATATAGGAGAAAGGAAATTATGCAACACTAGTCCCACTTAATTAAGATAAATCAAATGCGAAATCCATATCCTTACTGCATAATGCATACTAGTAACATGATTATACATTGAAATGGGAAACATCATGATAACACATGGAAAATCAGGGCGATGGACAGGATCTTTTCACATGGTTGCTTTTTCCATAATATTAAAAACCACCATATCATATGGAAAATCAAATTTGGAATACTTTGAAAGTGGAGGGAATGCCATTGCGATTTTTCAATATGAGTATTTTGTTCACAAGAGGATATGCCTAAAATATGGACAACCAAATTCGGAATTTTTTTTTTTTTTTTTCCTTTTGCAGAGGATATGGTATGATTGGTTATAGAAAAAGACAAACTGAATTCCACAACATTAACATAATTACATTCAAATGATTTGAAAGAGAAATCCTTATTGTTACTGCATAAACTATAATGATTCATGATCTACAAAGAGGAAAAGCTCCTATACCATATGGAAAACAAATTCAGCAGATATTAGAAGGAGAGGAAACGGCATAGGATAGTTTCATATGGAGAGTTGATTGAATGTTGGGTATAATGGATCAACGTAATTTTACTAGTTTAACATTTACACAAACATGGGCTACTTGAGCAAGTGTTTATTACTACCATTAAGATAGTTTTTCCAAGAAAGTGTCGACTTTTGCATTTGTTCCCCTTGAGAGAAATTTCATGCAGATGGGAGGATTCACTTTTGCTAAGGAGAGCACGGATTGCGGCAAAGTCCATATCCCTTCGCCACAAATCAAGCCTGAAGCCACTGCAGGTGCAAATGCATCTGCCTGGACCTTGTTCATCTTTTCCCACACAAACAGTATCAAGCTCCCAACGCACATGTCGATCGTAAAGTAAGACCCGAGATAGAATGGGATCGCCATTGCCATCGGGAGAGGGATAAACCTCGCCACTTTCTTTCCCGCAGCATCTCTCACCCCGTTTATGAGAATGGCGCTCGTGAAGAACACATAGCAGAAGGTGAGGCAGTGCTTTGGGAGTGAGCCAAATCCATTGACGCCAAGTATTGCCATGTTACGGTAGACAAGCGCATTGGGAGCCGAGTACTCAGACCCTGGAATGCCAATGCCATGGAAGGCTTTGTAGAAGAGCCAGAACACACAAGGCGCAATGACACAACCCATCGCTGTCCCAATCACTTGGCTCACGAACATGGATCGTGGCGAAGCTAGTGTTAAGTAGCCCGTCTTGAAGTCCTGCATGAGGTCCGAGGCCGTTGAGACAATACTCATCATGACACCGCATGCTGCAAGCCCTGCAATCACACCGCCATTTGAAGCGCCGGCCCATGCGCCAATGGTGAAGATGGCAAGCTTCCCGTATGTGGAGGCGAGGGACCAATCAGTGAGGCCAGCACCATAGGCATTACAGAAGGCTAGGACAGGTGCGAAGATGTACGCAACAAAGATGTAGTACCATTTGAGCTGTGGGAAGATTCGAGGGAGGGTTCCGATGGAGATTGCTGCAATGGCAAGGTAACCCCCAACTGCCACCCAGAGTGGGATTTGGTCTTTCAGAAAGAGTTCAGTCCGCCGCCGGTCGTCGTAGGAGATGGACGTGGTGGTGGGATCATGGCGTTCAGCTACAGGGATTATTGTGGAGTCTCTCTTGCGGAGTTGCTGAATGATAGCGGAAACAGTTCGGCCCATTACCTTGAAAAAGTTGTAGAGGCCGTCGCCTATGATTATGGCGATGGCAATGAAGACCTGTAAGTACATTGTAACAGAAGAGTTGCAACAACATCAGGAAGGGTTGAATGGTACTGCACTATGGTGTGCCATCTGCAGGTTCATGGCTTTGGTTGATTTCTAGCTGAATTCATCAGCCGGTCATGGACAAGCATGATCTGACAGTCATCAGAAAGAGCAGCGCATCACCTGCTAAAGGTAGGGATCCGCTTGGCGTGCACCGTAATCCCCTCAGCAGGTGGCAGGGCCCACTCTCTGATATCAGACAATTCTAGTGATCATATTGTCGTACAATTATCTGGACAGTTGAGAGAAAAATTGTTGTGGCTAGCCATGATCGGTACGATTTTATCACTGTTGATTGGCTGCCCACTCATGAAATGGCTTAAGATCTTTCAGTGACTACCATTTTCAGGCTATGGCCCACAAGGCCAATGGCCACCCTATCAAGCAAATGTGTATGGTAGAGATGGACAGCATCGAACTGTGGTGTGTTATGGGGGATTTAAGGGAGGTGACATGTTTACACGAAAACGAGCATTTCAGTCAGTTCAGATTTGAATTACCCTGTAGCCTTGTAGGCCATTGAGATTCTTGGGCGGGAGATCAGCAGGATACCAATCGCCTTTTCTAGTGTCTATGAGCGGCCACATGATTCCCCAAGATAGGATGGATCCCACAAGCAATGAGATGTTTACAAGGTAAGGGCAAATCATCCCAACGCCTACGTAAGTAGCCGAGAAATCAAAGTAGAACCTGTGTGATAGCATGAATTAATCTCAAATAAATTACTATTATGGTGCATACTGTGAAGCATTCCATTTTAATGGACGATGATGGGATGTGGGGCCACTTCTTTTTTTTTTTTTTGCCTTTTCTTCAGCCTCATGTCCGTCATCAAGCCATCATGAATCAAACAGATTGTGTTTGCTATCTGTCTTTCACATTGAATGTCGATTTATACTTCTATGGTGCATGAACATGGTTTTACAAGTAGCAGAAAAGGGAAAAAGGGGAGCGACATCTACGTGTTTTCATAAGCTTTGAGACCAAATGTAGGGAAGTTGTTGAAACCACAGCTCTCGGTAGCTGTGAAGAACCACTGAAAGAAACCCCACAAGAAGCTGAAAGTGAAGAACTTGCCTAATGCTTTCACTTGTTTCCTGTAGGAGAAGATAGAAAACAACAACAAAAGATGCTTTGATGGTTCATTGGACTGAAATTCTGATGAGAAAACATTGCTAACAAGGTCTTGGATTCTAGTAATATTACTTTGCTAGCTTCGCTCCTTGAGGGGTGTGGAAGCTGTTGATAAGGTGAGCAGTAGCGGTCCCGCTGGGGTAGATCAGCTTGTAGTCAATGATCATGATCTGTAACAAAACCGAACTTGTGCAATTTTATTTATGTCACCAAAGCATGAATTGGATTTTACAGGCATTCTCAAGATCAACTGAAATAGAGGTAATATGCCTATGGTTGCTTCTTTTCCATGGATTAGATTTTCAACTGAAACAACCAAAATATGTGTATGACCATTCATTGGTGTTCATCTTATAATCGCCCATGATTTTATATCCTTTGCACTGAAAGAAGGATAGTTATTTCAATGGGGCAGTGGTCTGTACCATTTATTGGGTGGAACCCACTCTAAATGGGTCACTAGTAATTTTGGCTGGAGGAATTACAGGGTCCTGCTAATAAGAACACATACAGTTTGCGGACATGCAATATTCCTCACATTTGGGTCCCTTTGTTGGGGATCCAAACAGTTGATGTGATTGGCCACACCATGAATGGAGAATGGCCTTGGCAGTCTCTCAGATTTAAAGATCCTGAACATTAAATATTTGGCCTTTTTCTACATTGTGCAGTAGATTCATCCAATCTGTGTCATTTCCAAGAAATCCCATAATCAGGGGTGATCACATCAATGGTTTGGATCAGTGAAAAACAGCCCCAAAGTTTCATCTCATTCCATGCTGACTGATGCCATTCTTTTTTCTCCAGCGCATCGTTCAAAAACCCCAAAAGTTTCTTGACACAACTCGTTGTGCAGCCGAGTTGGGTTGACTCAAGATTGACTTGAATCTGCTCGATATTAGTAATTAATAATATTAAAAATAAATCGGTTTAAAGCTTTTATTCGTTCGGGTAACAAAAATACTAAAACAACCAAAAACACAATGTGTGTGCATTGGTGAAGGCCTTTGCTTTTCTACCTGCAGGTTCTGGGTTCAAAATCCCGTTCACATTTCTTTTTCTTTTATTTTTACAATTAAAACCCCTTCACAAACCAAGTGACTCGGATGAGTCACTGCCGAGTTATGTCGAGTCGACTGAGTCAGAACTGAGTACATGTCAGGATTGAGTTTCGTGATGACTCAGCTCGAAGTCTCATCGAGTTGAGTTCACTCGGCCGATTTTTGAGTTGAATAACCAAGTTTATAACTATGCTCCAGCCTGTCCATTTTCAGAGTCTGGATTGGACAGTTTAGATCAACTGATCAGTAGGATTTTCCCACCATGTTCCATTCACAGGCCCTTCCAAATGAATGATGCTGATCACCGTTGTGCTGCATTCAATATTTTGGGATAATTGAATACATTGAAGTGTGCAAACTAGATTTTACCTAATTAAGAAGCTTGAAGCATTTGAAAATATTTGCCTGATGATGATCTGAAGAGAAGTTGGACGATAAATTACCTTTGCTTTTCTACCTGCGGGTTCTAGGTTTGAAATCTCATTTTCACTTCTTCTTGTTCTTCTTCTTCATATTAATTAAAAACCCCAAGCGAATTGGATCAAGTCACTGCTGAGTCATGTCGAGTCGACTGAGTCAGAACCGAGTCCATTTCCGGACCGAGTTTCCTGATGACTTGGCTCGAAATCTCATCGAGTCGACTCGGCCAAGTTTCGAGTCCAGTAACCGAGTTCTAGAACTATGCTCCAGCGTGTCCATTTTCGCAATCTGGATTGGACTGTTTAGATCATCTGATCAGTATGATTTTCCCACCATGTTCCATTCACAGGCCTTCCAAATGAATGTTTCTGATCACCTCTCATGCCACATTCAATATTTGGGGATACTTAAATACATGTAAGTGTGCAGACTAGATTTTCTTTGATTAAGAAGCTTGAAGCATTTGAAAATATTTGCCTGATGATGATCTGATGAGAAGTTGGACGGTAGATTACCTTTGCCTTTCTACCTGCAGGTTCTGGGTTTGAAATCTCATTTTCACACTTCTTCTCCTTCTTCTTTATACTAATTAAAAACCCCAAGCGAATTGGATCAAGTCACTGCTGAGTCATGTCGAGTTGGCTGAGTGAGAACCAAGTCCATTTCCGGACCGAGTTTCCTGATGACTCGGCTCGAAATCTCATCGAGTCGACTCAGCCGAGTTTTGAGTCCAGTAACCGAGTTCTAGAACTATGCTCCAGTGTGTCCATTTTCGCAATCTGGATTGGACTGTTTAGATCATCTGATCAGTATGATTTTCCCACCATGTTCCATTCACAGGGCCTTCCAAATGAATGTTTCTGATCACCTCTCATGCCACATTCAATATTTTTGGATAATTAAATACATGCAAGTGTGCAAACTAGATTTTCTCTAATTAATAAGCTTGAAGCATTTGAAAATATTCACATGATGATGATCTAATGAGAAGTTGGATGATAAACTACCTTCCTAAGGGGCACCAGAGAGAACAGACCAAGAAAGCTGACGACGAAGAGGAATCCGATCATCCATCCTAGCCGTGGGTTCTTAATATCCTGGGGATCATTTGCCTCTGTTGATTGCTTAGCAATCGTCTCGCTCATCGCAAAGAGGTAACTCCCAAAGCCTCCTGTCAATACAAATTTTCCAAAAACAATATAACTACAAAATTCAACAATTACAGGCCGTTTGGTTCGATGGTGCGATAATATATTATGATAGTGACAAAACCCCTGCTTCTCTCAGTTTCTTTTATGTTTGGGTGCCGTCTAGAATGAGTTTTAATACATTTTTCTACTGAAATGGCTGTTGGAAGCATAAACGGCTGAATTTGAGCTTAAATTGTGGCTCACTCAGGTGTCCAATAGTCTTGAAATTTCAGCAGAATGGGTTGTATGTGATGCTAAGATTGATGAACATTTTGGCTTTTCGAACACAGATCATACGAACATGTGTGGCATCCAAAGATGCCAGTCTCTGCAGATTTAATGAGAAATGAAAATGGGTTGCATCCAATAATATTTTAATTTTCCATTAAAAAGATTTTCTTTTAAATCTGAGTTCTTCACCTTCTTCCCACAAGCATTATGAGCAGATATTCCTACTTAGAATCAAACAGTCCTATGACCATAGTAATTACAAAACCATGGAGTCATTATCAACTCAGAAAATTCAAAATAGTAGGGCGACTTGATCATGATGCATTTGTATGAGGAGCTGAAAGCTGCACGCTTCCAAAAGATTAACTAGTGTAAATTAGGGCTGTTTAAAAACCGATCAAACTGATAAAATCAACCCAACCAGGCCGAACCGATCGGTTTCGGTCAGTTTTCCATTTTATTTCGAGACCGGTCGATGTTTTATATTAAAAATCAAGAATGTTGCATATCAGTTTGTGAAAATTATAAACCATTTAAAACCAAAATGAACCGACTATATATATATATATATATTCCCCCACTATGTGGCCAACCTTGATAATATCTTATATATCTATGCCGTCCATTTGTTTTCTCAGCCCATTTTAGGATATGTTCTAAAAAATTAATTATGCTCTTAACCAAAGCAAAATCCAAAGAGAAAACTGAAAGTCTTGTACAAGGTTCCTCCGGTCGCATGCTTGCGTTTCATAAAGCAGCCGGAGTTGACAAAATCAACAACATGTAATAAAAAATGCCCACATCCTTCTAACTAATTAATATGTTTCAAGCTAGCATGTGTGTGTGTGTGTAACATCCAACCCATCCAATAGGTTGGGGCCCACCATGAGGATCACATGTGCTGAAATTGGCCCAGTTCACTCATTAGGTGGGCCACAAAATAAAGAGCAAGACAGCCGCTAAAAATTGCAGGTGGCCCACTTGATGAGTCGATCAAACTAATTTTTGCACAAGATGATTCTCATTGTAGGGCCAACATTTGGATGGGTTGGATGTTCTACTCACTTGACAGGATAGAAATGATTTGCGGATTATACGGAAGATTAGCAGTCCAACTGGTTTGATTATGTAAGTGTTTTTGTCATTGGGTTGGATCTATTTTTAAGTGTCTTGTAAGCCTAAAAATGAACAGAGGTGGTGGCATCATTTGATCAAAATTCAAACCTGCCTATCATATCAAGAGCTTCAACCTTATCTGATTTTAGATTGAATTAGAACCCAAGTAAAGTCATGTATGCCGACTCATTCCCCCTACCACACTAACTACCCAAGTGATCACAACCATTGATCTAGTACCACTATGTGGATGGGCTATACCAAAAAATTGCAGCCGGGATAATCCTAGCTGCCCTTTTCTTTTCCCTGATGTATCTGGAACATGCTATCAACCGTCCATTCGAAGACCATTGATCAGCCAATTAAAACAGTCCAATGCTTGGAAATCTTGTGCTGTGGCCCATCCACATTCTGACCACCTGATCAACGGTTTGGATCACCATAAACCTGCTTCTAATGAGAATAAGCTTCATTGAGAAAGGTTCAAATTTCTTAGGTGCCAACCAAAGCAAAATCCAAACAGAAAACTGAAAGTTGTGTACAAGGTTCCTCCCGGAGCATGACATGTACTAAAAAATGCTCACATCCTTCTAACTAATTAATATGTTTCAAGCTAGCATGTGTTTGTGTGTATGACATCCAACCCATCCAATAGGTTGGGGCCCACCATGAGGATCACATGTGCTGAAATTGGCCCAGTTCACTCATTAGGTGGGCCACAAAATAAAGAGCAAGACAGCCGCTAAAAACTGCAGGTGGCCCACTTGATGAGTCGATCAAACTAATCTTTGCACAAGATGATTATTGTAGGGCCAACATTTGGATGGGTTAGATGTTCTACTCACTTGACAGGATAGAAATGATTTGAGGATTATACGGTAGATTAGCAGTCCTAGTGGTTTGATTATGTATGTGTTTTTGTCATTGGGTTGGGTATATTTTTAAGTGTCTCATAAGCCTAGAAATAAACAGAGATGGTGGCATCATTTGATCAAAATTCAAACGGCCTATCACATCAATACCTTCAACCTTATCTGATTTTAGATTGAATTAGAACCCAAGTGAAGTCATGTATGCTGACTCATTGACCCTACCACACTAACCACCCAAGTGATCACGACCGTTGATCTATTACCACTATGTGGATGGGCTATACCAAAAATTGCAGACTGGATAATCCTAGCTGCCCTTTTCTTTTCCCTGACATATCTGGAACATGCTATCAACCGTCCATTCGAAGACCATTGATCAGCCAATTAAAACAGCCCAATCCTTGGAAATCTTGTGTTGTGACCCATCCACATTCTGACCACCTGATCAACGGTTTGGATCACCATAAACCTGCTTCTATTGAGAATAAGCCTCATTGAGAAAGGTTCAAACTTCTTAGGAGCCAACCAAAGCAAAATCCAAACAGAAAACTGAAAGTCTTGTACAAGGTTCCTCCGGTCGCATGACATGTAATAAAAAATGCTCACATCCTTCGAACTAATTAATATGTTCCAAGCTTGCATATCTCTCTCTCTCTCTCTCTCTCTCTCTCTATATATATATATATATATATATGACATCCAACCCATCCAATAGGTTGGAGCCCACCATGAGGATCACATGTGCTGACATTGGCCCAGTTCATTCATTAGGTGGGCCACAAAATAAAGAGCAAGACAGCCACTAAAAACTGCAGGTGGCCCACTTGATGAGTCGATCAAACTAATTTTTGCACAAGATGATTCTCATTGTAGGGCCAACCTTTGGATGGGTTGGATTATGTATGTATGTTTGTCATTGGGTCAGGTCTTGTTTTAGGTACAACTAGCAGCTTGAATGGCCACGATGGTAAGAAAGTGGTCCAGTTCTCTATTTGGCATTAAAATCCCTTAAATAAATTCATGTAAAATCATTTATTTATCTATAATAAATATTTTGTAATATTTTTATTTTCAGCAATATTTTCCCAATATTATCAAGAGAAAATTGTCACTTTCTCTCGATAAAAATTTCATGCCAGGAAATTGCAGTGAAGTAGATTTGTCACTATGCTTGCAGGGAACTTCTCGACTGTGTACATAATTTCTACACTTGAGGCCCATGGTTTGGTGATTTCAGACCATTGAGACTGGACCACAAAATCTCCTGAATTGGACACCTATAAGCTTTCAATTGTTGGCATGCAAAATACATAGTTACAAAGAAAAAAACACCAAAAATCAACATTCAGTAGAAAAAAAGGCCACAGGTTGGGTGGCTAGGATCTTTCAATTTAGGAGATTTTGGGGTGCATGGTCCGTCCATGTTGGTAGAAACCAAAGGCATGGCTCGGACAACACAACCATGGTCCCCACACAAAAGAAATTGGTCCAAAATAGAGCAGTTCTCTATTACTCACTAATAGAGAACTTAGGCCTCTAATAATGAAGATGAAGATGAGCATGCACCCGTGAAAACATCACGACCATTGATCAAGGGACCACCTGGACCCATCACATGACCAAGCACATGAATGCTTCTCCCATCAGGTGATGTTTTGCTACTGGGATGATTAAGAAAATTAAGAGAATTTCAATGGATCATACCACTAAAAGCAATCCCGGAGGTGGCGACTACGCATGTCTGGATCACCGTATTCTCTTGCCGCGTGAACGGCTGCTTCAACAGCTTCGATTTCTCCAAGAACTTGGTCCATGTCTTCACGAAGAAGAACCCCAACAAGCCTGCCGACACGTTTAACGACGGTATGATCCCCGTCGTTAGATTCAGCTTCATAACTATGAAGCTGAACATAATTCCCAATACAAAGCTAACAACGAAAGCTCTAAGAGTCAACTGCTCGCGCCACGCCGGCACTTCCTTACTCTCGAACACCTTCTCGATCGATAGAATCTCCTGCTGTTCTTCTTCTTCTTCTTCTTCTTTCTTAGTAGTTTTTATTTCAGCGATGAGATGGTCTGCAGAGGCCGGATCTTCGTCACTGCCATTTTCGACACGTTTGTTGTCTTCCATGGATGGAAGAATTGCTTGTGTTCTTGAATAGTCTTTGGAGGGGAATTGCAATGGCCCTTAAAACGTTGAAATGGTTTTGGAGATTCCTGGGTATCTTATTAGGTGGAGATTATATAAAGATAACAAGGCGGATTCCTCTACAAGCCCTTGTAGAATTAGCTTATTCTACAAGTGCTGCGTGTGGGCCCCACATTTCCTCTATATGGTATCCTGCAGGCTGTCTAGTAAGGTCGACTGACCATGAAATTGGGTTGATCCAACCATCATGTGCGCCACTACATGAATTTGGAGAGGATGGTTGTCCATTGCTTTTTATGGTGTGGCCACTTAATGATTGAATGTATAGGTTCGATGGCTATGAATAATCATGCACACCCCCTTTCTTTTATTCAATTTTAAATACCCCACTATGGCTTTCAGTTATTGCAAAGACCTCATTTTTGGAACCTTAGACATTTAAGGAATATGTACCAGACAGCCAAAAAATACCCCCATTAGCCGAATTTGTCTTGCCTATTTGGGGCACACTGTTATGAATAAATGGCATCCAACCCGTCCAGCAAGTTCACTCCACCATAAAAATTAAACTTCCAAGAGAAAGGCTAATCCAATTATTAGGTGGGCCACACTATAAAAAATAATGAATAACCACACTGTTAGCCACCCCACATTGGGAATTGATACCAGGAACTCAGTGTTGAAACGAGGTTATCTTCACTCAATCTGCCACTGTCCCAAAGTTGTGGTGTCATAGTTGGATCACCTTGATTTTATTATTTTTATGTTTATTTCTTACATAGGGTGGAATGACCATGTTGACTGTGTTGGATGGCATCATTACACCACAGTGGGCCGACACATCTACAACTAGCTGTGTGTGAGATGACAATAAAAAGAATAAAGATACCATTAATCTATGTTTCTTTCCCTGGGCAATATGCTATAAATCTTTAAAATTGAATGGAGGTATCTATAATAATAAAAAATCGAGGGAGGCATGTATAATTGTAATATATATATATGCTGAATGGGTTGGATGGCATACTTGCAACACAGTAAGACCACATGTCTACAACCAGTTACGCACGAGGCGCCAGTAAAAAGAGTAAGCTCCAAAAAACAGAGGGAGGTATCTGTAATAATCCAAAACAGAGGGAGGCATGTACATTTGTAACATAAAGGAGGGGGTTTGAGCAATTAAATGAATCTTTAAATTAGATGGAAGTATCTAGGGCTGTAAATGGGTGAGCGGACCCGATGGGGTACCCAGACCCAACCCATTTAGAGCCGACCCAGACCAGATCCATTTGTTAAATGGTACAGGTCTGGGTCTGAGAACAGACCCAGTTGTTAAACAGGTCTAGGTTTGATTTCTTTTATATTAGACCCGACCCGACCCGACCCGACCCCAAACCATTTAGTAAGTGGGCGGGTTTGGACTATGTTTCAGGGGACCCTTCTAGCCCAGACCCGATTTTAAGCCTTGTAAAATGCTTGCATACTCGATCTAGACCCGGACCCATTAGACCCGGCCCATTTATAAATGGGTATGTGTGAATCTCCCTCTACCAGTCTCGGACCCATTTATAAATGGGGCTGATGGGTTGACTTGGACCCGACCCGGACCCGCCCATTTAGTAAAAGGGTCTGGGTCTAAAATTTGGACCTAGACCCATTTAGTAAATGGGCGGGTCTGGTTTTGGCTAAACCCACCCCGGACCCAATCATTTACAGCCCTAGAAGTATCTGTAATAATTGAAAATAGAGGGAGGCATGTACAATTGTAATAAAAAGGAGGGGTAGGTACAATTAACCTTACAGTTGTTTTCATCATGAATTTTTTAAAGTTTTTTAACGATGAGATTGATGTTTCAACGGAGTTTTTTAATGAATCATTCAAAGGGTTTTCCAAATTTCCTTGATTTTGACGTGATGTGGACCATAGGAGTAAAGGGTCCACGTTACTGCTACATCGAAGTACCTATTTCCCACCGTGACTGATCAATCTGGACCATCCATTAGGTAGTACACACTATGAAAGTGCCTAGTATGAAAAATCAAGATAGTACACTAATCAAGCGAGCCACATACGTAGAACTTTGACCGTTGGAATTTTTTTGTAAAGGCCTAATTGTTTTCTCAAAAATATGATCTGAAGCAATTTTTTTAATCCAGGAAATGGTCACAGTTTGCATTACTTGATGGATGGTCCGGATCTCTGAATGGGTGCTGTCCAATGGCAGGAAGAGGCCGCGCATGGTAGCTGCGGTGCGTACCCCTTTGATTGGGAGGGTCATTTCATAAGTGACGGAGTATGAAAATCCATACACTTGCACAAACTACATGCAATCTTGTACCTTAATTAGAATAGTACAGGAGTGGGGTCCACTTTAGATTAAATCAGGTTGGTTGGATGGTACTAACCTCTGAAATTTCTATGTTGAAAGTGAACGTTATTGGATACTTTTCATTCTGTCAGTTGGATGGCTATAAATCTGATGGCTAGGATCATTTATTCAGTGTGAGCTTTTGGTAATGCTTATCTGAAATTTGGGTGCGTCACTTGGATGGTTTGGGCTGGCACACATGTATGCCACGTGTTCAACGTTTGCATGCATGAATACATATCATCATGCTCTGCCAGGGTATCGAGCAATTCCGCAAATGAATCCACTTGAAAATGAGGGAGCGGATTGCCTGTGACCCCGGGCACAGAGATATCTCTGTGCCCAGAGCTGTGTGGGGCCCATAGATATGTCCATTACAAATCCACTCCGTCCATCTGTTTTGAAAGACCACAATATTACAGGATTATAAAAAGCACACAGATCCAATACTCAGGTGGGCCATACCACACGAATGCGTGGGTATTGAACACTTAGTGGTGACAAAAGTTTTGCATCACTATGATATTTTTTTCTACAGTTTATCTGAGTGTTAATAATTCTTTGAACGGTTTGGATGGCATATAAATATCATGGTCAGTTCCAGGAAGGTTTCAATGGTGGACGTTGGTGTTCCCACTGTTTTGTTGGTGTGACCCACCTGAGTTTTGGATCTGCGTGATTTTTAGAATACCGTCCTATAGTGGTCTTTCAAAATAGATGGACGGAGTAGATTTGTAATGGACATCTCTATAGGCCCCGCACAGCTCCGGGCACAGAGATATCTCTGTGCCCGGGGTCACAGGCAATCCGCTCCCTGAAAATGAAGCCCCGGAGCCTACGAAGACAATTCATACAAGAAATTAATATGGGTCGTCCACGTATTTTCATGTCGTGGTTTAACAGCTTGTTCAAATAGGTACTCCTGCGGACCCTCCATGGACTGGCAATGGCCCACCACTTGCAAGGATCCGACAGTACTGACCTTTCAATGCTAGACCTGCAAATGGACAGAATGAAGTAAGAAATCGCTAATGGTTCATAGTACCTAGGAGAAGTTTATTTATCAATATGTGGAGGCTTGTTTGTTTAGCCAATTATCTAAGGTAAAGAAAATGTGTTATCATTATAATTTTAACACCGTAAAACTAAACATGAAAATCATCAATCAAATACAAATATATTCAAGAAATAAATTAAAGAAATTGTAATTATTAAACTTTTTTTTTATATAGAATTAGTATAAAAATATCGTATCCAAACAATAACATTAGTGTATTTTAAGTATTATTATTTTACTATCAATAAACCAAATACGAGAATTAATGGTCAAATATAAATATTATAAGGAAACTAGTAAAATAATTTATAACCATTGCGCAATTCCTTAGGCCTGTTTGGCCCACGGTATTAAATGATATGGAATTGCATCAGATGGGATTAACACCATTATTGAAAGAATGATTGCATGTTAAAAAATACCATAGTATTTTGACCATTCGATTCTCATGTTTGGACCAGGTTCTTCCTCAAGCAAAAACTCTGTATTGAGCAAAACCATGTTTAGCGGACGATGGATTTGTAATCAACATGCCAAATTCATAACTAATGTCAGTCACTCGCACATGCATACGACTCAAATGTCAGTGTAAAGGATGCATGTGGATGAACTACATGGATAAAACACGTGCATCAATGTGAGGCTTATAAATGTACCGGAATTCAAAATCCACCATAAGCCCCGCATGGGACCAAATGCAATTTTGTTCTACTTAATTCCATTCCTTCTTGTGTCTACAAACGTCCCATGGAATTTTCTTGCACATAACCAAATGCAATTCCATCTCACTTAATCCCTCTAAAGCCCACGTGCCAAACATGCCCTTACATTACTGTGGTAATTGGTAAAATAAATATGCCTTAACATATCTTGCAAGTTTAGGCAGTGGCCCATCTATTGTGAGGCCTTGTGACGGGATGCACCTGGTAGATTTGACCACTAACAAGCAACATCACTGTAGTTTGTGTTACCTTAAAATCTTTCTAGCCAATGTGCTCATACAATCACTTTAAGAAATGGGTTGTCCAATAAATGTCATCTAAATGGAAAACAACAATTTCTATAGATAATATTATCTATGCTCCTAGCAACAATAAATGGAAATTCACTTCCATGATTTAAATACTGGAAATGGAAATCCATTTTTGAGCTGACTTTTCAAGGATTCAAACAAAAAACCTAGGGAGTTTGGTGATGGGGTGTTCCTCCTTAGGAGCAAAGGAGAGAGTACAGCTCGGGGATCCTCAGGCGCCCAACCAGACTAGGTTGAGCAACCGAAACTATCTTGGATGAGGCAGCTAGTTGTTCAACTGCTTCAAATCAGTTCGGGAGACCGACAGATTGATGATTGGGCGATTGAGTGACCAAAACTCATAAGCTTTCTCAGTTTTCTCTCTGGGCAGTTTGACACATTATCGAGAGCTTGACAGCATCAGGTCAAGTGATCGACGACCACGTAGACTGCATTACGCCGTTTCTTATTTTTTGCTCTAATTCTCTCATAGTGTTATATATGCACTTGCTAATTGGGATTAGGGTATTGCGATAGAGACTCCATATCCAAAAAGTGGAGAGAGAAAAAAGAAGAGAGAGAGAGAGAGAGAGAGAGAGAGAGAGGAAGATCATATGAAGAGAAATATTCGGGCTCGTGACACTTCATTCACAACGCTGGTGTATTTTAAGCCTTTTCAAAGTCCTCGGATCGATGAGATCTCTCCATCACCTATCTCTTTTTATTGTAATCCACTTAAGAGTGAAGAAAAATCGGATCCGATCAAGTTACAAGCTCGTGATCACTGTGTAATAAGTTCTTACATAATAAATTGTTTAACTGAACAAGATCTTGTGGTTTTTAACTCTGTTAGAGGGTTTTCCACGTAAAAACTCTTGTGTGTCGTGGTGGTGTGCGTTTGTTTTGCTTTTCCGCATTATCATATCCCGTAATTCTCAGTAGTTGAGGTTGTGAGATCCTGAAAGTAGTGCATCTGCCCCAACAAAAGTGGTATCAAAGCGGGAGGTCCCGTGTTTGTGACTTCTCATTGGGAGTAATTAATGCAGGGGCATTTTCACACCGACCTCAAGTGGGGCGGCCTATGTGAGGTGAGGGCACACTCAGGGTGGGGCGACCCATGTGTGGCGGGTGTACCGTGTGAGGCAGGACCTATGTGAGGTGGGGCCTATGAGAGAGGGTTCGGCCGAGGACCTGACTTAGGCTATGAGATGAAATGATTGATTCATCACGCTCTATCAATTCAAGCATTTAGAATAAGTGGTTAGTTGTTTTGCGTCAAAAGTGATATGTTCTTCCCTAAGGGGGCGTTTGGATCATAAGTTTCTTAAGTTATAAGTAGCTTATCTTGGTTTCTACTTATTAAGCTGAAGTGATTAAATACCTTTAAGTAAAAAAGTTACTTATATTTAATCTTAAACAAAACTTATCTCAAATAAATTACGTAATTAGAAAAAGTAACTTATTTGGTGGTATCCAAATAGCCCCAAAGTGATTCTCTTGTTTTTAACACAAAAAAAAAAAAAAAAATGTTTTGTTTACACTTCTAGCATAGGTGTTTACATTCCCTAGGAGTTCTATTTTCCAGCCTTTTCTCAAAACAATTGCCCTAACCACTAGTTAGGCAATGATAAGCTTAGAGAATTTAAATCCATTGTTAGAATTTTTCTCAATTTTCTTTTTTCTCCAAGACTTGGTATATCAACAAAACAAAATTTAATAAATAAAAAAACAAAATTTATTTATTTTTCTAAGAAATACTATCCTAGGAAACATGAAAACCAGGTAATGAATTCCCCAATAACCAACGAAGTAAGGATTGTTTATTTATGGTAGCCATTTAATATTTTAAAGCAATGAATTTAATATAAAAATAAAACAAAATTTATTTATTTTTCTAAGAAATACTACCCTAACAATTCTCCATAAGCATAAAAACTAGGGAATGCATTCCCTAACAACCCAAGAGGTTAGGATTGTTTATTTATAATAGCCATTTAATATTTTAAAGCAATGCGTAAAAAATAAAAAACTTCACGCGCTCAAGATCTTGGTAAATGAAGTGAACTGTGGCAACAAGGCGACTATGCTACATGTGCTAATCTAACAATTGTTGGTAACTACCTAGAATTTTTTATTTTTTTTTCTAATATACTTTTTTATTTTCCAAACAACAAATTTAAAAATAGATCCAAAATTTTTAATAAAATATTTTAAAAACAAACAAAAAAAAACAACATTTCATTTCCCATAATTTCCTTGGAAATAAGATTTCTCAAAAAATATTATTTCTTATGTTTTTCATCAATCCAACTAGGGCTTAAATAAATAAAACAGATGGAAAGAAACGGTTAAAGCCATCACATGGTTGATGACAAAAATAAAATAAAATCAATGATCTGCATCGTGAGAAAGCCACATTGGGTTTTTAAGAATGTCTAATTAACTAAATTTGTAGTCCAAGATTCCAAAGTATGGCTGTTCTAAGCGAACAATCAGGTTCAATCAAGGTGAGGCCCACCTATCCATGTCGGTGTGATGGAACACACCTAGATTATTCTTCTCTTTGGTTGCGTGTAAGACATGATATACGGTCTGTCTTTATGGGTTTTCAATCTGGCAAGTTGGACTCATGGTTCGCTAAATCAGACCATTGGTATGTTGAGTCACTCAGGCTTACACTTCTGAAAAGTGGGCCCCAATGTTTATTAATCCACACCATTTGTTTTCTTAGTCCTACCGTGGATGGACCATGGACCAGGCGAGCTATCTTGGGATAATTTTCAGTTTTATGTGGACCGTTGTATTTCTCTATCCACCGTCCATCTGTATGGCACAGATCAAAAGGTAAAGATATTCCCATGGAGGAGATTTTTGGGGCCATCCATGGTGTAATGCAACAATACAAATGGACCCCACTTGTCAGAACTGGAAACTCGATGTCATGTCATAGAATTCCACTCTCTATTGCGTACGCAACCAAAGGTAATCCTCCAATCGCATGATGGACGGCCCTCATTCAATTAAAAGAAATACTACTTGTGGGCCCCACCAAAACGTTATGTTCAAGGTCCTCCTGACGTCCATGTCCAAATAGGGCGTGAAAACATTTCCTGCTTTCTCTTTCCAAGGATTTTTAAATAGCTACACGTCAATGATAAGGATATTTGCAGATGCTCATTTGAAAATGGTGGTTTTGCAAATAACCACACTATTAAATTGTTATTATACACCCATTTCATTGGATTTTACTAATAGATATTATTAATTTTTGAAGAGGATTAGGTGCTGCCGGCCTCGCCCAAGACGGTGTGGCCCTTACCTTGGAGCCCACCTTGATGTATGTATTTTACAAATACATCGTCCATCTGTTTTGCCTTATCATTTTACGGCATGAGCCCAAAAATGAAATAGATACAAATATCAGAGTGGTGATTGACCATTAAATACTTCTTGTGGGTCACAAAAGTTTTGTATCAAGCTGATTCTTTTTTTTCTTTTTTTTTTTATCCATTCAGGTTTTTGTGACATTATTAACAAGTTGGATGGCAAATAAACATTATGGAAACATTATGGTGGCCCCCTAGGAAGTTTTTAATAGTGTAGCATTCAATCACCATTGTTCCTATGATACGGTCCGCCTGAGATTTGGATTTTTTTTTTTCCTCATTTTCAAAAATGATCTGGAAAAATGAATGGACAGGATCGACATAGAATACGTACATCAAGGGTGGACCCCATGGTAAGGGCCGCACCATCTTGAGTGAGGCCGGGGCCACACCTAATACACCCCCATTAATTTTTGGATTTTTTTTTTTGGAAAATGACAAAATATCCTGTTTTAAAATGACCTCTCGCTTGTCCTTCACATGACTGTGTTCCTGTTGTATATTTAAAATCAACTGTCCATTGGGTTCATCCTCGTTGCCAACTTTGGAAAAAATAAAAATATCAACTACCATAAAATAATGAGGATGGGATGCCAATCGTAGGTGTATGCATGCATGGCAACTATTGTGTATATCATTCATCAAACCCGTTAATCAGGAAAATTGGAAGAAGAAAGGATTTTTTTTTTTTTTTTTTTTAATTAGATGCATGGAATTAGCTAAGAATTTTATTCCAACAAATGTAGAATCAGAATGGATGGTTTGGTGCCTATTACCAAATTCATTAAAATGAAGTCAAATATAAAAATTAACATGATCCAAAATTTGATAGTATGGAAACTCCTGTCAACATAGCCCTATATCATTCACTAATGAGATTTGTAAGATAGCAACTGTTCATATCATTGCTAGAGAATGAAGAGTATTATGCCCTCTTAACTTGGTATGTTATTCCATATAATTCTCTTTTCTTCCTCCAGAAAAGCACCAAATTGCAATTTAGAAATGGTTTATACCAATGTTTAAACCACGGTTTATACCAACGTGATTGAATGGTCACCACAGTCGTGATTGAATGGTCAACAGACAAACTTGCTGAAGTTAAACAAAACTGCAATTCATGGTGTGCTGGTAAGGTGCATATGCTCGTTACCTGTATATTTGATGTTTGAATCTCGGTGGTGGTATGTTTATTTTTAACAAAAATCAATAGTTAAAATTGGCAAAATATTTGTAGGTAAATGACACAACTCAAGTCATGAGTCGTATCGAGTTGGCTGTGTTTCCGGTAGACTTGGCGAGTCTTGGCAAGTCTACACCAAGTCATACTCAAGAATGAGTTAACCAGAGACTCGAGACTCGGCCAAGTTTTGAGTCGACCCACCAATGATTTTTTACGACTCCTCGTCATCAAATGGCCTGTTTTATGCAAAGTCAAGATGTCTTACAAGTCTACCGAGCTGGCATGCATGCCGCATGTAAAGTCCCCGGCAAGCTATTGAAGCTCGAAACATGCATAAAGTTGGATTTTTTGTGTTTCAAAATTCCATCTTAGAAGGAATCTCAAAATTTCAAAGTGGTTGGGGAAATTTCAAAAAGGTGCTCTTGTGGGTTTTTGTTCAGACCCACATTGGAAATTGGCAAACACTTTAAACGACTTATATGCAGAGGTGGTTGTACAAGGGCTTATAGAGAGAATGCATATATGTGCATATAAAACCATGCCTAGGGTGCCAATTTTCACACGTGTGTGCTGGGTTGTATTGAGCTCTAAAACTCATGAGTTTTCTATGAGGATTGCTTACCCTCTCATATGCAATTTTTTACCAATAAATATTAATTAAGCTAAATAATTTTTTAGGCATTTCTTTTTGTTAACAAAAGGTGTTCAATACTTTCAGTTCATTAGTTTGAATTTCAAAATTAAAATTGAAATTAATTATGTTTCCTAGTTGAAAAATCCACCTTCCCTTTCTTGTTTCTAGATTTATGTAAGTCTTAGTTTTATTACATTTGGGACAAGTAGCTTGTGAGCAGTTTATAAAAGGAGACAAATGTAGAGAGAAGTAATTCCTTCATTGGAGACCTTACAAGAGGGTGAGAGAGATGATCCTTTTATTCTTTAATTTCTTCTGTTTTAATGAAGAGTAAAACTCTATATTTTTTACAACTACATAGATCTCTGTGCTTCTTCTTGCTTCTTGTTTTTTTAGTTGTCTCAGCACACTATGTATAAAATGGGGAAAACCTGTTTATGCTACTCGTTTTGGTTGGTATGAAACGAGGAAAACCTGTTTATGCTACTTCTATTGGCTGTATGAAATTATGAAAACAATCTCCTCATGTTTTCCATCTTTCTCCTTTGCCTTAACAAACAGCCCATATCTAGAATCCCTTGATTGGATTGCCTGTAAAGGAGGCAAATGATCCAACTCTACTTGTGCGGCCAGCTCCTAGGGGAATTTCTACTGAACCTTAAAGGGGTGAAAACTGTCCTAAACTACAATGCCACAGCTATTTGCAAACAAAGTTCCAGTCATCATTCTCAGATTCAACGAGCATTCTTGACAGGTATTCCATTCAAGGCACAACTATTGTAAACTTTCTTCCAAGGCAATTTGCTCAGAGACAATCGCAGAAGGATCCACCGGATTGCAGCTACTTGCATTCTCTCCTCTTAGCGTGGGCAACCTAATCTCCATGAGGCCCACCACGATGTATATGTGAAATCCAATCCTCCCACCTGCAACAGCCCATTTAAGGACCTAAGCCCAAAAACCTGGCTCATCCAAAACTCAAGTGGCCCACACCACAAAGGAACAGTGGGATAGGGCATACACTATTAAAATCCTCACTGGCCCCACCTGAGTCTTGGATGAAGCAGATAATTGGTTTTTCCCTAATGCTCACTTATGAACAGGTAGTATACATCATATAAACATCTCACTGTGGAGTCACTGGAAAATTTCAGTGGGGGTCTCTATTCTCACGTTTGCCTGCGTTGTGGCACACACATAAAAGAGTTCCTGATCACCATCATCTTCAGTTGGACCTGAAATGGGCTCTCAGTTGGACAGATTGGATGTCATATATACATCATGGTGGGCCCCATGGAGATTTATGCTGCCCCCACAGCCGCTGTCGCCGTGGCAACTCTCCTACATTGGTCTTGCACCATTGAAAGAATGATGGTGACTATTGAAACATACAACTGGCAAAATTATAAGGCAATTCATACCCACCCAAATCACTGACCCAACTGAGCATTAACCACAAGCAAACATTTCCACTGAAAAGATAATATTAAGCACCTGATTATTCCTATAGAATATGGACCACACATTATTTTACTTTTAACCATCCATTAATTAGATGGTTGGGATTGTTTGATTAGTGTGATTTTAGAGATGCTACATCCACAATGGGACCCACATGTTGGATGGTCTGGATAACTGTTCATCACTGCCACACTCAACAAGGTGAGTCCCACCATTTTTTAAATGGTACAAAACTAACATAGATGTCTAGCGGAAAGGCATATGGCTTGAAAGGGAAGCCATGCTTGTGACCCCGCCAACACAAGGGTAAGCTATGTGGGTCCCACCAGATACCAGTGAAAAATCCAATTCGCCCATCAGTTCGCAAGCACACAATAGAATAGTCCAAAATGATGCAGATCCAAAACTCGGTGGACCACAGGACATGAAAGAGCAAAGCGTAAACGACCACCACTGGTAACTTTGTGGGGGCCACAAATTTTGAATGATTTTTGCAACGGCAGTTAAATCCCAGTGATAATAACCTCATGAACCGTTTGGACGGCATATAAATGTCATGATGGGCTCCGTGAAGACTTTCATCTGTAGGCATTTCCATTCTCACCGCTTCCTGTTGTGCGACCCACAGTTTTGTATCTGCCTCATGTTTGGACTCCTGTCCTATTGTTCTCTTGCAAACCTGACAGACGGAGTGGATTTCTCACTGGCATCTTGGTGGGGCCCACATAGCTTCCTCCTGCAGGATCTTCCTGTTGGTAATTTGAGTCCACCTAGAGGACTTGGATTGGTTACTTCCCTGCCTATACAGAGCATGGAACAAGCACGACGTGGCGGGATTTGATTGGACAGCAGAAATGGGGATGCAAAGCATCTTTGAAAACCGTTCATAGTACTCGACTCCATCTCTAACAGCAGCCTACTATCCAATCAAATTCAGCCACATTATGCCTCTGCTAAGATCAGTACAAAGGCAGTGTGCCCAATCTGAGTCACCCTCTTGGACCACACACTGTCACAAGCAAGCAAAGGGTGGCCCACCACAAGACATGACAACTGATATGTCATTCAACGGCGTCTTAGTTGATCAGAGAAGCAAGAAAGAGAACAACAACACAAACTGCAAGCAGAAAACAGGAAGTCGAGCATGAAATTGACAAAGATAACATAAAAAAAGAAAATTGGTAGCATTGAGGCAGACAACAAAAGAGTGTCACTGGCTGTTAAGCAGAAATGCAGAAGTGTGAAATGGAAAAAGATAACATCAAAAAGAAAATTGGGAGCAATGAAGCTGACCACAAAAGAGTCACTAGGGAGCAGCATTCTCTCTCTCATCTCCGCCTTTCAACAAATTCAAGCCTCTTAGGTGACAATCCAGAAAAAGGAAAAACCTGGAATTTTTACAGTGCCAAACACGCCCTTAGCTTGCCGCAATCACTTTCAGAGGACGTCAAAGAGCATAGATCACCAGAGAAGCAAGTTGCCCGCTTCATTTGAGTTCTAGCCACTGAGATGTGCCTTGAAAAAGAGTGTTCCGACATAAAAGATTGTTGCAAGATAAATCTTACATCGGAATAACAAATCAACCATGGAAAGCCTCAAAATTTCATTTGGCCCTAAGAGCATCCATCAATCACATGGCCAAGAAGCCATCATTGAGAAGCAACGAATCCAACCATCAAAGGCAAAGACCTTCAAGGGTAGAACAAGAATAAGACATCACCTCATCCCTTCCTCAGTCACATAGTAACTATCTAGTTAGTAGCCTGTTTGCATACTGCATCTCTCTCCTAAGAAGACTTCTCCATTGCCTTATTCTATTCAAAAACCATCTCCAATTATTCTTCCTAACATGCCATAAAACTAAGAAGAGAAAAGAGAACTGGCCCCCTTAGTCAAAGAGAAAATAAACCATGCAAGTCCTCGCAAACATGCAAATAGGAGGCAATGGAATTAATTACTGAGAATAGGTAGCCATCCTATGATTATTGTACGATTCATATGATTCGATACGATAAGCATGCGATTGATACCACTATTTAATAGGGTGCATGATTCGTGAATCATACACACATACAATACAATATGAATCATACGATTCATATATGATTTGGAAAACACCAACATCGTCATCAAGAGATGAATTCCCCATGAATTTGTGTGCGTGCTTTTTCTTCCCTCCCTCAATAGGATTTGTTCACAAATGATTGAAATGCTCCCAGCTCCTACAAGGTTTAGGAACCTCAGGCTTTGGTTGGTTGCCTTAATGATGATTCTCTCAGCAAACAATGTAAATGAAAATGTCTTCTGCATTTTTATTTTTTCTTTAATCAGCAATGGAACTTGTATTAAAAAACGCACAACTGGGCAAAAGAGAGAAAAATCCATCAAGGCAGTGGATAACATTTCCCACAAACAGAAGACCTATGAACCCCTTTGCCAGAGGTGGGGATACAAGCTTCTCTTGGCATATTAGAATCCATCGACCTAGAACATTAACAGACCCCGTATATAGAATCCATCAACCTAGAACATTAACAGACCCCGTATATATTAAGCTTCCAACAGCCCGAGGGAGGATCGCTCCAAATACTGACTTTCAGGGTGGCACTTTGGGATTCATCGTGACCTTCCTCCACTCACCAATAAGGTCAGGATTGAAGGCCCCCTTGAACTCAAGAGGTGGCAATACCCCAGTTAGGTAGAGACAGCTTGATGCCAAAGTGCCATTTTCAAATATTCTACAATTCCTTTCTATCTAGATTCACCATTGATCACAAGCAGGAGCATTCTCCAAAGAATATTGACTCTTAGTCTTGAAAGGTCTGCTGTTCCACCCATCCATAAGATCTACCACCACATCCCGCACACATAGAAGCTCCCGATCAATTTGAAAGAGGTATAAAAGCAACCCAAATATATGAAGCCACCTTACAATGTAGTAAAAGATTATTAGCCAATCCTGTGCCCTTTCAGCACATGACGCACATCTTGGTAAGGGACCAGCTCTGTTTTTTGAAAATTATCCATTCTAAGGATCTTATTGGCAGTTGCTACCCACCAGAAGGCCTCAATTCGGTAAGGTGCCAAGGATACCCACACTTTGTCCACAAGGGCCTTAGATTCATCAACAGATGCATTGCCTCAAGAAAGCTCTTGGAAAAAATAGCCCTTCAAGCATGGAGGCCACACCCGCTCATCCTCCACCAAAGGGAAAATAACAACCGCTTTTATCCGATCAAGAAAGTCAACCACCATGACCATTTCATATCCCCTGTGGTTGTAATGGATCGCTACCATCTCGTAATACTCTTTCCCAAGCATATTTCTATGGGCCAATGCCTACAAGTCCTGGAAACCTCAAATAAAGGGAAGAGTTTTCAAAGCCAATATCTGCCCAGAACCTAACCATCTCACAGTTTACCACTTTCAATATGGTTCCCCTCAAGAAAGCAAGCTAGGGTCACCTCTCTTCAAATATCACTAAATTTTGAGGTCAGTTCCCAAATGAAAGAACCATTGCCCCAAGGAACCACCCATGGAGACTAACCTCCAAGTTGCCAGACTAAAAAATGATTACCGTCTAGCCTCTTGTTCCTTGTCAAATCTCCACCAGTGTTTTACAGAAGGGCCTGTTTGGCATTGCTTCTAAAAACTGTAAAATCAATTCTCAAGAAATAATTCCCTGGAATTGTTTCTTGAGAATTACTAATGTGAAAAAGGTGCATGATTGGTAAACATGCATGAGAAAAACAATTTCCCCACGAAGGTTTCAACATTGATGAGTGTTGAATCCCCACTGTTTCCTATGGTGTGGCCCACTTAAGTCTTGGATTTACCTTATTTTTGGAGACACCCTAACACGATATGGTGAAACAGATGGACAAAGTGGATGTCACATGGTCCTCGTGGTAGAGCCCACAACTAGTGTTATCAAAATCATACTATTTACGATATGAATCGTATGCTTCATATCGTATCGTATGGGTGTACTATGTGAATTGTACACCCAAATCGCAAATCTTAAATAATCGTACGATTATTGTATGAATCGTATGATAATCGAATCGAATCGTACGAATTGTAAGATAATTTTGGAGTTCATAAATGAGCCCAAAAAGTACTTTAAAAATTAATTTATTATTATTTTGTATTCAATTTTTCTTTACCTGTATTCATGTTTGCATTGCACAACTACACTGTATACTTTAGTTACATAAAAACATTTATGTAAATGTCATATTTTAATTTATGTTTCTATTTACTTTTAAGTTATTTATGTAAATAAGGAAGTACCCCCCATTTGGATTCAATGGAAAATACTAAAAAAATCAAATTCTCAATAATAAATATTTTAATTTTCCATTCCAAGTACAGATCGTGAATTTTTACATTCCATGAAAAGTTCGTCTTTTGAACGATAGGGTTTTCTTTAAATCTAAACCGTTCATAAATTCTAATATATCAAAATTAGGCTAAAACACCAAAGAACAGTAAAATATTCATGATAATTACGTCGATTTATGAGTGGATTGATAATTCAAGGTTTTACTTAGACTCTATAGATATAGCGATATGATCATATCATCTTTTTAATGCGTATTCATGCAAATTGGTTTATGATTTAACAGCTTTCTACCATTAAAAATACCTATTTTTTTCTTTTGGTGATTTTGATATTCAAAAACCCAAAATAAAGAAATCAAGTTATCTTTTGATTCACAACGGAATCGAATGTCATTTTTTCTAACATGATTCTACACTCAAGAAAGGTACAAAACAAAAATTTTAAGAACTCTTTGCAAATCTTTTTTAAGGTTACTTAGGGCTGTGCACAGTTCGGTCGGTTCGGTTTTGAGGGAAAATATCCAACCAAACCGACTTGGTCGGTTTTGAATATTTAACAACCGAACCAAACCGATGAACCATCACCAACCGAACCGAACCGAATAAATTCAGGTCAGTTCGGTTTTGTCGGCTTTATCAATTTGGGCCTCAATCCAAAACTTTTGTGGCCCATAAAATGCTTCCAATGGTTATTCATCATTGCTTCCAATGGTTATTCATCATTGCTTCCAATGGTATTGTTTACTTGAGATTTGGATCTTCTCGAGGTTTGGAATCATGTCCTAAAATGATAGACGAAAACAGATGAACGAAATGGATATACAAAACATGCATCAAGGTGGGCTCCACACAGTTAGGATAACACCCACTGAACTGTTACCCTAATTCACTCCCTCACTGTGCTGCAGAGTCTGTGTCTACGTAAAATTCTTTTACTTGACATGAGGTTAGGGCTCTCAATGGGTTGGATCTGGATCAAATCCAGTTGGATCCGACTCCAAGTCCGTATATCTGTAGACGGATTCGAATTGATATCCATATCCGATCCATTTATAAATTGCTAGATCCATTTCCGATCCAAAATCCATATAACCATCGGATTCGGGTCGGATTTAGGTTCGAATCCACCCCCATTACAAATATAAAAAAAATATATGGTATAAAATATATAATATAATATATTTAATTTAGTAGAAAAATTATGCAAATCCCATTATTTACTATGGTATGGTCGACATGGCCTAAAATAATTTGTAAAACGTATGGTCAGCATGATTATAACATATACAGTAAGGTGACAATGAGTCGGATCTTAATCGGATTCGGATTGAACTCGGATATGTTCCTATGAATCCATATCCGGTCCATTTAAGTAATCGAACCTATTTTAAGATCCAAATCCGATCCATTTAACTAATCGGACCTATTTTAAGATCCAAATCCGCATTATACGGATTCGGAGTGAATCGGATCTCGGATTTGACACGCTCCATTGAGAGCCCTACATGAGGTAATTGGTAATGTAGTTTAAATGGGCCCCACTATCATGCATTTTAAAAATCCACTCCAACTAGAAGTTGACTAACCCAATTAGGCCTAAAGATGAAAAACCAGCGTCATCTTTGATACAGGCGGACCACACGATTGGAAATAGTGTACAGGGCACATTACCCTCCAAACTCTTTTTCTTGGTGTGGCCCACTTGAATTATAGATAAAGATGATATTTCAATCTTGGGACTAACTAGGGGTGGCACCCTTACTGGTTACTGGTTAGAGTGGATTTCATGTAAATATTGAAGTGGGGCCAACCTCAACTTGTCACACACACACACACACACACACACATCGGTTCAGTTTGGTTGAAAACGGTTTATAATTTTTACAAACCAACAACTAAACCGACACTCTCGGTATTTTATATTAAAAAACCGACCCGACCCGAAATAAATTGAAAAACCGACCGAAATCAATCGGTTTGGTCCGGTTCGGTCGGTTTTATCGGTTTTTTGAACAGCCCTAAGGTTACTTTTTAAATGATTGCAACACAATAATACATTTATACATAGATACACCATACATCATTAATGTCATGGTTAAATTGTGTTTTTAGCATACTCATAAGAAAATGGATGATTGATATGTTTTTTAATTTTTCTTATCTATGTATAATTGTTTTGTATTTTTTATGAAAATCTGAAAAAATCTTATGATTTACGATACGATACGATTCAAACAAGAAAACGATTTACGATTTGACAACATTACCCACAACACAGCATCCAACTGGCTTCTCCAAATACGAGATTTGCTAAGCCCACGCACATGTGCAATATAATTGATGTACGTGCCACACGTTTTCCATCATGGCACATTGACCTGACAACCAATCCATCCATTAGAAAAGCACCACTATATTGATGTCCTAGCCCAAGAATTAGGTTGATCCATTGGTCAGTAGGCCATAGTTTGCAAAACAAATGTACATCTCTAAAACATTTGGTTTAAGTTTTCTAGCCCATCCACCTATTTCGAATATTGGGTCCCACCTTCTGAGTGGACCAGATTAATTTTAGGAAAAACATGGTTAGACCAACTAGGTGGATGGATTTGATCTCAGACCTACATACCATGATGGAAGATGCGTGTACGTGTACAGCTCTACATTCGTGTGCAATTAGGGGGGGGGGGGGACCTTTAATTTTATGAGTGTTTCTTACAAGTTTGTAGAAGCAAAAATGACTGTAAGAATTGGGGGACTAGGCGCTATGGAAAAAATTGCAAATTTAGAAATTATTTCTCTAAAATTGATTAAGTGACTAACTAAACATACTTAAAGCCTTAAAAAGTGATTTCAAGATCAAAATCACATTTACAAAAAAAAAAAGGGAAAAAAAATCACTTTTTTAGCAATGCCAAACATGCCCTTTTTAATTACCAAAACCAAGACCACCTTCTTCCCTAGGCTTTTGAACCTCTTCCCATTTAATAAGGCGGTATTATGAGACAGTTATTTTGTATTTTTTCAACTCCCTTTACTACTTTTGAAAACATCTTGAAAAGTGACATTAATGTATTGGAACATTGGCGAGGCCTTAATGAACATAATAACCGCTATCTTTTCAACAAGAATC
The DNA here is from genome assembly GCA_003013855.2 of Liriodendron chinense. Classification (NCBI taxonomy): domain Eukaryota; kingdom Viridiplantae; phylum Streptophyta; class Magnoliopsida; order Magnoliales; family Magnoliaceae; genus Liriodendron; species Liriodendron chinense. Next base: position 4,219,005 of record PVNU02002146.1, read on the forward strand.
ATTTATTTTCAAACCATTCAATCGCAGGATCAGAGGTGGATAATACTCTAGAGCCCGCTCCAAAAGGAAACACTAGGTAGGGGTTTTTACCAGTGAAGTCCTCCCAAATCACAATTTCCCCATAAAAGAACTTGAATATGTGTAGTTTCTCAAATCAGACCTATGAACAAATGAAAAAACCTACTTGCCTCTTGCCCATTCCTATGGTCAGAGGTCCAACTAGGGAAATATACATTGTCAAGGATATATATATATATATTTTTTTTTGGGGGGGGGATTTCCTAATTTAGATGATTTTCTGGGATTAGTTGCACTACAAAATTAGGAGGATTTTCTACGATTAGTTGCACCACAAAATTGAGGGAAGATTTCTGACCAGCTCTGCCAAACCAATTCCTGCTATTGCTCTCTTCCAAAAATTAACACAGACCTGATGCAGCTCCTTAACATCTCAGAATTGATGTTATAGTCACCACTTGGGAATGAGAAGGCTAACAGAAAAATGGTGGCATCGTCCACAAAATTGAAGGTGAGAGAATGAGATGTTTTGTTGCCAACCAAGAAGCATTTTCAAATCTCCAAATTAGATGCCGACAAGACAAATAAATATAGGAGAAAAGACCACTCTGCTTTATTATATGCTTTTTCCATGTCAACTTTGCACACCATCCCCAAACTCCCACTCCCTTTTCTTTCATCTACACATTTGATTCTACTTTCCAATTAAAAAAAAAATGTATTTTGACCACACCATTGGTCTCCTATCTTCCCTATTATCATTGTAGAATCTGGAAGCTCAGAATTCGCTTACATCAGTTGACCAAAATAGGCAAACATATTTCACATGTTGGTGTATGTATAGTCACAGGGTGATCCAAATAATCTCTCTATGGTTTGCATACCTAGAGGATGGGCTTGTCACTAGCACCTTGCAAAGCCTATGGAGACCCACTTCAACCAAAAGATGAAATTCAAATTAAGGGACGATCTTCGAAAAATTAGTGGTTTGCCACTAATGCATTGAAGGCCAGGATCTGGAAGATCCAGATGAATATATGGTGATAAAGATAATGAACTCCGAATGAGAAGAGGTTTGATGTCAAATTTATTCAGACAGTATTTACCATGCGATGCATACTAACAGACAAGGGGACTTTAACAACAATGAGCAAGTACAGAAAAAAGACTATCGCTATGAGCACAGAAGACTTCAAAGAAATGATATGTACAATTTGCTCATAGGTGTTTCACTATATTTACTAAGAGGTGTAACCCACAATAGGATACTATTTGCTCTTAGGTGTGACAACACCCACACCTTTGGGACAGTGGTAGACTGAGTGAAGATACCCTCGTCTCAACACTGAGGTCAAGGTATCAAATCCCAATGTGGGGGGTGGCTAACATTGGAGGGTGACTAACAATGTGGGTGTGTGTACAGTCTACAGTGTACTAACAGTGGGATGTGTGTACTAACTCAAAAAAAATAAATAGATAAATAAAATAAAAAAATTTGTGACACTCACCCTAGCTAAGGAATGATATTGCATCCTTTCCCTAAAATAACGACCTCAATCTTGATGTTAGCATTTTTATTCTTTATATGCTAAAACATTACTTGCAACAGCATGATTGTAGTTCCTTGACTTTCCATAGAAAAAAGAAGCAAAGAATACCTCAATACCACTACAACCAGACAATTCACCACCACTTTACTAATCCAAGATGGGCGAACCACATAAGCCAAAATGTCAATTGGGTGGAAATAGAAAGTGTACCAGGAAAAAAAAAATCAGTTTCAGAAAATAGCTGCAGCCCATTAATTAGAACCCAAACGAACATGTAGCTCAAAGCCCTAACATTCTTCTCATTAGAACACTATGCCCAAAAGCTTAAAAAGGATGCTCAAGTACTTCATACCCCAAAACTCAAATCAAGATCAAGTACACAAATGATATTAAAAACTTACAGGCAAAACTTTTCTTTGCGTGTTGTCCTGTGGAAACATAAAACACAGTGTGATTCTTTCCAAGTCACAAATATGCTCCCCATGACACCCTTATGAAACAGGAAGTCTTGATCTTAGTGACAGCATCAGCCCCAAGATTTGCAGCATAATTTGACATATAATTTGCATGTGGAAGTCAAAAACACAACGATGTTCCCAATATTTCAAGAATACCAAGATTTTCAAAAGTTGATAAATGAGTCCTAGGAGCAGAAGATAATCATATCCTAATATTTCCAAGCAAATCCTTCTTTGTGCAATTAATCAAGTCAAAGCATCGAAAGTAATGACAATCATTCCAAGCCATAAATATATGGCCAACATGACACCCATGTGGAACACAAAATGATGGTCTTGGTGGCATCATTGAAAGCAAAACACTTGAAAATTTTTCCATCCAATCATATATCCACGCCACCCGCCCACCATGTATATGAATAAACTTTACCACATACATCAAATTCAAAGTTCAATTCCACCAGTTCCTCTGCAAATCCAACTCTTTCCCATTCTTTCTTAATGCCAAAAACACAAAGGCAAACCATCATGAAGGAATTTGCCCTGGAGAAAGTTCCTCAAAAGGACAAGGTTGAACAAGAGACTGATAGGCTTATAGATAGAAGACGACAATACTTAACCGTGAAGGAAGATGTTGCCTCGAAACTTTTAGCATTTTCGAACTTACAATGCTAAAAAAATAAGGTACGGAAAGGGAGTGTATGCATTTGAATCAATAGTCAGTGGAGGGAAATCTGTTGCATTGTCACCAATTTACAAAAACACGGAAAAAAAAAAAAAAAAAATCCATGCAGCAGTCTAACATTCTAAAGAAGTACTTAATACTCGAGCTTGCAGCCGTCTAAAAGTGGCAGTTGAATGCATGCCACTTTTAGAAACAAAGAATGTCAATTTGAATAAACCACCACCATCATCCTCATCTAAGCCTTATCCCAACCAATTGGGGTCGGCTACACGAATCCTGTTCCGCCATTCCACTCTATCAAGGGACTATATCCTTGGTTAAAACATAGGTCATCAAGCCTTTTCTCACTACCTCCCACATCTTTTGGGCCTTCCCCCTTTTTTGAGCCTTCAACTTGAACAAGCTCACTCCTAACTGGCAGAATTCTTGGTCTTTATTGCACATTTCCAAACAATCTAAGTCCAATTTCCCCACTCTTATTACCTATTGGTGCTACTCCCAAGTTCCTTCAAATGCATTAATTTCTAGCTCTATCCTTCCTCGTCATTCCACTCATCCATCTCAACATCCTCGTTTCAGCTACACTTGTCCCATGAACATGTTATTCTTTAACTGCCCTACATTCTGCTCCATAAACAAGGCTGATGTTAATATGTTATAGCTATCTTATAAAATATCCCCTTCAGTTCAATTGGTATCTGGTTTTTGGGTCCATTTGGATCATAAGTCGTGTTGCTTAAGATACTTATGCCTCAAGTAGTTTATCTTGCCTTCTACTTCTTCAACAAATAGGTATTTTGATAAACAACATATTTATTGGCCAAAAAGTAGAAAAGTACCTTTGGTTTCCAACATCATTTTAGTAATTTTTAAATCTCTTCCATTACTCTTTCTCCTCTCTCTCCTCTTCTAATATTTTTAATCTATTCCATTAAAATCTTTTCCAATTTTTACTTATCCATGTGGGCCCACCTTTAATATCCACCGTCCATCATGTGGAACCAACCTTTGATGTGGATTGTGGACTGTTCATTATGTTTGGCCTACCTTGGTCATGTCTTCAATGTGAACCATCCGTCGTGTGGGGCCTACCTTTAATGTGGACCAACCACCTTGCGAGGCCGACCTTCGATGTGGATTATCCATCATGCTAGGCCCACTTTGAATGTGGGCCTTCCATCATGTCGGACATCGGATGTGGATTGTCCACCATGCGGTCATGCAGGACACAACTTTAATGCAGATTGTCCATCATCTGGAGCCCAACTTCAAAGTTAGTTGTTCTATCATGTGATGCCACCTTGGATGTGGACCATTCATCATTAAGGGCTGACCCTTGATGGGAGCTAATTAGGTGTGGCCCTTACTATGGGGCCCACCTTGATGTACGTATTCTATATCCAAGCCATCCATCCATTTTTCCATATCACTTTAGGTCATGAGCCAAAAAAAAGAAGCAAATCCAAATCTCAGGTGGACCATAATATAGGAAAAGGTGGTGATTGAACGTCCTACCATTAAAAATTTCCCTAGGGCCCATCATAATATTTTTGTAATGTTTATTTGACATCCAACCTAATGATAAGGTCACAAAAACCTAGATTAAGGGAAAAGAACAAATATCACCTTGATCCAAAATTTGTGTGGCTTGCAAGAAGTTTTTAATTGTTAATCACCATAGTTTCTAATGGTATGGTCCACCCTTGGATTTGCTTCATTTTTTAGCTCATGCCCGAAATTGATTTGGCAAAAGGATGGACTTTTGGATATAGAATAGATACATCAAGGTGGACCCCTCAGTAATGGCCACACCTAATCTGCTCCCACCTTTGATGTGGACCATCCATTATGTGGTGGCCCACCTTAATGTGGATAGTACATCGTATGGGGCCCACCATCAATGTTAATTGTCAATCATGTGGGTCCCACCTTTAATGCCCACTACCAATCATGTGGAGTCCACCTTTGATGTGGACCATTCATCATTTGGGCCCCACCTTCGATGTGGGCCATCCATCATGCAGGACCATCTTTGATATGGACCGTCCATCACGTGGAGAGGTGCGCACGAGAGAGAGAGAGAGAGAGAGAGAGAGAGAGAGAGAGAACGTAGAAGGAAAAAAAAAAAAACAGAACAGAACAAAAATCTTTTGCTAATGGGCCATTGGCCATAGGCAAGTTTAAGATAATAAGCTACTTTTAAGAAGTTGCTTACCAAATTAATTTTTATTAAATAAGTAGCTTATTTGCTACTATCAGTAAAAAAATAAAAAATAAAAGAAGAAGAAGAAGAAGAAGAAGAAGAAGAAGAAGCTACTTACAAAGGTGTATACACTATACAAACAGGCCATTCTTGGTACTTGTTAGTCAGCAATCGCAAATATGTCGAAAATAAGGACCTTAATATGTGTAGCTAACTGTTGAGAATACAAGATTCAAGGATTGTCATGAATTTTCCAGATGGTAGCATATCAAAATGTTGACACCTCATGTAATTAGAGTGAACAGGTTCTCGACCAAACATAAAACATATCAAGCTCCATTAGGATTAAGAATCCAAAGCAGCAAACTCCAATCTTTGGTGTAGACTTCCCAAATTCAACTATGTGAAATGAGCATCATTCAAGTGCATAGTAGAGATCAAGGGGATAGGCGTCCAAATGAAATTACTTCCTATCCGTTCATCTAAGTCTTTCACAAGGCATTTGAATTTGAGTAACCATCTAGCAGTCTAAGAAATCACATTTGAAAATAAAGCACCAATAGCCATTTAAAAATCGTTTGATTATTGCCGTGCCAATCATCATTCATTTATCTATAATTGATTGAGCACTCACTTCTTGAAGATTTCTTCTTCTAAAAAAAAGCAATAAGGATCACAACCAAATTGAGAAGGATGGGGGAGTTCTCGCATGTTGGAGGATCAAGTGGATATCGTTCAATAGAAAGTCGTTCTAGAGAAGAGCAGTCAAGAGGGTCGGTAAGTCGCTTATGGAAACACTCTCGATACAAGGTCGTTTAAGAAAAAATCTATATCCCGGTTCGAGGAAAAGGAGGGGAAGCACTGCAGGCAGAGATATCCAACAAAGGAGCAGAAATTAGGATCCGAGGGGGGGAAGACATAAGACCTGAGGTGGGGCAAATGTGAAAGGGAAAGGTAAGCAAGTTGTAGGAGGGGCCAGAGGTGAAATCGGTAAAGGGAGGGTGGATTCCACAAGGGGGGGAAGGGAAGAAGAGGAAACCAAAGCAAGATAGGGTTGCCAAGATGAGCGAGCCTCTCTCTGAGCTCCCGGCTATGTTCATCAAAAACTTCCCTGTGGGATGGACAATGTTCAACTTCAGGAGGGCTTTTGAAGGGGTTAGCTCGATGAAGGAGGTGATTATACCAAGGGAAAGGGGGACCTGGAAATACAAGGGGTTTGCATTCATTTGTCTCGAGAATCCATAGGATGTGAAAAGCGTGGTGACGGAGATGAACAGGAAGGTGTTCGAAGGTTGAAAAAATGAAAGTGCAAAAGGCGAAACAAGGCCCTGAAGTTATTAAGCAGCTAGTAGATGAGGAGGTGGCAGTCATGGATGGTAATAATTAGGGAAAGAGGCAAGCAGATAGGGTGGAATCCAAAGGAGAGAACATGGATGGAAAGGAGGGAGGGCTCTCCTACAAGGATGCAGAAGCTGACGGGGTTGTTATAATTGGAAGGGGGGGGGGGGGGGGATCAAGGCAAGGTAGGTGGACAGAGGTGAAGAGAGATGTCTTTAAAGAGAAGATGACAAAAAGGGTCCACTGATTAGGGCCCATCCAAAGATGGTGGAGAATGCTTGGCACGTCTTGCAATGAAGTCTTATTGCGAAGGTGAAGAGGGGGGTAGCCATGGCCGAAGTAGGGGGGCGGATAAGCAAATGTGTAGGCCTAGAAGAGGGGGCTTTCATCACTAAGTCCCTATAAAAAACGGAGGTCTAGGTATCACTTAGTTTGCAAGAGGAGATGAAGAAAGTGATATTTGAGGCCACACAAGGACTTGAGGGGCCACTAGAGAATCTCTACAAATGGGCCGAATGGTCTCCATTTGGATGGGAAGAATCGTGCTTCCATGTGAGAGGCATGCCACCCGAGCTATGGTTTCTAGATACTTCCATGATGGTGGGATCTTGCCTTGGCAAAGCCTTGGAGGTCAACCCATTGACTGCAACAAGGAGACTAGGGTGGTTTGCATCTATGTGAGGAAGAAGCGAAAGGCAAAACCACGAGAAAGGATCAAGGTGGTGATGAGGGAGGAGAAGGTGCTTCTAGAGATCATAAAGGGGCTAGAATCAAGCAGCGGCCCAAAGAGGAGTAAAGAAGCCATGGACGATGGATGCAAAAGAGGAAGGGGCGTTGGAAGAAGCATCCTGCCTCTAGTGCTCCTACAGCACAGTAAAAGGGAGGAGGAGGTTGTGGCGCCCACTGATAGGGTGTAGTAAGTACAACTATTGTTGTGCAAGCCATTAGGGAGACGTGTCCCTATTGCTAAGTTGTTAAGCAGTGAGGCCACTAGTTGGGTGGCGTGTGGCCTAGAAGCCATCATTTCTACAAGGTTGAGGGCATCTCAAGACAACAGTTCCCCATCGCCATCACCACCACGTGGAGGTTTGGGAGTTGGCTACAACCCAGAATTGAGGCTAGGCAAAGAGCTTCAGATGACAGGTGTCTCCTCAGGGACAAGGATTAGATATGAAGAGAAGGAAATCAACAATGTGTGCCCAAGCTTTAGACATGAGATGTCTTCAATTGAGGTCGAACACATAGGTCGGTCACGTGTGGAGCCACATGCTTCATTTTAGGAGTGTGACATTTTCAATCCAGCATCCACACATGTGACCTTAAGTATTGCACATGCGTCGATCCAAAGCCCCTTCCTAATTTAAGAGAGCTCTCGACTCCTTTACAAGCTGTTCCAACTCCCTCGCTAATGGAGAAGAGGAACTCAAGCTAGTGATCCATATCCCTTGTTCAAGATGTTTGGTTGGGTCACCGTTCTCTTACCTCTACATGTCCAAACCTCTTCTCTCTCTCCTTTGATCTAAATAGCAAAGTGAAGAATTGCATCTCTAGAGACAACTTCCAACCAACCCCATCCCATCCTTTCCCTTTGTCAATAACCCTCGCCAGCCATGGCCTATATCTTACCTTGTTATTTCCGTTTGCCCTTCTTTCTCCTCCCAATTAATAGGTCATCCAATCTCCACTTGGGAGGGGGTTTGATTGCTACTAATTGGCCTCTGGAGAAGCTCGCCTCTGGATAAGAGCTTCTCCATTCCGCATTATAAGGACTCTTAATTGAACATGGCTAATGCCCTTACCTCTGTTGGACCAGTCCTCCCCCAACCATTTCCAAGTTCAGAAGCTTACAGTCTTTGACCACCTCCCCTGAACTCTCTCCTACTAGTGGATTGTCGGAATGCAGTAGCAAATGCGTTGGGCCGGAGAGAGTTTTTGTTTCAAATGGTTTTTCCACTTTGCCTGGAGTTTTCATCGATTCGAAACGGGAGGACGAGGATTGTGGAGCACGACGAGATTTCTCAAGAAGCCAACTCTAGCAGTACGGAAGTAAGCACATCAAGGGTCCTCGAAGATATAGGCTCGATAATCCTTATAACGTTTGAGAATGAAATCCTCAAAAGCGCCCGCTACTATGATGACAAGATGTGGGAAGTTCTAAAAGTGGAACCCTTATAAGTGGCAGTCATTGGTCAGCGAGGGAGAACAGGCGTGAGGCTTTAGGGTTACTTATCTCAGGACTGGATGTGAGGGAAGAAGAATTTGTGGCGAAGGCCAGAGGAAAGAGTGGATCAGGGACACATTGATGAATGTTGAAAAAAATGATTGAGGACACTTTTGGCAATCAAGTGGAGGATTATTATGCGTTGTTTCAATTTGTGTAGCATCACGCGAGTCGGCAGGAGAGCCGTAGGCCATTGAGAAGAAGTCGGAGGTCCCCATAAGGTTAGTGTAAACAAGTCTTGCCCCGGTTGTTAATTACAACTCAGGGGAGGAGCAGAAGAGGAAAGAAAGGGCAAAAGGGCAAGATCGTTATCCAAATGAAGATTCTTATTTAAAATGTGAGAGAATTGGGAGACTGGCAGAAGAGACGGCAAGTAAAACAAGTATGCCGAAGATCAGAGGCCCGGGTCTTTGCCTTTTAAGGGACAAAGTTAGCAAGTTGCGGTGGATTGATCCTGGATTCTATCTGGGGGTGTAGGTTCAAGAATTGGGTGGTTGTCAATGCAATAGGGGTAGCAAGAGGTCTCATTGTTGCGTGGAATTTGAACTTGTGGGTGAAGAGGATTGGTGAGGTGGATGTTATTCCCTATCAATGATCTTGAAGGAAGTGTCCTCCAACTTTAGGTGGTTGTTTATAGCAGTTTACGGGTCAAATGATGCATTAAAGACACAAGACTTTTGGACTGAATTGTCTGAAGGGCGAAGAAGATTTGATGGTCCATGGTGCATGGTAGGCAACTTCAACGCCACAAGATTCACATATGAGAAATCTAGTGGAGGTAGAATCACTATAAACATGATGGATTTCTCAAAATGGGTCAACTCTCATTACCCAATCGACCTTCCGATGGGGGTGGTCAAGTATGCATGGTCAAAAGGGTACGAAGGACTGATTATGACCAAGATTGATAGCATAGGCTTCTGGTGACACCGAGATGGATATTTGTTGGTTTCTCAAAGGGGACTTCTGAAACTAGCGTCCGATCATTGCCCCATCTTGCTTGGGGTGGAGGACGAAAATTGAGGGTCAGAGCCGTTTAGATTTGAGCTAGCATGGTTTGAAGTCAAAGACTTTCCTAGGTTGGCGAGGGAGTGGTAGAAGTCTTTTGAGGTTGAGGGCTTTACAAGGTTTAAGCTCTGCCAAAAGTTGAAACCATTGAATAGTAAGATTAATGACTAGAAGAAAGAGTTTCTAGGAAATAGGGAGGCAGAAGTCGGAAATATCCTAGCAAGAATCTAGGAGATAAATATAAAGGAAGAGGGTTCTAAGCTATTAGAGGACGACAAATCGATAAGGTAGAAGCCAGCACAAGACTACGGGAATCGATTAAAAGAGGAAGAAATCAAGTGGCAACAATAATCTAAAGCGGTTTGGCTAAAGAAAGGAGACATGAACATGAGGTTTTTCCACAAAGTTGCAAGCACTCAAACCAGGACCATCAAGATTAGCAACACGGTTATGAATGGGCGGATAATAGAAGAGAGAGATGAGTTGTGCGAGGATGTGGTGCAATTCTATGAAAGAATGGCTAAGGAAGAATGGCAAAGGCCGAAGCTAGACAATCTAGAATTCAGCTCACTATCAAACTCGCAGATAGAGGCACTAGATGGGTAAAGAAACCATTTTCAGAAGAGGAAGTTAAAGCAACGGCTGTGCATTAGGAAGAGACTAGGCGTCAAGCCTAAATGGCTGCCAAATAGCCTTATCCAGGTGTTTTAGGATACTACAGTGAAAGTTGACATTATGAGTTTCATGGTGGAGCTTTTTTTAAGGGGTTGGCTATCAGCGGATTTAGGGGCTTCCTTCATAACTATAATCCTAAAGGTGACTAGAGCTAAAAGCAGTAAGGACTTTAGACCAATAAGCTTGATAGCGGGCCCTACAAGATCCCTTGCCAAAATTCTAGCATCCATATTTATGGTGGTGATGGGAAGTATTATATCCAAGCATCAATGCATATTTGTAGCAGGAAGACAAATCCTTGATTGTGCTCTCATCCCATGGGTGTGATACATCAAGAAGGAAGACCTTTGGCACTTTTGGTTTGGTCATCCCTCAAGTACAGTCTTACAGTCTTTGTTACCTCAGTTAGTCAAGTCTAGTAATGCCAAGAACTTGCAATGTGAGGTTTTTGTTTTAGCCAAAGGTCACAAGTCTATTTATCCACCTGTCGAAAAAAGAAAAAAAAGTCTAATAGGTAGACTTTTTTCTTTGATTCATTCCGATGTATGGGGTCCAATTCTTGTTGCTTCCAATGTATTTAAATATTTTATCTCATTTATTGATGATGTTTCTCATATGACGTGAATTTATTTAATGAAAAATAGATATGAGGTTAATTCCATTTTCAAGTGTTTCATAGTTGGGTTAAAAATCAATTTAATATGAACATTGATACTCTTCATACAGATAATGCAAAGGAATATCTTTACCATACTATGATATCTTTAAGAGCACAGTATTAATTCTTAAACCACTTGTGCATATACCCCGTGTAACAAAATGAAATTGTTGAAAGAACAAAAAAAAAAAAAAAGTTAACAGGTGCTCTTCTTATTAGTATGTGTTCCTAGTTCTTTTTTGTCAGATGTTGCTCTTATTGCTTGTTATTGTCTGCCTATTAAGGTTCATGCTGGGCAATTAGCCATTCAATATTTTCAACTTTCTATCCTATCTCGGAAATTACATTGTGGGTCTTTAGGTGTATTTGTTGTGTCTATAACACTGATCCTTGTATAAATAAATTGTCAAATTGAGTTGTCAAATGTATTTCTTGGGATATTCGTCTTCACCGAAAGGGTGTGAGTGTTTTTTTTTTTTTTAAAGGTAACGATTTTATTGAGAAGCCGCCAGGAGCGGAAAAGAAAACAACAAAAGAAAGGGAAAAGACAAATTACAATCCCAAGAGAGCTATAAGAACACAAGCATCGAACTCCTTGATGCCTGCCGCCCATTCAAAAACCCAATTAATAACTTTTCGAATTGTGCCCTCAATAGAAGCCACCTTACTTTCAAAGCACCACCTATTTCTTTCACCGGCCCATAAACCCACCATCGCCGCAAGTCTCCAAACTACCCTCCCTTCCTTCCCCACTCCTCCTTCATGCCAAGAATCTAAAAAGGTAGGTATGGATGAAGGCATAACCCAATAAACATTACGCGTTGCTAGGATTGAATCCCAAACCTTTGTAGCAAATGGGCAATGGATGAATAGATGTTTGGAAGACACATTCCCCTCTTAATAAGATTATCCACCGTAAGGATCCTATTCCTTCTTAGCAGCCACACAAAAGCCGCCACCTTCAGGGGGGCACCATAGTTCCAAAAGTGGGCACTATGAGCTTCATGGGATGAACTTTCAGACAAGAGAATATAGAAGGATCGGACTGAAAATCTGCCCAAACTATGACCTTTCCAAACCATCAAGTCTTCTTCTGACATGTCGATCGAGACGCTCTTCAGCTTGTCTAGTAGATTTAGGAAGGCCTCCACTTCCAAGCCTGACAACCCTCTATGACTAGGGGGTGCCCAAACAATCTAACTAAGGGTATAAGTGTTTTAATCAGATCACAAAAAAGTGTTATGCCTCTATGGATGGTTATAAATTTTCTGAAGAAGTTTCATGCTTTTTTGTTGAAGAGGGGGAGCACAAGTATATGGTTCCTTCAGTTCCTGTCCTTGAGTTTGATCAAATAGTGTCCATCCCTTCTAAACTTGATAATGTTAGAGATAAGGTTGTTTCTAATTCCACTAAATCAAACTTTAAGGTATATCCGTACTCCAATGCTCCCTTAGGACGCCACGAAGCATGCTAATTTGGCGATAGATGCTAATAGTGTTCCTACTAGTTGCCTATTTATATTGATCGATATTTAGACTCTTCCTTGGGCTTGTCATTTACTATCAGAAAGTGTAAAGGCGATGTACTTCTCATCCCGTGCAACGTTTTCCTTCCTATCATCATTTCTCTCCAGCACACAGATCCATTCTTTCTGCTCTTGAGTGTTCTTCCTACATTCCTAGAAACCTTAAGGAAGTGCTTAATTATGCTTTGTGGCGAAAAGCTATGGAGGAGATGATTGCGCTTGAAAAGAATCATACATGAGATATGACTGAGTTACCGGCTGGGAAGAGTCTGGTGAGCTATGGGAAGAGTCCGCTGGGTTGTCGCTAGGCGTGTGCTCTCAAATACAACCCTAATGGCAGTATAGCTCAACATAAAGCTTGTCTTATAGCTAAACGACTTACATAGACTTTTGGTAAAGATTACTCTAAGAGCTTCGCTCCTGTTGCTAAGATGAATTTTGTACAGGTGACCATTACTCTTGCTGCCAATTTGCATTGGCCTCTGCACCAAGAATTCGGATCCTCTGTTGGCTGCAAACATGGATTTCCTGTTTGCAGCCTTTTTATTGGTCCACGTCATCACATAGGTTTGCAACCCCATCACATCCTCAGTGCAACCTCATCACATCCTCGTGCAACCTCACCACGCTAGCGTCATGCAATGTGACGTAGACCAATAAAAAGGCTGCAAACAGGGATTTCTTGCTTTGCAACCAACAGAGAATCCGAATTCCTACACCAATTAAGATGTTAATAATAATGCTTTTTTAATGGTGATTAGACTGAGGAAATCTATATGCTTCCTCCACCTAAATTTGCTAAAAATGGGGAGGAAATGAAGGTATGTCGTCTTAAGAAGGCTATTTATGTATTGAAGTAGGCTTCCTGAGCTTGATTTGAGAAGTTTAGTGGAGCCTTTGATTCGTATCAAATTTACTCGTATTCACTTAGATCATTCTGTGTTTGTTAAAAACGTGTACAAGGTCTCATTATTGTGTCTATGTGGATGGTATACTCGTTACCGGTGATGATGTTAGTGGCATTTTTTAGTTGAAATTATATCTAAACAAGGTGGTTGACATCAAAGATTTGGGATTGCTAAAATATTTCTTTAGAATTGAAGCCTCTCGTTCTAAGAAGAGCATAATTGTCTCAACAGAAATATGCCCTTAATTTTTTTACTTCAACGAGAAATCTTGATGTCAAATCTATTGATTCTCCATTACAGGTTAATAAAAAGCTTCAAACAAATGACAAGGAATTCCTCGATAATCCTCGTATGTACCAACGCTTAGTTGGGTGGTTGATATATTTGACTATTACTCTCCCAAATCTATTTCAAGAAATGAATTTGGTTCGTCAGTTCATGCATGCTCCCCGTTCTAGTTACCTTGAAGCAGTTCGTCACATCTTTCGCTGCATTATGTGTTCTCTGGAACGTGGCATCCTATTTAGCTATCATAATAATTTGATATTGAAGATAATCTAATGCAAATTGAGTAGGACAACCAGATGATCATCGCTCTAAAACAAGCTATTGCACTTTTTTTTAAGGTAATTTAGTTACTTGAAAGACTGAAAAGCAAATAGTTGTTGCTCGGTCCAGTACTGAGGCAAAGTATCATCCTATGGCGGATACCATATGTGAAATTATGTGGTCAAAAAGTTTTGTGTTGAATTGAGAAGTCCTATGAAAACTCGTGTGCCTATATATTGTGACAATCAAGATGTCATTCATATAGCTTCTAATCATGTTTTTCATGAATGCACAAAACATATTGAAGATAACTGTCACTTTATTCGTTAGAAGGTTATTATTGGAACTATTTTCACTCTAATTGTTTCATCTTCTGCTCAATAGGCATATATCTTCACTACGACGCCTACCATGGAAGTTGGACAACGTATTATTGGCAATCTAGGCATGATTGATATCTATTCCTCAACTTTAGGGGGAGTGTAGACATCTGCATGCAAGCCAGTTGGGCCTTTAGGTTGTGGGCCTTTGGTCCTTGGGTTATTTCTCTTAAAGTTATTTATGGTTTTCCTCTTTTGTCTTCTTTTCTTTCTTTCAGTGCTTAGGGTATATTTGTAATTATAAATATAGGGGTTAGATGTCCAGCCCTATATGGCTTTTTCTTCTTTCTCAAATTCTTTTCTTCTCTTAAACTTTTCAAAAGGAGGGGGGGGGGGGGGGGGGGAGCAGCAGTAAGTAGGAGCTAGTAGGGAAAGCTCAACGGGGCTTTTCTTTTCTTTTTTTAGGGGCACTACATCAAAAGGTATTAAAAGAAACAATCTTATGACCAATACGCATATGGTGAAAAGAGATCCCAAAGCAAGTATGACACTCTTGAGTAGAAGATTCTCATGAATGTACTCACGTACTGGGTGTTGATTGAAATAAACCATTATCTGATTGATACAACACAACAGTAATCTACTTGTCTTTGTCAATAGAGGCTCTTACCATTGTGATCCACAATAGCCTTTGACGGACCCTGTTGTTTGCTTCAACATCAAAACACAGATCTAATGTGTATGCTTACCTACAACCAAGACAAATGGGGCCTAAGAGAATACAACTCCAATGACGGTTCTCCTTAAACTAATTTCATACAAGCTCAAACCAATCCATTGAAAAGAAATTTCAGCTAGACTTCTTATGAGTGAAACCTCTCTTTTTCAAGCCAACAACTTAAGAACAGATCCGTGTATAATATCCAATCATTGTAAACCAATTAAAGTGTATTTCCCTTGTTAAAATGACGTCACCAAATCAATTCATAACTTGAGGTTCTGCGATCCACCTAACAATCAAAACCCATAACCAGCACAAATACCATTAGAAATTATTATCAACCCCATTATCATCGCTTGAAAGATGTTTAAGTATCACCTGTACTTAAAATTGGATACACTTACACAAATATAGAACTGGATTTGTCATCCACATCGCTTTTATGTTCATGTGAACCATGATAGTGGTCACTTCTAGACATAAGAAGTGGTGGAAGTAGGTTCCCTCAGCAAAAGCTGCAAAGTTTCCTTAGCAACATCACATGAAGCACTCTTAGTAAACCACAAAATCCCATTTCCAGGTCACCCTTCATTAAGGCAGATCCCTTCACTATATGAAGACACTGAAAAGGATATCCTTTTTGGCAAGAATTTGAACTGCAAATAAGTGTGTTTTGGAAGCACCAAGCAAAATGATCATATTCCAATTTATCATTTACTTGTCTCCTCTAGACAAGCATAAAACAAACCATATTTGGAATCTAGAATTCAAAGGGAAGCAGGGCAACCCAAGTATTCTGAATAAAATCGAGATATAGATCCAATATGTTTTCCAGAGTACAAGAATGTGTCAAGAGAGCCCCAGATGAAATCCATACCCCACGGCATAATGGCTGATCAAGTCATACTGGATATTAGTAGCATATCAGAATAAAGTCAACTGCTAATCCCCTTTCATTTTCAATTAATTGAGCATAAACAAGTTTCGAGTAAGACCATTCATGCTCCATATTCAATTCCATCAAACTAAAGTTGCTTGTTTAAACACCAAAGAAACTGTTTCAATGTGTCATACTCACTACCACACTGGCAGCTATGATCATGGTTGATCACTCTAATAAGACCATTGAAGATGACCAAGCTTTTGGATCTTCGCCATAAAACAAGAACAATACCTTCAAATGATTTCCTATATCCAGGAATCATAACCACCAAATTGGTTTTCTCAAGCGCTTCCACAGCATATCTCACCAAGATAAAACCACCAAACCCACATAAAAATCAGGAAAAGAACAGTCAAAATCTCAAGGTTGATTTTAACATTCCCTATTTGGATGCCCCCATTTGATTAATTCCATGGACAAACAAATACTTGAGAAGTCTACACCATACAATGGTTATCCAGTGAAACCTCTTCAAAATCTTTATTAGCTTAGCCTCTACAACAAGCATATGCCTATCTGAAAAGTTCCTATATAAGATAAAACCTAGACCAGACACAAAATAGATTCAGCATAAGAAACTAGCAGAAATTCATTTGTTAACCAAACCACAAGGACTGCGATTAGAGCTAATTATGTTTGCCTTCTCAAATGGTGAGCCAATAATTCCGCAATACCATGCCCGCATCTGCAAGACAACTATCAGGAAACATTAAAAGAAAGTCAAATGAGAATAAAAGACACACACACACACACACACACACACACACACACATACATATATATATACAAATATATATATATATATGGGTGGCCACATTAATGTGAAAGATGGAAACTGACAGTGAAGTATTTGATGTTACCGAAAGCTTGGTCTAATAGTAGTACCCACGCCCCATTGAGCGTTGACTCCCATAAAGAGATGAAAATGAACTGCCGCCATACTGTAGAAAGACAAACAGGAAACCATACAACCAGTAAGCAAAACCAGAACCAGACATGTGAACATGTATCACCATTTTACTGAAGCACCATCAAATGGAAATTAATGTGGAACTATAAACCATATACTTACATCTGAACCATAGTAATCATGCGAATAAAGACCACCACCAGTTCCCAAAGCATCTGGAAAAGATATGACAGTATGAGTGTAGCATTATATATCCCAAGTGATAACAACATATTCTGCAATCAGTAAGTGCTTATGGAAGAAGTTCCAAACCTCGGTAATGTGTTTCATGAGCTAGTGGATCAGGATAATCATAGCGAGGGCGTAATCTGCTCGCAGGCTCATAGTAACCAGATTCATGTTCCTGAAGCCAAAAATATGCTAGTTTTGAGACAACGAGAAATAAAACTCAAGATGGTGCAGCAAACCAAATTGAAAGCTTCTACACTAACCATCATAGAAAATGGTCGCTTTACACCATGCCCACTGCCATCATGCAAATAAGAGTCATCTTCAAAATGTCCCCTACCAAATGGTCTGCCGAAGTCTTCTTCTGGAGAAAAGGGATGATTCCTAAACTGGAAAGGCTTCCCACGGCCTCTGCCAAATGCACCATGCATGGGCCTATCCAGATCAAACCTTGAAGTAGCACCCCGTCGTACAATTTCTTCACCAGACTCCCCAAAGCTCCTCCCAAAAGAACCCCTTCGTCCTCCTGCTCATGAACAATAACTGTGAATGGCATGATAATAACAGCAAGCAACCACATCCTATCACAAACTCAAATTGCACTCCTGGTACAGATATTTGAAGTATGAGGAATTGTTTGGGGTGCATTTGGATGTACCCTGCCCCAACTGAGACTAATATATTGGCAGAATGGAGGTTATTTGTCCTATGTGCATTTGCATGACACAGAAGTCGAAAAACAAATTAGGTGGAATATGGTTTCACCTTACTTCTCCACCCCTAACCAATGTCACAGACTAATGACTGACACTGACAATGATTTGTAGCCCACTTAATGTCACTGTGCAGCGCCAAATGTTAGGGAATGGATACCCATTCATTCTTCCATAATACTTGGACCGCTTGTAATCTGGGAGACAATCCAAATGCACATTTAAGAAAATCGCCCTAGTTAAAAGATCTTAAGATCACCTCGCCCACCAAAAGGCCGTTTTCCACGGAACTTGGGCTGTGAGCTTTCCAGATCATCACCATCTGGAAAAGAAAGCCTTCCAGTTCGACCACGACCACGTGGATGTGAACCCCTGCCACGTTGAAAGCTCCCCCTGTTAGAAGGATGCCCACCCCGACTAAATCCTCTCCCTGAAAAGCAACAAAAAAGAAACTAACGTGAACATGAGATTAGGAATTAAGAACACTTCAACACTTGACAAAATACAAAACTTACCAAACCTAGAGTAACCACCACTTGAGCGCCCGATCCGAAACCCACCACGCATTCCACCCTTAACTGCCTGAGTTTTGGGCAAAGGATTTGCAAGTCGAGCTTTTGCTTTTGTCTGGTTTAAAATGGCAGTGATAAAAAAAAATGTACACTCCATTAATATTGAGGAAAATGCATGGTTTATTTGTACAAAATGCAGTCAAACAATTCATAAGTTTGTGTACATGAGAGTGTGTGTGAGAGTGTGGGTGGGGAGGGGGGGGTGGAAAAAGATACCCATGAACAAATTCCTCAAAAGAGATCAAAATGTTTCTTAAGAACCCCACAAAACAAAAACGGCCCGTGAAGATGAAGAATATTCAAAGATTTGTCTTCGTGTAAATAACCATATCTGCACAGGGGCAGGTCTAAGTCATTCTCTATAAACGATGACTAAATGCAGGAAAAAAAAATAGAACAAAAATGCCAGGCAAACATAACATTTTTTCTTTTGAAGGGTGACTAATTTATTAGAGAGAAAGAGAGAGAGAGAGAGAGAGAGAGAGAGAGAGAGAGAAGAAAACTACAGAGGGTGATGATGAGGGATAATCACACCCCATAACTACATAATCAGCATCCCCAGCACTCTTGAATTTAGATCTTGATCTGCCCAACCAAGCAGCCTCCCTTAGCTTTTTGAAAAGCCGCATCTGCTGTTGCAGCCTTGTTGCAAAGAAGTCCTATTTCTTTCTTTAAGACCATAGGCCTGCAAACAGTGTCAGACACTGCAGCGGTTTTCTCCCTTTCCCCCCTTATTAGTCAATGCCACGCCTGGAAGAAGACCTGAAAATACACACCCAATGAATCCCAAATAGGCGAAAGGATCAGCATGATAACTCCCTCTTGTAACTGCAATGCAGGAACAGATTATCCAACAATTCTTCACTGCAAAGGCAAATGATACATACATTTGCAGTAGGCATATTTCTCTTCCGCATGTTGTTGACTGAGAGAATGTTATCCTTCCCCACAAGCCAACCAAAAGCAACTAATCCAGGAGAATCCAAATAGAACAAGATCAGTTGGATCAGTCCACTTGCGGTTGTAGAACCTTCTACAATCATAGAGTACAGGGACTTCACTGAAAACATCAGACTTTCACTTTTCGAAACTCCAATTCCAGTATTCCACATCAGTTCCCCCGGGCAAACAAGAGAACTGTTAAGCTTATCCATCAGCAATACGAATTCTTCAATTTCCTCATTGTTCTGGCTCCTGTGGAAGATAGGTGTCCAACACCACCTTGTACCGCATAAAATCAAAACATTGAGATATCCCTACGTCTTTTTCTGGCACCACCTAGAACAGGCAGGGAAACAATTGTTGAAGAGTTCTTTCGTCACCACAAACATCCTTCCAGAATCTGGTTCATGATCTGTCCTAACTTTATAAGTTATACCTTCGGAGAAAGATTCTTCCATCCTTCCCACTGCTCTCCACAAACCCACCATTTTATACTAGAGGCCATATTTGCTCTTGAGCCTCGACAACTTGCCTCCAGTGGCTTCCATTTTCAATCCCAAATCTCTGTAACCACTCCAAGTTGAGGACATTTAAGTTTATTTAAGAGATTCAAATCTCTCTCTCTCTCTCTCTCTCTCTCTCTCTCTCTCTCTCTCTCTCTCTCTCTCACACACACACACACACACACACTTCCTTGCCTCAAGAAGTCATCCTAAATTCTTATCTTTGAATCCCACCAGAAGGCCGTTGGAATAGAGATGTAATGGACCAAAATGTTCAAAAGAGTTTATCAATAAGGTAGATGTGGCCCCCAAATGGTAGATACTAGTGCTTTTCCATTCTGAAAATTTCCTCTCAACTTGTTCTACTGCCATATCTTTTCTTTCTTTTGAATGATGACTCAAATATATTGCACAAGAAACAACTATAAAGGAAAAGGAAAAAGGAGATGACGAGCATTCATCCTCGAAGATACAAAAAATTCCCCCGACAAATAAAATAAATCTCTCAGGATACACCTTTCAAAATAGAATCCCAAGAAGATAAGGTCTGATAAGGAGAAATCTCAATAAAGGCTTGGGTATACGCAGACCATTCCAAAACCATACTCCAAATTCTCTTCTTAGGGGAATCAATCAGGGGATCTTTCTCTTAAAAAATTCTGCAATTCCTCTTTTTTCAAGATTCCCCTAAGGGAACATTTGGATAGAAGCAGTGGTTGAAATATCAATATCGCGTTACGTATCACATTCTTGGGATACAGATACATGTTGGTTATCGCATGGGATATATCGTTTTTATCGGGTAATTTATCTACTTTTTGGAAAACATGGGAAAATATTGGAAAAATTGTTGAATTTTTCAATGAAACTTCAAGGATTGTTAAAAAAGACCTTAATACACACTTTTAAATTATAACACCTCAAAAGATAAGTGCACATAATAGGTTTCCTTTGTATTAGGGTTCTAAGCTATGCACTGTCTGACTGAACTAATGCAACTATATTCAAATTGAATGTATAACATTTAGAGTGTATGTGATGATCATTTCATCAAACACTCTTAAATACTTCGAAATTAGTCTCAATTGAAAGCTGGTTGAAGGGAAATTTCGAAAAAAAAATAATATTTTAATAATGATTTTTATTTTCCAAAAATTGACAAGGACTTAACAAATTAGTAGATTCGCCATCATACATGCTTGATTTCATGTTTGGAGTGTAACATTACAAGCAATTTGGGAAATTTTCAAATTTTCCTCAATTTTCTCCAAATTCGACCAACTATATCAGTATCGCGTTACGTATCGCATCCTTGGGATACAGATACGTCATACGTGTTGGTTATCGCATGGGATATATCGTTTTTATTGGGTAATTTATCTACTTTTTGGAAAACATGGGAAAACATTGGAAAAATTGTTGAATTTTTCAATGAAACTTCAGGGATTGTTAAAAAAGACCTCAATACACTTTTAATTATAACATCTCAAAAAATAAGTGCACATAATAGGTTTCCTTTGTATTAGGGTTCTAAGCTATGCACTGCCTGACTGAACTAATGCAACTATATTCAAATTGAATGCATAACATTTTAGAGTGTATGTGAGGATCATTTCATCAAACACTCCTAAAAACTTCGAAATTAGTATCAATTGACAGCTGGTTGAAGGGAATTTCGAAAAAAAATAATTTTTTTATTAATTTTTAATTAAAATTTATTTTTATTTTTCGAAAATCGACAAGGACTTGACAAATTAGTAGATTAGCCATCATACATGCTTGATTTCATGTTTGGAGTGTAACATTACAAGCAATTTGGGAGAAATTGGGAAATTTTCGAATTTTCCTCAATTTTCTCCAAATTAGACCACCAACACTCAAATTTCGAAATTAGAATGTATGTGATGATCATTTCATCAAATACTTCAAAATTAGTATCAATTGACAACTGGTTGAAGGAAAATTTCAACAAAAAAAAAAACATGGAGAACAGAAAGAACTGATGGATATCAAAATCAAAGCCCCAACTCCACAATTTTTCATGCAAAACATGAAGAACCAATGGATTTGTAACCATTTGATACTAATCTAACATAATTCCAATAAAAAAAGGGGATCGAAAATTGAAAATACTCACCAGATCGAACATGTGAGATATATCGGCACTACCTATGTGTTTTGTATCGCACATGTGGGATACAAGATATATCATGGGATATATCGGCCAATATTGTCGATATTTGAAACATTGGATAGGAGTAAATGGAGATAAATGAGAGGAATTGAAAGTAAATGGAGCTAAATGGCATTTGAGGTATGTTTGGATGAGGTTAAATGCACAGAAATGAAACAAAATAGGAGTACATGGGCTGTAAATAAAATCCTCTCTACGAGAGAGGATTTGGAAGTAAATGGGGTGAAATGCCTTTTTTAGATCCCTTGGAGAGTCGCACAAGTAAACAAAGGTGCTACTACACATGGCACGCTAATGATTCTTTGAAATAATTCAATTATCTGCTACATCACTAAAATCACACCAATAAAATGATCTAAACCATCCAAAGGTTGGTCATCTAAATGGATGGTTAAAAAAGTTGGCAAGTTGCTTGTTTGTGATTCTTACATTTGTGGCTCACCTGAGGCTCAAAATTTCCTCATTTTTGGCTAAAGTATATATTTCGATAGGTTTATTACAATCATTCTGTTAAATATCACATATGTACACTGATTTGGGATATTAAAGCTGATTTGGGACATCACATATGTTCCTGTAAATATATTAAAAAATTCTATGCATTCCAATTCCTCCCATTTACTCCCATCCAAACTGAATATTTGGATTTCAAATGCATTTCATTACTCCCATCCAAACACAACTGAGTAAGCCGTTCACTCCCAATTCGTTTACCTCCAATTACAAGCTCCCAAACGAGCCCTAAGATAGCATACACTCATCTCCCAACTAGCTAAAGGGGCCTTTTCACTCAAGCCCAAAAATTCCTCTAAGATAGAAAGCATTGAGAACACAAGATAGCCCCAACAGATTGAAAAAAAAAAAAAAATGTTCCATACATCACGAGCCACACCACGATGCAGAAAAAGATGGTTGACCGTCTCTTCTGCCTCCCTAGACATCATACACACATTAGGGATCACGAGATTTCCCTTCTTGAGATAATTAATCGTGAGAATTTTATTGGCCATTGCAATTCACACAAAAGCTTGGACTCTTGGCGGAATCAAAAACTTCCACACTTTAGCTAGTGGAAAAGGAGCCCTAAGGAATTCAAAAACGGTTACGTTACGGCCGTAACAGTCGTTACGTAAGGTCACGGGCATAACCATTACGCATTACGGGGTTGAAACGGCTGTAACGGCCGTTACAGGAAAAAAAAAAAAAAAAAAAAAAAGAAACCTGCCTGTGACGGTCCCGTAACGACCTGTAACAGACCCATAACAGTCCCACAATAGGTTTTTTCCAAAAAAATAAAAAAAAGTTGTAACGGCCGTTCCGGCCCGTATCATAACGGTTACCGCAATAGCCGTTACGACCACCATTACCTTTATGGAACATCTGCCTCTAGCTGATTAAGAACCAAAAAGAGAATTTAGGAGAAGATTCTATTTTCCATCCAATTCCACACTTTTTATCTTCAGCCTCTAGGTGGATATTTGAATCATACAATTTCCCATGAGTCTACTAAAGGATCATATTTCCCCATTATTGAGATTACCATGAGAAAAGACAAGTTCTAAACCACAGCGCCACCAATTGACTCACAACAGTCCACAAACTTTGCATTCCTATCAATAGGAATTGAGTATAATTCACTCATAACTGTCCACAGCCTTTGCATTCTTAGCGATAGAAATTGAGTACAAGGAAATGATATTGCCAAAGAAGACCCCTCAAGCCACACATCATGCTAGACACTCACCCTATCTCCTCGACCCACATTAAAACAAATGCCATCTTTACAATTCTTTCCATTGCATTCCTGATCAAAGATGCTAATGGTAATGGCTTACCACACTTCCAAGCCCATACCCAATCAGTTTCATAACATTTCCTGCATATAGCATTCCTCCATAACACAACTGGCTCCTCACTAAATCTCCACAACCCCCAAGAGGGGCCCAATTTCCTCTCTAAGTTCCCGTTTGGATTCATTGAAGGGGAAGGAAAGGAAACATTGCTTCCCATGAAACTAACTTTCAGTTGTTTGTCAAGCCTTTCTTCATGGGTATTTGTGGGAAACACCATTTCCCACTTTCTTTGTTGAAAACAAACAAATCTAACTTCCCAACCACACCCCTAAGAAAGGCATTCCCCCCAAATGGAAGGAAAATGGGTTTCTCAAGCCCAAATGTGCCATGTCCATCTTCGCTCGCCTCACATCTGCCACATGTGCAAATGTGCCAAACGAGCCATTGTCCATCTTCAGTTATGCCCCGCACATGCCACTATGCCACATGTGCCAATGTGCCACGTGCCACCATTAATCCTCTGTCACACCCCATGTGTAAAGCGACACACGTGTTAATGTGCCACGTGACATATCCATCCTCTTGTGCCCCACATGCTAATGTGCCACATGTACCACCATTCATATTATCTTGCTCCCCACATGCACAATGCACTCCACATGCCATCGTCCATCTTCAATCGTTCCAAATATGCCACATCTGCCAATGGTGCCAATGTGCACAAGTGTTTCCATCTAGCTTCAAGTGCCCACATGTCAAATGTACCAGTAATGTGTCAGTGTATGTCTCGTGTCACATGTGCTTCAAGTGCCCACATGTCAAATGTACCAGTGTATGTCTTGTGTCAAATGTGTCAGTGTATGTCTTGTGTCACATGTGCCACCATACAGCTTCAAGCACCTCACATGAACCACATATGCCACAATTGAATTACAAGTGCCCACATATGCCACATGTGCCAGTGTCCATCTTCAAGCATCCCACATTCTCACATGTGCCAATCTAGCACATGCTAATGACTACCTAGAATTTTCTTCCAAGAAAATTTTGTTTGCCAAATAACAAATTTGAAAATAGATCCTAAATTTCTAGGAAAATCTTGTTGAAAAACAAACAAGGAAAACAATGTTTCCTTTCCCACAATTTCCTGCAAATAAGGTTTCTCAAGAAACACTATTTTCTTTCCTATGCTTTCTACAAATCCAAACATGCCCTAACTTAAACCAACCCCAAAGCGTCTTTCCCTCTTTGATTTTTACAATTCTACCAATTCAATAGGTGGAAGTTATGACCGTCACCCTTGCCTTCCCATAAAAGGTCCCTGTATAACTTATCAATGTTCTTCCCTACACTCGCAGCATCTTGAAAAGGGATGGGGATTATACAAGAAGGTTGGATATGCATATTTAATGAGCATTATTCTACCATCCATGGACAGGTAGGATTTTTTCCACACGCTAATCTTTTCTAGATCCTTCCCCTTCTTTTTTGGAAGATTTTCAATGCTTCCAATGAAAGGATTGGAAAATGATGGTGTTGATGATTTCCCACCTAAGGGGAGCCCAAGGTATTTAACTGGAAGAGACATTCTACCACACCACATCCAATCAACCAGGCTTTGAACTTCTTCGTCACAAGCCACCACCCTTTCTATGGTGCTCTTTTTCAAATTCACTCCAAGGCCTGAGAATGCTTCCAAAACATCAAAGAATACTTCTAAGATTTTTCACCTGCTTAATTATCATACCACACATACTAAGAGCATCATCAACAAACAAAAGATGATATATCAAGAGCTCGGAAGCTGTATCAAAACTCTTACAAGACCAGTGTTGCCCAACCTCTCAAAAGCATCCGCAAGCTTTCTGACAATTGAACATAGAAGCAGAGGAAGCGGATCACCTTGTCTAGACCTTTGGAGCTAGAGAAGAAGCCAAAAGGAGATCCATTCACCAATGCAGAAAACAGTGCCGAAGATAGACAACGCCGAAGATAGACAACTCCTTATCCACCTTACCCATCTTTCCCCCAAATACCATTATTTTGGTAGAGTATAACAAAAACCCTAATCGACATGGTCAATAGCCTTCTCCGTATTGATCTTGCAAATGATACCAGCCTCACCTTCGTTTTTCCTTGAGTCGATACATTTATTGGCCACAAGGATATCATCTAGAGTCTATCTGCCCTTCACAAAAAAGCCCCGTGAGTTAAGAAAATAACTTGTCCCACATCCTCCCTAATCAGTACAACAGGCACTCAGGGATGATTTTTTGAGCTCCTCCCACTAAAGTTATTGAAATTCAATAAATGTTAGGAGGTTGTCCAATGTGTAACAGAAGTTTGAGATAAGATGACCGAACCTTGCCTACCATGCAGCTGATATTTTTCAGCCAAACTTTCCACATCCTCTTCCCTCAAGTTAATCCCTGAGAGTAATAATTCATTGTTTTTAGTATAATCTTCATACATAATACCACCTTAAAGCATCTCAGAGCTTTTCTCAAATTTCTATCTTAATGTCTTTCGGAATCGCAAAACAGAATCATATTTAAAAGAACATCCACATGCATCATTCAACATTTCAATTGGATATCTAATCATCGTCATCTACTGTTTTTTCCACCTATTTGGGTTTGCTTTTAAATTGTAGATTCTCGTAAGTTTCATGATCAGCTGCCCACCAAACGAACCATCTTTATCTTTTCCTCGGGCTTTGGAACCAATAATGAAAGGGGCTCACAATGATGATACTTACATGCCAACAATGCCCTAACCAGTATTGATCCCCAGCCCAACTGGGCAATGCGAAACACCAGATTGCCTCAAATCAAAAGTTCCTAAGATCCAACTGTGCAAACCGGAATGCTGGGCTCATTTAATCAGAATCTCTCAAAATACAGATTTGAGAAGGTTGTAGAAGTTTTCACCAAAGGAAAACAGAAGATGCCAAGGTCATGGAATGATCCCTACAACCCACTAGTTTAAACTAGCGTTCTCTGAATTCCCCTCCCTAATCTCTACTACAATGAAAAATAGAAAAACTTCCAAGTTGAACTTTAGTCCACTAAAAGCATGATGAGCGTAAAGGCTTCGAAAGGGCTTCATATAGCCATGCCAACAACAGTGGAAGCCCTAATATAAGCAAAATACTCCAAACGCCCTTAATTATTGGTTATTTCACAAATAGGCCAAAAGTGAGGGTATCTTAGTCAATTCACTTCTGAAAAGAGACAAGAAACTTAACATCCAGAAAAGAAAAGAAAAAAACAGATAACACTTACCACCACATGTAGTCATGTGGGGCCCACTTTAGCTCATCATCATATACACACGTGGGAACAAATCCCTGATTGCATCACCAACTATTACATGCAAGCTGGCCCCAAAGGGCAAGCAAGCAAAGTAAGGTCATTGAGAGTTAGTTGCCAGGCCAAACACCAAGTACATAGAACCTACACACGGGAAATGTCATGCTCGAGTTGTTTGGTCAAAATAGCAGGGTATCTACTGCTACACAATTACCAACACAATCACATGCCAGGGATATGTATGGGTCAAAAAGTTTTTTTTATCAGAAAAGTGAGCACCATAATGATGATTGATCCCAATGATTATTAAGTGTTAGAAATCGGTTTCAACATATGGCACAAAATAATAGAAACATACAGATTAATAACTAATCACCAATCGCTAAAAATAAAGAAAATTTTCAAACAATATGCCCAAATCTCTAGCTGTAGACAGAGTTCCACAACACCAATTCCTTGCTAGGTTCAGCTTTGTGCATGTAGAAAGATCCCTCTCCTCCAATTTGCAAACACATGACAGAATAAGTGCAAAGACAATGCATTTATGGCCAAAAAGACATCACAATTTACAAAAGAAACCACTAACCAAATCATGCAGAGGTTGCAAAGTCGTTTGACAGCATCCAGCAAGACACGGAAAGAAAAGCAATTGAACAATGAAGAAAGAGACTTATACCAAATAAACAACACCCATGCTTAAGCAAACAAAACAGACAGATAATTTCTTTCTGGCAGAGTTTCGGTCTAACAGTAAATGTAGAGTGGCATAACAAAAATATCGATAACTGGAGGAAAACCGAAGTGCAAGTGGGTTATAACACATACTAAAACAACATATGGAGCTTAACAATTCATGTTAAAACAACAAAACATGCCAAAACAGTGCATTGAGGAGCATTTGGGTGATCCTGCTCTGTAAGGATAACTGTATCCCAGTTCTTATTTTACGAATTATGTCAGGCTGAGAAGGAAGGAAAATTAAACCACACTTATTGCAGGTAATGTTTTCTAAACCACCCCAAAAGCCAGGCGTACACTATCCACTGTCTTAGCCACATGAAGCACAACCCAAAATATGATATGCATACGGAAGAATCAAAACTGATGTGTACCTTTGTCTTTCCATCATCTAGCTCTGTGCTATTTACCCCTTCAATGCAAGCAATAGCAGCTTCATGCGTTGTGAAGTCAACAAACCCAAAATCTTTGCGCTTGGCAGTCGCCATGTTCCGGGCCAACACAACACGCTCAATCTCCCCATAATCCTTAAACTGCTCCTTCACACGGTCTTCATCCCAATACGGCGGCAGGCCATCCACAAACACCGACTTAACCTGCAAAAGAGATCATAAATACTCACAAAGAATCGAGTGAAAAGAAGGATAATCACCTGCAACCAGACGTTAATAACATAACTATTTCCTAGCCCATGAAATTATGATATTTCTGGGGAAATTTTGGAAACATTAACAATGAAAATCTTTTGGTTAAACTACAGTCGCCAATCAGTTGTATGAGTTCATTCCTTTAGGTATTAAAAAAAAAAAAAAAAAACAACCATCTACAGTGAAAAATTACAAACCTGGGCCATAATCTCTGGATCGGGATCACGTAATGGCTCCGCAAAGGCCACTTTTGCAGTCCTCTCAGGATGGCCAAAAATAACATCGGGCTTCTGGAGCCGCTTGTACGCAACCATTGCATCTGCATGGCAAACGAATTCAAGAAACGCGAAACCACGGCTCAACCCTTCATTTTTAGCATCACCCACTAGAGTAATATTTTCAACACCATCAACTCCATATTCCTTCAGCTTTTGTCTGATCTGTAATTTCAAACAAGAAAAAAGTTGGCAAAAGGATGATATACCTCCACAACAACAAAGATGTTATGCAGATTGCAGTATCAAATCTCACAGCCTCTTTTGTCCATGTATTGCAAATGTTGCCCAAGAACAGCGTATCATTGTCCTCACTTGGAGCGGTGCCACACTGCTTCCCACGTATCTGCCAAGGAAAATAATCAAAATGCAGATTTACAAGATATAGACCCATGTTTGGATGTACCCTCAAACCCAATTTTGAGCAGATCAAATGCTTTTTCAAGTTAAAATTTGGAAAGGAAAGGTTGTTTGGGGCAATGCATTTTTTTAAACCATACAAAGTGCATTTCCTCAAATTAGAAACAGCATTATTCAAATTCCTACAAGAAATGACGCCACTTGTGACTTGTTTCAAAGTTTCAATCCCATCCAAATATGCCCTAGAAACCATGAATAAAATTAGAATTGATAGGATATAAGTAAGAAAAGAAACGATGATCATACCATGGGTGATTTCAATTCCGATAGAGCACGGTCCGCCTGCTCCTTAGTAGCAAACTTCACGAATGCAAACCCCTTGTTCTTATTTGTCAGGGGATTCCTAAGCAACCGGACTTCAGCAATCTCTCCAACCTTCTCAAAGGCCTTCTTCACATCATCCTCAGCTGCATCTCGATCCAAACCCCCAACAAATATCTCCAGCTCTTTGTTCTGCTTCCGTTCTTTGATGGCATCCGACATCTGCTTCTGCTCCTCATCCATCACCCTGCCTTCTTCTTCTTCTTCTCCATCCGGCTCAGACACATCATCTTCCATGAACTCTTCGTCGCCAGGCTCTTCAAATCTCTCCTGCTCTCCATACTCATCTATCTCATCACCAATCCCGTTTTCAGGTTCCTCTGCAGGATCTTCTTCAACCTGCTCCGCATTACTTCCAGGCTCTTTCGTATCTTCAACGGCCACCAGTCCATCATTTTCTTCCTCCTTCGCAGCATTTTCTTCCTCCTTTGTTGCGGCATTTTCTTCCTCCTTCATTGCGGCAGGTTCTTCTACCGTCGGAGCTTCTTTCTTCAAAGAAGAGACATCGCCACCTGCTGTTTTCACTGCAGATGGAGATTTGGTTTTCCTGACTGTTTTCTTCTCCGTGGATTTGTTTTCGGCCGCGGGAGTAGCTTCTTTTGGTGCACTTGCAGTTTCTTCTGCTGAAATTGAGAGAAATTAAAGACGGAAGAGCAGGAAATGAAAAATGAAACTAGGGTTTTGAGGTCTTATCTACCTTTGGACTTTTGAGCGGAATCCGGTGTTGATTTCTTCGCAGTGTTCTTAGATGGCGGAGTTACAGTGGTTGAAGGAGCAGAAGCCTTGGGTGTGGATTCGGTTTTCGTTTTGGGAGTTTTCTTAACGGATTCTTTCTTTGATGGTGGTGTCTTCTTTGTAGGAGTGGGTTTTGTAGTTTCTGAGTTTTTAGTCTTCATACTCAGTGTAGGGTAATTTACAAACCTAAAAAACGATTTTTATGGTGGTGAAATAATCAGCGAAGAGAGAAAGAGAGAGAAACAGAGAGAGAGAGAGAGAGAGAGAGAGAGAGAGATGGAGGAACTGACCTGAAAGTGGCTGACAATGGAAAGAGAATCGTTTGTAAATCGGCTGCGATTGAAAGATGGAAATGAAGAAAGAAGTGAACAGAAAGAGGGAGGGTGATAATTAGGTCTGTCAATGGGCCGGCCTGGCCCGTTGCTTTTGAGCCTGGCTGACCCCGGGCCGGACTTGGTCACGAATATGAGTCCCAAGAGCGGGCTCGGGCTTGGGCTTAAATTTCAAGCCAGCTTCTCCACGGGCCAGGCTTAGAATAACAGCCAATGAGTCTACCTCAGTCATTAGGGAAGGGGAATCAAAGAGAAGCTACAATTTACTCAAGGTGAATGATTGCATCGTTGGATGGGCTGCACTGTAATGTTTATATCAAATCCACACAGATTACTATGTGTGTCACCCCATTTTAACCTAAAAATCAGATATCAGCCTCATCGGCTATTCAAGTAGACTGCATGATTGGAAACAAATTAAAGGTCAACACTCACCCTCCTAACCATTCTTTTGTTGTGGTCCAGTGATTACTTATTGGCCTGATTTTTCAGCCCTACTATTAAAGTTTGGGGTGGTATCTAATGGTTGGAGTAGATTTCATATAATCATCATGATAGGCCATGTAAAATTCAAAGGTGAGAGTATTTCTCCCAATTGTTTCCTTTAGCCTGGCCCAAATGAATCACAGTTTAACCTGATTTATTTGTTTTTTGGTAGTCCTTACACAGGATTACACATCTAATGGCTGGAGTGGATTTTAAATGCACATCATAGTGGGCCATTGAAAAATGAACAAGGTGCTTCTCTCTCTTAAAAAACCAGAGTTGATTTTTATAAGGCTCGACTCTTGATTTTTAAGGCCCCACCAAGATGTGTATGTAAATCCACTGGAGCCGTTGGAAGTGTAATCCAACATTAGCTCAAGGCCAAAAATTAAAGCTAGCCTATGATTCATGCAGGCAACACCAATGGAAATAACTGGGAGAGAGACATTCACCCTTGATTTTTACATGGCACATCTGAGTAATTACATAACTTCAATGAACATGCCTTTCGTAGATCCTAATTGTGAGCCCCACTATGATGTATGTGCCTTACATCCACACTGTCCATCAGCCTTAAAAAGCTCATTTTAGGGGATAATCCCAAAAATGAAGCCATCCAAATCTCAGGAGGCACTCCACATGAAAAATGGTGGTTGAATACCCACCCATTAAAAATTCTTAGGAGCCACCAGGATGTTTATTTACCATTCAACCTGTTGATAAGGTCATGAAGACCTGGATAAGGGACCACACAAATATCAGCTTAATCCAAAACTTTAATGGCCAATGTGAAGTTTTTAATGGTCTATCAACACTACTTCTTCTGGTAAGGTCCACCTAAGATGATCTACTTCATTTTTAGGATCATATCTTAAAATAAGTGGTAAAAACTGATGGACGGTGTGGATGTAAGGCACATACATCATGGTGGGCCCCACAGTTCCTCCCTGATTCTTAGACTATGACGTCCATGCCTAAGCCTAGTTACAACACAAATGTTAGCCACCCCCACATGGGAATGGATACCAAGACCTCAAGTGTTGGAACGAGGTTATCTTCACTCAGTCTCCACTTGAGCTATAGATCTGATGTTGGGCTTGTCCCACATCGGCTAGAGGCTGGGGAGATTACTTGGGCTATATATTGGGAAAAGGCCCCTTAACAATGACTAGTCATTTTGAGGTGGAACCGGCCCAACAAGTGGTATCAGAGCGTTCAGGTTGTTTGAACGGAGTGGGATCGGTTCTGAATTATGGAAGGTGGCTCATCAAGGATGATCAGCCTCAATGGTTCTAACTAGACCATATGGAAGGCTAAGATGGAGGACTTGCTCTATTGCAAAGACTTGTATGCTCCAATTCTAGGCATATCGACAAAGACAGAGGATATGTCAGATGATGTTTAGAAGAAATTGGACCGGAAGGCGGTGGGGTTCATTAGACAATGGTTAAATGATTCAGTTTTCCACCATGTGTCTACAAAGACCTCAGCCGCTAGCCTATGGCAGAAATTGCAAGGGCTGTATGAGAGAAAGACAGCCGGCAATAAGATATTCCTGATAAGACGACTTGTGAATCTCAAGTTCAAAGATAGTGGTTCTGTGGCTGAACACATGAATGAGGTCAGCAACATTGTGAACCAACTCTCCGCCATGAAGATGGTCCTGGATAATGAACTTAAGGCTTTGCTACTGCTTAGCTCATTGCCTGACAGTTGGGAGACATTGGTGGTGTCTCTAAGTAACTCCGCGCCAGACGGAAAGGTATCCATGGATCAAGTAACAAGCTGTCTCTTCAATGAGGAGACAAGGAGGAAATCCCTAGGGCCTGCTCAACAAGAGGCCTTTGTGACACAAGATCGGGGGAGAGGAAAGAACAGAAAGGGCGGAAAGGCCCGAGATAAATCAAGAGGCAAGTCGGTTGCCAGGAAAGATATTGAATGCTGGAACTGTGGCAAGAAGGGCCACTATAAGCATGAATGTCACAAGAAGAAGAGTGATAAGAAGGGTAAAGGAAAGGAGAAGTAAGATGATTTAGATTCTACTGCGGTCAACTCAGATGGTGACGTTGCTGTTATTCTTTCGGCAGATCACGATACTTGTCTCATGGCTTCGAGTCAGGACACTAACTGAGTGATAGACTCGGGAGCCTTGTTTCATGCGACTCCATGCAGAGATTTCTTCATAAGCTACAAGTCAGGTGACTATGGGACAGTGAAGATAGGAAATTTTGATGTTTCGAAGATCGTAGGGATCGGTGATATTTGTTTGAAGACCAATGTGGGCTGCACATTGGTTCTCAGGGATGTGAGACACATTATAGACCTTCGCCTCAACTTGATGTCGACGAGAAGGCTGGATGATGATGGCTATGAAAGCAGGTTTGTTGGTGGGCGCTGGAAGCTCATCAAGGGTTCGTTGATTGCTGCTAGAGGAAAGAAGTGTTGCACCCTTTACAAGGCAAATGTCAGTGTGTGCAAGGGTGGATTGAATGCAACGGAAGATTCAGCTACTGACGTGTGGCACAGGCGTCTAGGCCACATGAGTGAAAATGGCTTCAGTTACTAGCGAAGAAGCGGCTCCTTCCAGACGTGACAAGTATACCTCTCAAAACCTGTATTGACTGTTTATCTGGGAAACAGCATAGAGTTTTTTTTGTTAAAACTGCTTCTCATATTAATAAAGTACATGCATTAGATTTGGTTTACTCTGATGTTTATGGTCCTATGAGGACAAAAACCTTGGGTGGGGCATTGTATTTTGTCACTTTTATAGATGATACATCTATGAGGGTTTGGGTGTATGCTTTGAAATCCAAGGACGAGGTCTTTGGTGTGTTTAAACTGTTTAATGTTATGGTCGAGAGAGAGACAGGCAGATCATTGAAGTGCATCCGCACTGACAATGGTGGTGAATACATAGGTGACTTCCACGAGTATTGCAAGTCACTTGGTATACGGCATGAACAAGTCGGTTCCCAAGACCCCCCAGCACAATGGTGTGGCTGAGCGAATGAATCGCACAATTGTAGAGAGAATCAGATGCATGTTATCCCATGCAAAGTTGCCCAAGATGTTCTGGGGAGAAGCAATGCACATGGCGGTGTATTTGATAAATAGGTCTCCATCAGCCCCGTTGAATGGAGAAGTACCTGAGAAGGTGTGGACTGGACGTGATCCATTGCACAGTCATCTCAGGGTGTTTGGATGTAGGGCATCCGTTCACGTAACAAAAGACGAGAGGTCCAAGCTCGACATGAAGATCAAGCAGTGTGTGTTCTTAGGGTACGGTGATGAAAAGTTCGGTTACAGGCTGTGGGATCCGACCGAGAAAAGGTTCGTCAGGAGCAGAGATGTGGTTTTCATTGAAGATCAGTGTATAGAAGACATTAAAAAACCAGAGAAGACCCAACCCGGTTCAGGTGGACTGGAGGACATGGATCCGGTTACTCCTCCCGTGGTGCCTGATGACGGAGGAGTACAGCAAGGTGCAGAGGATGAGTGAGTCCCTACAGAAGATGGATAGGGGGAGTAGCCCCAACTTGATCCACCTGTTGAGCCGCAGGTGAGGAGGACATCAAGGGATAGACATCCATCCAAGAAGTACTTGTCGAATGAGTACATTATGCTCACTGATGGGGGAGAGTCAGGAGACTATTCTGAGGCCCTAACTGACGAGCATAAGGGGGGTGGTTGAAAGCTATGCAAGAGGAGATGTAATCCTTGCATAAGAACCACACCTATGACATGGTGAAATTGCCTAAGGGCAAAAAAACTCTAAGCAACAAGTGGGTATTCAGAAAGAAGAATGAGTAGAAGAATTCATAGACAAGTTACAAGGCCAGACTTGTGGTGAAAGGGTTTGATCAAAGAAAAGGGATAGACTTCGAGGAGATATTCTCACCAGTGGTGAAGATGACATCCATACAGATGTTGCTTGGATTGGCGGCTAGCATGGATCTTGAGATAGAGCAGTTAGATGTCAAAACTACATTTCTCCATGGTGACCTGGAAGAAGAGATCTACATGCGCCAACCAGAAGGGTTCGAAGTCAAGGGCAAAGAGCATAGGTGTGTAGGCTTAGGAAGAGCTTGTATGGGCTGAAGCAAGCTCATAGGCAATGGTACAAGAAGTTCGACTCGTTCATGTTGAAGCATGGATATAACACAATGGAGTCGGACTACTGTGTGTTCACACGCAAGTTCTCAGACGGTGATTTCTTAGTTCTGTTATTGTAGGTTGATGACATGCTCATCATGGAAAATACATCAAGAAAATTGACAGGCTGAAATAGGAGTTGGGCAAGTCGTTTGTGATGAAAGACTTGGGCCCGGCCAAACAGATCCTAGGAATGGAGATAACCCGTGATAGAAGCAGCAGGAAGCTTTGGCTGTCACAAGAGCGGTACATTGAGAAAGTCCTAGAGCGGTTCAACATGAATGCAGCGAAGCCGGTCAGTACTCCACTGGATGGTCACTTCAAATTGAGTGACAAGCAGTGTCCCAAGACGAAGGCGGAAGTGGAAGAGATGCGGAAGATACCCTACGCGTCAGCAGTAGAAAGTTTGATGTATGCTATGGTGTGTACGCGCCCAGACATAGCGTATGTGGTTGGGGTTGTTAGTCGGTATCTTGTCAATCTTGGCAAAGAACATTGGGCAGTAGTGAAGTGGATACTATGGTATCTGAGAGGCTCATCCAGGTTGAGCCTATGCTATGGTGACCGAAAACCTGTGTTAGAAGGCTACACAGATGCAGATATGGCAGGTGACAGACTTCAGGAAGTCTACATCGGGGTTCATGTTCACGTTTGCAGGGGGAGCTGTCTCTTGGCACAGCAAGCTATAGAAGGTCATAGCATTGTCGACAACAGAGGCCGAGTACATCGCGGTCACAAAAGCATGCAAAGAGATGCTTTGGATGAAGAGGTTCCTACAGGAACTCAGCCTAAAGCAGGAGGAGCACGTGGTCTATTGCGATAGCCAAAGTGTTATACACTTGATTAAGAATCCAAGTCAGTATTCTAAGTCGAAGCACATAGAGATTCGGTATCACTAGGATACTTTGGAACAGAATGTGTTACAGCTTGAGAAGGTTCATACGGATGATAACGGGTCAGACATTATGACCAAGGCTTTGCTCAAGGGCAAGTTTGAGGTTTGCAGAAACCTGATTGGCTTGAAGAAGATGAATTTCTCCTGAGTCGGAAAGGGGGAGATTTGTTGGATTTTTCTCCTATGGATGGTCGGGTGCCCAGACCATTTTTGGCCGGCGACCGAAATTCCTTCAGGAGGGTGTTTTTGGGCAGCAATGCTGCTGGACAGTTTTGGCTACAGCCGGGCGCCCGACGATCTGGTGACCGGGCGCTCGATGACCTGGCTGGGCGCCCGACCATGATTGGTCCGGGCGCCCGAAATTGATTCTTTCCAATGGTTTTTCTCGCTGGATGTATTTGGGCCTGGCCAGGCGCCCGACCCGGCGCAGACTGGCTTATACGCAGTTTCCTATTTGGGCTCTAATTCTTCCGTTTTCGTACTTAAGGAGTTCCAAAACGAGATTAGGGCATCCCATTGTGTGGTTTACATGTCCAAGGTGAAAAAGAGAGAAAAAGAGGAAGAGAGAAAGATGAAGCTTGTAAA
The DNA here is from genome assembly GCA_003013855.2 of Liriodendron chinense. Classification (NCBI taxonomy): domain Eukaryota; kingdom Viridiplantae; phylum Streptophyta; class Magnoliopsida; order Magnoliales; family Magnoliaceae; genus Liriodendron; species Liriodendron chinense. The sequence goes on from PVNU02002146.1 coordinate 4,255,540, forward strand.
AGGGAGAAGTTGCTTGAAGATGGATTCTTCTGCGCAACCGTCATCTCAGCGCTTCTACGTCCTCGGGATCGGTGAGATTACTCTACTTTTACTATTCTCTTGTTTTTTATCCATCCCAAGTGGGTGAAGAATGTTTGATCCAAGCGGTGTGTGCTTGAGATCAGTTGTAACAGTTCCCTGGGATAGTGGATTGTTGATCTGGACTATGTCCCGTGGTTTTTACCTCTTTTGAGGGTTTTCCACGTAAAAACTCCTTGTGTCGTGTGGTTGTTTGTTTATTCTTGATTAGTGCATTATCGTAGTCCATAATTCTAGTGCATTGGGGGGTGAGATCCGAAGGTTTGTGTGAAACGCACCCAACATCTGAGTGTTGAACTATATGAATCCTTTTCTCACTCTTTCACCGGCCATAACTACAATTACACCATAGGTCATGACGTGGCATGTATTAATTCAAAAACACCTACAGCATTGTGCATCCGACCCTTGAAAAGACCAAATCCTTTTGAACAATCTTAACCTCTCATTCATGGACACTAATGTGTGAAAATATGACCGTTGGATATTTTTTCTAATAAAACCTTCCAATAAAATGTAATTTAGACCGTTTGATTTAACTATGTCTAACTTAATTCTAAGTACCTATACATCATCCATCCATTGTCCTAACAAGTCTCAAAGTTCTTCTTCTTTTCCAGCAGTAGGGTATTTAAGTTTTTCTCTTTATGTGATGAGAACTGATAATCAGGTTCGGTTGGAAGCAAGCTAATTTGTCATCTAATCAGACCTTTACCACCAACATACCATCTTTTTGGGACGTTGGTTTCGAGCAAACGATAGGCCCCACCAAGAAGATCAATAAAAAAAAGAAAAAGAAACAAGGTAGACCATGTCATCAGGATGGCCACATTGTTGGAATTAATTGACAACTGATGGTATGACTCAACATGCATGTGTTTTGCCTACCTAGTGAATGAACCCGCCTAGATTTGGACATAGGCTAATCTTCTTTGGTAGGCCAACCTCTTGCATGGTTAAGACATTGTCCACAATTGGCATGGTCGCAAGAAATGAAAGTTGGCCCAAATGGATGGGCTCACAGAATTTGATGGTCTACATGATCTTAGGAACCACGCAAAAGCCAAAGATGAATGATAAATGACCAAAGGTCCACCTATTCATTACCGGTGCAAAGGGGATCTTATCACTCTTATGATTTTACAGTTAAGATGACCCCCAAATTATGAGCAATAGGTTAGATCGTATATAGGGCTAGCCAGATGGACAATCAGTTCATAATCTCTTAATCTCTTGAGAAAATACAAGGAATCCTTTCCCAAGAAATATTGGATGAGGCTGGGTTTGTCCCATCTCATCCAATCTCGCCATAACTCCAATCGAATTTAAATTTCAGTTTTAACTTCAAATTTAAAACTTAGTATCAAACCTTAGAAGGAATATGAAAGATGAATTGGAGAGGAAAGCGTGGACGACCCACTCATTAGTAGTTGCCCACAAATGGGCTCCACGGGCCCATATCCAACCAAAAGTACTTGGTCGAATGACAAGTTAGTGTGGGTAATGCTCCTCTGCCAAGTGTAGCATGGGTGAGCTTACTTGAAAGCTTTTTGGGCATTGTTGGGTGGCTCACATTATGGTATGTACCTCACATCTATTTTGACAATCACATGTGTCTTCCCATGTTAGGCCAAGGCCCAAAAATCAGGACCATACAAGATTTAGGTGGGCCACACCAAGGGAACACAAAATAGGGAACACCGACCTTTTCCAACTAATTTCCAAATGGACCTAGTTTTTGGGCCATAAGCTAGCCAAATACATGCTGGTACATTTGATTGTTGAAGTAGATGTCACATACACTACACAGTGGGTCTTGTACAAAATCAATAGTAGTGTTCCCCTTCAACCATTTTCCTTCACGTGGTCCACAGCCTGTATTTTGGGCCTTAGTGTTGGGGTTAGGAGCCCCGCAGCGGAAGCAATCAAAGCAGGCGAGGAACACACCACAATGGCAATCAACAAGCAAATCATCACACACAAGAAGCCAAACTGATTTTTATGTGGAAAAAACCCTCACGGGTAAAAAACCACGGCACAAAGCGACACCAATCCACTATGAATCAGAAGTTACAAGAGATTACAGAAGAAAACCATAGATCACAGCCCACAAGAGAAATCTCAAGCCATCCGAAGCTAATTCTCACATGAGGAGGACAAACCCATCCCTTTCCCTCAACCCAGAGAACTCTAAGCTTCCTCCATAGCTCTTTCTCTCCCCTAGAACCCTCTCAATCCCTCGGCTCATTGGCGGCCCTTAGTGGCAATCCTAATCTCGGATTACATCTCCTTAAATAGGAGAAAACCGGAATTAGAAACTCCTTGCGCAAAACCGCGCAAGAAACCAAGTCCAAGAAGGAAACTGCGTACAAGCAGTTCGCGCAGGGTCGGGCGCCCGGCCAACCAAAAAAAAATCCAGCGAGAAACTATTGAATTTCGGGCGCCCGGATCAACATGGTCGGGCGCTCGGCTGGGTCATGGGGCGCCCGGTCACCAAAAAACGTGGGGCGCCCGGCTGTCTTCATCTCCAACGTGACCGATCGGCCGGCCGGCCGGTCGGTGGTCTTCATGCTTGAAGGTTTGAGGCGTCCAAGCCCAACAAACTCCACCACGACTCAAATCTTCATGCAACACCTCGACACGCACCATCTTCATCTCTACTTCGTCATCATCATAGCTCCACCACTTCTCATGCCTCATCGACTTCAAATTTGCACCTTCATCACCCGCTCGCTCATGTGGCCCTTGTGCATGCCACACACAAGCAATCGTGGATCCCGCTGCCAATCCCACAGCTCCACCATGAATAGTGCTCCCGATCAAGCCCGATCGCAGTCGACAAACCTGATTGAGATATTGGCGTACCGATCCATCTTCTTCAACTCTACTTCTTCCATAGATACTGATCGCTTTCCATATTTTTCTTTCACGAAACCCTTCTCCACAACGAATCTCATGCTAGAAGACGCCATTGATGTCTCGCCTCAGATTCTCTCTGCCTCCTTCCCAACTTTTATCTCTGATACCACTTGTTGGGGTTAGGAGCCCCGCAGTGGAAGCAATCAAAGCAGGCGAGGAACACACCACAATGGCAATCAACAAGCAAATCATCACACACAAGAAGGCAAACCGATTTTTATGTGGAAAAACCCCTCATGGGTAAAAAACCACGACACAAAGCGACACCAATCCACTATGAATCAGAAGTTACAAGAGATTACAGAAGAAAACCATAGATCACAGCCCACAAGAGAAATCTCAAGCCACCCGAAGCTAATTCTCACATGAGGAGGACAAACCCATTCCTTTCCCTCAACCCAGAGAACTCCAAGCTTCCTCCATAACTCTTTCTCTCCCCTAGAACCCTCTCAATCCCTCGGCTCATTGGCGGCCCTTAGTGGCAACCCTAATCTTGGATTACATCTCCTTAAATAGGAGAACCGGAATTAGAAACTCCTTGCGCAAAACCACGCAAGAAACCAAGTCCAAGAAGGAAACTGCGTACAAGCAGTTCGCGCAGGGTCGGGCGCCCGGCCAACCAAAAAAAAATCCAGCGAGAAACTATTGAATTTCGGGCGCCCGGACCAACATGGTCGGGCGCCCGGCTGGGTCATGGGGCGCCCGGTCACCAAAAAACGTGGGGCGCCCGGCTGTCTTCATCTCCAACGTGACCGATCGGCCGGCCGGCCGGTCGGTGGTCTTCATGCTTGAAGGTTTGAGGCGTTCAAGCCCAACACTTAGGCCTAATACATGCTGGCAAATGTGATTGTCGAAGTAGATGTCACAAAATCAAGGGCGGCGTCCCCTACCCAACTATTTACCTTCGTGTGGTCCACTTGAATCACAAATGAGCATGACCTTTGGGCCCTAGGTCTAGCATGTTTGACATATCTGATGGTCAGAGTAGATGTCACATGCCCAACAAGGTAGGCCCTCAATAGAATCAAGGGTGGGTGTCCCCCTCCCAATCGATTTCCATGATGTGGCCCAATTAAGTAAGTGTACTCACAGAATTACCAATCAATTTGTCAAAGCAAATCAGATACAACTGCGGACTAATTTGTCATCCAACTAGTAAGATACTAGTTATTGTTGTTCTATTCTTAACCATCTATAGGTAGCTTAAATTCAAAATTATCCTGCTATGGAGAATAATGGCAAAAGTTCAAGATTATCTTGCCAAGGAGAATATTGGCAACAAAGCAATGTTAACATTTTTCATGTCCACATTTCACCATTCCCAACATTGTTCAACTGAAATTTTATTCTTTTTTTTTTTTGTCGAGATTCCCACTTGATGCATATGGGAATTACTCTTTTCTGTAATTTAGCTGTGTTTTAATGATTAGAGTCTTCGACTTGGTTTAGTGCCTTTAAGGGGGTGTTTCGATCATACGTTACTTAAGCTACCTATGGCTCAAGTAGCTTATCTTGATTTTTACTTATTAAATTGAAGTGATTAAATAACTTTTAGGGCCCGTTTGGATACCATCAAATAAGTTACTTTTTAACTTATGTTAAGCAATTATAATTATTTTCTTCACTAAAGTTTGACAAGAATCTTGTAAAATTAAATTATGTGCCAAAAGCTACTGCCTCAATAAGTAAATTTTTTAGCTTTTAATTTATGGCTTTTTTACTTCTCTCTCATAGTCTATGTTAAAAGAGGCTCTCTCTCACGATCCATATCAAAGGAGGCCTCACGTGGTGGACTGTCCACATTGAAGTTAGGGCTCACACGGTGGACAATTCATAGAAAAGGTGGGCCCCACATGATGGATGACCTTATATTAATGTGAGCCCCACATGATGGATGACCTTATATTAATGTAGGCCCACATATGGTATTAATGTGGGTCCACATATGGATGGTCCCCATCAAAGATCAGCCCATAATGATAAAAAGCCCACATCCAAAGCGGGCTGGTATGATGGACGACCCACTTCATAGGTGGGGTCTACATGATGGACATTCCACATCAAAGTTAGGCTCCACTTGATGATGGTCCCACATGATGGATGGTTCACACCAAAGGTCAGCCCCTAATGATGAATGGCCCACATCCAAGGCGAGCCCTGCATGATGGGCAACCCACATTGAAGGTGGGGCCCACGTGATGGACAGTCCACATCAAAGGTGGTCTCCACATGATGAACGATTAATAATGCTGGGTTCGACATGATGGATGATCTAAGGCCCCATATGATGGACAATCCACATCAAAGGTCGGCCCTAATGATAAGTGGCCCATATCCAAGGCAGGCCTTGCATGATGGACAACCCACATCAAAGGTGGGGTCCACATGATGGACAATCCACATCAAAGGTGGGATCCACATGACATGGGCGACGGATATTGAAGGTGGGCCCCACATGATGGACATTAACATTGATGGTGGGCCCCACTTGAGGGATGACCAACATCAAAGACCCTATAAAGGGAATGTTAAGTCCCCAATCTGGAATATCTAGAAAATCGAATTCCGTTGCCATATTTTCGGGAGATCTAGAACAGAAAACAAATGGCTCAAAAATGTATGAATTTATGATTTAGTTTTATTCAATTTCCATACTTGATGCACTGTGCGGTCCTCTTAATTTCGTAAATTCAGACCTAACATTAAAACCTTCTACTAGTGATCCAACACCAAACAAGTATTCAAATCGCTCAAATTGACCTTCAAAACTCATGTAGGTCCCCATGTATGAACATGGATTCATGTTAGGTGTTCTACTTTGTGCTTGCATAGCGGCTCAAGAATTAGATGATTCTAAACTCATGTGGGTTATACAATGAAAAATAGTTGAGATGAGAAGTCGTACCATTAAAATCATTCAAATTTCTTGTTGGGTTGACCATGCTATGTTTATGTGCCATCCAATATACTTATTTGACTTATTGTATAAGATAACTGGATTTCCTAAAGTTCAAATATTTCAAGGCTCTTGTGGGCCACACCACATGCTTTTAGAGGCTTTAACAATGATTTTACACCATTCCGGCCCTATGGTGTGGCCCACATAAGCCTTGTATTTGACTGACTTTTAGGGTGCCTGTTGGAAATGTGACAGTGCACTTGATGGACAGGATAGATTTGCACATAGTGCATGCAACTCTTTAAGGGCCTATTTGGATATCATCAAATAAGTTGCTTTTCTTGCTGATGGCAGCAGTTAAGTAACTTATTTGAGATAAGTTAGCTTGGTTAATAAATAATGATTATTACTTACTTGCTAAAAATTAGTTAAGTATTTTAGCATTTTTATTTTGCTTTTTTACTTTTCACCATCAACTAAAACAAGAGGTACTTGTCCATTGCAGTAAAAAGTGCTGATTTTCATGGCAACCACCCAGCACGCGTTGAGTTGTTGAACATCTAGCTTGTTGTGCCCACTGCGATATATTTGATCTGTGCCGTTCATTAGATTTGGACGTAAGGGGGGCTAGCATGTGAGGTAGATCTAAACCTCAGGTGGACCCCACATCAGGAAGCAATGGTGGTAATGATGACACTGTTGAAACCTCCCTGGCCAGCATGATGTGTTTTACTCATGCCATTCATCTGTTTTTCCAACTAGTTTTGAGTAGTTTTGAGTAGCTCACTGGGTAGTGGGGCCACATGCTGTGCACAAGAAATCCACACCATCTGCCCTTGTTGGTCCAATATCTCAAAAATGAAACCAAATCCAATCTCAAATAGACCGCACCTTAGGAAACAGTGGTCATTTACGCCCACCATTGGTCAGCCCTAATGATGAGTGGCCCATATCCAAGGCGGGCCATGCATGATGGATGGCCCACATTAGAGGTGGGCCGCACATTTGGGACGATCCACATTAAAGGCAGTTCCACATGATGGGTAGTGGATATTGATGGTGGGTCCACTCGATGGATGACCAACATCAAAGGTGGGCCCTACATAAAAAATGGTGCAAATGGCCCACATCCAAGGTGGGCCCCACATGATGGACTGCGCACATCAAAAGCGAGGCCCACACAATGAACAATCCACACCAATGGTTGGCCCCAAATGATGGATGATGGATGTGTAGGGACCAAACAGACTTGAGGGATGATGTCAGAAACAAAATTGATTTTCTACCTTTTGGTTGATTATAAACATGTTGTTTACCAAACATATTTATTTGCTAATTAAGTAGAAACCAATATAAATTACTTATCTGATAAGTAGCTTAAGTAACTTACAATCCAAACCGGCCCTAAATGTGCCTACGACAAGTTACGCTGGCGCAGTCCATTTTATAAAGAACGTGGATTGGGTGCTACCCCCACTAGGACACTGCCAGAGATCGATTCCACCTGGTGGGATTTGGCTGGCACGCAGCTAAAGGTGTCAATGGCCGGCTTGGCCTATCGGGCTTTTGGGTGGGCCTGCCTTGAGCTAGGCTTAGATGGGAATATCAAGCCCGAGGACCAAGGTCAGGCTTAACTTTCAAGCCCATTTTTAAATTGGGCCGGGGATGGACTAAGACGTTCCAAAGCACGTCAGCCCACCCAACCATAAGGGTTTTAAAAAGCAATTTTAAATTGTAATATTTAGATGATGGAGGGAAAAATTATCTTATGAAAAAAGTTATTTCACATTAACAAACGTGGTTGTCAGCTCAGGTGGGCCTACTGTGTTTATGTGAAATCCACCTCGACCACCAGGTGCATCACCCTATATTAGGCCTAAGGCTCGAAAATCAGCCCTGACTGTACTTCAAGTGGATCAAAAGATTGGAAATAGCATATAGGGCAATGCTCACCCTCCAAACTATTTCCCTTTGTGTGTGCCACCTAAATATGGATAGGCCTGATATTTTGACCTATGCCTAATTTTTTGTGTGGTATCTAATGGTTGGAGTAGATGTTATATGATCAACATGGTGGGCCTTGTAAATGTCAAGGGTGGATGTCTCTCCCAACTGTTTCCCTTTTGTGTGGCACGCCTAAATCACGGGTCATCCTATTTTTTGGCCTTAGACATAATATAGGATTACACATCTAATGCTCAGAGTGGATCTCACATATGCATCATGGTGGGTCTCTTAAAAAATAAATGGTGGGCTTCTCATGGAGAGTCATTTTGTACATGCGTCTCAAGGAGATATTTTCATATGATATTTGGGAAAGCGGGCCATGGCTTGGGTGGGCTCCATCCCAACCGTTAGGTATGTCATACCATGCTAAGACCATGGTATAAAAATCAGCCCTATTCCTGATTCAAATGGGACACACCATAGGAAATAACGTACATGACAATGCTCACCCTCTGAACTATTTTCCTTATTGTGATCCACCTAAATCACGAATGGGCCTGATTTTTGAATCCTATGCCTAAATATTAGTGTGGCATATAATGGCTAGAGTGGATTTAATATAATCTTCACGGTGGTCCCATAAGAATCAAGTGTGGATGTCCCTCTCACAACCGTTGCTTTTGGTGTGGCCCTAAATCATAGGTCAACCTGATTTTTCATCCTTGGCCTAGCATGGGATTACACATTTAGAGTAGATCTCAGCATATACATCATGGTGGGCCCCATAATAATCATGGGTTGGCCTTCCTTTTTTTTTTTTAAGAGAGCTTTTGACAGTTGGAAGAGGTAGTCCCACCCTTGATTTTTTACGGGGGGGCCATCATAATGAAGTATGTAGAATCTACTTCGACCATTAGTTATTTAATCCTGTGTTATGCCCATGGAAAATATATCAGGCTACCTGTGATTTTGGTAGGCCACACCATGGTAAACAGTTAGGAGATATACATCCACCCTTTATATTTATAGGGCCCACCATTATTGCTGTATAAAATCCACTCCAAATATTAGATACCATACCATAACTTAGGCTCGGTGCCCAAATTTCAAGCCCATCCATTATTCAGGTGGGCCACATGAAGGGAAACAATTTGGAGGGTGAGCATAGACTGATTTTTGGGCGCTTGGCCACACATCTAGTGGTGGGGGTGGATTTCGCATGAACACCATGGTGGGGCCCATCTGAGCCGGCAAACCCAACTCGTTGGACACTCTAGTTAAAAGAAATGCCCAAGTTATAGTGCTTCCTCCCACAATTGCATCTTTCTCTCACCTCCAATCCATTGTCCTCATCTCTCTGTCTCTTCCATACTTCCAACCCAGTCCCATCTCTTTTTCCATGCTCCAACCGACCAAGAACTTGCCGCCATTACAACAATGACATCATTGGCCATTGCAGTAGGTTGGCCTATATCTCTCTCTACTGCTGCCCACCAAATGAACAGATCGGATATCATAAGTGAAACATGCGTGTGAGCCCTCTGTCAGAGATGGGGCCAGCCTACTCGACCCAATAAGTTTCCAATATGCTTTCTTTGGGGGCGGATTGGGCACTACCCCCACCAGGACCTAGCTACAGACCGACAGTCCTGACCGGGTATATATATATATACCCGTCCATCCATTTTGAAGGACCATTTTAGGGCACATCTCAGAATTTAGGTAGATTGAAGGCTCAAGTGAACCACACCACAGCAAGCAATGGGTATTGAAATCCTGCCGTTGAAAACTTCTTGTGAGCTACAGAGGTTTTGGATCAAGCTAATATTTATATTTTAGTTTCATACAGGTCTATGCGACCTTATGATTAAGTTAGATGGAAAATAAACATCACAGTGGGCCCCAAGAAGTTTTCAATGGTAGGAGCTCAATCCCCGCTGCCTCCTGTGGTGTGCTCCATTTGAGAGTTAGATCTGCCTTCTTTTTGTGCTCATGCCCTAAAATGGGATTTCAAAATAGATGGACGGCCTGGATAAAACATATACATCACGGTGGGCCCCACAGAGCCCCTAACATGCCCGTCCGTCTCTAACTAGGTCTAGGTCCTGGTGGGGATAGTACCCAATCCGCGCCCCTTTCTTTGGGGCGCGGATTAGGTACTTCCCCTCCCCCATCTTGTCCCGAGCTAGGGACAAGCTAGTGCTCTTGAGGGGCCATGTGATGTATGGGTTTTAATCCACACCGTCCGTCATTTTTACACGTCATTTTAAGTATAGATCTCAAAAATGGGAAGCAGATTCTGTACTGAGTAACTCAGTACGCTTAAGGTACTGAGTACGCTTTGTAGGGTCCACTGTGATTTATGTATTTCAGCCACTCCGTTTATCCATTTTAACATATAAGTTTATGGCTTGAGACAAAAAATGAAGCATATAAAAATCTTAAGTGGACCACACCATAAGAAACAATGTGAATTGAACCTGTACCGTCCAAAATTCTTGGGGGGCTGTGGAAGTTTTGGATCAAGTTGATATTTTTTTTTCCCTTAATCACTGTTTGTGTGATCCTGTTAACAGGTTGGATGAAAAATAAACATCACTGCGGGCCCTAGAAAGGTTTCAACGGTGGAAATCATTATACCCACTATTTCTTGTGGTAGGGTCCACCTTAGTCTTGGATATGCTTTGATTTTGGTTTCACCCCCTTAAACGATCTGGAAAAGTAGATGGATGGTGTAGATAAACTACATACATTTATAGTGGGCCCAACTGAGTTTACTCAGTATGATAAGAGCTAACTGAGTAACTCAGGACGCAATCCGATTTCCCAAAAATGATGCAGATATAAGTCTTAGGTGGACCACAAAATAGGTATTAATCTCTCCTGTTGAATAACTTATGAAGGCCACATAAGTTTTAGATCAAGTTGATATTTGTTTTTTTCCTTCATCCAGGTTTATATGACCTCATGGACAGGTTGGATGTCTATAGACCTCATGAACAAGTTGGATGTTGAATAAACATCATGGTGGGCCCTAAGAAGGTTTCAATGGTGGGTATCATTAGCACCACTCCTTATGGTGTGGCCCACTTGAACCTTGGATCTGCATCATTTTTTAGATCCTTACTTAAAATGGCATGGAAAAATGGATGGACGACGTGAATAAGAACCATACATCACGTGGCCCCTTAGAGCCCTAGCTTGTCCCTAGCTCAGGACAGGCAGGGAAGTACCCAATCCGTGTCGCTTTCTGTGGACCGCATCCCCAACAGGAGCATGGATTAGGTATTACCGGAGCTTGTGCAGAGCTCGGGACAAGCTCGACGTGGCACGTACATGGCACATCTGTATTGGTGGAGTGCATGTTGTCAAAAGAGACCTGCTACAAGCCTGTCACGTCTGCTCTCCACCAATACACACGTGCCATGTACTAGTCTATTCCGAGCTCTGCGAAGGCTCAAGCAGTACCTAATCCGTGCTCCCTCGACTACAACTCTGGTACTCCACGCCAACGCAATCCCTGGCTACAACTCCGGCACTCCCAACGTGTGTGTCGCCTCGTCCACATTTTGACAAGTCCCTAGCGGAACCATCTACCTGAGGACCTATCGTGAAGTAGAAAACAGAAATGGATGAAGTTATGATGGGCACTTTAATAGAACAAATAACATTGGGTCGAAAAGCTGATAATGAATTCAAACGAGAGGCCTACCAAACTGCAGTTGATGCTGTCACAAAAGCTACTGGGGTCATCCTTAATTGGTTGAACGTTTCATATCAAGTGAGGTATTACAAGATTGTACAGTGATGTCAAGGACTTGCTATCTACTAGTGGGTTTGGATGGAATTTCGAGTGCTTGGTGGTCACGGCCCCTGATGAAGTGTGGGAAGATTATCTCAGGGTAAATTCTAGGTCACAATCTACTTACTCTATGGTGCCTTTTTTTTTTTTTTTTATTTTTTTTATAGCTATTAGTTCACATAATTTGTAATCCTTTATTGTATGAAGTATGGAAAGGCCAACAACCTAACAAATAATTATTGTTTTTGTCTAATGTCATCCACGAGCTGCATGACTTCGTGGCAAACGTATCAATCAAATGGATGATCCACTGTACTTGTTGGGGATGACCAAGCCACTGAAAGATCTATTAGAGGTAGTCGAAATATGGTTGCATCTTCCTCCAGAGTACAAATGGACCTAAACGAGACATGGACTGATGATGATAATGACATGCATGACACATTGGAGATGTCTTATGAAAACTCAGGAGATTCTAGGCTAAATCTATGTCATTCATATGATAGTCAATCCCGGGAGAGGCAATCCTTCTGCTTGAATCTAACACCTGCATCTAATTCTGATATAGCTCATAATGATAGTAATACACAAAAATGGTCCCATCCTGTTCGTCCTTGTGATGTCCTTGGCTCATCTTTGTCTGACATAACCAATACGATGCGTAATTTCAAATTACGCTTTGCTGATTGAAAGGAGATCAACTGCATGGCCAAAGTCCTAAGTACTTTGGAAGAGATTGAGAATCAGTTGAGTAATACAGAATATATTACTATTGGTGAGCTCCTTTCCAAGAATGAGCAGGATGTGACTGTTTTTGTGAATCTACGAGGAGTAAGGCAGGTTGAGTGGTTGAAAAAAATAGTTGGGGATTATTTCATGGGTACTGGTGGATCTAATCCCTGATATTGGTTAGATCTAAATATTCTGATAAGTACGTGGGTAGGTTCCTAGGTTCATTTTGGGGATCGTATATTTTATCTTCTCCAGAATCTGTTAAATTCTGGATAGTTTGGACATGTATTAACGTAACATATTTATAAGTTGTGTGTGGAATACTGTGAACTCGGTCTGGCCACGTATACTTCTGGCCAATTTGGGTAAATGCTACTCGCCCGTCTGACATTATAGACTACCTTATCTTTATAACTTTAAAGTTGCATCTATATCATGCGTTAATTGTATGTTATTTTCATATCTTCGGTTATTATGTTTAGGATAATTAGGACTATCTAAATTGTCCCATTCATTATTGATTTGTAGTATTTGCATATTATGGATTTTCACACGAGTTCGGCATAATTCCTTACTCTAGCTTCGGATGTATTCAGTCATTTCTGATTGGGAAGTCAAAATTAATATATTCTAATAGGGCAGATTATCTACGTCAAGGTTTGCAGGTATAATTTTTACCTCGACTCATAACTTCTTGTTTGTAAGGGTAAGTGGTTGGATTTATAGCACTAACTTAAGTGTGGATTACATGTGAATGCAGATGGAGACACATAAATATTACGTTGTTGTGAATGGTCGTCGTGCGAGAATATACGGCTCATGGGAGGAGGCTCAGTTGCAGGTCAATGGATACAACGGCTGCAAACACCGCTCATTCAAAAAATTAGATGATGCAATTAAATATTGGGAAAGCAAAAAGAGCACTGTGGACCAACCCACAAGGATGGAAACATCTCAGGGATTCATCAACATCGTCTGCCCAACATACGACCCATGTGATGGTTTACAAGGGAACATCAATCGAGGACATGACCCTCTCGCTTGGGGATAGACTTGCCGCTTTGGTTGTTGGGATACTGGTACTATTTTTAGCTTTGTATATTGTCAATAAATTGTAGTTTATTTTACACTTGATACTAGTCAAACAATCCATATTAAAATATTATGATGCACAATCTCTATTGCCATATTACTATGCACACTTTTTTCCGAAAGGATATCCGATCCTTTCAACAAACAGATTCGCAATTTCTTTCTTTGACAAAATGATTTCTATTGCTGTGGGAATACAAATCTTTTTTCTGTATTGAAAATTTGTTTTGTTACAGGTCTTTGCAAAAGGGGCATGGTGAGTTTGTTACAAGTCTTTTTGTGTACGGATCTTTTTTGTTTTGGATATTTGTTTAGTTACAGGCCTTTAGATCTTTGCAAAAGGTGAGTTTAATCCGATGGATTGAATTTATTATAATTCAATGGGTCTATCATTTCCATTTTGATGAAGCTAAATTGTTGTAACTGAACTATTTGTAGGATACAATCCTGCCCAACATTCATCTGGAATGTAATATCATCTACACTAGTTCTCTATCACATAACTGATATGCTCCAAAAAAAATTTATTGACCAAGTATCAATTGCTCTAATGCCGATATGTAGGAATGAATTTGTGCTTTATAATCAACTCATGAAGGAGTTGTAATGCAGATTTTGGCTTTCATTCGTAATGAGGTTGTTTTTACATATAATATTATATCTGTTTGTAGGATACAGTCCAAGCCATGGACGAAGGAGTGTAATGTCATCTACACTAGATATCCAAGGCCACAAAACAAGTATGCATTCATCCATCTATCATGTTGAATGCAATCATGATTACTCTCATTGTAAGTTAGGCTGGAAAATGTGCATGACGGTTGACCCGTCTAGAAAGTATATATATTTCAGGTTCCAACTTCGAAGTGGGCTACATACTGAAGACCCAGATGTGTTCGAGATGTGAAGTGTCGTTACTTTGTCATCTTAACGAAGTGCACAAATTCCCTACCAGTCATTGGTCGCAGAAGTTTTATGTCCCTTGTAGTGACTGATTTTTTTGTCTAAGGTCATGGTTGGAAATGAATGTTCATAACAGTGATGGCTCTTATCTGTGAATGCACTATTTTAAGAAACAAACCTGAGATGGTGTTAGAAATGGTCAAGCCTATAGTCATCAACTTGAAAACCTTATTTTGTGGCTCCCAGTCCATGTTAGAAATGGTCATCATAATAGACGACCCTTCTGTATGGATACACGATCTTACGTGTAATGGACGACCTTACGCAGTGGATGTACATCATATTTTGTACCATGCCCAGTCTGATGACGTTTCAATCACAATGGATGACATGGGTGTAGTCAAGTATATCACGGTGGGCTCCATAGTTACGGGTATCCACAGACCTTAGTGGGTCTGATCATACGTTGATGGGTGGATGTGGTTGTGTTCTCGTCAGACGGCTGTTCACCCAAACATGGGAGGGATTACAAATCCTCCTACCTGGGGCTTCTGAAATTGCGGTTTTACCGATTGTAGAGATACTCGGAGATATGTCTATGGACCTAGAGGGAGGGTGAATAGGACCTTTTTTAAAATTCTTTTCGCCTACTTATGCAATTCAACAAGTTTAAGCTAGGTAAGCAAGAACACCTTGGCTTCCAAGCCTTGGTGGGTCCAATCACAAGACTAGCAAGAGTTAAGCAATAACCAACCCTAGTCTAAGCATGCATAGGTAAGAAAATGATTCAACTAATTAAGCTACTAACCTATGCACCTTGTGTAGACTTATGAGATTGGATCAATGAGCTCAAGTCTACACAAGTAGTGAAGGTACATCTTGTGCAAGGATGCCTAAAAAGTGCCTAGCATGCATTCATATCAATCATTCATAATTAAGCAATTAAACTAATAATGCAAAGATATCAATGTGCTCAATAACAATCACAAACACAAGGATGTATAGTGGTTCGACTACGTGTCTACTCCACTCCCGGTTCAAGTACTCAACCCCTTTGAGCACACCGGCATTCACTATCGGAGGTTTTAAATGAGGTTCACCTCTCAACCTTTACACACGGAGGTTTTATCGGTTCACCTCTCAACCGTCACCGGAGTTTTGAACCAAGGGCTAACTCTCAACCCAATCGCACGTTCACTCCCGTGTCGGAGGCTCCCCCTTGGAGACTTAGTTTAGGCCCGGCTGACGGGCCAAGGAACGACTAACGTCTCTAGGTCGAGTTCGAAAACAAACTCTAAAGATGACTCTCAAATAAGACAATTTACTTGTCGGATGAGCCCCTTGTTTAGCGCCGGATTGGGTTGCTTGATCTCCGCTCTCCCGTGCTTCAATCAGCTTCCCTTTGCTCCCTCGATCGTGCCGCCGTTGCGTCGCCAATGCCTCAGCCACATTCGATCAAACACCTTGCATGCGATGCCTTGAAATGCCCAAGGTGCTAGGAGGATGGGTGAATCTCATACATGGGATGTGTAGGTTGTTCCAACTAGGAGATTCACCTAGAGAGTCTTCTAGAGGTCTTGGACAAAGGATATACCTATGTGGAATAGTGTCACACCTCTAGATTTGAGAGAGGAATCAAGTCATCTCTTGATAGCATTTGAATGCCCATACTTGTGTTTGATACACAAGGGATATGACTTGAAAACCTCCTCTTTGAGGCCCCAAATGATGTACAAGATAAGTGTAGAATGGGCTCTCAAAAACTTCTCTCTCAATGCCCAAGAATGGAGCACCATATATATAGAAAAGAGGGCTCCAACGGCTCTAAAACGGGCAGAAAACGGTCATAAACGACCTGTCCCGACCCGTCACGACCGGTCGGAGTCCCCTGCTGCATGAAGCCACAAGCACAGGCCATATTCACTGGCCGACCGGTCATGACCGGTCGGCACCCTTCACTGGACAGCCAATACTCATTAGGCCGACCGGTCATGACCGGTCGGCCACTCTATCTGGACAGGCTGTGGACTCCAAGCCGACCGGTCATGACCGGTCGGTGCCCTCTGCTGGCCAAATGGGATAACCAGGCCGAATACACTGGCCGACCGGTCATGACCGGTCGGCCCTCCTTGCTGATCTCCTTCTATTATGAAGGCCGACCGGTCCTGATCGGTTGGCTGGCCTTGTAAATGCAGCAGGAATGCTGGCCGACCGGTCTTGACCGGTCGGACCAGCCTGGGTCCCTTACACATATGCTGAATCACCTCTTTCTTCAGCTGTAGTTTTAGGCCAAGGTGGGGATGTTCAAATGGGACACCTAGGGCCTATCAATGATGCCTAATGGGTTCTAATTATGGTCAAGGACATCACAGAACAAAGGGGATTGGTTTTGGTGGAGGTTAAGGCACCAAGGCATCTCATATACCTGAATCTTCTTCCTTGATGTGGCTGGACGTCTTGAGTCTTCGGTCTTCGTCTTCATTGGGCTCAACCGACACAAGACTCACAGCTGTAAGTGATTGACAAACAAGGTGCACTAGTATGCCACGAAAAAGTGCACTAACAATCTCCCCCTTTGTCAATTACTTATAAAAACTTAACCTACCAAAACAAATTACATGTTCAAGATATTACAATGATAAAGCATAAATTACAGGACTCTTGACATGCCTAAACTAAGCTGCTCCGCTTCAGTTTGCTCCCCCACAACCTGTCAATCCCTGCATCACAAAACATAGCAAACTAGTTTTGGTGGGATTTGATCTTTCTCCCCCTTTTTGTTAGCAATTGACAAACTATTCTCTCCCCCTTAATGATATACCAATGAAGTTAAGGTAAGAGGAGATAGTGTGTCGCAGTTATAACTATTAAGCACATGCTAGCAAGGAGAGTATAGGGTGCATGAATCATAAATACATGGAGCAAGCTAAGAAACATGATTAACAAGAAATGTAACTATACAACCAAGGTTAATCATGTAATTGGTCAAGGATATACATTTGCAATGAAGCACAAAGGGCTTATAGCCCAATCAACCAACCTCCCCTAGTGGTATATCAAGACCAATACTAAGCAAGGATTAGCATACATGAAGCATAAAACTCAAGATGATTAGCTAATCTAAGCAAGGTGACAATCTAGCAAGCAAATGTATCAATAAAGGCAAGGCTAAATTATCAAAATCCGGGCGAATGAGGCTGGAATCCTCTGATTTGCCCATACACACAGAAATGAGGCTGAAATCATCAGATTTTCCAATAAAAGCATAACTAGCTACCCACACTAACCATGATGAGTTTGAAAAGCCAAAGGGTAGCAAAAATTCCTCAACACCCTCATAGAATATAGCATGAGGTGAGGGGTTGGAAACTCCTTCTCCTCCTAGAAAGGATAGCGGTTGGGATCCCCTCTTAGATAATCTGGTAGAGGGGTCGTGATGGAGGCCGAGAGAGCAAGATCTTTATGTTGGCTCTCATCATCAGATTCGGACTCCTCCGTATCATCCCAAGTGGCAGCCATTGCCTTTTTACCTTTCGGTTTAGGCCCTTCCGGACATTCCGGGGCAATATGGCCACGACGACCGCAACCGTAACAACGGACGGATGAAGGTATGGATGATTTTCCTTTATGTTTATCACCCTTCTTGTCCTTTTTGTCACGGCTATTCCCTCTATCAAATTTGAGGAATCTCTTGAATTTTTTGTTTAATTTCTCTTCCTCATCATCCTCATCATCGCTATCTTCCTCCGACTCACTTTTGATTTTCTTGTGTTTGTGAGAGGACTTAAAGGCGATGTTTTTCCTTCTAGAGGGGGCTTTAAAGCCTAGCTCAAAGGTTTGTAGGGAACCTATGAGTTCTTCAACTTTTATTGTATTAAGATCCCTACACTCTTCAATGGTGGTGACTTTAGAAGAGAACCGTTCCGGAAGAGATCTCAGAATTTTCCTACAGAGCCTATGTTCCGGAACCGGATCCCCTAAGCCCCACATATCATTTGTGATTTTGTTCAGTTTGGTATAAAATTCAGTAAACGTTTCATCCTCCTCCATAGTAATATTTTCAAAGAGAGTGGAGAGGCGCTGGAGTTTGGAGTTTTTAACAACATTTGTACCTTCATGGGTAACTTCAAGAATATCCCATGCTTGTTTACTGGTAGTGCAGTTTTGGATCCGACCAAATTCTTCTCTCGATACTGAACAAAATATGGCATTCAGGCATTTGGCATTATTAATACGTTGAGCTTTTTCATGAGCAGTCCACAATGCCTTGTCTTTAGGCCTGAGAACATCCGGCTCACCCTCCTTAGAAATAGTGACCATTGGGGGTTCATATCCAAAATCAACCATGTCCCTCACATCCGAATCAATGGATTCCAAGAAGATGCGCATTCGTGCTTTCCAGTATGGATAATTTGACCCATCAAAGAAAGGAGGCTTAGTGACGGATGAAGAGTCCTCTCTAGACATATTTTCAAGTTTCTCTTTAGGATCTATCTCTAGGCAATTAAGCCCTTAAAGAGAAACCCGCTCTGATACTAATTGAAATTGCGGTTTTACCGATTGTAGAGATACTCGGAGATATGTCTATGGACCTAGAGGGAGGGTGAATAGGACCTTTTTTAAAATTCTTTTCGCCTACTTATGCAATTCAACAAGTTTAAGCTAGGTAAGCAAGAACACCTTGGCTTCCAAGCCTTGGTGGGTCCAATCACAAGACTAGCAAGAGTTAAGCAATAACCAGCCCTAGTCTAAGCATGCATAGGTAAGAAAATGATTCAACTAATTAAGCTACTAACCTATGCACCTTGTGTAGACTTATGAGATTGGATCAATGAGCTCAAGTCTACACAAGTAGTGAAGGTACATCTTGTGCAAGGATGCCTAAAAAGTGCCTAGCATGCATTCATATCAATCATTCATAATTAAGCAATTAAACTAATAATGCAAAGATATCAATGTGCTCAATAACAATCACAAACACAAGGATGTATAGTGGTTCGACTACGTGTCTACTCCACTCCCGGTTCAAGTACTCAACCCCTTTGAGCACACCGGCATTCACTATCGGAGGTTTTAAATGAGGTTCACCTCTCAACCTTTACACACGGAGGTTTTATCGGTTCACCTCTCAACCGTCACCGGAGTTTTGAACCAAGGGCTAACTCTCAACCCAATCGCACGTTCACTCCTGTGTCGGAGGCTCCCCCTTGGAGACTTAGTTTAGGCCCGGCTGACGGGCCAAGGAACGACTAACGTCCCTAGGTCGAGTTCGAAAACAAACTCTAAAGAGGACTCTCAAATAAGACAACTTACTTGTCGGATGAGCCCCTTGTTTAGCGCCGGATTGGGTTGCTTGATCTCCGCTCTCCCGTGCTTCAATCAGCTTCCCTTTGCTCCCTCGATCGTGCCGCCGTTGCGTCGCCAATGCCTCAGCCACATTCGATCAAACACCTTGCATGCGATGCCTTGAAATGCCCAAGGTGCTAGGAGGATGGGTGAATCTCATACATGGGATGTGTAGGTTGTTCCAACTAGGAGATTCACCTAGAGAGTCTTCTAGAGGTCTTGGACAAAGGATATACCTATGTGGAATAGCGTCACACCTCTAGATTTGAGAGAGGAATCAAGTCATCTCTTGATAGCATTTGAATGCCCATACTTGTGTTTGATACACAAGGGATATGACTTGAAAACCTCCTCTTTGAGGCCCCAAATGATGTACAAGATAAGTGTAGAATGGGCTCTCAAAAACTTCTCTCTCAATGCCCAAGAATGGAGCACCATATATATAGAAAAGAGGGCTCCAACGGCTCTAAAACGGGCAGAAAACGGTCATAAACGACCTGTCCCGACCCGTCACGACCGGTCGGAGTCCCCTGCTGCATGAAGCCACAAGCACAGGCCATATTCACTGGCCGACCGGTCATGACCGGTCGGCACCCTTCACTGGACAGCCAATACTCATTAGGCCGACCGGTCATGACCGGTCGGCCACTCTATCTGGACAGGCTGTGGACTCCAAGCCGACCGGTCATGACCGGTCGGTGCCCTCTGCTGGCCAAATGGGATAACCAGGCCGAATACACTGGCCGACCGGTCATGACCGGTCGGCCCTCCTTGCTGATCTCCTTCTATTATGAAGGCCGACCGGTCCTGACCGGTCGGCTGGCCTTGTAAATGCAGCAGGAATGCTGGCCGACCGGTCTTGACCGGTCGGACCAGCCTGGGTCCCTTACACATATGCTGAATCACCTCTTTCTTCAGCTGTAGTTTTAGGCCAAGGTGGGGATGTTCAAATGGGACACCTAGGGCCTATCAATGATGCCTAATGGGTTCTAATTATGGTCAAGGACATCACAGAACAAAGGGGATTGGTTTTGGTGGAGGTTAAGGCACCAAGGCATCTCATATACCTGAATCTTCTTCCTTGATGTGGCTGGACGTCTTGAGTCTTCGGTCTTCGTCTTCATTGGGCTCAACCGACACAAGACTCACAGCTGTAAGTGATTGACAAACAAGGTGCACTAGTATGCCACGAAAAAGTGCACTAACAGCTTCACCATGTTGGGTGCGTTTCACACAAACCTTCGGATCTCGCCCCCCAATACACTAGAATTATGGATTACTATAATGCAATAATCAAGAATAAACATCAACCACACGAACACAAGGAGTTTTTACGTGGAAAACCCTCAAAAGAGGTAAAAACCATGGGACCTAGTCCAGATCAACAATCCACTAACACAAGGAACTGTTACAACCGATCTCAAGCACACACCGCTTGGATCAAACCTCTTCACCCACGCAGGGATGGATAAACAACAAGAAAATAACAAAGGAGAAACGATCTCACCGATCCCGAGGATGTAGAAGCGCGGAGACGACGGTTGCACAGAAGAATCCCTCTTCAAGCAACTTCTCCCTTCTACAAGCTTCCTCTTTCTCTCTCTTCTCTTTATCTCTTCCTCTTTTTCTCTCTTTCTCACCTTGGACGTGTTTTCAACCTAATGGGATATCTTAATCCCGTTTTAGAACGCTTTGTTGGGTGCGTTTCACACAAACCTTCGGATCTCGCCCCCCAATACACTAGAATTATGGACTATGCTAATGCAATAATCAAGAATAAACATCAACCACACGAACACAAAGAGTTTTTACATGGAAAACCCTCAAAAGAGGTAAAAACCATGGGACCTAGTCCAGATCAACAATCCACTATCTCAGGGAACTGTTATAACCGATCACAAGCACACACCGCTTGGATCAAACTTCTTCACCCACGCAGGGATGGATAAACTACAAGAGAATAGTAAAGGAGAAACGATCTCACCGATCCCGAGGACGTAGAAGCGCTGAGATGACCGTTGCGCAGAAGAACCCTTCTTCATGTAACTTCTCCCTTCTACAAGCTTCCTCTTTCTCTCTCTTCTCTTTCTCTCTTCCTCTTTTTCTCTCTTTCTCACCTTGGACGTGTTAGCAACACAATGGGATGCCCTAATCCCGTTTTGGAGTTCTTAAGTACCAAAAACGGAGGAATTAGAGCCAGATTAGGAAACTGCATACAAGCAGTTCGCGCCGGGTCGGGCGCTCGGTCACCAAAACCGTGGGGCGCCCGGCCAACCAAAAAAAGTCCAGCGAGAGCACTTAGAGAAAATCTGAATTTCGGGCGCCCGGACCAACATGGTCGGGCGCTCGGCCGGGTCATGGGGCGCCCGGTCACCAAAACCATGGGGCGCCCGAAAATGGACAAAACAGTCCAGTAGCTTAGCTGCCCAGAAACATGAATTCCGGTCGCCCGGCCACAATGAGGCCCGGGCGCCCGCCACTTCCAATTCACTCTCTCTCTCCTCTATCACGTGAGGAGGAAAACTCCATCAAATCTCCCCCTTTCCGACTCAGGAGAAATTCGTCTTCTTCAAGCCAGCCAGGTTTCTGCAAACCTCAAACTTGCCCTTGAGCAAAGCCTTGGTCATCATGTCTGACCCGTTATCGTCCGTATGGACCTTCTCAAGCTGTAGCACCTTCTGTTCCAAAGTATCCCTGATCCAGTGATACCGAATCTCTATGTGCTTCGACTTGGAATGCTGACTTGGATTCTTGCTCAAGTGTATAGCACTTTGGCTATCGCAATAGACCACGTGCTCCTCCTGCTTCAGGCTGAGTTCCTGTAGGAACCTCTTCATCCAAAGCATCTCTTTGCATGCTTCTGTGACTGCAATGTACTCGGCCTCTGTCGTCGACAATGCTACGACCTTCTGTAGCTTGCTCTGCCAAGAAACCGCTCCCCCTGCAAACGTGAACATGAACCCCGATGTAGACTTCCTGGAGTCTATGTCACCTGCCATACCTGCATCTGTGTAGCCTTCTAACACAGGTTTTCCGTCACCATAGCATAGACTCAACCTGGATGAGCCTCTCAGATACCGCAGTATCCACTTCACCGCTGCCCAATGTTCCTTGTCAGGATTGGCAAGATACCGGCTGACAACACCAACCGCATGTGCTATGTCTAGGCGCGTACACACCATAGCATACATCAAACTTCCTACCGTTGACGCGTAAGGTATCTTTCGCATCTCTTCCACTTCCGCCTTCGTCTTGGGACACTGCTTGTCGCTCAATTTGAAGTGACCATCCAGTGGAGTACTGACCGGCTTCGCTGCATTCATGTTGAACCGCTTAGGACTTTCTCAATATACCGCTCTTGTGACAACCAAAGCTTCCTGCTGCTTCTGTCACGGGTTATCTCCATTCCTAGGATCTGTTTTGCCGGGCCCAAGTCTTTCATCGCAAAAGACTTGCCCAACTCCTGTTTCAGCCTGTCAATCTTCTTGATGTCTTTTCCCATGATGAGCATGTCATCAACGTACAATAGCAAAACTAAGAAATCACCATCTGAGAACCTGCGAGTGAACACATAGTGGTCCGACTCCGTTCTGTCATATCCATGCTTTAACATGAATGAGTCGAACTTCTTGTACCATTGCCTATGAGCTTGCTTCAGCCCATACAAGCTCTTCCTAAGCCTGCACACCATATGCTCTTTGCCCTTAACTTCAAACCCTTCTGGTTGACGCATGTAGATCTCTTCTTTCAGGTCACCATGGAGAAAGGCAGTTTTGACATCTAACTGCTCTATCTCCAGATCCATGCTAGCCGCCAACCCAAGCAACACCCGTATGGATGTCATCTTCACCACTGGTGAGAATATCTCCTCGAAGTCTATTCC
Source organism: Liriodendron chinense (assembly GCA_003013855.2). NCBI lineage: Eukaryota > Viridiplantae > Streptophyta > Magnoliopsida > Magnoliales > Magnoliaceae > Liriodendron > Liriodendron chinense. Next base: position 4,279,141 of record PVNU02002146.1, read on the forward strand.
TTTTCTCTGACCAAACCCTTTCACTTGTACCTTGTCTGTGAATTCTTCTGCTCATTCTTCTTTCTGAACACCCACTTGTTGCTCAGAGCTTTCTTGTCCTTAGGTAATTTCACCATATCATAGGTGTGGTTCTTATGCAAGGATTCCATCTCCTCTTGCATAGCTTTCAACCACTCCCCCTTATGCTCGTCAGCTAGGGCCTCAGAATAGTCTTCTGGCTCTCTCCCATCTGTGAGCATAATGTACTCATGCGGCGAGTACTTCTTGGATGGATGTCTGTCCCTTGATGTCCTCCTCACCTGCGGCTCAACAGGTGGATCAAGTTGGGGCTGCTCCCCCTATCCATCTTCTGTAGGGACTCCCTCATCCTCTACACTTTGCTGTACTCCCCCGTCATCAGGCACCACGGGAGGAGTAACTGGATCCATGTCTTCTAGTTCACCTGAACTGGGTTGGGTCTTCTCTGGCTTTTCAATGTCTTCTATACATTGATCTTCAATAAAAACTACATCTCTGCTCCTGACGAGCTTCTTCTCGGTCGGATCCCACAACCTGTAACCGAACTTCTCATCACCGTACCCTAAGAACACACACTGCCTGATTTTCATGTCGAGCTTGGACCTCTCGTCCTTTGGTACGTGAACGGATGCACTGCATCCAAACACCCTGAGATGATTGTACGATGGATCACGTCCAGTCCACACCTTCTCAGGTACTTCTCCATTCAACGGGGCTGATGGAGACCTGTTTATCAAATACACCGCCGTATGCATTGCTTCTCCCCAGAACATCTTGGGCAACTTTCATGGGATAACATGCATCTGATTCTCTCTACAATGGTGCGATTCATTCGCTCAGCCACACCATTATGCTGGGGGGTCTTGGGAACTGACTGTTCATGCCGTATACCCAGTGACTTGCAATACTCGTGGAAGTCACCTATGTATTCACCACCATTATCAGTGCGGATGCACTTCAATGATCTGCCTGTCTCCCTCTCGACCATAGCATGAAACAGTTTAAACACACCAAAGACCTCGTCCTTGGATTTCAAAGCATACACCCAAACTCTCCTAGATGCATCATCTAAAATACAATGCCCCACCCAAGGTTTTTGTCCTCATAGGACCACAAACATCAGAGTAAACCAAATCTAATGCATGTACTTTATTAGAATGAGAAGCAGTTTTAACAAAAGAAACTCTATGCTGTTTCCCAGATAAACAGTCAATACAGGTTTTGAGAGGTTTACCTGTCACGTCTGGAAGGAGCTACTTCTTCGCTAGTAGCTGAAGCCCTTTTTCACTCATGTGGCCTAGACGCCTATGCCACACGTCAGTAGCTAAATCTTCCGCTGCGTTTAATCCACCCTTGCACACACTGACACTTGCCTTGTAAAGAGTGCAACACTTCTTTCCTATGGCTATGATCATCGAACCCTTGATGAGCTTCCAGCGCCCACCAGCAAACCGGCTTTCATAACCATCATCATCCAGCCTTCCCGTCGACATCAAGTTGAGGTGAAGGTCTGGAATATGTCTCACATCCCTGAGAACCAATGTGCAGCCCACATTGGTTTTCAAACAAATATCACCGACCCCTACGATCTTCGAAACACCAGAATTTTCCATCTTCACTGTCCCATAGTCACCTGACTTGTAGCTTGTGAAGAAATCTCTGCGTGGAGTCGCATGAAACGAGGCTCCCGAGTGTATCACCCAGTCGGTGTCCTGACTCGAAGCCGTGAGACAAATATCGTGATCTGCCGAAAGAATAACAACAACGTCACCATCTGAGGCGACCGCAGTAGAATCTGATTCATCTTCCTTCTCCTTTCCTTTACCCTTCTTGTCACTCTTCTTCTTATGACTTCATGCTTATAGTGGCCCTTCTTGCCACAATTCCAGCATTCAACATCCTTCCTGGCAACTGACTTGCCTCTTGATTTATCTCAGGCCTTTCCGCCCTTTCTGTTCTTTCCTCTCCCCCGATCTTGTGTCACAAGGGCCTCTTGTTGAGCAGGCTCTAGGGACTTCCTCCTTGTCTCTTCATTGAAGAGACTTCTGTCTGGCGCGGAGTTACTTAGAGACACCACTAATGTCTCTCAACTGTCAGGCAATGAGCTAAGCAGTAGCAAAGCCTGAAGTTTATCATCCAGGACCATCTTCATGGCGGAGAGCTGATTCACAATGTTGCTGACCTCATTCATGTGTTCAGCCACAGAACCACCATCTTTGAACTTGAGATTCACAAGTCGTCTTATCAGGAAAATTTTATTGTCGGCTATCTTCCTCTTATACAACCCTTGCAATTTCAGCCATAGGCTAGCGGCTGAGGTCTCTGTAGACACATGGTGGAAAACAGAATCATCCAACCATTGTCTAATGAACCCCACCGCCTTCCGGTCCACTTTCTTCCAATCATCATCTGACATATCCTCTGCCTTCGCTGATATGCCTAGAATTGGAGCATACAAGTCCTTGCAATAGAGCAAGTCCTCCATCTTAGCCTTGCATATGGTCCAGTTAGAACCATTGAGGCTAATCATCCTTGATGAGCCACCTTCCATAATTCAGAACCGATCCCACACCGTTCAAACAACCTGAACGCTCTGATACCACTTTGTTGGGTGCGTTTCACACAAACCTTCGGATCTTGCCCCCCAATACACTAGAATTATGGACTATGCTAATGCAATAATCAAGAATAAACATCAACCACACGAACACAAAGAGTTTTTACGTGGAAAACCCTCAAAAGAGGTAAAAACCACGGGACCTAGTCCAGATCAACAATCCACTATCTCAGGGAACTGTTACAACCGATCACAAGCACGCACCGCTTGGATCAAACTTCTTCACCCACGCAGGGATGGATAAACTACAAGAGAATAGTAAAGGAGAAACGATCTCACCGATCCCAAGGACGTAGAAGCGCTGAGATGACCGTTGCGCAGAAGAACCCTTCTTCAAGCAACTTCTCCCTTCTACAAGCTTCCTCTTTCTCTCTCTTCTCTTTCTCTCTTCCTCTTTTTCTCTCTTTCTCACCTTGGACGTGTTAGCAACACAATGGGATGCCCTAATCCCGTTTTGGAGTGCTTAAGTACCAAAAACGGAGGAATTAGAGCCAGATTAGGAAACTGCGTACAAGCAGTTCGCGCCGGGTTGGCCGCCCGGTCACCAAAACCGTGGGGCGCCCGACCAACCAAAAAAAGTCTAGCCAGAGCACTTAGAGAAAATCTGAATTTCGGGCGCCCGGACCAACATGGTCGGGTTCCCGGCCGGGTCATGGGGCTCCCGGTCACCAAAACCATGGGGCGCCCGGAAATGGACAAAACAGTCCGGCAGCCTAGCTGCCCAGAAACATGAATTCCGGTCGCCCGGCCACAATGAGGCCTGGGCGCCCGGCCACTTCCAATTCACTCTCTCTCTCCTCTGTCACGTGAGGAGGAAAACTCCATCACGCTTAAGTACCAAAAAATGGAGGAAACAGAGCCAGATTAGGAAACTGCGTCTAAGCAGTTCGCGCAGGGTCGGGCGCCCGGTCACCAGACCGTCGGGCACCCGGCCAACTCAAAAACAGTCCAGCAATAAAACCAAGAGAAAACTGAATTTCGGGCGCCCGGACCAAACATGGTCGGGCGCCTGCCCGGGTCATCGGGCGCCCGGTCACTTTGACCGTCGTGCGCCCGGCTGAGGCCAAATCTGTCCAGCTGCAATGCTGCCTATTCTGGGAATTTCAGTCGCCCGACCGCTAACTGGCCAGGGCGCCCGACCTCACCCTGTTGCACATCTCTCCTCTGACAGTAATGAGGAGGAAAACTCCATCAAATTTCTCCCTTTCCGACTCAGGAGAAATTTGCCTTCTTCAAGCCAGCCAGGTTTCTGCAAACCTCAAACTTGCCCTTGAGCAAAGCCTTGGTCATCATGTCTGACCCATTATCGTCCGTATGGACCTTCTCAAGCTGTAACACATTCTGTTCCAAAGTATCCTTGATCCAGTGATACCGAATCTCTATGTGCTTCGACTTGGAATGCTGACTTGGATTCTTGCTCAAGTATATAGCACTTTGGCTATCGCAATAGACCACGTGCTCCTCCTACTTCAAGCTGAGTTCCTGTAGGAACCTTTTCATCCAAAGCATCTCTTTGCATGCTTCTGTGACTGCAATGTACTCAGCCTCTGTCGTCGACAATGCTACGACCTTCTGTAGCTTGCTCTGCCAAGAGACCGCTCCCCCCGCAAACGTGAACATGAACACCGATGTAGACTTCCTGGAGTCTATGTCACCTGCCATATCTGCATCTGTGTAGCCTTCTAACACAGGTTTTCCGTCACCATAGCATAGGCTCAACCTGGATGAGCCTCTCAGATACCGCAGTATCCACTTCACTGCTGCCCAATGTTCTTTGCCAGGATTGGCAAGATACCGGCTGACAACCCCAACCGCATATGCTATGTCTGGGCGCGTACACACCATAGTATACATCAAACTTCCTACCGCTGACGCGTCGGGTATCTTCCGCATCTCTTCCACTTCCGTCTTTGTCTTGGGACACTGCTTGTCGCTCAATTTGAAGTGACCATCCAGTGGAGTACTGACCGGCTTCGCTGCATTCATGTTGAACCACTCTAGGACTTTCTCAATGTACCGCTCTTGTGACAGCCAAAGATTCCTGCTGCTTCTGTCACGGGTTATTTCCATTCCTAGGATCTGTTTAGCCGGGCCCAAGTCTTTCATCATAAAAGACTTGCCCAACTCCTGTTTCAACGTGTCAATCTTCTTGATGTCTTTTCCCGTGATGAGCATGTCATCAACGTACAATAGCAGAACTAAGAAATCACCGTCTGAGAACTTGCGTGTGAACACACAGTGGTCCGACTCTGTTCTGTCATATCCATGCTTCAACATGAACGAGTCGAACTTCTTGTACCATTGCCTAGGAGCTTGCTTCAGCCCATACAAGCTCTTCCTAAGCCTACACACCATATGTTGTTTGCCCTTGACTTCGAACCCTTCTGGTTGGCGCATGTAGATCTCTTCTTCCAGGTCACCATGGAGAAATGCAGCTTTGACATCTAACTGCTCTATCTCCAGATCCATGCTAGCCGCTAACCCAAGCAACACCCGTATGGATGTCATCTTCACCACTGGTGAGAATATCTCCTCGAAGTCTATTCCTTTTCTCTGACCAAACCCTTTCACTTGTACCTTGTCTGTGAATTCTTCTGCTCATTCTTCTTTTTGAACACCCACTTGTTGCTCAGAGCTTTCTTGCCCTTAGGCAATTTCACCATATCATAGGTGTGGTTCTTATGCAAGGATTCCATCTCCTCTTGCATAGCTTTCAACCACTCCCCCTTATGCTCGTCGGCTAGGGCCTCAGAATAGTCTTCTGACTCTCTCCCATCTGTGAGCATAATGTACTTATGCGGCGAGTACTTCTTGGATGGATGTCTGTCCCTTGATGTCCTCCTCACCTGCGGCTCAACAGGTGGATCAAGTTGGGGCTGCTCCCCCTGTCCATCTTCTGTAGGGACTCCCTCATCCTCTGCACCTTGCTGTACTACCCCGTCATCAGGCATCACGGGAGGAGTAACTGGATCCATGTCTTCCAGTTCACCTGAACTGGGTTGGGTCTTCTCTGGCTTTTCAATGTCTTCTATACATTGATCTTCAATGAAAACCACATCTCTGCTCCTGACGAGCTTCTTCTCGGTCGGATCCCACAACCTATAACCGAACTTCTCATCACCGTACCCTAAGAACACACACTGCCTGATTTTTATATCGAGCTTGGACCTCTCGTCCTTTGGTACGTGAACGGATGCCCTGCATCCAAACACCCTGAGATGACTGTACGATGGATCACGTTCAGTCCACACCTTCTCAGGTACTTCTCCATTCAACGGGGCTGATGGAGACCTGTTTATCAAATACACCGCCGTGTGCATTGCTTCTCCCCAGAACATCTTGGGCAACTTTGCATTGGATAACATGCATCTGATTCTCTCTACAATGGTGTGATTCATTCGCTCAGCCACACCATTATGCTGGGGGGTCTTGGGAACTAACTGTTCATGCCGTATACCCAGTGACTTGCAATACTCGTGGAAGTCACCTATGTATTCACCACTATTATCAGTGCGGATGCACTTCAATGATCTGCTTGTCTCCCTCTCGACCATAGCATGAAACAGTTTAAACACACCAAAGACCTTGTCCTTAGATTTCAAAGCATACACCTAAACCCTTCTAGATGCATCATCTATAAAAGTGACAAAATACAATGACCCACCCAAGGTTTTTGTCCTCATAGGACCACAAACATTAGAATAAACCAAATCTAATGCATGTACTTTATTAGAATGAGAAGCAGTTTTAACAAAAGAAACTCTATGCTGTTTCCCAGATAAACAGTCAATACAGGTTTTGAGAGGTTTACCTGTCACGTCTGGAAGGAACTGCTTCTTCGCTAGTAGGTGAAACCCTTTTTCACTCATGTGGCCTAGACGCCTGTGCCACACGTCAGTAGCTGAATCTTACGCTGCGTTCAATCCACCCTTGCACAAACTAACACTTGCCTTGTAAAGGGTGCAACACTTCTTTCCTCTTGCAGCAATCAATGAACCCTTGATGAGCTTTCAGCGCCCACCAACAAACTGGCTTTCATAACCATCATCATCCAGCCTTCCCGTCGACATCAAGTTGAGGCGAAGGTCTGGAATATGTCTCACATCCCTGAGAACCAATGTGCAGTCCACATCGGTCTTCAAGCAAATATCACCGACCCCTACGATCTTCGAAACACCAGAATTTTCCATCTTCACTGTCCCATAGTCACCTGACTTATAGCTTGTGAAGAAATCTCTGCGTGGAGTCGCATGAAACGAGGCTCCCGAGTGTATCACCTAGTCGGTGTCCTGACTCGAAGCCGTGAGACAAGTATCGTGATCTGCCGAAAGAATAACAACAAGGTCACCATCTGAGGCGACCGCAGTAGAATCTGATTCATCTTCCTTCTCCTTTCCTTTACCCTTCTTGTCACTCTTCTTCTTGTGACATTCTTGCTTGTAGTGGCCCTTCTTGCCACAATTCCAGCATTCAACATCTTTCCTGGCAACTGACTTGCCTCTTGATTTATCTCGGGCCTTTCCGCCCTTTCTGTTCTTTCCTCTCCCACTATCTTGTGTCACAAGGGCCTCTTGTTGAGCAGGCCCTAGGGACTTCCTCCTTGTCTCCTCATTGAAGAGACAGCTTGTTACCTGATCCATGGATGCCTTTCTGTCTAGAGCGGAGTTACTTAGAGACACCACCAATGTCTCCCAACTGTCAGGCAATGAGCTAAGCAGTAGCAAAGCCTGAAGTTCATCATCCAGGACCATCTTCATGGCGGAGAGCTGTTTCACAATGTTGCTAACCTCATTCATGTGTTTAGCCACAGAACCACCATCTTTGAACTTGAGATTCACAAGTCGTCTTATCAGGAATATCTTATTGTCCGGCTGTCTTCCTCTCATACAGCCCTCGCAATTTCTGCCATAGGCTAGCGGCTGAGGCCTTTGTAGACACATGGTGGAAAACTGAATCATTCAACCATTGTCTAATGAACCTCACCGCCTTCCGGTCCAATTTCTTCCAAACATCATCTGACATATCCTCTGTCTTTGTCGATATGCCTAGAATTGGAGCATACAAGTCTTTGCAATAGAGCAAGTCCTCCATCTTAGCCTTCCATATGGTCCAGTTAGAACCATTGAGGCTGATCATCCTTGATGAGCCACCTTCCATAATTCAGAACTGATCCCACATCGTTCAAACAACCTGAACGCTCTGATACCACTTTGTTGGGTGCGTTTCACACAAACCTTCGGATCTCGCCCCCCAATACACTAGAATTATGGATTACTATAATGCAATAATCAAGAATAAACATCAACCACACGAACACAAGGAGTTTTTACGTGGAAAACCCTCAAAAGAGGTAAAAACCACGGGACCTAGTCTAGATCAACAATCCACTATCTCAGAGAACTGTTACAACCGATCTTAAGCACACACCGCTTGGATCAAACCTGTTCACCCATGCAGGGATGGATAAACAACAAGAAAATAACAAAGGAGAAACGATCTCACCGATCCCGAGGACATAGAAGCGCTGAGACGACGGTTGCGCAGAAGAATCCCTCTTCAAGCAACTTCTCCCTTCTACAAGCTTCCTCTTTCTCTCTCTTCTCTTTCTCTCTTCCTCTTTTTCTCTCTTTCTCACCTTGGACGTGTTTTCAACCTAATAGGATACCCTAATCCCGTTTTAGAACGCTTAAGTACCAAAAAGATGGAAGGAAACAGAGCCAGATTAGGAAACTGCGTCTAAGCAGTTCGCGCAGGGTCGGGCGCCCGGCCAACTCAAAAATAGTCCAGCAATAAAACCAAGAGAAAACTGAATTTCGGGCGCCCGGACCAAGCATGGTCGGGCGCTCGGCCGGGTCATCGGGCGCCCAGTCACTTTGACCGTCGGGCGCCCGGCTGAGGCTAAATCTGTCCAGCAGCAATGCTGCCTATTCTGGGAATTTCGGTCGCCCGGCCACTAACTGGCCCGGGCGCTCGACCTCACCCTGTTGCACATCTCTCCTCTGACAGTAATGAGGAGGAAAACTCCATCACACCAAACGAGCATCTCATGGGATGCACGGTTTCCGATGCTATCCAACTCCACAACCAAAGACAGTAGCCCTCAAGAGTCCAATGGTTGCTTAAGGTCCTTCTCCATTCCAAACATGGGCTGGGATAAGGATGTATTCATACATTTCATTGACAATCCACTAATCTCTGTCATGATTACTTTTCACAAAATCCATCTAGTCTAATACCGCCACCTCCACCCTAATACCACCGGAGAGGCAGTGATCATGTATAGGATTCCATAGCTTTAATGATTAGGTAGTGGCCTTTTATGGCAATGTTTTCTATTTGATTTTGAAGTCCTTCTGGCACTATGCTACCATGAGTGATGATCTCTCTATCTTTGGATGATTCCTATTCTTTAATTCGATTTTCATAGCTTCTAGAAAATTCTCAAATTTTCTCTGGAGATATTTTTCTTTTAGAATTAGAGTCCCTCTATGGCATTTCTTCTAGCAAAGTCCATGATGTGTGGTAATTGGTTGATAGGTCTTTGACACAACTTTCTCTACACGCTGTTAATCAAGTGTGTATTGCGTGGTTAAATAAGAGCCCAACAATGGCAGGTCTTTGCCAAAACTTCCTTTATACGACCCCTTTTAGAGTTTTGGTTGTACATACAGTATTGGTGTCTAACCTTTCTAATAGGATACATGTCCTTAGGGCTGAAAGTTGGGCAAGTTCAACCCGACCGACCAGACATTGGGTTGGGCTTGGGAAGGAAGTATCGAACCCGATATTGAGCTTGGGCTATGCAAACACTAACCCGATAAAGCTTGGGTCGGGCTTGGGTTGAGGTCTTAGGTTGCCCAACCCAACCTGAACTTGAACCCGAACCCAAACCCGATCTATATACAAGTTACTTATAATTTTATTATACTTTAGTTAAGTAAACTTATTAGTTTATATTACTTTAGTAAGTAGACTTATAATGTTTGAAATTTGATATGCTTGAATTTGATATGCATGTGTGTTAAAGGAGTAGTTATTTGATATTTTAGCTTATTTGTTTAGGAAAAGTGAAGTTCTTTATAATAAATAACTACATACATAATTAATAAAGTCATAGGTACAAAAAATACGACATGTATTAAAACATAATAGACTAATTTAATAATGAAAATATTAGCACGTATTAACCCGACCAACCCAATCAACTCGACCGAGCCCGTTTGGGTTGGGCTTGGGTTGAGATTTCCCAACCCGAGGTTGGGTTGGGTTAGGTCGAGCACCAACCCAACCCAACCTGCCCTGACTTTCAGCCCTAAATGTCCTCAATAGATAGGTTTCTACAGTCCCTTTCTGTTGTGAGTATGTTTGCTCATTTGTTTTCGTATAAGTGTGCCAACATGTGGCGGTTTCTCACTTGTTGATGTGGATTGTACCAAGTATAAACACTAATAATCCAATAAATAACTCTGAAGTTAGAAGTAGGACAATGAGTGATCCGAATTTCACTAGCGAAATCAGATGGTTACTATAAATTTTTATTATTATTTTTGGGATATGCTCTATCTACAATTGGGTCAGCCATTAGGACAGTCTAGATTGCTGTATGATATTGGCGTGCATGAGGTTGAAGGTTACCCCTCTTTTTTAAATGGTGTTGTGATGTAGAACGGGTCGCTGATTATTTCATGGCCCAAATGGATCAAAAGAAGACCGGTCGGAGTCGAAAGTGATCCGGCCTGTCAGGACCAGTAAACCGGCCGTATCTCGCAATCCGGAATGAGTTTCGGGACATATAATATATCAATTTGGGGTAGCTCGAGCTACTTTAGCCACCAACCTCGCTACGTCGGGTTGCCCATGCCGAAATTGCGAGATTCGACTGTATCGATAGTCATTAGGGTTAGTTTATTTTCAGTTTTACTATTTATAGTAAGTTTTAATTCAATCATAACTTGGGATTTGTAGGGCTTTAGAGTTAGTGCCCAACATGAAAAGGGCTTAGAATATTTAGTAGAACAACATGGTTGAGGCCGTTTGATAACTTACTATTTTTGGCTGAAAACCAAGAGTTCTAGTAGGATTGAACGACTTCTATAAATAGTACGTTTACTATTTATAGTAAGTTGCGTTTTCTAGGAGTTTGAGTTTGAGTTGGAATCTGATACTTTACCTAGGGTTTAGTTTCTTATTTATATGCATTGTAATTTCGTTTCTATTCATTCAATTATCAATAAAGTAATTATTCGGAATTAATTTCCTCTTTTATCTTTTATTTTTTCTAGGTGGATTCGAGAAACAATCGGTTTAGGATACGGTGATCGACCTACCACGTCCTCCCTGCGTCATGCTGAAATATGGCAATAGCGTCATGCTGAAGTATTAACCCGACCAACCTGACCGAGCCTGTTTGGGTTGGGCTTGGGTTGAGATTTCCCAACCCGAGGTTGGGTTGGGTTAGGTCGAGCACCAACCCGACCCAACCTGCCCGACTTTCAGCCCTAAATGTCTACAATAGATAGGTTTCTACAGTCCCTTTCTATTGTGAGTATGTTTGCTCATTTGTTTCCGTATAAGTGTGCCAACATGTGGTGGTTTCTCACTTGTTGATGTGCATTGTACCAAGTATAAACACTAATAATCCAATAAATAACTCTGAAGTTAGTAGTAGGACAATGAGTGATCCGAATTTCACTAGCGAAATCAGATGGTTACTATCAATTTTTGTTATTATTTTTGGGATATGCTCTATCTACAATTGGGTCAGCCATTAGGACAGTCTAAATTCCCTGCATGATAATGGCGTGCATGAGGTTGAAGGTTACCCCCATTATTTAAATGGTGCTGAAATATGGCAATAGCTTCGGAGCCAAATAAGCAAGGAACGTAGTAAACTACAACCCTTGGGCAATAAGCCGTTGATACCATAAGCAATGTGCCTTCTTTTCCTGCATGCCGGCCTGCTGCATGTGCTAGAAATTCATGCCATCGAAAGGATCGCTCCATCATTAATATCACAAAATGGGCATGATCCAACGTCAAATGGCTCAAGCCATCATAATCAATTGACAGCAAATGGTTAGGGGACGCGGATTAGCTACTGAACTTGACAGTAGCCAAGATGGCTACTGAAGTGACATCACCACATTCTATCGGCCCCTACCATGATATATGTGTTGTATCCGCACCGTCCATCCATTTAAAGAGATCATTTTAGGACACTAGGAAAAACAATAAGGCAGATCGAAAGTTTAAGTGGACCCCACCGCAGAAAATAGGGGATTGAACTCCTACCATTAAAAACTTCTTTGGGCCACAGAAATTTTTGATCAAGCTGATATTTGTCTTTTCCCTTATTCCATGTCTTTATTAACTTATAAACAGGTTGGATCTCAAATAAACATCATGGTGGGCCCTAGGAAGGTTTCAACGGTGGGTGGGCGTCAATATCCCCACTGTTATCTGTGGGAGGTCCACTTGAAGATTGGATCTGCCTCATTCTTTGGATCATTCTCTAAAATAATCTCTACAATGGGATAGACAGTGTGGATACAACACATACATCATGGTAGGGCCCATAAAATATGATGACGTCACTTCAGTAGCAAATCCACGTCCTTGTTTAGGCGAGGCCCCGGGGCCACGGAGGTGGGTGGGACCTATGGGGCCACTATGACATCATCGAGGGCATGATACTAAAAATGAACCAGTTCTAAATCCAAGATGGGCCATAGTACAGGAAACAGTGGTGATTGACCATTAAAAACTTCATGTGGGCCACAAAAGCTTTGGATCAAGATGGTATTTATGTGATCTCTTCATCTAGGTGTTTGTGACCTTATCAACAGGTTGGATGGAAAATAAACATTTTGGTGGAATAATTAAAAATTGATGAAGTTTTCAATGGTAGAGATTCAATCACAATTGTTTCTGTTGTGTGGTCCAGTTAAAAATTTGAGTCCGCTTCTTTTTTAATATCATACGCTGAAATAATCTTTCAAAATGGTTGGACGGTGTGGATTTAAGACACATACATCAGTGTGAGCCCCACCCACAGTTAGGGTCCCACCCACCTCGGTGGATCCGGGGTCTCACGTAATCCGCTCCCGTGATCTTCACATGGACCCTTTGCATGGCTTGCGTCCGATTAGAGGCGTTGAAAAACAGTACTGTAGATAAGCTCAATGTCAAGGACGACAATTTTCTTACGGAACCTTGACAGTTGCCAACCAAAAGTAGGACGCGGAATAGATACTGACAGGACGTGTAACAATCTCACCATTGAAGTGACGTCACTAATTTCTGTGAGCCTCATCGTCATGTATGTTTTGTATCCACACCATCCATTCATTTGGAGAGATCATTCTAGATCATGAACCTAAGAATGAGACAGATCCAAAGCTCAAGTGGATCCCACCAAAGAAAATAGTAGAGATTGATTTATTATCAATAAAAACTTTTCAATTAGGCTAAGTTGATATTTGTGTTTTCCCTTATTCGATGAATGTGAACTGATGAACAAGGTGGATGTTAAAGAAATATAATGGTCATCGCTATCCCCTTTAGTTTCTTCGGTGGCTCCACTTGAGCTTTGGATAAGTCTAGATACAACACGCAAATCCCATCGGCTCGTAGAAGTTGGTGACATCACTATAGTAGATAGATAGCTACTCAACCTGCCCGTAGCTAATGCACGTGTCCAACTGAGAAGGGACATGCTTGTACGAAAGAACGATTTCTTTGGCTGATATGACTTTTTTTTTTTTTTTTTTTTTGTCTTTTCATCAAAAGGAGCTTTTCACTGGTCATGTCAGGATTAAAAAAATAAAACGGGTAATTTAAGTCTCACAGCTTTCATGTACGACCTTTTCTCTCCACGCCAATGGTCTACGTGGAGCCATTTTACTACCAACATATCACATCAATAACTTAATTCATGCAAAACATGAAAAATATGAGCTTCCCAACGGCGTCCATCCATTATGACCCAGCATTTACAGCACGAGTCAGAAAAACAAGGCAGATTTAAAAGCTCAGGTAAACGACACCACAAAAAGTGGTAGTGACAATAGCACTTGTGGTTGAAATCATTCTAAGGCCCACCTGATGTTTATTGGCCATCCAACCTGTTCATGAGGTCACATAGACTAGATGAAGGGAGACCATAAATATCATATTGATCCAAGGCTTCTGTGGTCATCAGTAAGTTTTCAATGACAGGCGTTCAATCCTCACTGCTTCTTGTGGTGTGATCCACTTGATTCTTTGTCCTCTTTACTAGACTCATGCCCTAAAATAATATGTCAAAATGAATGGACAGGGTGGATAAAAGGTATATATCTTGACATAGTGACATCTGTCTTTAGCTAGGAGGACATTTGGCTACGGCCTCGGTACCAGCCAGCTAACTGGTGTCAAACCTGTGTGCGCACCTAGGGCTGTAAATGGTCGGGTTCGAGACGGGTTTAGCCAAAACCAGACCTGTCCATTTACTAAACAGGTCTGGGTCCAAATTTTAGACCCAGACCCTTTTACTAAATGGGCGGGTTTGGGTCGGGTCCGAGTCAACCCATCAGACCCATTTATAAATGGGTTCGGGTCTGGTCGAGGGAGATCCACCCAGACCCATTTATAAATGGGTCGAGTCTAATGGGTCCGGGTCTGGATCAAGTATGCAAGCATTTTACAAGGCTTAAAACCGGGTTTAGACGGGTCTGGGCTGGATGGGTCCCTTGAAACATAAACCAAACCCGCCCACTTATTAAATGGGTTCGGGTCAGGTCGGGTCGGGTCGGGCCTAATATAAAGGAAACCAGACCCAAACCCATTTAGCAACTGGGTCTATTCTTGGACCCAGACCCATACCATTTAACAAATGGGTCGGGTCTGGGTCGGGTCTAAATGGGTTGAGTCCAGGTACCCCATCGGGTCTGTTGACCCATTTACAGCCCTATGCGCACCACCATGTTGAATGTGTTTTTATCCACGCCGGCCATCTATTTTCCCATCTTATTTGATTTTATGGAATGAGCCTGTAACGCCCCGGTTTTCATGACTCGAGTGTTGAGCTCGAGTTCTGAAAATCCCAGTGTAAACATTCAAAGATCCACTTTACAGTATAATTTTTTTTTTAAAATTTAAAATGCAATGGAAGCAAATCAAGACATGTAATGTCCAATATAAATCAAACTGTATAAGTGGCGCCCATATGGCTTATACAAATCAATTGTCTCTATATTACATTAATTAAAAAGAAAACCAAAGGAAAGAAACACTGCAAGTAGACTTGAGTCGCACCACCTTCCAACTTCTCATCCCAAGACACCTGCATCAACTGTTATGGTTCGATAGCGTTAAAACGCTATCATAGTGAGGTAAAAACCCTCCAAAATTACCAGGCATGATAACAGTTAAGTAAAGACCAACTAAAGATAATATATTGTACAATAAGCAATTTATATAATTATAAAAGAAATGACATTTAAAACAATCAAATGTAATAATTCACTCCTATTACAAATACTAACAAATTATAACATTCAATCCATACATTCCAACTTTAATCTTGTTTACATGAATGTGTGCATGCACGTGTTCTTCAGCCTGGAGATGTACATCCAGCTGGCGAATTTCAAACCGACAGTAACATGGCTCGTCACCAATGTTACCCGCAATGCAATGCATATCAAACCGACAGCAATGTGGCTTGTCACCAACATTACCCGCAAATGCCATGTATGTATGATTAACCAGCTTTTATTAGTCCGATTTACAAAACAAGCAATTAAAAGCTCACAATCACTATGGGGGGCGCGCAACCCAGCATAGGCCGACGGCTCGGGCATAGCATCCCATAATACCATCCCCGGCCCATGAGACGTCCGAAAAAATATACTATAGTACAAATTTTATGATTCTCTACAATTAGATAATTAACGTTATATTTCGTGTGTTCCAAAGTTTTCAACAAAAGGATACTCTTCTTCGTCCAAGCCACTTGAAAAACAAGTCCATTGATGGACACCAACAAGGAAATCTTTCCAACAAAAGCCACATGGCCACTAAGTCCAATCAAGGACACCACAAGGTAAATTTCACTCTATTACTCCAAATGAAAAAAAAAACAACAAACGTTTAAAATATATGAAATATTATTTCACAACTAAACTTTCGAATGCCATTAAATTTATATAGAAACAATTATATTCTCTAAGTTGCATCATCAATGGTCAATTGAAATATAACAACTCTATAAATAATTATTATAATGAAACAATTATCGTAAAACAATGATCATGAGACATTTATTTGGAAATAAACAATTCTATGAACAACCAATTATCGTAAGCAAGAATGGAAGTAAAGAAACATATAAACAAAATAATTCAACTAGCAAGATATATTTAAGCAAGAACTACATACTCCAATTATATAAATGGGAAGCTTGAAGGGTGAGAACCTCACCTGAAGTGCGAATCCAATTGTGTAGAGATTCCATGAGGGAGAATTAAAAAATTCAATTCCTTGACTAACCAGCACTTAAATAGAGGAAATTTTTGGAAAAATTCAAATTCCTACAATAAGTGACAGTTTCAATTAATAAATGAAGTATTTATCTAAATAGGCATTGAAACCTAGGGAATTCTAAAGAAAATGATCTAACTTACCTAGTCTAGCACTCAACTCAACTTATTGCAACAACTCAAGTTAGATCCCAACCTCGACTTCTTAAACAAAGTTTGAGAATTCTGATCTCAACACATATGACTCGGGTTATATGATTCAACACAGCAATTCAGTCAGCAAACTGAATTATCAACACATAGATTAACTGGAGAGTTAGAACAATATAACTTAATAACTCCAATTCTGACTGAACTAGTTACTCTTACTGTTGAACAATGGATTATCAAGTCAAATATGAAATTACTACTATTCATAGCAGTAACTAAGTTAGTACAGCTCTGCAACTCCAATTGCAATTAGAATGATTATGAGTTAGATTCAACTCAGCTTGGGAGAACTCAACAATCAAGGAGTTCATAACTATGTCCATATGTTGATTCAACCTACATCTCAAACTGAGATGGATCTAAACTCCAACTGAACCAACGGATAGAGTTACAAAATAATACAGTGGTTTAACACAATTTGTGACTCAACACGACTCGATAGAACAAACCTAGTTACCAATTCATGAGCCAACTCAAAGAAGCATTTCTGAAATAAAATCTCTCACCAGGTTTGAAATCTAAAAGGAATGCAGCAACACAAAATGATAAGCAACTTAACTGTTAAAAAATTCAAATCAGAAGTTCCTGTTAACAGGGATGCAACTCAAATCGAAAATCAGATCTGAACTTGATTAAAGAAAAACTTCTAATTGTTGTAAATCAAGAGATCAAGCTCAGGTCTGAAACCAAGATGAACTAAATCAGCAAGTTGTAGTTGATTTGAACTTCAATCCACCAGATGGTTGCTGATCTAGGATCTACCTGCAGAACTCAGACATTGCCGCTCAAATGAAGTTAAAACTCGAACCACATCTCAACACACAAAGTCTTGGATTTTCGTGGTTAGAAGGTGCTCAACTAGTTGATCTGATGGATGGATCAGAACTGAAACTGATGGCCAGCCGATGTTGCACAGTCCACGATTTTTGGCCGACGACAACTCTTCGAGCATCAATGGCAGATTCCGGTTTGAAGGTTAGATGGAGTTATATCAATAATTTCGAAGAAAGGAGAAATCTGTAAGGTTTCCTCTCACAGCCGAGGATGAAAGAGGGATAATCTCAGATCTGGTTTCTATGTTGGCGGCTGTGAGGGGTTTCAAAAACGGAAAAGATGAAGTAGGAGTTTGAAGCGATTATTTATAGGAAGACGGCAATCCGCGTCCATGGCATTGGACGACTGAGGTGTCTCTAGAAAAGGGTTTCTACAGTGTTTATGGACGGCTGGGATGGAAGGAGGCAAATGCACATGGATTGCCAGCTTGGCAGCTTCCGTTTTTGGAAAGGAAAGGTGAGAAATGGGACTTTGGCTACAGATTTGTTTGTAACTAGTGGCCCCCAACAGAGGAGGTTATCATGGTTTGATAGAACACATTATTCTCTACAAAATGAACGGTTTGGATTTACCAGAGGTGGCCCACAGAAATCACCATACATCGATTTGTAGGCTGCTGGAAAAACAGGAAACATTTGGATAGCCTGATTTCAGGCCCAATTTGCGACAACTCTAACGACTAGAGGTGGGAATCACCACCAAGGTTTTGATTAGGCCCATTGTACGAACCAAATGGACGGCTCGGATTTGGCAGGATAATGCACAAAAGTGGGCCACACTGAACACAAAATGGATATCCGTCCGTTAGGCTAAAACTGCCCATTCGGGTAGGAAGTTAAAAAGGTTGAGAGAGAGATACCTTTTTGGTATCTCACGGGCAACAACTGCTGACCCAATATCTTTAGTGCGGTGCACATCAAGTCCACCACTCATGGTGCACTCACGCACCACCAAGTGGGACCCCCAATGATGATTTATAAAATCCACTCCGACCACCAGCATTTACCAACCCTATGAAGATGCATGGTCCACTCCATCTCCATTCCATCACTCAAGTGGGCCATAACACATGATTTTATGACTAAATAATGATTTTTGATAATCCAACGGCTGGATTAACTCTACACCAAATTTAGACAGTTAAAATTATATTAAGTCTATTTTAGACTATACTAATAGGATGTAATAATACTTATTAATATTAATGTTCTATTTTCCTAACAAAATTATAATAATATTATTATTATCATTATTATTATTATTTGATTAAAATTTATAATGGCAAAATGTGTGCACACACACATATGTGATCAAATTACAATTTATGTAGTAATACTCGTGTACCAAATGTACGGGGTGTTACAGAGCCCCAGAATGAGTCAGATCCACATCACAGGTGAGCCAAACCACAGGAAAGCAGTATTGATTCAACATCCACCATTAAAAACTTCGTGAGGCCCACTGCTATGCTTATTTGCCATCCAACCAGTTGATAAGTCACACAGAACTGGATAAAGGGAAAACCCAAATATTAGCTTGACCGAAAACTACCGTGACCCCTAAAAAGTTTTCAACGGTAAGTGTTCAATCCCCACAGTTTCCAGTGGTGTAGTCCACCTGAGACTCCGATCTGCCTCCCATGCCCTAAAATGAGCTGAAAAAATGGATGCACAGCGTGGATAAAATGCATACATCATGGTGGGCCCACAAAGCTTTTATACCAGCTAGCTGTCTGGTGTTGGGGTAATTAGCCAAACCGCGTCCCTCTAGCTAGGTCCTGGTGGAGCCGTGGAGGTAGCACTCAATCCGTTTCCCTCGACTTGGTATCATTGAAGGATGGACAAAACAATAAATCAACCACCAACCAATATATACTAGGAATAGATATACTGGGGTGAAACGCATACAATCAGTAGATCTGACCAACTTTCGTAGCAATTGATCATCATGGGTGTGCCCCACCTTTTAACGGACATGATACTCTTCACAAGTGACAGATTGGGGGTTAAAGATGTTGGGGTAGCCTTCAAACGTTTGTGCACGGTTTGGGTGCTCAGACCGGTCGGGCGACTGGTCTGACGATGTGACCCAGATGCACGTGGAGGCCCCCCACTTTGTAGGATCTGTATTGCCCCAGACTGGTCGGCTGA
Source organism: Liriodendron chinense (assembly GCA_003013855.2). Lineage (NCBI taxonomy): Eukaryota > Viridiplantae > Streptophyta > Magnoliopsida > Magnoliales > Magnoliaceae > Liriodendron > Liriodendron chinense. The sequence goes on from PVNU02002146.1 coordinate 4,298,490, forward strand.
CCGGTCTGTAGGGGGCTCCGATCGGTCAGTGGTGAGGCAGCGTGGACATGTGAACTTCGTAGACTGTTTGTGCACTGGCCGGCTGGTTGGACTTGCGTGCAGGTTTCTTGCGCAGCTCGCAGTACTGTGCAAGATGTTTTCATTTTCGGAGGTTTGCTTTTGTAAGGAGTTGTAATCCGGATTTAAGAGGCATCATAAGGTGTCTAAGGTTTCCTAATCGTGTTAGGAAGAGGGGAGATGTGTGTGTGAGAGAGAACTTGGGGTTTTCTTTGTTTATTCCTTGCTTGTGGGCTGTCAATCTCTGTAATCTTCTGTTATTCATAGTGGATCGCTTTGTGCCGTGGTTTTTTTACCCGTTGAGGGGTTTTTCCACGTAAAATCGGATTCTCTTGTGGTAAATGCTTGTGTGTGATCGATTTCATTATTGTTTCTCGTTTGATCTCGGATTGCTCAGCGCGTTTCGGCTTCCGCTTCTGCTACCGGTTTTCCCAACAAAAGAAACAACTGTGAGTGAAAGCACACATGCAGCCTATGTATGTGAACGTTTCTCAAGCTCATTTCCCATTTTTTAACGTGAAAAGATGCTCCACGTCTCTCAAGATCTAACACTAACCAATGAGATTTTCTGTGCATCAACCATTAACGGTGGGCCATAACAGAGTAATGGCCCGGATTACAAAAGCATGGCCTTAATTGTTGGAATTGAAAACCCAGTGAGTAGGGCTGTTAATGGTCAGGTTCGGGGCAAGTTTAGCCAAAACCAGACCCACCCATTTACTAAATGAGTATGGGTCCAAATTTTAGACCCAGACCCTTTTACTAAATGGGCGGGTCTGGGTCGGGTCTAGGTCAACCCATCAGACCCATTTATAAATGGGTCCGAGTCTGGTAGAGGGAGATCCACCTAGCCCTATTTATAAATGGGTCGGGTCTAATGTGTCTGGGTCTGGATCAAGTATGCAAGCATTTTACAAGGCTTAAAACTGGGTCTGGATGGGTCCCTTGAAACATAGACCAAACCCGCCCACTTACTAAATGGGTTCGGGTCGAGTCAGGTCGAGCCTAATATAAAGGAAACCAAACCCAAACCCGTTTAACAACTGGGTCTGTTCTTGGACCCAGACCCATACCATTTAACAAATGGGTCGAGTCTAAATGGGTTGGGTCAGGGTATCCCATCGGGTCCGCAGACCCATTTACAGCCCTACTAGTGAAGTTAGAAAAAAAAAGCCGGAATGAAAGCCTTGCTATGCATTGCCATAGCATATTACATTTGATCCATGGCTCGCATCTTTGCACAGTATAGATGGATTTTCCATTCCGACGAATGGGCCCCCTACAGGCCATAAATTGGAAGGTTAAAATTGTTCTATTGAAGAAAATTGTGAGGTACAATCCATCCACAGTGTGACTCAACTAGAGCCGTACTCGAGTCGAACCGAGTCGAGCTTGGCACAGCTTAGCTCGATTCGGCCAGCAGCCAATTCCAGCTTGAGCTTAGCTCGTCTTACTCAATGAACCCGACTGGCCAGCTCTACACGGTTTGGTCAGCAGCTTGGGCTAGCTCGAACCAAGTTGGGGAATTCGAGTTGTGCCATAATGAAGTTTTAAATTTTTTAAGGAAAAAGATTAATGCAATATTTTATTTTCAAAGAGTAATTAATGTATGCATGGAATTTAAAAAAAGAAAAATGAATGAGATTTTTTTAGTTTTCAAAGAGCAATTAATGCTTGCATGGAATTTTAAAAAAGAAAAGAAATGAATGCAACATTCTTTTTAAAAAATGCAATAAGTAAAAATAATAAATGCATTGGGGTCTACATGCAGAGGGTCGGGAGAACGCATTGGCTACCAATTATTGTTGAGAATTTCTGATCTCAGAAAATAAATTAATTTGGAAAAATCGAGAAATAAGGACAGGCTGAAGCATGTGAAAAACACACTGTCCTTAAATGGAATTCGCCCCTACTCAAATTATTTTGAGTCTGTTGATAGGTTGCAGGTGGATTGCTTCCAGGATATGATGAGCCTTATGTGGTTCTGCGTTCAGCAAGAAACGAAGGAACCACTATGGAACTCAGTAACACTATCTGGTAGATGAAGAAAAGAAAGAGAGAAAATGAATGGCGGTCTTCTTCTTGTAGCAGTAGACCACTACGCTGGTCTAAGTGGCTTGGTTTGTATCAACCAAACTGAGAGGATAATAGACTCAGATGGGTGCTGGTTCAATAGAGATAGTTCTGATTGCAGTTGTTGTGTTGGAATGAACCAGACCTGTTCGGTTTATATAGGCAAATGTGGCTAATAGTTTTGGTCCAGAGTCATAATGGCAGTAGCCGTTTTCTGGCTGTTGTGAGAAACTAGCCGTTTTTTACAGTTTCTGACTGTTGTGCATGTGGGAGTTACATACCTGTATGCTGGCTGTTTATGCTTAATGGTTAGCTGTTTCTGACTATTGGGCTAACCGCATGCAGCTGTTACTGAATGGTCTGGACCGTTACTGCATAAGCAGTTACACAAGTCCCTCTAATTAGCCCTGCAGCTCTCTATAAAAAGCAGAGAGGTCTCTCTGTCAGACCTCCTACCCACAGCACTTCCTCTGTTCCGAACTTAGCCACCTGACCTACTACCTAGCTTCTATCGCACCACGACTCGCACCAGTCTCGCTCCGGTCCGCGAGGTTGCGACCCATCTGCGACACAATACGCACGTACGAAGTGTCAAGTGCGCCATTAGCGCCTCTATAGCCACACTGCCTCACATGCCCACGCCCTCGCACCTAGCCCGAGCCCGAGCCCATGCCCATGCCCGTGCTCGAGTCCTAGTCCGAGACCGAGCCCGAGCCCGAGCTCGAGCCCGTGCGCTGTGCGTGTGCGTGGTGTTCTAGTGCTTCGCACTGGAACATGCAAGCCACTATACTCTTTCTCTTCCACCATAAATAAGTAAGGTGCACAACACCCTACTTATAAAGAGGTAAAAATTCTTTCTCACATTTGATATGGGACAAAACAAAAAAACCTTTATTTTCAACTTTTTTCAAAATGTTTTTAAAACAAACTATTTCAACAATCCCCCAGTTAGTTTAAAATAATTTAAAACAGAAAAAAAATTGATATCTGCCAGAGTATAAAAGATTATATGCATAAAGAAATATATCTTTCGATTTGAATCCTTCCTTAGTGTAAGTATTTCAAAGGCCTATCGAAATTACTGGTAGCCGCAGCTTTGAACCAGTTATTTTTAGATAACAAGACCGGAAATACCACACACATACTTTCTAAGTGTTATTTGAGTTTTCCACAATTCTTGCTCAACACATTTAATGGCCTTGTGCTTATCTTATTTCATGAACGATCCTGAGAAAACTCTCATTCTCATGAGAGGTGACACCACCTCTACGTTCATATAGGTGAAGTCCTTCCAGTGTCTCCGTTACTTTTAGACACTTGTCCATAAGACTGAACTGTATTAAGAGCTTCTGAGACTCAACCCTCTATCTATAACAGCTAGCACTATAATCCTGGATGAGGTATATATTTATAATTTAGTGCTGAAACTTTTCACGTATCAGTGACTTGTTTTTACCCATTGAACCCTTATATAGAGATTTTCTAACTTTAGGTTGGGTTTCCATCACTAGTGAAATCTTTTGAAAAGAGTTTCAACCTCATCCCTCTGGATGCTTGTCCTTACTACCTCCCTCGTTAGAGGTTTAGTAAAAGGATTAGCTAAGTTATTGAAAGTACGTCGGTAGTTTAACACGACACCCTAAGCATACGTGCAGAAGCTTAAAGAGCAACTAGAATTATGGCTAAACCAATAAGAGGGGGGTGATTAGGACCTTTTTAAATTCTTTTCGCCTACTTACTCAATTCAACAAATATCACTAAGTAAGCAAGAACACTTCGGCTTCCAAGCCTAAGTGGGTCCAATCACAAGACTAGCATATGGTTAAGCAATAAACAATCCTAGTCTAAGCATGCATAGGTAAATGAATGATTTAACTAATCAAGCTCCTAACCTATGCAACCTATGTAGACTTATGAGAATGGATCAATGAGCTCAAGTTTACACAGCTAGTGAAAGTACATCTTGTGTGTGGATGTGCCAATTTAGTGCCTAGCATACATTCCTATCAAGCATTCATAATTAAACAATTAAACATTCAATGCTAAGATAACAATGTGCTCAATACAATCACAAACACAAGCATGTATAGTGGTTCGACTTTGGGTCTACTCCACTCTCGGTTCAAGTACTCAACTCCTTTGAGCACACCGACATTCACTATCGGAGGTTTTAAATGAGGTTCACCTCTCAACCTTTACACGGAGGTTTTACCGGTTCACCTCTCAACCATAACCGGAGTTTTGGACAAATGGCTAACTCTCAACCCAAACGGAGTTTTGGACATAGGCTAACTCTCAACCCGACACACGTTCACTCCCGTGTCGGAGGCTCCCCCTTGGAGACTTAGTTTAGGCCCGGCTAACAGGCCAAGGAATGGCTAACGTCTCTATATCGAGTTTGACAAACAAACTCTAAATGGACTCTAAAAAAAGACAACCTTACTTGTCGGATGAGCCCCTTGTTTAGCGCCGATTCGGGTTGCTTGATCTCCGCTCTCCCGTGCTTCAATCAGCTTCCCTTGCTCCCACGATCGTGTCGCCAATGCGTCGCCAATGCCTCAGCTACACTCGATCAAACACCTTGCATGTGATGCCTTTGAGATGCCCAAGGTGATAAGAGAATAGGTTTGAGAACTCTACAACTGATAGGAATGGGTTGCCTAGAGGTTCTCTCCTACAACGATCTCATCTTAGAGTTTTGGACAAGGATTTGCCAATCAAGAAGGTTCCAAACTCTAGAGATCAAGAGGGGATGAAGGTCATCTTCTTTATGAGCTTGGAATGCTTCAATCTTGTGTTAAAGTACAAGGAAGATGCCTTGCATAGGTTGGGAATGAGCCTCAAATGGTCTCCAACAATGGTGGCTTCACTCCTCTCGAAATCCCTCTGCATCCCCCTCAAAACAAGCCAAGCCCTTTTATAAAAGGAGGAGCACCGGATACAAAACGGGTAAATAACGGCTAGTGCCGACCGGTCGTCCAGGGTCCAAGACCGGTCCGCCAACGTCCAAGACAGTTCAGGGAGCTTGCTGTCTCTAAAAATAAGTCTGCCGACCAGTCTTGACCGGTAGGCCCAATGGCCTTCTCATTCCAGCAGCTGCTGTCCAATCTGGACTGTCTGTCCGACCGGTCTTGACCGGTCGGTTAGGGGTCCATGACCAGTCGTGACCGGTCGGACAGCCTGGGTTCAGTTCAGCTGTTTGCTGACCCAAGTGCTCTTCAACCCTCTCACTTAGGCCACGTTTTGGGTGATGTTCAGGGACACCTAGGGCCACACTAAGATGACAAAAGGTTTCCTAATATGGTCAAGGTCATCAAAGAGGTTAAGGGTTGGGTTTTGGTTCAGGTTAAGGCACATCAAGGCATCACTTTTACCTGTATCTTCTTCCTTGATGCAGCGGGGCCACTTGAGTCTTCGTCTTCATTAAGCTCAACCGACACTAGACTCACTGACGTAAGTGATTGACAAACAAGGTGCACTAGTATACCACAGAAAAGTGCACTAACAGTTATTACTTGACTTTACATAAGAAATTACAATGATTTCATCTTGAATCAGTTGTCTTACATAGTCATATCTTAGACTTATATGTCTGGATTTTTCATTATACATGCCGCTGTAGGCTCTAGCTAATGTGGCTTCACTATCGCAATGTAGCAAAACAACCGGTATTGGCTTTGCATAGAATGAAATTTCTAAAAGAAGATCCCTAAGCCACTCAGCATCTTTACCTGTTGCAGCAAGGGCTATGAACTCAGACTCCATAGTTGGGTGAGTTATGCAGGTTTGTTTCTTGGATCCCCAAGATACAGCTTCACCTCCTAAGGTAAAAACCTATCAAGTAGTGGATTTGTTGTCACCTGCACTCAATATCCAACTTGCATCGGTATATCATTCCAGTACAGCTAGAAATTCTGAGTAAAATAACCCTAAGTCTTTGGTTGCTTTTAAATAACCAAGTATGCTTCCTATTGCCTTCCGGTGTTCTACACTGGGAGTACTAGTAAACCTACTTAGTTTACCTACAGCATATGTGATGTTTGGTTTAGTGCATTGCATTGCATACATTAGACTTCCTATAACACTCGCATACTCTAATTGTGCAACTGTTCTTTCAGTATTTTCATTTAACTTGATACTTGGATCGAATTGGGTTTTTGCTTCTTTAATATTCAGGTGTTTAAACTTGTTTATTATTTTCTCAATATAATGAGATTGGTATAGCGCATAACCCCCATTATGAGTTTTTACTTTAATACCTAGAATAGTATCAACTTGTCCAAGATTCTTCATTTTAAATATGGAAGACAGAAGCTTCTTTGTTTCAGTTACACCATCCATTTTGTTACTTATTATTAACATATTATCAACGTATAAATAAATAACAATTATATAATTACTACTTGTTTTGGAATATATGCATTTGTCTGCTACATTATGCATGAAACCGTGAGAAAATATTTTAGAATCAAACTTCTCATGCCACTGTTTAGGTGCCTGTTTTAGTCCATACAATGATTTAATTAATTTACAGACTTTCTTTTCATTTCCTGGCAGAACGAAGCCTTCAGGTTATTCCATGTATACCTTCTCATCGAGGTCTCCATTCAGGAAAGCAGTCTTTACATCCATTTAATGAATATACCGCTAATGTATGGATGCTAAAGCAAACATAATTCTAATAGATGTTATTCTCTCCATAGGTGAGTATGTGTCAAAATAATCTATTCATTCTTTTTGTCTGAATCCTTTAACTACTAGTCTAGTTTTAAAGGTTTGAATAGTTCTATCAGTGTGATATTTCTTTCTAAATACCCACTTATACCCTATGAGTTTAGAAGCTGGAGGTAGATCCACCAGTTCCCAGGTTTGGTTTGACATAATCAAGTCTATCTCATCATTGATAGCTTCCTTCCAAAAAGCTGAATCTCTAGAAGTTACAACTTCTCTATAGGTTGTTGGATCATCTTCTATAGTCATAACTATAGGTATATTTCTAATGATATTCTCTCTATTTCTTTCTACTAGATGAAAAGAGATACGTTGAGAGTTTATCTGTTTAGGATCAAGACTCTTTTCTACTCTTACCCTTTGACTCCTACGTGGTTCTATTGGAGTTTCAACTTCATGTTGAGCTTCTACCATAGGTTTCTCTGTTGGAGTTTGGATTTTATTATCCTTTGACTCTAAGGATAGTGAGTTTTCAAAGAACTCAACATCTCTAGACTCTATGATTGTATTAGACTCTAAGTTTAGGAGTCTATATGCTTTGTAATTTTGTGCATACCCTACAGAGGCACACTTAATAGCTCTAGATCCTAATTTAGTTCTTTTGGGATCAGGCTTTTTACAATATGCGAGGTACTCCCACACTTTAAGATATCCTAAATTAGGTTTTCTACCTTTCCATACCTCATATGGTGAAGTGTTAAACTTCTTAGAATGAACCCTATTTAGAATGTGGCACGTTGCGAGAAGTGCTTCTCTTCAAAGTCCTAATGGCAACTTTGCTTGTATTAACATAGAGTTGACAATTTCTACTAAGGTTTTATTCTTTCATTCAGCTATACCGTTCTGTTGTGGTGTGTACGGTGCAGTACATTGGTGTATTATGTCATATTCTTCACAGAAGTTAGAGGATTCATTTGAAAAATACTCTCCTCCTCTGTCGCTATGAAGAACTTTTATTCTTTTGTTTAGTTGATTTTCCACTTCTGCTTTATATATCTTGAATATGCTGAGTACTTCATCTTTATTCTTTACAAGGTATACATGTACATATCTGGAGCAATCATCGATGAAAGTTATAAAATATCTTCTTCCTCCACATGTAAGAATGTCATTTAACTCACAGATATCAGTGTGTATTAGGTCCAATATTTGAGATGATCTCTCAACACTAGGAAAAATGTTTCTTTGTAAATTTGGACCTTATGCACATTTCACATTTATTATTTTGACTATCTGTGTATGAGATTAAGCCATTCTTAGACATGAATTTTAAGGTACTATAACCTATGTGTGCTAATCTACCATGCCACAATGCTACAGATTCAATCATATACGCAGAAGAGCTACTTTCATTCAAGGAAGACTTTATCATCCCATTACAAGCATATCCCTTACCAACGAAGTTCCCGTTCTTCGACAGAATCAGTTTTCCTGACTCAAATACTATTCGTATTCCAGGTTTTCCCAGAAGATCCTCAGAAACTAAGTTTCGTCTCATGTCAGGGACATGTAGTACATTAGTTAGAATCACTTTCTTTCCAGAGGTAAAGACCAGTTCCACAGTTCCTTTGCCTATGACCTTCGATCGGACGTCATTATCCATTTAGACCTCTTAACCATCGCTCACATCCTCATAAATTTTAAAGGCTGATCTGTCATAGCTTACATAGACTGTGGCAGCTGTGTCATACCACCAACCGGTACTCAGCCAAACTCACCCTTGTAAGCCTCATTCCATAGCCCAGATCAAGCCTGAACCCAGTCCACCCAGTCTTAAACATCAGCCTGAAAAACCCCCCATAAAAAAGGCCAGTCAAAAAATCCTAAAAAAGTCAAAATCACTGAGTCAACTCGCTGAGTTAACCCGTCGAGTCAAAACACAGAGTCAACCCGTCGAGTCAAACCACCGAGTCGACCCGCTGAGTCAACTCACTGAGTCGACCAGCGAGTCAAACAGCAGCCCCGAGGGAGCGACCGTACTCGCTGGAAACCGAGGAGCGGCCGTACGGGCGGCCCATAGTAGGCCGCCCGGAAAAAATTACGAGAGCTGCCACTCTCAACGCTATAAATACCCCTAGCCTCTTCTCATAACAGCATCCCTTCGAGTCCAAAGAAAGCCTGTCCGTTCGAGTGCCCTTCTCCACCTTTTAGCCCATTTTTCCACCAAGGAGAGCCCGAGTGAGGAGAGCCTAACCCTGGTCCAGCCCAGCCTGACCACTGGTCCAAACCTCTCAAGTCACCCAAGTCTTGATCCAGCCACTTGAAGCCAATCCTTGCAATACCTCCGTCCATCCAGCTATCATTTTTCCAGCATCATCTCATTTGCACCTAGCATAAGTGCAACATTTACTTTTCTTCCAACCCCCCTTGCTTCACTACAAGCACCTTGATTATTCAAGCACACCGCATATGTCTTAAATTAAGCACCTGTCAGTTCGAGCGTATGCTCTGGGCTTGCCCGTTGTTGGAACCTGCCCATCAGAAACTCTTACTGTTCAGACCTGCATTCATGCTTCACTAAAAGCACCTTGATTATTTAAGCACACTGCATACGTCTTACATTAAGCACCTGTCAGTTCGAGCGTACGCTCTGGGCTTGCCCGTTGTTGGAACCTGCCCATCAGAAACTCTTACTGTTCAGACCCGCATTCATGCATCATGTCATCCATGAGAATATACGAGGATTAAACTAGACTTTCAAGTATCCGATCGATCCTGTGAAGTAGAGACCGTACTTCAGTACGGGCAGTGTGTGGGGTGCTTAACCTCTTCCCACCCTGTAACCGTGATCCCTTACCTCGAATCTCTGACCGCAGATCAACATGAGTCATTTTAGAGGAAGGAATCTTCGGATTCCCTTCTCTAACGTTTCTACAGGGTCTAGCCGACTATAGATTCGAAGTAACTGGCTAGTGGCGACTCTGGTCTTATATAAACACATTTAAACACATCCAGCTTAACACGACAACCAAACAAAGCCCTCGAGAACGAGGCAAGCCAGTGGCACAAACGGCGATTTCGCACTCACGCATCCTCATCTCCTCCTTTTCCGAAAGGAAAGGGGAAGGGAGAAGGTAGTCGTGTGGGAGCGCGGAAAATCGGCGAGGGTCCACAGGTACTTTGCCTTGGATCATGTTTACCTCAGTGATCATGGCAACTATATCTTCTTCAACTGCACTTGCCTCATTCTTCGATTTTCGAAGTCGGCATACTCGAGCGTAATGCCCGGTTTTCCCACAGACATGATAAGGGCCTTTGAACTTTTCGTTCTTTTTCTGTGGTTTCTTGAATTTCCCTTGATTGGGTTTCATGGAACCGTTCTTCTTAGGATTCTTGTTTTGGGTACTTTTTACTGCTTGCACCTTGAACGAGGAATTTTCATTTCCATTTTTCTTTTCACGGTTTCGGGATTCTTCCTCTATACGAAGATGTTTCTGGATTTATTTTAGTGAATAGTCTTCGATTTTATGTAGCAGTTTCTTCCTGTATTTTGTCCAACTCGGGGGCAATTTTGCGATAATAGCCCCGACTTGGAAAGATTCAGAGATATCAATTTTTAGGGCACTAATGTGGGTAACAATTAGCTATAGTTCTCTGATTTAGGCCTATCTACCATGGTGTAATTGAAATAACTAGCTATGAGATATTTGTTCGTACCTTCTTCTTCGGCCTTGAATTTGAACTCGAGAGCGGTCCAAATTTCTTTGGCAGACTCGGTTCTGGTGTATTAATCATACAGACGATCAGATAGCGTGTTCGGGATGTGTCATCGACACAACATATTATCTTCTTCTCTTTTGATACGTGTGTTGATCTGCTCAGTCGTGTCTTCATTAGTAGCTGGAGGAAGCGGCTTCAAGTTCGGGTCTAAGATATAGAATATCTTCAACGCCGTAAGCAACAACTTTATCTTATCCTGCCATCTGGTGAAATTGGTTCCATCGAACCGGTCCAGATAAATCAGATCTTGGTTCATCAGTTTAATTGATGATACTCCTTCGGTTTTCATATCAGAAAAATTACGCTTTAAGATTGTTGAGAATTTCTGATCTTAGAAAATAAATTAATTTGGAAAAATCAAGAAATAAGGATATGTTGAAGCACGTGAAAAACACGCTGTCCTTAAAGCGTAATTCGTCCCTACTCAAATTATTTTGATTCTGCTGATAGGTTGCAAGCGGTTTTCTTCCAGGATACGACGAGCCTTATGCGGTTCTGCGTTTAGCAAGAAATGAATGAACCACTATGGAACTCAGTAACACTATTTGGCAGATAAAAAAAAGTGAGAAAAGGAATGGCGGTCTTCTTCTTGCAGCAGTAGACCACTACGCTGGTCTAAGTGGCTTGGTTTGTTTCAACCAAACCAAGAAGCTAATAGACTCAGATGGGTGCTGGTTCAGTAGAGATAGTTCTGATTGCAGTTGTTATGTTAGAATGAACCAGACTTGTCTGGTTTATATAGGCAAGGGTAGCTGACAATTTTGGTCTAGAGCCATAATGGCACTAGCTGTTTTCTGGCCGTTGTGAGAAACTAGCCGTTTTTTGCAGTTTCTGACTGTTGTGCATGTGGGAGTTACACACATGCATGCTGGTTGTTTAGACTCAATGGCTAGCCATTTCTGACTGTTGGGCTAGCCACATGCAGCTGTTACTGCATGGTCTGGACCATTACTGCATGAGCAGTTACACAGGTCCCTCTAATTAGCCTTGTAGCTCTCTATAAAAAGCAGAGATGTCTCTCTGTCAGACCTCCCACCCACAGCACCTCCCCTGTTCCGAACCTAGCCACCTGACCTACTACCTAACATCTGTCGCACCGCGACTCGCATCAGTCTCGCTTTGATTAGCGAGGTCGCGACCCATCTGCGACAATTGCCAAGTGCGCCATTAGCGCCTCTATGGCCACACTGACTCATGTGCCCACGCCCTCGCACCTAGCCTGAGCCCGAGCCCGAGCCCATGTCCGTGCCCGTGCTCGAGACCGAGCCCGAGCCCGAGCTCGTGCCCATGCGTGTGCAGGTGCTCGTGCTCGTGCGCGGTATTCCAGTGCAAGCCACCATACTCCCTCTCTTCCACCATAAATAAGTAAGGTGCATAACACCCTACTTATAAAGAGGTAAAAATTCTTTCTCCCATCCGATATGGGACAAAACCAAAAAAACCTTTATTTTCAACTTTTTTCAAAATGTTTTTAAAACAAAGTATTTCAACAATTATGTCGAGCTGAGTTAAAAATCGAGTCGATTCGGACCGAGCTTTGAGTTGAGTTGAGTCAAGCTCAGGTTAGCTCGGACTCGGCTTGAATTTTTTCTGAGCTCTAAAAATGAGCTTGAATTGGTCCGAACTTAGGACTGATTCGAGTCGAGTCAAGCGAGCTAACCATGCCTTTTTTCATAGATTTTTCCAAATTCAGATGGTTTGATAAATTTGAAATTTTAAGTGCTTAATTTAATTTTTCATTGAAAAACAAATTAATTTTTAAATTTCTTTATTTGACTCAATGTTTAACATAGAATGTGGTAAGTGTTTCTAAGTTAAAACTTTTTTTTTAAAATGACAAAGTTGCCCTTTTTCGTAACTTCCATCCAAGCTCTATTGTAATTGCGTAGTTATTGTGTTGACGTAGAAAAGTTATGTGGGCCCATCATGATGTGTATATTTTATATCGAGCGTTCATCAATTTTGCCACATCACTTTAGGACACAATCCAAAAAATTGAGGGAGACCCAAAGCTCAAGTGAACCACACCACAAAAAATAGTGGGGACAATGCCCACCGTTGAAAGCTTCGTAGGGACCACCATGATGTTTTATTCCATCCAACCTGCTCCTAAGGTCAGATAGACCTAGATGAAGGGAAAACACAAATATCAGCTTGATACGGAATTTTGTAGTCCAATAAGTTTTCAATTGTTAGCGTTTAATCTCATTTGGTTTCTGTGTCGTGGTCCACTTGAGCTTTAGGGTCTACCACAATTTCGGGCTCATGACCTAAATTAACATGACAAAATGTATGAATATAACATTATGGTGGCACCATGAAACTTTGTAATGTTAGGTAAATCTCAATTGGATTTGGACGTAGATATCATGTGAAAGCCTCTGTGAGAAGTTCCTACATGAGAAAGCTTGGAGGAGCCACCATGATGTATGTGAGAAATCTACCTTGTTAATCCATTTTCTAGATCATTTTAGGACATGGGACAAAAGATGAGGCATACGCATAAGTGGGCCATGCCGCAGGAAAGAGGAAACGGTGGGTGGGGAAATGCCTACCATTGAAACCTCCCTGGTCCACCGCGATGTTTATATGCCATCCATAGCATTCATAAGGCCATTCATACTGAGCTGAACTGAAAACACAAAATATTAGCATGATTCAAAACTTTTGTGGCCCTACAAATGTTTCAATGGCTTATTTAATCCTTACTATTTCTTGTCATGCGGCCTACTTGATGTTTCAATGGTGTATGTTCAATCCTCACTTTGGTGGTTGAAAAGCTTGTGAGCCCATCATGATGTGTGTGTTTTATCCACACCATCCCCTATTTTTCCATATCATTTTAGGGCATGAGCAAAAAATGAGGCAAATTCAATGGACCACACTATTGGAAATAGTGGTGATTGACACCCATCATTAAAAACTTCTCAGGGGCACACAAGTTTTGGATCAAGCTGGTATTTGTGTTTTGTATTCATCCATTTCTGTGTGACGTATTCAATAGGTTGGATGGAAATAAACATTACAATAGGCCCTAAGAAGTTTTTAATGATGGGTGTTTAATCACCATTGTTTCCTATAGTTAGAGGTGGGCATCTAGTCGACTCAGACCGAGTTTGGGCTGTCTCGATTTGATCCGGCCAAGGACAGGGCCTCAACTGAGTTAGATCAAATTCGGTACCTAGTCGGATCGAATTCGGTACCGAGTCAGTCAGGCCTAAATCGATCCGAACCGAGTCAACCAAGTCTGACCCAGTCATAGGTACCGAGTTGGATCGAGTCATAACTGAGTCAGATCAAGTTTGTCTATTAATTAAAAAAAAATGAAAAATGACAAAAAAATTCCAAAAACTATTTTTAAAAAATGGTAAAATAATCATTAAAATTCCAAGTCCCGGAGCCAGAGTAGGAGGAGGCGGGTAGGGCAGCATAGAAGCGGGTGTCGTCGGGTTGGGTAAAAAGGTAAAGGTAAAAAATTATTTTTTTTTAACTTATACCCGAACCCGGTTCGGATCGAGTTTCAGATCGAATCGAATCCATTTCAGATTGGATTTCAAGTCAAGTCGATTCGATTAAGGTGGAATCCGGACCCATTTCAATCTGGATTCGGATCCTATACAAAATACTCGATCCGGGTCCGTTTGTTCTTGTCGAATCGGTTCAAATCGAGTCTAATAGGTTCGGACGAGTCGAGTCAACCGAGTTGACGCGACCAGTGCTTAGCTCTACTTATAGTGTGGTATACCTGATATTTTAATGTACCTCTTTTCTTGGATCATGCACAAAAATGATGTAGTGAATGGATGAATGACCTAGATACTATATAGATAACAAGATGGGGTCCACATAGCACCAACATATTATCCACTAGGTGTGCTTGTCCCATAATGACACAATAAAAGGTTATGATGATTCTATTAAGAAAAATATAATGTATGGTCTATGATGTGGCATCTCACCAATGTACTTTCATCACAAATCTAAAGACACCACTTGCATTATCACCTACTCTCATTATACAATTATGATGTACAACAAGAACTCCTTGATGAAGGGCATGGATCAAGCACATTCTTATCATATATGGAAAGAAAAATTAAAGATCAAAGAAAAGTCGACAAAATCGATTATTTTTGCATGAATGGACCAAAAGAAGGCGGATTGTAAATTGGCCATAACTTTTGATCCAGAAGGATTTACGGAACTCGTAACATATGGATTCTTACTGAAATCATGTTTCGTGGTGAACTGACCCACTATAGTGGGTGATGTACGTCCGTTTCTCCAGAAAACGCGCGTTACAACAGAAAATAGGATTTTAGGAAAACTTATTATTTTTAGTAATTCCAATTTTTAGTATTTCCTTCTGTTTAGAGTTTTGTTTATTTAGGAGTTTCTATTTTTTTTCCTGAATAATGAGTTTTAGAAAAACTCTACTTAGTGGTAGTCTTTAATTAGGATTTTACTATTTTTAGTAACTTTCTATTTTGAAAATTTTACTATTTTTAGTAAGTATAAATTAGAGTTTGTTTAGGAGTATATAAGGTTGTTAAATTTATTTTTAATGTTAATTGTTATTATTATTCAATAAAATTTTGGTTTTTACCAATTTTCTCTCGTGGATTTGAAACTTTCCTCGTGGATTCAAGGAAGTCCGGTATAGGAGTCCTAAAAGCCTTGTAGATTCGAGGTAGTTATTCCGTGAGGAAGACGGTGATCGACCTTACCACGCCTCCTACGTTAGTGGTATCAGAGAGAGGAGTTCCCTCAGGCCGATGTCTCTTTACAAATGCATGGACAAAATCTTTGCTGATGGTAATCAAAGGATTCATTATCTTTCAGAGGGAATGGAAGCTCTCCACCGGGAGAGACGGTTAGCCATGCAAGGTATACAAGCACCTCTTTGTCGTTTTGCGGATATGCTAATTTCACCCTGTGCTCATGGTGATGTTTAGCCTCCCGTTGTGGCTGAATTGCACAATCAAGTTATTCGTAGAGCGCTCCTGCCGATGAGTCGTAGGGTTACCTCCAATCAATCGCCCTCAACAGATCAATCCTACAATAGGGCGATAGCTCTTCCAAACTTCAATGGCCAAGATTGCATCGACGAATGACTCTATGAAGTCGAGTACCGCTTCTACTACATGCAAATTTTTGAAGACGGAAAAGTTCCAATCATGGCATATTATTTGAAGGGTGGCGCTTTGGCTTAGTAGAAATATGTTCAACACTGTCAGAAGCAAAAGATGAAAGCACCAATACGTTTGTGGTTGCAGATAAAATGACGGATGTTAAGACAATTTCAATTCCTATACAATGACGATGATGATCAGGTATTATCTCAGCAATTCCACAATTTGCGGCAGGGATCCTGTCATGTTGAGCCAGAGTCGCAACAGATCCCTAATACTGTCAATCGCACATATGTCATTCATGCAGACACGAATACCTTCTTGAAGCTTTCCAAGTGGAGGGGCGATCTTTTATTCCTGGTCAAAATCTCATTGACAAATCTGATGGGGTGAGTGAGATCCCTAGCTTAGAAGAGGAACGTGATATACAGCCCACCATCATCTTAGAAATTGTTCAAAATTCTGAGAAGGTGGAGGAGATCGTTACCTTAGTTGTGATGAACAAGGAGGATGATCCTGTAGCCGTTTCAAAAATTGTGGAGCCTATTTTGTAAGAATCCATGAGTATCCCAGACGTTGATACACTAACAAAGTAGGAACTCGAGGCGATTGTAGTCGCCGAACTTTCGGATGAATTGTTCCTTATGCAGGAGATTGTTCTTTCTAAGATTGAGTTTGTTTTCAACAACATGAAGCATATGTCTGCTAACCAATCCTAACCCGAGGAGAAATCAGAAGATTCTACTATCATGTACCAGGAAGAGGTCAAGGATACGTATTTTGAACTAATCTTGTTGAAGAATTCGAGTGCATATTGCAAATCAAATTCGTTAAAGGAGTTGCGCATGCATCATGGCCCAAGTTCAATGCATAACCCGAGGACAAGTAATTTTGAAGTGGAGGGGTCTAATGTAGAACAACAACCCTTTGATGAAGGGCATGGATTAAGCATATTCCTATCGCACATAGACCGAAAAAAGATAAAGGAAAAGTTGACAAAATTGACTATTTTCTTATGGATGGACCGAAAGAAGGCGGACCGTAAATTGGCCATAAATTTTGATCCGAGAGGAGTTATGGGACACACAACATATGGATTCCTATGAAATCATGTTTTGTGGTTTAGTGGGTCATGTACGTCCGTTTCGCTAGAAAACACATGGTTACAATAGAAAAACATAATTTTAGGAAAACTTGTTATTTTTAGTGTTTCATTCTTTTTGGAGTTTTGTTTATTTAGAAGTTTCTATTTTTTGCCGAATAATGAGTTTTAGAAAGACTCTACTTAGTGGTGGTCTTTAATTAAGATTTTACTATTTTTTAAAACTTACTATTTTTAGTAAGTAAGAATTAGGGTTTGTTTACGAGTATATAAGGTTGTTAATTCATTTTTAATGTTAATTCTCATTATTATTCAATAAAATTTTGATTTTTACCTATTTTCTTTCGCGGATTCAAGATTTCCTTCGTGGATTCAAGGAAGTCCGGTTGAGGAGTCCTGGAAGCCTTGTGGATTTAAGATAATTATCCCGTGAGGAAGATGGTGATCGAATTCACCACGTCCACCCTTCGTCGAATTAATTCGTATCAATGTTGGCAAGCACGAAAGATCAAAACTATTCATCTACTTGACTTTATTTGGTGGGGAAAGCATTAAATTTTTATTGCATTAAGCATATGTATAACAAATTTAGAGGTATGCAGATTCAATTTTTTCTCTACAAAAGTTAAAAATTGGGATAGTATGGGTAAATGTGACAAATTGTCAATTTTTAGACATTTATAACTTGTGTTTACCAGACAACTTTTTGTGAAAAAAGTGTTAATTTTCAGACAAATTAGTAAACAATTTTTTTTAGTACTTATAAGTACTAAAATTCAGCACTTTTAAGTTTTCAGCCTTTAAATTAATTTTTAGACTTTATATTCAGTTTACTAAATGGCAACTAACATAGTTCGCTATCTCTGGGGCTCTCACCATGATGTATTTGTCTTATCCTCACCATCCATCTGTTTTATAAGCTTATTTTGGATGTGGTTTGGCTAGTGACGCTGCCATTGGCCAGAGCTAGTGGTCGGAGCTCTGTGTGCCCCACCAAAATGTATGTATTTTATCCACCTTATCTATCTTTTTTTTTTTTTTTTTTCCGTATCATTTTAGGTCTTGATTCCAAAAATGAGGTAGATCTAAATCTCACATGGACAACACCACAGGAAAACAGTAGTGATTGAATGTTAACCATTAAAAAGCTCCTATGGCCCATTGTAATGTTTATTTGACATCGTCATACAGACCTGGATGAAGGGAAAAAACAAACATCATCTTCTAGAAGTTTTTAATGGTAGGTGATCAATTAGCGTTGTTTCCAATGATGAGGTCCACTTACAGATTTGGATCTACTACATTTTTACACTCATACCATAAAATGATATGTAAAAATAGATTGACAGCGTGAATGAAATACATACATCTTGGTGGGGTCGACATAGCACGACTATTAGCCATCGGCTAATGGCAGGGTCACTATCCAATCTAGGTCCATTTATTTTAGGGTATGGGCCCAAAATTGAAGCATATCCAAGCTCAAGTGGATCACACTACAGGAAAACAGTGGGACAATGACGTTCACCACTGAAAACCTTTCTAAGGCTTATAGTGATGTTTATTTGTCATCCAACAAGTTCATAATCTCACATAGGCATGGATAAATGAAAAACACAAATATCAGTTTGATCGAAAACCTCTGTGGCCCCCTAAGAATTTAATGTGGTCCACTTGAGTTTTGCATATGCTTCAATTTTGATCTCGACCCTTAAAATGAGCTCGAAAAGCAAAGTGAACAGCATGGATAAGACACATACACCACAGGTGGGCCCCACAGAGTTTACTCAGTACGCTATTGCCTACTTAGTAGGCAATGTTGTATTTTAAAAAGATTTTTAAAATATTTTATTTCAAATTTTCCCTTTGAAAAAGGTTTCCCTCCACAAGTTTACTTTTGGAGTTTTGTGCATTTTCTTTGTCCTACATCGGAAAGAACCTAGGAAATAAGCAAGTATATAAGTAGAGGCTTTACACATGGGCTAGGCCCTCAGGGGGCAAGTGAATTTTGTGGTTTGTGGGGGGTTATACACATTGAACCATACTATGCCAAAAACCACACACGCACACGCGCCACGCCGTTGCCGTCGCCGTCGCCGTCGCCGGTGCCGGGTCGGGCTCGGGGTCTAGGTCTGGGTCTAGGTCTGCTGTGAGTATACTTGTGCACCTTCCTTTTGCTCCAACGGACACTAAATGTGTACTCGCACCAACGGTCTTTTGTTTTAAACGTCCAGAGAAGCGTCTGTTCGGGTGGTCGCATCAGTTGGGTTTAAACCCAACGGACTTAAACCAATTCAAAATGGTGCATTAAGCACCTAATCAAGTCTATATATAGAATTGATTAAATCCGTTTTTAAATCAATCCAAAATCATCTTCTCTCTTAACTTTACTAAAGCTTTGGACTCGGTTTTAGTTTTTCTGTTTTCTCTGACTCACAAAGTCACTGCATCTCAAGTTTGAAGTATACTTGCTGGTTCGAGCCCTGTACGGCGAGTGCACAGCCGGGACTAGGGTGATAGTCATTGTATCCTAAAGGCCAACTGTCCGTGACTCCTATTGCATTTGAAAAGCGGTCCAAGGAAGGCAGATTTGGTTTCAAGCCCAGTGACTCGTCACGCCCCGACTCAGTGTTCTTCAAATCAATAAGTTCTTTAAATTTCGTTTTAATTTTTATTTATTTTAATATCTGTTAGTTGTTTTCAACATCTACATCTAACAATCTTGAAACCAAATCAAGTTGAAAACAACAGACATATTTTATTTCTGTGATCTTCTGTTGTCTGTTCCAATTTCAACTCGGAACAGATTACAAATCCTCTTGTGTTGTCTGTTCCAAACCTAATTCGGAAATAGAAATTCACTCTTTTCTCTTCAAAACAAAGTGAAGCACACATGGCTACTATTACAATCAATCCTACTACTGAACTGTCTAAGATTGAACCCTTCTCTGGACAGAATTATAAATGATGGAAACAGAAAATTTCTTTTGCTTTACAAACCGTAAAAGTCTTTTACATCTTGTTCGATACATTTATAGTTGACCCAGCCAACCAAATTGAAGTTCAAGATGCTAACAATTGCAAACACTACATTCTGGATACCTTGTCAAATGAATTATATGATGTTTATATTTTATATAATTCTGCGAAAGAGATATGGAATGCATTTCAGAAGAAGTATGTTCTAGAAGACGCTGGATCTAAAAAACATGCAATATCGAACTTCCTTCACTTTAATATGACAGATGATAAACCTGTCACAAATCACATTAATGATTATCAAAATCTGACTCATGAATTAACAATTGAAGGAATAAAGTTAGACAAAATATTTCTATCTAGAGTGTTAATTGAGAAATTACCTCCTTCTTGGAAAGAATACAAAAATAAAATGAATCACAAAAAGAATGGCGTCTCTTTGAAAAATACAATTGTATACATACGTATAGAGGAGGCAAATAGGATCAGAGATTAAATTGGTGATGCCAATGAGTCTGTCTCAAAGGCTAACCTAGTCGAATCAGGTCAGGAAAAGAAGGACAAAAGTAAAATACAATGTCACAACTGTAAAAAGTTTGGACACTATGCTAATGAGTGTCGGCTGAAAAAGAAGTCAAACAAACAGTTTAAAAAGAAAGGCAATTACCATTTTTGTGGAAAACCAGGACATTATGCAAACGTATGTAAGCTGAAGAAAAAGAACAAAAAGCCACAAGTTAATCTTGCTGAAACAGAAGCTGATACGGTTGTTGTGATTCTGACCGAAGTCTTTCTTGTGCACAACCTGGAATGGATACTGGATATCGGGGCAACTCGACATGTGTGTAAGGACCGTAGCATGTTTACCTCTTATCAAGAAATAAGGGATGATGAACAAGTCTTCATGGGAAATGCTCAGACCTCTCCGGTTGCTGGAAAAAGGAAAGATAGTTCTGAAGCTTACGTCGGGAAAGACGTTAATGTTGAACAATGTCCTACATGTGCCTGATGTTCGACGAAACTTGATCTTTGATTCGCTCCTCAACAAGGCTGGTGTTAAACTTATATTTGATTCTGACAAGCTTGTAATGACTAGGAATGGTACCTTTATTGGAAAGGGTTATTGTAATGATGGTCTTTATATTGTAAACGTTGATAATAATAAGATGTCATCCAGTTCTGCTTATATTGTTGAGTCTACTTCTTTATGGCATAGTAGATTAGGTCATGTTAATGTAGTATCTATAAAAAGAATGAATAGATTAAGTTTATTACCTAATATATCAGAAAAAGACATAGGAAAATGTGAGGTTTGTGTATAATCAAAATTTCATAAGAAACCTTTCAAATCTGTAGTTAGAAATTCTGAATTACTAGAGTTAATTCATAGTGAGTTAGGTGATTTAAAAAATCACATGTCTAGAGATGGTAAAAGATATTATATAACTTTTGTAAATGATTGTTCTAGGTATACCATAATTTACTTTCTTAGAAATAAAGATGATGCATTTGAAGCTTTTATCAAATATAAGACTGAAGTTGAAAACCAACTAAGTAGAAAAATTAAAAAGCTTATATCAAACAGAGGTGGAGAATATGTGTCAACACAGTTCAAAGAGTTTTGTGAAAAATATGGCATAATTCATGAAACCACTGCACCTTATATACTAGAATAAAATGGAATAGCAGAACGTAAGAATAGAACTCTAAAAGATATGATGAACGCAATGTTGAATAGTTCAGGTTTGCCTCTCAACATGTGGGGGGAAGCTATCTTATCAGCTTGTTATGTTCAAAATAGAATACCTCACAAGGTGTCTGGAAAGACACCATATGAACAATGGAAAGGTCATACTCCTAGTTACAACTAAAAGTGTGGGGGTGTCTTGCTAAGGTAGGATTACCTGAAAACAAGAAAACCAAGATAGGTCCAAAAACATCAGACTGTATATTCATAGGTTATGCTCAACATAGTGCTGCATATAGATTCTTGGTTTTAAAATTAAAGAATAATGTTTTAGATCCAAACACTATTATAGAAGCTAGGGATGCAGAGTTTTTTGAACTTGTTTTTCCTTTAAAATCACGTTTGGAAGAAACAAAAGATGATAACGCTTTGGATATGAACTTAACTAGTAGAACTATAGACAATACTAATGAAATAGAGGAAGAACTTAATGCTTTTAATGAAATAAATCAAGAACCAAGAAGAAGTAAAAAGGCTAGAAAAGAAACTAATATGGGAGATGGGTTTTGTACATTCCTATTAGAAGATGACCCTGTAACATACTCAGAAGCTATAAGTTCTTCAGACGCTACCTTTTGGAAGGAAGCTATAAAAGATGAATTACATTCAATAATATCTAATAACACATGTGAACTATTAGATCTTCCTCCTGGAAGCAAACCTATAGGCTGTAAATGGGTTTTTAAAAAGAAACTTAGACCTGATGGAACTATAAATAAGTACAAAACCAGGTTAGTAGCAAATGGTTTTAGATAGAAGGAAGGATATGATTATTTTGACACATATTCACCTGTAACCAGAATTACATCAATTAGAGTATTAAAGCTATTGCATCCATTTATAAGTTAGTGGTTCACCAAATGGATGTTAAAACAGCATTTCTAAACGGTGAGTTAAAAGAAGAAATCTACATGGAACAACCTAAGGGATATAAAATCATAGGACAAGAAAATAAAGTATGTAAACTTGTTAAGTCCTTGTATGGTTTAAAACAAGCCCCTAAACAGTGGGATGAAAAGTTTGATAATGTCTTAAAATCAAACGGTTGTATTGTAAATGATGTAGATAGATATGTTTACAGTAAATTTTTTGATAATGAAGGCGTCATTATATGTCTATATGTAGATGATATGCTAATCTTTGGAACCAACGTAAAACTTGTGAATAATACTAAACAACTCTTGTCTTCTAACTTTGATATGAAAGATTTAGGAGAAGCAAGTATGATCTTGGGTATTCAGGTAATCAGGAAAAATGATAATACTACATTATCTCAGTTACATTATGTTGAAAAGATATTAAAGAAGTTTGACCACTTCGATTGCTTACCTGCCAGTACACCATATGATCATTCTGTGCAGCTCAAGAAGAATACATGAAGTGGTGTATCTCAACATGCTTATTCTCAAGTAATTGGTAGTTTAATGCATTTGATGAACTGTACAAGACCAGATATTGCTTTTGCTGTAAATAGTCTGAGTAGGTATACTCATAACCCTAGTTATGATCACTGGAATGCTCTAAATAGAATATTAAGATATTTAAAAGGTACTGCTACAAATGGTATATGTTATACAGGTTATCCACTAGTATTAGAAGGTTATACTGATGCTAATTGGATAACTGACTCTGATGAAACTAAATCCACAAGTGGATATGTATTCACAATTGGAGGAGGAGCAGTATCTTGGAAATCTACAAAACAAACGTGCATTGTTAGATCAATAATGGAGTCGGAATTCATCGCACTGGAAAAGGCAGGTTCAGAAGCTGAATGACTGAAAAATCTCTTAGCAGATATACCTATTTGGCCAAAGCCTGTATCAACTGTATCGATTCATTGTGATTGCCAGACAATTATAGCCAGGGCTAATAGTAAGATATACAATAGTAAAAGTAGACATATCAGACTTCGACATAATATTATTAGACACCTGCTGACTGATGGTGTTATTACTATTGATTTCGTACGATCGGAAAAGAATCTGGCAGATCCTCTGACCAAAGGACTATCCAAAGGGTTAGTCATAGAAACATCGAAGGGAATGGGGTTGAGCCTAACATTATGAGCTACCAGTGTCGGCAACTCAACCTATACAAGTGGAGATCCCATGCGATAGGTTCAATGGGTAAACAACAAGACACTAGGAGACTGAGAAGCACTGCAGTGAGTTACCCCTTCCTGAGATGTACGCAGTGCAAACAGCAATGTTTGGGAGGATAAGTTTGAACTCTTAATGAATCCATAACCAAGATTGGTGGTATATCCGTTTGCTGTGTACACTTGATGGAATTCACCTATATGAGTGTGGAAGTTGAGGCCACTTCCTATGAGATATTAGGCTATTCTCTAGAGTGCTCATGAAAATTCAGGTAAAGGTGCATGGCTGAAACGCACCAAACCGCAGAACTAGCAATATCGGAATAGTTGTGTGAGTGGCATGTATGGTCGTTTACGCTAAATAGTTAGGTTAAAGACCGATAGTTACCTAATTCCTGTAAACCTGTCTTGCTTACTCTAAATGTTGATTAAAGTCCGATAGACATCAACACTATTACACAACTTTTTTACTCTAAACTCGAAATGTTTTGAAATTTGAAACATGTGGGGGATTGTTGTATTTTAAAAAGATTTTAAAAATATTTTATTTCAAATTTTTCCTTTGAAAAAGGTTTCCCTCCACAAGTTTGTTTTTGGAGTTTTGTGCATTTTCTTTGTCCCACATTGGAAAGAACCAATGAAATAAGTAAGTATATAAGTAGAGGCTTTACACATGGGCTAGGCCCTCAGGGGGCAAGTGACTTTTGTGGTTTGTGGGGTGCTATGCACATTGAACCATACTATGCCAAAAACCACACACACGCGCGCCCGCTGCGCCGCGCCGTCGCCGGTGCCGGGCCGGGCTTGGGTCTGGGTCTGGGTCTGCTGTGAGTATACTTGCGCACCTTCCTTTTGCTCCAACAGACGCACCAACGGTCTTTTGTTTTAAACGTCCAGAGAAGCGTCTGTTCGGGTGGTCGCATCAGTTGGGTTTAAACCCAACGGACCTAACCCAATTCAAAATGTTGCATCAAGCACCTAATCAAGTCTATATATAGAATTGATTAAATTCATTTTTAAATAAATCCGAAATCATTTTCTCTCTCAACTTTACTAAAGCTCTGGACTCGGTTTTGGTTTTTCTATTTTCTCTGACTCGCTGAGTCACTGCATCTCGAGTTTGCGGTATACTTGCTGGTTCGAGCCCTGTACGGCGAGTGCACAGCCGGGACTAGGGTGATAGTCATTGTATCCTGGAGGCCAATTATCTGTAACTCCTGTTGCATTTGGAAAGCGGTCCAAGGAGGGCGGATTTGATTTCAAGCCCAGTGACTCGTCACGCCTCGACTCAGTGTTCTTCAAATCATTAAGTTCTTTAAATTTCGTTTTAATTTTCATTTATTTTAATATCTGTAAGTTGTTTTCAACATCTACTTCTAACAGGCAACTCCCTTTCTCAACCAAACCCTTCATGTAGTGGGTCCTGACATTGATGCCCTTCGTTTTAAAAATCATACCTAGTAAAGAATCCTAGCCGTCTCTTCTCTTCATTGTTCCAATCCATCAACGCTAGCCAAAGACGACTTTGTTCTTCATGCATGGAATCTATATATATGACCTTAATACCGTCTTCCAGCCATAGCATGCTCTACTAAATGAACGGTCCTGATTTACCAAAAACTTTTGTGGCTACCAATTTTTTTTTAAAAAATGGTGGGCCTTCAGTCACAGCTTTGGCTTATTTTTGTCCCATGCCTTAAAATGATCTGCCTAACGGATGGACGGCATGGATCTAAAACACATGCATCACCCCCACAGTGCCCAACATCATGTAGTTGGATGATCTTGGGTCACCCACCAATCCGATTCCTTTCTGGTTTGAAAATGTCCACCCCACAACGGCCCAGGGGAGCGAATTAGGTGCGGCCCAGGCCTCAATCGCGGCCGTGTAGCCATTGCCATGGGCCCCACCTCTATCTATGCATTATATATCCGCGATTTCCAACCGTTCTTTCGTATCATTTTAAGGCATGAGCCAAAAAATGAAGCAGATCCATTTCTCATGTGGGCCATACCACAGGAAACAGGGGTGATTGATGATTAATCAGCCACAAAAGGTTTGGATCGAGCTGATATTTTTTCCCCCTCCATCTAGCTTTGTGTGTCCTTATTAACAGGTTGGATGGCAAACAAACATTATGGTGGTCTCTAGGATGTTTTTAATGGTAGAACATTCAATCATCACTGTTTCCTATCATGTGGTCCACCTGAGATTTGGATCACCTTCAGTTTTTGGCTCATTCCCTACAACGGATTAGAAAAATGGATGGACGGCTTAGATATATAATACATACATCAAGGTGGGTTCCACAGTAAGCGCCACACTATCTTGTGTAAGCGCCACACTACTTGTGACCTTATCTTTTATTGAATTGGACGAGAGCAATCTTTTATGGTCTGACAGTAAGCGCCAAACATCTTTTATACTCAAGCAATTAAAAATTACTTAGAAACCGTTCATCTCACATATAATTAATTAAAATTAAGCTGTCCAAATTATAGGTCCCAATTTATTTATAATCAATAATTTAGAAAGAAAAAAAATGTTTATGTGAACATCAGAACGGTTGTCATTTATTGGACGACTAAACTAAAGCCATCCATGGTCCTATGTTAAGGAAGCAGATTGCGTCCGGCCTCCGCCCTCTCTAGCAAGGAACGGGCATATCTACATGAGGCCACCGTCATGTATCTGTTTATCCACGCCGTTCATCCCTTTTCTCATATGCATTGGCACAAAAATGAGGCAGATCCAACTGTCGTTTTAAGGGACGCGGATTTCCTGCGCGCTGGGTGGGGCCCATAGTGATGTTTTTTTATAACTCTACCCGGTCCATCCGTTTTGGGAGATCATTTTAATATATGAGAACAAAAATGAACCGGATCCAAGACTCAAGTGGGCCGAAAACGTGAGGATTGAACATCCACAGTTGAAATATTTGTGGGGCCACAGGAGTTTCGAATCAGGCTAATATTTGTGTTTTCAGTTTATACCCTAGTGACGTTATGAACAGCATGGATGTCATATAAAAATCACTGTGGACCAGGGAGGATTCAACGGTAGTAATTTCCTTAACTACATTTTCCTTTAGTGAGGTCCACTTGAGTCTTGTATCCGGTTTGTTTTTGTTCTCATATCTTAAAATGAGCTCCCAAAACGGATGGACGGGGTGGATTTATCAGAAAACATCACTATAGGCCCCACTTAGGTTCTCAGCGCAGGAACTTGCGCAAGGCTTTCGCAGGAAATCCGCGTCCCATTTTAAGGTATGAGCCTAACAACGGATAAGTGTCATGCATCAAGGGCCAGAATTATTCCAACACTCTGATTTTGAGGTCTGGCTCACCACAACTTAGTCGGTCACGTGCACAACTTTCCCAGTGCCTACGTGTCAAGAGTAGCACGTTCAATGATCCTGTGGCAAACTCGCAGAATGCTTTCTAACTAAAAAAATTATCCCTCCTACGCGGACACGAATTGCGTGGTGAACTCCACACCACGCAAGTCTGTCGTGTTAAGACTCTGTGGGGCCCAAAGTGATGTATGACTTTTATCCACACCGTACATCTGTTTTTTCATATCATTTTAAGTCATGAGGAAAAAATTGAAGCATAATCAAAGCTCAGGTGGACCATACCACAGAAAACAGTGGAAATTAAATGCCAACAGTTGAAAACTTAATGGGGCCATAAAAAGTTTTGGATCAAGCTGATATTTATGTTTTATCTTAATATAGGTTCTTGTGACCTTATCAACGGGTTAGATGACAAATAAACATCAATGTGGGCCCTCTAAATGTTTCAACGGTGGTCCGTACTATCCCCACTGTTTTCTGTGGTATGATCCACCTGAGCCTTGGATATTCTTAAATTTTGGTCTCAAGCCCTAATATGAGCTGGTAAAACGTATGGACGGCATGGATAAAATACATACATCACGGTGGGCCCCACAGAGTCCTCACTATGTTGGATTCACCCCACCATCCGCGCTCCCCCCGGTGCTTTGCTTAAATACAGGAAGAGAGGATATGTTCAGTCTACGTTCCAATCCTAATCCCCATTCCAATCCTTGATTCATCGCAGAGTAATGGACGGTCTAAAACCAACCTCTGCAAATTCATCTCCTCTCACTCCCATCGGATTTCTAGAGCGAGCCGCTACTGTCTATGGCAGCTGCCCGTCCATCATCTACAACGACAGTGTCCACACATGGTCCCAGACTCATCAACGATGTATCAAGCTCGCATCCGCACTCCATTCCATGGGCATCAACCCAGGCGACGTGGTAACGTACACGATCACCTTCATAACCATTATCATCCCCACCGTCCATTTTCTCACGATCTTTATCGGTGTTTTGTAGCTCTCCGTCGTGGCCCCCAACATCCCCGCGATGTACGAGATGCACTTCGGCGTCCCGATGTGCGGTGCGATCCTCAACACGATCAACATCCGGCTCGATGCACGGACGGTTTCCGTGCTCCTCCGGCACAGCGAGGCAAAGATCGTGTTCGTCGATTTTCAATTCCGGCCACTCATCGAGGAAGCGATCGGGCAGTTGGAGAGACCGCCGGCTCTGATCATCATCGAGGATGGGGATGAAGAGGGCGGCCGTCTCGACCGTACATCATCTCAGCTCACATACGAAGCCGTGGTCGAGAAGGGCGATCCGTCGTTCAAATGGGTGAGGCCGGAGAGTGAGTGGTCGCCGATGATCTTGAACTATACATCTGGAACGACTTCCTCTCCAAAGGGCGTGGTCCACTGCCACCGTGGAATCTTCATCATCACCGTCGATTCGCTGCTCGATTGGACGGTCCCGAAGCAGCCTGTCTATCTGTGGACGCTCCCGATGTTCCACGCCAACGGCTGGAGTTATCCGTGGGGGATCGCGGCCATGGGTGGGACGAACATCTGCCTCCGTAGATTCGATGCGGCCATCGTCTACGCTGCAATCCAGAAGCATGGTGTGACGCACATGTGCGGCGCGCCTGTCGTCCTTAACATGCTCGCCAACGCTCCAGAATCCGCACGCCTGCAGCTCCCGCACGTGGTTCATATCCTGACAGCTGGGGCTCCACCCCCGGCTGCGGTCCTGTTCCGGACCGAGTCGCTGGGGTTTACGGTGAGTCACGGGTACGGCCTAACCGAAACGGCCGGACTCACCGTGTCGTGCGCGTGGAAGGGCGAGTGGGACCGATTCCCAGCAACCGAGCGAGCCAGGCTCAAGGCGAGGCAGGGCGTGCGGACCCTCTGCATGGCTGAGATTGATGTTGTCGATGCCGAGTCAGCGTCCAGTGTGACTCGCGACGGGTCAACTCTGGGCGAGATCGTGCTCCGTGGCGGGTCCATCATGTTGGGCTATCTGAAAGACGCTGAGTCGACTCGGAAGAGCTTGCGGAACGGGTGGTTTTACACTGGCGACGTCGGTGTCATGCATCCAGACGGGTATCTGGAGATCAAGGACCGGTCGAAGGACGTAATCATAAGCGGCGGAGAGAACATGAGCAGCGTCGAAATTGAATCAGTGCTCTACTCGCATCCGGCCGTTAATGAAGGGGCTGTTGTGGCTCGGCCTAATGAATTCTGGGGTGAGACCCCTTGTGCTTTCGTTAGCTTGAAAGATGAGTATCAGCAAAAGAGGCCGTCGGAGAAGGAGATCGCCGCCTTCTGTCGGGAGCGGTTGCCGCACTACATGGTGCCGAAGACGGTCGTCTTCGTGCCGGAGCTTCCGAAGACGTCGACGGGGAAAGTTCAGAAGTTTGTGCTGAGAGAGATGGCTAAGAAATTGGGTACTTCCGAGTCTCTGGTCAGTCGGATGTAGGTCCGAGTCAAGGCCTGCTCTTGTATTATTTATTATGTAGTGGATATTGGGCTCAAGGGATATATTATAGTCACCATGACTCGGTATCACTGGACTCAGTCGTACATTGGATTGCTCCACTTCACGGTAGGGACTGAGTTGGTGACTGAGTTATGCTTTGTTTATGGCCCGAGTTACCGAGTTCAAATGAGTCGGGTCCGGCTCGGGCTTTCGCTGATAAAGCGTTCGGTGGTCAGAGAATCATTCAGTAGCCGTCGCCTATGTAAAATCCATTTTTGGGGAAGCGGATTGCGTCCTGTCCCCGACTGAACGATAATCCGTTCATCCAGAGCCCACCGTGATGTATTATGGACTTTATCCATGCCGTCCATACATTTTTTCTATATAAATTTTAGTGTAAGAACTCAAAAATGAGGTACATCCAATCTCAAGTGGACCACAAAGTGGTGATTGAATTAGCTACCGTTAAAAACGACTCGAGAGCAGCAAAATTTTTGGATCAAGATGATATTTGTTTTCTCTCTTCTTTCGGGTCTACATAATAAACATCACGGTGGCCCTTAGGAACGTTTCAACGGTGGGTGTCATTATCACTAGTGATTCCTGTGCTGTGGTCCACTTGAGCTTTGAATATATCTCATTTTTTAGATCATATTCTAAAATGAGGTCGCAGAGGTTTTGGATCAAGATGATATTTGTTTTATCCCTTCTTCTTTCATGTCTATATGACCTTATGAAAAGGTTGTAGGGAAAATAAACATCACGGTGGCCCTTAGGAAGGAATTAGGGTGGGTGTAATTATCACTGGTGATTTCTGCGTTGTGGGCAACAAGAGTTTATCAACAAGTTGGATGTTCAATAAACATTAAGGTGGATGCTAGGAAGATTTTTGTGGTAGTCATTTAATGACCACTGTTTCCTGTGGTATGGTCCACCTGAAATTCTTGTCTGCTTCATTTTTGAGACATTGTCTTAAAAAAATCTGAAAAAATAGATGGACGGCATGGATATACAATGCATACATCTGAGTTTCTAGTATTATATCATGTGTAGAAGATATGAGGTCATTTTATGAGATCATTCCCCAAGTAGCAGAATTAGTAGAAATGGAGACGTGTTTGCCACTGAGAAAAAAATTGCTACACGCTAGCTACACCGGGTGCAGCGATGACCCCACCATGATGTATTTGTTTCATCCACCCCATCCATTTGGCGAGATCATTTTATGTTATAAAACAAAAAATGAGGCAGATCTGAAGCTCAAGTGGCCCCCAATAAGTTTTTAATTGGTTGGCGTTCAATCTCCACTATTTTTTTTATCTGGATCCGCTTGAGCTTTGGATCTACCTCATTTTTTGTGTCATTCATTAAAATGATCTCACCAAATGGATGGCGGCGTGGATATAACACATACATCACGGTGGGTCATTGCTACACTCAGTGTAGCTAGCGTAAGGCGTTGGTGTAGCAAAATTTTTATCGTTTGCCACTACCCATCCAACCAATTAGAATTTCTAAGCTTTAGGACTAACCAATTGGAATTTCTAAGCTTTATGACTTGCATATTTAAAAATTTCTTGTGGGCCACTGAAGCTTTGGATCAAGATGATATTTGTGTGGTATCTTCATCTAGGTGTTTGGGATCTTATCAACAGGTTAGATGGCAAATAAATATTCTGGTGGAATCCATGATGTTTTTAATGGTGGGGATTCAATCATGATTGTTTTAAGGTTCAGTTTTGGAATCATGCCCTAAAATGAGCTATCAAAATGGTTGGACAGTGTAGATTTAAGTCGCCTACATCAATGTAAGCCCCTCAAGGTCCCACCCACCGCAGTGTATCCGGGGTCTTAGGGCTCTCAATGGAGCGGGTCAAATCCGAGATCCAATTCGATCCAAATCCATATAATGCGGATTTGGATCTTAAAATAGGTCCGATTAGTTAAATGGATTGGATTTGGATCTTAAAATAGGTCTGATTACTTAAATGGACCGGATTTGGATTCACAGGAACATATCCTAGTTCGATCCGACTCCGATTAAGATCCTACTCATTTTCACCTTACTGTATGTGTTATATTCATGCTGGCAATCCATTTTACAAATTATTTTAGGTCATGTCTCAAAATTGAGACATGCCACTCTTAGGTTGACCATACCATAGTAAATAGTGGGATTTGCATAATTTTCCTACTAAATTAAATATATTATATTATATATTTTTTAGATTTGTAATGGGGGTGGATTCAGACCTAGATCCGACCTAAATTCGATGGTTATATGGATTTTGGATCGGAAATGGATCTAACAATTTATAAATGGATCGGATATGGATATCACCTTTTGGATCCGAGTTGGATCTGAATCCGATCTGAATTCATCTACAAATATACAGACTTGGAGCTGGATCCAACTGGATCCGATCTAGATCCGACCCATTAAGAACCCCACGGGGTCTCACCGACTCCGCTCCCATTTTAAACAGTCCCCATCCAAGCAAGGCTCTGTGGAGCCCATCATGATGTATGGGTTTTATCTAAGCAATCCATCCATTTTTTCATATCAGTTTAGATAATGAACAAAAAATTGAGGCAGAATCCAAGGCACAAGTGAACTGCACAAGGGGGATTGAACTCCCACCATTAAAAACTTCAAGTGAGCGGCAGAAGTTTTGGATCAATCTAATATTTGTATTTTCCCTTCATCTACGTCTACATGACCTTATGAACAGATTGGATGGCATATAAACATCACGGCGGCCCTTATGAAGGTTTCAACGGTGAGTTTCATTATCCCCCTTTGCTTCTTGCAATGTCGGTCCACTTCAGCATTAGACCTCCCTAGTTTTTAGCATCGGACCCTAAAATGATCCGAACAAATGGTTGGATGGCGTGGATAAAATCCATACATCACGGTGGGCCCACAAAAGCTGGTACAAAACCTCCCAACATAAAAAAAAAAAAAAAAAATACACATCTGCAATGTCACACTCAAGGCTGATCTTGTCACTGATCTTTCCGTGCGCTGAGGGTCACATTTGCCTTGCTGGCAAGGGAGCGGATAAGGTGCGGCAGTGGCCTCACCCAACACAGGAAGACCCTCGATCTCCACAGATCTGGAACAAAGTGCCTGAGCGATGACTCTTCCACCCTTCCCAATTCGAAGCATCAATTCCCCACAACGTTCCTATCCAACATTACTGTGGGACCCATTTTGATGTATGTATTATATATCCATACGGTCCATCCATTTTTCCAGCTCATTTCAGGGCGTGAGGTAAAAAATGAAGCAGATCCAAAATTCAGCTGGGCCACACCTTAGGACACAGTAGTGATTGAACGTGTACTATTAAAAAAAAAACCTAGGGCACACATTAATGCCCACTTAATGTTTATTTGCAATCCAACGAAATGATAAAGTCACACAGACCTGGATGAAGGGGGGAAAACAAATATCAGCTTAATCTAAAACTTTTTTTGTTCCACAAGAAGTTGTCAATCACCCCATTTCCTATGGTGTGGTCCACCTGAGATTTGGATCTGCTCCACTGTTGGTCTCGCAACCTAAAATGAGCTAGCAAAACGGATGAACCAAGTGGCTCTCAGCACTTTTATCCACATCAGGTAGTCAACAAGCCATTACAGAGGCGATGGAATTTAGAGAAAATACCAACTAAATGATAGAATTAGGTGGTAATACTAATAGGCCTAGATCCATGGCTCAGTGGTGGATAGATTGTGTTTGTGGAATTTGAGCTTGAACAGAGCAACCAATCTTTTGCAATAAAAAATTCTCTAATCCATTGATGCATAGCTCGATTAGCCAAACATCAAACTTAAAAATTTTTCAAATTCACATTCTAATTCCAACGGCCACAAACAGGCTTTTAGGAGGAAAATACAAAGAAGTGGAGCAGCTAAGTGAAAGGAGGCTGGAATTTTTTAGATTAGATCGAATATAACAGATATCATATAATACAAACTAGGATCTAATGTAATCGAATCTGCAAATATATGTATGCGAGATTACATTGGAGGGCGTGGCACTGGCACCCCCACACGCACGTAGAAAGAGGATGGAGGAGCGGAATCAGGGGATTGGATTCGGTAGTGACCACTCCATGCCGAGGTCGTACTGGTTGGTGATCTATGGGCCCCACTATGATGCGTGTATTT
The DNA here is from genome assembly GCA_003013855.2 of Liriodendron chinense. Taxonomy (NCBI): domain Eukaryota; kingdom Viridiplantae; phylum Streptophyta; class Magnoliopsida; order Magnoliales; family Magnoliaceae; genus Liriodendron; species Liriodendron chinense. The sequence continues at coordinate 4,332,132 of PVNU02002146.1, forward strand.
TATCCATGCCGTCCATCCATTTTTTCGGATCAATTTAGTATATGAAGCAAAAAAATGAGGCTGACCCAGATCTCAGGTGGACCACACCACAAGAAATAGAGGTGATTGAACGCCCACCATTGAAAACTTCTTAGGGCCATAGAAGTTTTGGATCAAGTTTATATATCTTTTTCCCCTGCATCCAGGTCCACCTGACCTAATCAATAGTTTGGATATCAAATAAACATTATAGTGGAAACAATGAAGTTTTCAATGTGGGCATTCAATCACAGCTATTTCTTATAGTGTGGTCCACTTAAGATTTAGATCTGCCTTATTTTTCGACTCATTCCCTAAACTGAGCCGGAAAAATAAATAGACGACATGAATAAAACACAAGCATCATAGGGACACACAGATCACTAACCTATACTTGAGGTGTCACTACTAAGGTATCCCAAAACGGTTATGTATCGGCCGATACGTAACGGAAACGGTCATGACCGTTACGCGTTACGGGGTCAAAATGGCTGTAACGGCCGTTACAGAAAAAATAGGCCGTAACGGCCCCGTCCCGTATCGGCCCCGTATCAGTTCGATACAGCCCCGTATCGGCCCGTAACGTTTTTATAATAGTTTTTTCAAAAAATTAAAAGAGCCGCATCGGCCGATACAGGGTCCGTAACGGCTGTTACGGCCCGTATCGTAACGGTAACGGTGCCACCGTTACCGATATGGGACACGTTGGTCACTACGGATTAGGCCTGGAGGGAAGCTGATTGCGTACCGAGTTACCAAGTATGCTTAAGCCTACTGGCTAAACTCTGTGGGCCCCACCATGGATGTATGTGTATTATCGATGCCCTAAAATTATTTTAAGGCATGATACCAAAATTGAATCATATCCAAATCTTAAGTGGACCACACTACAGGAAACAGTAGGAATAATGGCATTTACTGTTTAACCTTCCTAGGGTCCGTAGTGATGTTTATAATTTGTCATTCAACCTGTTCACAAGGTCACACAGAAATGGACGGAGGGAAACACAAATATTAGCTTGATACAAAATTTATGTGGCCCCAAGAAGTTATCAACGGTGGGCCACTTGAGCTTTGGATATACTCCAAGAAGTTATCAACGATGGGCCACTTGAGATTTGGAGATACTTCACTTTTGAGCTCATATACTAAAATGAGCTGATAAAATGGATGGACGCGTGGATAAAATACGTAAATGAAGATGGACCCCCACAGAATTTACTCAGTACGCTTAAGCATTCTTAGTTACTCAGTAGACGATCCATTATATAATACTCTAAATGCGTATGACGATTGGTACGCAGTCACTTGAGATGATACATGTGGAATATATTAAATTAAACCGACTAAATTCTGTGATAGGTGGATACCTATTTTTGAAATATGACCATTGAATATTTTTCATTTTTAACCGTCCAATATATATCTAGTATTTTTTACCGTCCAATGCAATCTAGCAATCTTTTTTTTTTTTTTTTTTTTTTGCAATCTAATAATTAGATAACCAAATAGAAGTAGGTTTTGGTTCATCACACATCTAAGCTGGTAATGTATGTTTTATCCTCACAGTTAGCTTGTCCAATCTAGACAATTGACTATTTTAAATGCTAACCATCGCATAGAGGTCCACCAATCAGCCAATTAGAACATTATTTCAGCATAAGGTATGGTATATGACATGTGGAAAGTGGGGCTCATGATTTGGACGGTTCAATTTGAATTACATTCAAGCCAAGCATGCAATGTCTCTGCATGTGAATGAAACATTGAAGATATCCTCCTGAGGCAAAAAAATATCCAATAAAAAATTCCTCTCAAGCCTTTTTTTCTTAATGCAAAAAGTTCTCTCAACCAGAAGTCACTAATGAAAAATCTTGATTAGTGGGCCATTGATGTAGAGCTGGCCACAATTGCATTCTTAGCACAGCTGGACAAAAATAAGCTGAACAAAAGTGGAAGTAGCCTATCAGGACTGACCCAATATTGCATGGGGCATGATGTAACTGGACCCCAAGCACCATCCAGTTCAAAAAGATTCATTGTGGATATTGTGAAATTACTGTTGAAAGTATTAATAATAAAACAACAGTAACTTTTGATAAATTGACATTTGAAGTGTTAACCATAAAACAACTGCAACTTTTGATCTACACATCGTCACAAGACCCGTGAGTTATTGATCTTTTTGTAACGGTGCATCCTAGGTCAACCGGTGCATCCTAGGTCAACCAACTGGCTATGTGGGTGAAATTCATCTGTTTCATAAAAATACACACACCTTTATGTCCAAATCGAGATTTTCGAATTTTTACTATTTTTAGAAAGTAATTTTTCGTTGTATCTCTCTATTATTGTAATTTTATAATTTTTATGTTTTTTAGAAGTGACTTAATTGCACCAATGCACCAATAAAGTACAATTAGACATTTATAACTTTGGTAACTATAGCTTTTGGAGAGATTTTACTATTTTGGACAATTTCTTAAAGAAATGGGTTTTTAGTCTTCTATATGAGTGATGTAATAGAGAAACCTTAGATTATTATTCAATAAAAATATTCAAATTTTCTATTCTACTTGTAGATTCAATTAACTCACCTTGTGAATTCAAGGTCGTGATCACTTGAGGAAGATGGTGATATCTTTATTGTTATTTGATACTCTTCCCTACATAGGCGATGTGGTAGAGACCACTTATAGCTCTCATCACCATTGTCGGGACATTCTTTGATTGGAAATGTCTACAAAACATCTTTTATGCAGCCACAAAGCACCAAACTATAATCATCCCACCATGTTGTATGAGTAAAATCCACTCCATTCATCATGTACTATACATGATGGTTGGCCATTGAGCCAAAATTAAGCCAATTCCACAACTCAGGTTGGTAAAACCTCAGGGAACGATTGAAATGAGATGCGAACTATAGGTTCGATGGCAGTTAATCATCACAGTGGGTGCTAGTAAGGTCTCAACAGTGGGTTTCATTGTCACCGCTGCTTTTTGTGGTGTAGTACACTTGATGTTTGCATCTACCTCGTTTTGAGGCTTATACCCTAGAATGATATTTTAACATGGATGGATGGTGTGAATGAAACCATACATCATGGTGGCCCCTCAAAGCCCCTGTCCGTTCCTAGCTTGGACCAGCAGGTGCGCTGCTGTGGAATGTGAATCCCTGGATCCATTGAGGTAGATCGTGGGGCCCACCATGATATATATGCCTTACATCCATGCCATCAATTTTTTTTAATAGCTCATTTTAGGACATGATCTAAAGAATAAGGTAGATCCAAATCTTAGGTGGACTACAAGAAATAGTGGTGATTGAACACCTACCATTAAAAACTTCTTGGGGCGACCTGGATTTTTATTTGCCATCTAACCTGTTGATAGGGTCACAAAGACCTGGATGAAGGGACCATACAAACATTAGCTTGATTCAAAAACTTTTGTGGCCCACAAGAAGTTTTTAATGGTCAATCATCACTATTTCTTGCGATGTGGTTCGCATAAGATTTGGATCTGCTTCATTTTTTTGGATCGTGCCCAATATGAGCTGTCAAAATATATGGACGGCGATAATGTAAGTCATGGTGGGCCGCACATTCAAGGATCCACCCACCTTGGTGAGAATCCACCTAAGCGGCGCCGGACTGCCGTGTAGTACCCAATCCGTGTCACCTGATGTACAGAGTGGATATTACAGGCCCACATGTCCAAATGAGATTTTTGATTTTTTTACTATTTTTAGAAAGTATTTTTTCGTTGTATCTCTCTATTATTGTAATTTTATAATTTTTATGTTTTTTAGAAGTGACTTGATTGCACCAATGCACCAATAAGGTCCAATTAGACATTTATATCTTTGGTAACTATAGCTTTTGGAAAGATTTTACTATTTTGGACAATTTCTTAAAGAAATGGGTTTTTCGTCTTCTACATGAGTGATGTAAATAGAGAAACCTTAGATTATTATTCAATAAAAATATTCATATTTTCTATTCTACTTGTAGATTCAATAACTCACCTTGTGAATTCAAGGTCTGATCACTTGAGGAAGATGGTTTTTATTGTTATTTGATACTCTTCCCTACATAGGCCATGTAGTAGAGACCACTTATAGCTCTCACTACCATTTTCGGGACATTCTTTGATTGGAAATGTCTACAATACATCTTTTATGCAGCCACAAAGCACCAAACTATATTCATCCCACCATGTTGTATGAGTAAAATCCACTCCATTCATCATGTACTATACATGATGGTTGGCCATTGAGCCAAAATTAAGCCAGTTCCACAACTCAGGTTGGTAAAGCCTCAGGGAACGATTGAAATGAGATGCGAACTATAGGTTCGATGGCAGTTAATCATCACAGTGGGTGCTAGTAAGGTCTCAACAGTGGGTTTCATTGTCACCGCTGCTTTTTGTGGTGTAGTACACTTGATGTTTGCATCTACCTCGTTTTGAGGCTTATACCCTAGAATGATATTTTAACATGGATGGATGGTGTGAATGAAACCATACATCATGGTGGCCCCTCAAAGCCCCTGTCCGTTCCTAGCTTGGACCAGCAGGTGCGCTGCTGTGGAATGTGAATCCCTGGATCCATTGAGGTAGATCGTGGGGCCCACCATGATATATATGCCTTACATCCATGCCATCAATTTTTTTTAATAGCTCATTTTAGGACATGATCTAAAGAATAAGGTAGATCCAAATCTTAGGTGGACTACAAGAAATAGTGGTGATTGAACACCTACCATTAAAAACTTCTTGGGGCGACCTGGATTTTTATTTGCCATCTAACCTGTTGATAGGGTCACAAAGACCTGGATGAAGGGACCATACAAACATTAGCTTGATTCAAAAACTTTTGTGGCCCACAAGAAGTTTTTAATGGTCAATCATCACTATTTCTTGCGATGTGGTTCGCATAAGATTTGGATCTGCTTCATTTTTTTGGATCGTGCCCAATATGAGCTGTCAAAATATATGGACGGCGATAATGTAAGTCATGGTGGGCCCCACATTCAAGGATCCACCCACCTTGGTGAGAATCCACCTAAGCGGCGTCGGACTGCCGTGTAGTACCCAATCTGTGTCACCCGATGTACAGAGTGGATTTTACAGGCCCACATTGTTCCAGTGCTCCATGAGCTACCGTAGTTTACTGAGTAATCTCTGTGAGGCCCACCATAATCTATCTTAATGACCTTATAAACAGGTGGGATAAGGTCATTGAGACACATACAAGCTGAGCCCCACAGAGTTACTCAGTATGCAATCAACCCTCAGTCAAGGAAATAATGGATGACGGCTTGTCTAGAAAAGGACAGTTTGATACTTCAGTTCAAATGTCGAAACAGATTGCTTGGTGACCCAGCACCATGGATATCCTTGGTGACCTAACTCTGTGGGGCCTACCATGATGTATGTGTTTTATCCACTTAATCAATCCATTTTTGGCAGCTCATTTTAGGGCCTCACCCCAAAATTGAAGCATATCCAAAGCTAGTGGACAACACCACAGAAACAGTGGGGATAATGATGTCCACCGTTGAAACCTTCCTAAGGCCCACTTTGATGTCTATTTGCCATCAAACCTGTTTATAAGGTCTCACATAGCTGGATGAAGGGAAAACACCAATCTCACCTTTGATCCACAACTTCTATGGCCCTAAAGAAGTTTTCAACGATAGATGTTCAATCCCCACTGTTTCCTGTGATGTGGTCCACTTGAATTTTGGATATGCTTCAATTTTGGGTTCATGACCTAAAATGATCTAGAAAAACAGATGGACAATATGGATAAAAGGCATACATCACACTAGGTGTTACACAGTCCAATCACCAGGGTTGTCGGTGGGGTTGGGTCACCCCTGATTCCGCTCGATGCATGCACCGAAAAATTTTATATATGGCACACCTTTAGTCTCATTTTATGGACCAGAAACAATTTGCAGGCTGATGGCTCAGTTGACCAAAGGGTAAGCTAGAGTTGGCACACCGCAAATTGGTTACAGCCACACATGTTGGAGGGAGCCCGTGGATGCGGATGAACTTGGATTGCTTCCTACTCCCACCCGTCTCCAGCTTAAAAAGGCAGGGGTTCCGAGTGGCCACAATGATGTATGGGTTTTATCCACACTGTCCATCCATTTCAACGTGGAATTTTATGTAATAAGAACAAAAGTCAGGCAGATCCAACGTTCAAGTAGACCACACCACAGGAAAAAGCGGTGATAATGGTGTTCACTGTTGAGACTTTCCTAGGGCCCACCATGATGTTTATTTGCCGTCTAAGCTATTCATAAAGTTACATAGAGCTGGATGAATGGAAAAAACAAATATCCAACGGATCCAAAGCTTCTAAGAAGTTTTCAACAGGAAGAGTTTAATCCTCATTGTGTGGTCCAGACATGAATTAGATTTTCCTGACTTTTGGCCTATGACATAAAATTTCACATAGAAATATATGGACAGTGTGGATAGAGCCCATAAATCACTGTGGCCACTCGGAGACCCTGCACATTCCCAGCCTGAGACCTGCAGGGTAGGACGCAATCCGCATTCGATGTGGATTGCATCCTGATCCGGACTCTGTGCGCCCACCATGATGTTTATGTTGGCAGTAGACAAGGATAATAGCAAAACACAAATATCTGCTTGATCAAAACTTTTGTGGCTCTGAAATTGGTAATGATAGGCATTCAATCCCTGCAAAATGGATGGATGGGGTAGAAAAAATACCTACATCATGGTGGGCCCCACAAAGCCCCCTGGACCGACACGGATTGTTTCCTTCCTCAATCTATAATTATCTCCAGAGGGGCCCACCGCGAAGTATCTTTTTATCCATTACGTCCATCCATTTTCTAAGATCGTTTTAAGGCATGAGGCCCAAACGCACAAGTCAATCACACTAGAGACTATGGTTGCATTTAATGCAACCAATCTAACCATTTGGTTTGGTCCACCTGAGCGTTGGATTTGCTTCATGCCTTAAAATGATCTTAGAAAATGAATGGACATCGCGGATAAACACATAAATCACGATGAGCCCCTCCACAGATCAGCATGGTACTGAGGAAGGATGCAATCTGTGTAGCGTAACACGATATGAGCTTGCCACAACACCCATCTCGGACATGAATCTAGATCGTCTCCTTGGATTCAATAGGATTTTTTTTGTTTGCCGAAGGTTGATTGGTCTAGCTCAGCATGCATCAGCCCCTACTGCATTAAATGCAGTAGTGCTGACATTGTCAGTGCTGAGCTGGACCAATTAGGAGGTGGGCAAACAGGAAAATCCTGTTTGAGCCGAGCAGAGGATCCAAAATCATTTGACATATACATTGCACATCAGTACACTCTGTGTATCACTTTTAACCGTCCGTCACGAGTGTTTGATTTTTCAAATGCATTATTATCCCTTACGCATGTTTGGTGGGAATTTCCGCTTGGAAAGCCACCTCGGAAATGGTTAAATTAAATATGTGAGCCCTGTTGTGACCTATGTGACTTATCCATACCCTCCATCTACTTATACCAGAACATTTTAGGGCATGAGCTAAAAAATGAAGTAGATCCATTGCTCAAGTGGACCACACTACATGAAACAGTGGTCCTAAAATGTCCACCAGTGAAAGCAATTTTCTTCCCAGGATCCATATTGATGTTTATTTGTCATCTAACATGTTCATACACAGACATGAATAATGGGAGAACACAAATATCATATTGATGCAAAACTTTTAAGGCCCTAACAAGTTTTCAATGGCGAGCATTCAAGTCCTACTATTTCGAGTGGTTTGGTCCACTTGAGTAATGAATCTATTACATTTTTCAGTACCTACCTTAGAATCAGTTGACAGAACGGATGGACAGTATGGATAAGCCATATACATCACAGTGGGTGTCACTTTCTTTTTTGCACTATTTTAAAAAAGCAAAACCATCCATGTTTGCATAGGAATGGTGCCGGAAACAATTTAGTAAATAATTATTAACACCCTCTCATAATGATTCATGTGTAAAATGGCAGTTTTTACATCCAACTTCCAAGTAAAGCATTGTTACCACATTCAACATAATACAAATAATAGTTAAACAAAAAATTGGAGAAAATACTTCATTGAAGTCAATGTCTAATTTTTTTAACACATTCTTTTACCATTGATCAAGTTTTATATCGTTCAATATTCCTATTAACATTTTTTTTTCAACTTATAAACCCATATGCAAGCAATATCTTTTTTGCGCTTTGAATAATCTAACTAAATCTCAAAAACACCACAGCAAGAGAGTGCTTAAAGTCTAAAGAAACCAGGCTTCACTATACAAGAGGAAATAATGGAAACGTTCGTAAGTGTTTCCATATGGGTGAAGGCACCCACAACGTCAACACATCCAACATAACACTAGATGAAATGGGTACAAATTATCTTTTAAAATGATAAGGATCTCCTAATCTCGAAGTTTTTGAACATAAGAAGAGGTTTGCTATATATAATCAGTCTAAGCTTGTATTTTATGAGTTGTAGCTATTGCATCTCTTATTATATTGTGCGATTCAAACTTTTAATATGACAAGATGCACAATTAATGAAAAAGGAGGAGAAAATGGAGAGATATTTTCCAAAGGAAAGATGAGAGAAACTTGTATGCGAAACACAAGTGTATGATGTATGGAGAGAGAGAGAGAGAGAGAGAGAGAGAGAGTTTGTTTTAGTCGTATAACATGAGCTAGTGCAATAGATGTAAAGACTAGATGTCACACAACCATCAAGGTGGGCCCCACAAAACCTTTGTTCGCATCGGCTTTCTATTAGGAGTCATTTGGCACTACGGATTTGGGGTATTTTAGAGTATTCCAAATCCATCGGTTGTTTGGCAGGGTGGATTAATGGTATTCCAAATTCAAGGAATTTCAAATCCTCACTTTTTGTGAGTTTTGCAATCCTTCCCTTTTGCTTGGATTTCCAAGCTATCCTTTTTTTTAAAATCATTTCTAAAGGTAGGAGAGTCGCATGTGTACCATATGTGCTACTAGGCTAGTATTCTATTGTGCATATGGCTCACTGATTATATCCCAAAACATTCAAATTATCAACTACATCACTAAAATTACTTCAATAGAATGATCCAAGCATTGTCCATGTAAATTAATAGTTAAAAATTGTTGGTCAATTGTTCAGTTGTGATCATATACTAGTGGCCCATTTGATGTTTGAAATTTCATCATTTTTTGTCAAAGTATATATATTCAATGAGCTTATTACAATCATTTTGATAAGTTTTACATATGTATACTAATTAGGAATATTAAAGTTGATTTAATAATTAAATTCAAACTGCTGTAAATATATTGCATAATATAAGTGCATAGTGACTTTTGAATTGCAAGGGATACTGAATCCAAGTTGCCAAACACAACCAGAGAATCCAAAATCCTGTATTCCAAATTCAGGGGATTTTCAATCCAGGTATTCTGTATCCATGGTGGCGAATGAGGCCTTAGATGTAATGCAAACCGCGTTACATCTAAAGAGGAGGAGATGTAGTGCAAACTATTTACACAAAGGATTTGAAGGTACAAAAATACCCTTAGAAAAAGCAAACTTGTATCTAACTATAGGAGTTCAATTGGCCAGTTGCAAAATCACTACATGTTACATTCTCAAAATACTCCTCTCTTAGGTTAAAGTATCTTCCCATGTCCTTTATATTAAAAGTTCACAGTAGGGGTAAAAATGTCTAAAAACTTATTACACTGTACATAGTACATAGATAATAAAAAAGAGAAGAACGAAAATAAATTAAAAAAATGAAAAGGGAGAGAGCCTGGCTTTCAGCTTGATTTGGATTTCTCCATTATAGCAGGCGTAAATGTGTTAAAGCCCATTTGGGTTTAACGGTCCATTCATGTTTTGAGTGGGCTTGTGCTTCTATTGTCTGTATTCTGCGTTCAGCTGAGTTATATTAGCTGACATGCACGTAGAAAGCCACTGTTCAGGCGTCCGGTGGTCTGACAACCGGTCCGAGCGGGTCGATTTGGATGTCACCGTGAAGAAATAACGACAAGACGGATAATGGTCATGGCTCGACAGTTGGACCACAAAACCCGTGTGGTCTGGAAATTCCAATACAAAAAGGAGTATTATACATCGACCTGGCCCAGAAGGATGCTGTCACAGACATTCCAAACCTGGGAGGTAACTGACAGGAACGCTAAAACAGTGGCATTAAGAAATGAATGCAACATTTTTTTTTTTTAAAATGCAATAAGTAAAAACAATAAATGCATAAGTATCCGCATGTAGAGAATCGGGGGAACGCGCACTGGGTACCAATTATGTCAAGATGACTTGAAAATTGAGTCGATTCGGACCAAGCTTCGAGTTGAGTTGAGTCAAGCTCGGGTTAGCTCGGACTCGGCTCGAATTTTTTCCGAGCTCCAAAAAAAAGCTCGAATTGATCCGAACCTAGGACTGATCCGAGTGGAGTCGAGCAAGCTAACCAAGCCAACTCAACTCATGTACAGTTTTAGACTCCACAAACCAACAGCCTGGATTACCTAATCATGGTCCCCACTAGTTAGAACCGATAAAACATGCATATTAAGCAAAGATGTGGGCAGAGTGGACACAGAACAAATTCATCAAGGTGGGCCTCACACGGTAACACCTAATCCACTCTGTAGAACCTGCAGAGAGGACTTTAAATATATAACATGGTTGGTCCACATGCTTTAGCTAGTTTAAGGGCCTGTCTGGTAAAAGTTAATTTCAGAACTTAATGCTAAAATATTCCCTTTTTCAGAGATTTTTCCAAATTCAGATGGTTGGATAAATTTAAAAATTCAAGTGCTTAATTTAATTTTTCACTGAAAAAATGAATTAATTTTTAAATTTCCTTATTTGACTCAATGTTTAAAATAAAATGTGGTCAGTGTTTCTAAGTAAACATTTTTTTAAAATGACAAAGTTGCCCTTTGTGTGACTTCCATCCAAGCTCTGTTGTAATTGCGTAGCTATTGTGTTGACGTAGAAAAGTTATGTGGGCCCACCATGATGTATGTATTTTATATCGATCATTCATCAATTTTGCCACATCATTTTAGGACACAATCCAAAAATTGAGGGAGACCCAAAGCTCAAGTGGACCACACCATAAAAAACGGTGGGGACAATGCCCACTGTTGAAACCTTCCTAGGGACTACTATGTTGTTTTATTCCATCCAACCTGCTCGTAAGGTCAGATAGACCTAGATGATGGGAAAACACAAATATCAGCTTGATACGGAATTTTGTAGTCCAATAAGTTTTCAATTGTTAGCGTTCAATCTCATTTGGTTTCTATGCCGTGGTCCACTCGAGCTTTGGGTCTACCACATTTTTGGGCTCATGACCTAAATTAACATGACAAAATGTATGGATGTAACATTATGGTGGCACCATGAAAATTTGTCATGTAAACAGGGTACCACAAGGTGTCCTGTTATTTTAGGTAAATCTCAATTTGATTTGGATGCAGATATCATGTGAAAGCATTTGCGAGAAGTTCCTACATGAGAAAGCTTGAAGGAGCTACCGTGATGTATGTGAGAAATCTGTCTTGTCAATCCGTTTTTTAGATCATTTTAGGACATGAGATAAAAGATGAGGCATATGCATAAGTGGGCCGCGCCGCAGGAAAGAGGAAACAGTGGGCAGGGAAATGCCTACCATTGAAACCTCCCTGGGTCCACCATGATGTTTATATGCCATCCATACCGTTCATAAGATCAATCCTACTAGGGTGAACTGAAAACACAAAACATTAGCATGATTTACAACTTCCATGGCCCTATGAATGTTTCAATGGTTTATGTTCAATCCTTACTATTTCTTGTCATGCGGCCCCACTTGATGTTTCAATGGTGTACGTTCAATCCTCACTTTGGTGGTGGAAAAGCTTGTGAGCCCATCATGATGTGTGTGTTTTATCCACACCATCCACCTATTTTTCCATATCATTTTAGGGCATGAGCCAGAAAATGAGGCAGATTCAAATCTCGGATGGACCACACTATTGGAAATAGTGGTGATTGATACCCATCATTAAAAACTTCTCAGGGGCACACAAGTTTTGGATCAAGCTGGTATTTGTGTTTTCTCTTCATCCATTTCTATGTGACATATTCAATATGTTGGATGGAAACAAACATTACAATAGGCCTTAAGAAGTTTTTAATGATGGGTGTTTAATCACTATTGTTTCTTATAGTTAGGGGTTCAGGGCCTTGCCTCGTTGGTAGACTCTGTGAAGTTTCAACAAGGGGTCTAGGTTTCGAAACCCATTAATGGTGAAATATCCACGCTGTTGACAGCACTAGTGGGTGTATTGCATGACTGACTGGGTGGGTGTGCGATTGACTTGGTGGGTGGGTTGCATGACTGACAAAAAAAAAAAAGAAAAAAGAGTCAAGTCGGATCGAGTTTGGGTTGTCTCGATTCGATCCAGCCAAGGACAGGGCCTCAACCAAGTCAACCAAGTCTGATCCGATTTAAGTCTGTCCCGATCACAGGTACCAAGTCGGATCGAGTCATAACCGAGTCAGATCAAGTTTGTCTATTAATTTTAAAAAAAAATCCGAAAAATGGCAAAAAAATGGTAAAAAATAATCATTAAAATTCCAAGTCCTAGAGCTGGAGTAGGAGGAGGCGGGTAGGGCAACACAGCAGCGGGTGTCGTCGGGTTGGGTAAAAAGGTAAAGATAAAAAATTATTATTTTTTAACTTATACCCGAACCCGATTCAGATCGGGTTTCGGATCGAATCGGATCCATTTTGGATTGGATTTCGAGTCGAGTCGGTTCGATTAAGGTGGAATCCGGACACGACTCAATCTAGATTCGAATCCTATACAGAATACTTGATCCAGGTCCGTCTGTTCTTGTCAGATCGGTTCGAATCGAGTCTAACCGATTTGGATGAGTTGACTCGACCCGTGCTTAGCTCTACTTATAGTGTGTGTATATCTGATATTTTAGTGTACCTCTTTTCTTGGATCATGCACAAAATGTAGTGAATGGATGGATGACTTGGATAATACATTGAAACAAGATGGGGTCTACATAGCACCAATATATTACCCACTAGATGTGCTTGTCCCATAATGACACAATGAAAGGTTATGATGATTCTATTAAGAAAAATATAATGTATGGTCTATGATGTGGCATCTCACCAATGCACTTTGATCACAAATCTAAAGACACCAGTTGCATTATCACCTACTGTAATAACCCAAATTTTTGGTACACGTGTGACCATCTGACTGTTCACTCACTCATTTCTCCTACTTGATTATCCGCCACACACGTGATCAAGTATATGATCACCCATTCATCCGTCCATTTCATCTCTACCTGATCACTACATCTTATCCGTCAATCCACTTGACCATTCATTCATGTACGATATAACTCATCATGCAGCACGTCTTAAACATGTGTTGCATGGTGATTTAAGTTCCAACATATTAAAGAATTAATGACATGTTTTAAATATTATTTTAAGGGAAAAAAATGCATGTGGTTATGATCGGAGGGTCAGTGATCTAGACTGTCTATCATACTTAACAACTCAAATAATATAAAATATCCAAATTACGAGATCAACTGACCACTTGTTTATTGACTTAGACCAACAATAGGAAATCGTTAGATTCATACAACAAACTATCTCCTACTTGCATCAAAATCCACCTGTCACTCAAATCCATCCGTCTATTCGATCAATCAATCCACTCACCAATCAATCGTCCATCATTATTCATGATCGCATGCACATCCATGTACACGTTGCCCCCATATAAGCACCATGCACTACACCACCATGCACCACAAGCTCACTTCATACACACACATAAGGTTTTGACATCATAAATAAGACTCATAATGTGTGACTGTGTTGGTTACGAGAAAAGAGGTGTTAAAAGTGCATTAAAGAGGTGAGTTTTATTTATTTAATTCTTTTTAGCATGCGTGTATTATATACGGTGGGATATCCCTATTATAAATAGGGTCCGGGGGTGGGCATGAAGGAGAGAGTTAAGAATAGAAAAAAAAAGAAAAAGAAAGAAAAAAAAGGAATACTTAAAAAAAAAGAGTGAGAAAAAAAGGAAGAAGCTTCCTAAAGCTTTTGCAAGGTGGGTGATTTTATCCATACTAAAAATTTCAGATTATTGGAATTGTGTATTTTCTTCTTAGCTATTTATTTATCATTTATGTTGATTTAACTATTGCCAAAATTCTTATTTTGAAGAAATTAAAATAATGGTATTTATTTATTAACTAATTAAATTAATCCAAAGTCTAATATAAGACATTTAATATATATATATTTTTTATCAAACATGTTCTAGAAAGATTCACTTTTATAATTTTATTTATGAAATTAAATTAAAAATTAATTTTTAATTCAAAAAAAATTTATGATTTCATCTTTTATTTAATTCTTACATTTTTTAAGAGTTATTATATGCTTATTTTATTAAATTTGTAATTCCTGAACTATTTTATAATTTTCTACAACTCCAGGGACTTCTATGTAATTTTCAGAAATTACAGGCATTGTTTTGTACTTGTTTAAAAAACTCCTGGACTATAATGTAAAATCTTGTAATTCTAGAGTCATTTTATTTATTTATTCATTTCTAATAACTAATTATATTTTCCTATTCCGTTTTAAAATTTAGGAAATTAAATAATAAATTTTTTTATATAAATTAATTATAGATCTCGCTAACTTTAATAATATTTGTTAATTATGCAACCTTATATGAAAATTTGATTTATTAAATTGTTTTATTATTAATTTTGAATCATTCATGATATGACATGCATTTCTATTGGTTATTAAATTGTGAAAAAAGGGGGAAGAGAGATTTAAGCAAGTAGCTTATTGTGTCCTTTCGGTGAGAGACCCTAAAGCCAGCAAGTAGGGCGATTGTGTCCCTTGGGTGGAAGACCCTAAAGCAAGCAAGTAGGGCGATCGTGACCCTTTGGTGAAAGACCACAGAATCCATTGGATCCTTTGGAGTCTTCTTTGCATACGACGTATAAGTACAATTGTGTGCATGGATATATGTCAGAAGTACAACTGGAGCAGTAGTCTGACCAACTAATACAACGTGACCATTCACTTAGGTATGATGTTGTAAGAGATGATTTATATTTAATTGATTGTTTATAAAAATTCATGAAAGGTATGACATTCATGGCATATTTATTATTTAAGTACTGCATATTCCTTTGTTCTTTGTATTTCATTTATCAATTCTCATATAATTTGCATATTTCAAATTTTGGATAAGAAATGATCCTACTGGGTTATTATGCTCATACAATTACAATCATCCACAGGTGCAGAACTGGAATATGACGAGCAAGCAGGCCTCTACTACTAATTTTTCCTTTTTAGCAATTTAAGTTTAATTTGAATTTGAATTTAGTTTTGATTTAGTTTGAGTTTCAAATTTCGATGTAAGAAAACTATCAAGAGAGTCAAAGTGAGTGACTATTAAACTTATGAGAATTATTTTAGTAGTATTTTTATTTTATATTGCTCTAAATATCTAGTAAATTTTGATAAAATTATGTGGATTGCAATTATTATCGATCTATTAAAACTCACGAGCTCGGAATTCGGGTCCTAAATAACCCTATTCAGGTATCTGGATTTTGGGGCGTGACACTTATTCTCATTATACAATTATAATGTAGAACAAGAACCCCCTAATGAAGGGCGTGGATCAAGCACATTCCTATCGCACATGGACCAAAAAAGATAAAAGAAAAGTCGACAAAATCGACTATTTTTACATGGATGGAACAAAAGAAGGTGGACTGTAAATTGGCCATAACTTTTGATCCAGGAGGATTTACGAGACTCACAACATATGGATTCCTCCTAAAATCATGTTTTGTGGTGAACTGACGCACCATGGTGGGTTATGTATGTCCATTTCACTATAAAACGTGTGGTTATAAAAGAAAAATTGAATTTTAGGAAAACTTGTTATTTTTAGTAATTTCAATTTTTAGTGTTTTCTTCTTTTTAGAGTTTTGTTTATTTAGGAATTTCTATTTTTTTCTGAATAATGAGTTTTAGAAAGACTCTACTTAAAGGTAGTCTTTAATTAAGATTTTACTATTTTTAGTAACTTTCTATTTTGGAAAATGTACTATTTTTAGTAAGTATGAATTAGAGTTTGTTCAGGGGTATATAAGATTGTTAAATTCGTTTTTAATGTTAATTGTTATTATTATTCAATAAAATTTTAATTTTTACCAATTTTCTCTTATGGATTCGAAATTTCCCTCGTGGATTCAAGTCTGGTATAAGAGTCCCGGAAGCCTTGTAGATTCAAGGTAGTTATCCCGTGGGGAAGATGGTGATTAACCTTACCACGCCCCCTACGTTAGTGGTATCAGAGCGATGAGTTCCCTCGGGCCGATGTCTCTTTACAAATGCATGGACAAAATCTCCGCTGATGATGATAAAGGGATTCATTATCTTTCGGAGGTAATGAAAGCTCTCCACCGGGAGAGACGGTTAGCCATGTAAAGTATACAAGCACCTGTTTATCGTTTTGCAGATATGCCAATTTCACCCCGTGCTCATGGTGATGTTTAGCCTCCTGTTGTGGCTGAATCGCACAATCAAGTTGCTCGTAGAGCGCTCCCGACGATGAGTCGCAGGGTTACCCACAATCAATCATGCTCAACAGATCGATCCTACAAAAGGGCGATAGCTCTTCCCAACTTCAATGGCCAGGATCGCATTGACGAATGACTCTATGAAGTCGAGTACCGCTTTGACTACATGCAGATTTCTGAAGACAAAAAAGTTCTAATCGCGGCATACTATTTGAAGGGTGGCACTTTGGCTTGGTGGGAATATGTTCAACACTGTCAAAAGCAAGAAATGAAAGCACTGATATGTTTGTGGTTGCAGATAAAATGACGGATGTTAAGATAATTTCAATTCCTATACGATGACGATGATGATCAGGTACCATCCTAGTAATCCCGCAACTTGCGCCAGGAATTCTGTCATGTTGAGCCAGAGTCGCAACAAATCCCCAATCCCATCAACCGCACATATGTCATTCATGCAGACACAGAGACCCTCATGAAGCTTTCCAAGTGGAGGGGCGATCTTTTGTTCCTGGTCAAAATCCCATCAACAAATCTGACGGGGCGAGCGAGATCCCTAGCTTAGAAGAGGAATGTGATATACAGCCCATCATCGTCTTAGAAATTGTTCAAAATTTTGAGAAGGTGGAGGAGATCGTTATCCCATATGTGATGAAAGAGGATGATGATCCTGTAGCCATTCCAAAAATTGTGGAGCCTGTTTTGCAGAAATCCATAAGCATCCCAGACATTTCTACACCAACTAAGCAGGAACTCGAGGCAATTGTGGTCGCCGAACTTTCTGATGAATTATTCCTTGTGCAGGAGATTGTTCTTTCTAAGATTGAGTCTGTTTTCAACAACATGAAGAATATGTCTGCCAACTAATCCCAACCTGAAGAGAAATCAGAAGATTTTACTATCGTGTACCAAGAAGAGGTCAATGATACGTATTTTGAACCAATCTTGTTGAAGAATTTGAGTGCATATCGCAAATCAAATTCGTCGAAGGAGTTGCGCATGCATCATGGCCCAAGTTCAATGCATAACTCGAGGACAAGTTATTTTGAAGTGGAAGGGTCTAATGTAGAACAACAACCCTCTGATGAAGGGCGTTAATCAAGTACATTCCTATCGTACATGGACTGAAAAAAGATAAAAGAAAAGTCGACAAAATTGACTATTTTCGCATGGATGGACTAAAAGAAGGCGGACCGAGAGGAGTTACGGACACATAACATATGGATTTCTACTGAAATCATGTTTTATGGTTTAATGGGTCATGTATATCTGTTTCGTCAGAAAATGCAGGGTTACAATAAAAAAACGGGATTTTAGGAAAACTTGTTATTTTTAGTGTTTCATTCTTTTTGGAGTTTTGTTTATTTAAGAATTTATATTTTTTCTGAATAATGAGTTTTAGAAAGACTCTACTTAGTGATGGTCTTTAATTAGGATTTTACTATTTTTAGTAACTTTTTATTTTGAAAAACTTACTATTTTTAGTAAGTATGAATTAGGGTTTGTTTAGGGGTATATAAGGTTGCTAATTCATTTTTAATGTTAATTCTCATTACTATTCAATAAAATTTTGATTTTTATCAATTTTCTCTCGCGGATTCGAGGAAGTCCGGTTGAGGAGTCTTAGAAGCCTTGTGGATTCAAGGTAGTTATTGTCACGCCCTGAAATTCGAGACTTGAGTACAACAACCCAAAGCCCGAGTTCTAGGGTGTGAATTGAAAATTCGAGCATAGATTCCTTGAGATTCCATCCCACACATTATATATCTAAAATAAATCCCCAAATATAAAATTTCTTTTCCACTAATGTCTTATTACATTGAATATTACAAAATAAAATAAATCTAGCACGATTGACGCTTGAGAATGATGAGACCCCCTGAATACTCTCCTTTGCCTATGTCTTGTTCTTCCTGAAAACCTGCAAGAACTGTGGTGATTTTGGTGAGGTAAAAGCCCAGTGAGGTCATTTCCATCACAGGTAATATTCTAGTTAATAAGAGATAGGATGTGAATCATCAACGGATAGAATTGAATGAAATATATAAGAATGAGGTTATGATTGATACACTTTATGATTTATTATAAAGGAAACATGATTATCATGATGTCATGTATGTTATGATACGTGTGAGAGCAATAAACATTTAGGAACTCGCTGCCACTGAACATTAGGAACCTGTCGCAAATCAACCATGCTCACCTAACCGGTACAAAGAGGCGGCAAATCAACCATGCACGCCAGTGCGCAAATCAACCATGCACCACTGATCCAACCAAGCAAATCAACCATGCTCAATAAGTGAAACGACCAGAACTCGCTACCACTGAACATTAGGAACCTGTCGCAAATCAACCATGCTCACCTAATCGGTACAGCGAGGCGGCAAATCAACCATGCACGCCAGGAGTTAAATCAACCATGCTCCTGTTCTGTCGTAGTGTATAAATGTATGTATGTCATGAGTTATGGAAGCACTCTTCAAGCATACAATGCATATCCAAAATTCAAGCACAATCACACCATGCATGTGTTTACTTTGTTAAAGTATTTCTTTCCCTCAGTTATTGTCAATAAGAAAGTATGAGAAAGTCATGATGCAAAGTTTCAGTGATTTGATGAATGTCTAGGGTTGACTCAATGACGATGTCTTATCTATGATTTAAACTCAAGTTAGGTTCATCTAAAATTTTGGATGTATGTGACTAAAGAGAAAGAGAAACCAACTAAGAAGAATAACAGTTGAAATACGAAATTTAAGAATAGAGACAAGAGATGAATCCCTTTCCTAGAATTCATATTATGCGTAATAACAAAACACAACCCTAAAACTCTAGTTAAGCAAGAGATTGAGTCATAGACCTTTACCTGAGATACTTTACGTGAAACACTAAAGAAAACTGGAAATTGAATGCAAAGGAAAGCAAACCTAGGAAAATGAAAATCAACTAGAAATTCTAAGATGAATCACTCACTGATTTGCTGATCTCTAGGCTTTAAATAGATCGACTCAAATCCGGATTGACTCAGCGAGTCGACTCAGATAAAGAGAAGAAAACTTTTTCTTCATCTTCTTCTCTTTCTTCCTTTCTTCTTTCTTTCTTTTTCTTTCTTTCTTCTTTTTCCTTTCCTGGCCTGGGCAAGGCCTCAACAGCAGCAGCAAGGTGGTGAGCGCATCAGCACACCACTCTCTCTCTCTCTCTCTCTCTCTCTCTCTCTCTCTCTCTCTCTCTCCTCCCCACGATTTCTCTTTTCTCTCTGAGCTTTCTGAAGAGGCAGGGACGGACGTTTAGGGCCTAATATAAAGGGCTAAGGTCGGTGTATAGGCGATGGTGCGACGGGAGAAGGTTTCGGTTGGGTTCGAGTTTGAGTAGCATAGGGAAAAGACTAAGAATTCGGATCACCCTATACATCAACACTTAATTTCTTTTGCACCGTTCAAATAGTAGGTGGGTTCCACGAAAACAATCCCCTAAATTTTCAAGGGCCCATGCGTAGGATTGAACGTGATCTTGAGCGTTTTGTTTCGTTAAGCTCCGGAGACAAACGAACTATGCGGTCCACTCGAGCTTCTACTTACAAAAAAAGATTTACCCCTTAGTAGTCCTAGGAGAGGGCTACATAATGGACGGGGTGGATTTTTAGATGGGGTCCATCGTGATGGACGGTGTGGGCCGACTGAGTCAGTCGTGCGAACGCTACCCGCTGTTACAGCGGCAGCGTCCGAAGAAGACGCTTTCTTTTCTTTTTTTTTTTAAACTAGCTTGCGTTGCAAGCACCGGCACATGTGGGGTCTACTAATGAACGATGTGGATCAATCACTGGGACCCACTTTGCTGGTCGTTCGGACGGCCCAGCGTCGGCAGCGGGCGTCCGCTGTAACAGCGTCCGCTGTTGTGCTGAGTGAAGAAAGAGATTTGAATTAAAAACTTTACGTGTGCCAGAGGTAATACCAAATTTATACCCCACTTTCATGTGGGGCCCACTTACAATGTTTTGAGGCAGTCACCACCGTTCAACTGGTGGATAACATGAATTTAACCGTCCATGAGAAAAATGAAGCAGATCCAAGTTAAGGCGGAGATGTGGATGATGTGGATCTTGGTGTTCTTAGTTTTAAACGGTTGATTGAAGTGGGTCACACGATCAACTGTTAGGATCAAGGTTTGAAAGAAATAAATTTACGAGGAGGAGAAGACGGATGGACAGCTTGGATCAGCAAGGTGGGGCCCAAAAATGGACGGGTGAGCTGCGTGGATTGTCACCAACGGACGCTTCCTTTTTTTTAAATAGCAATGAAGACTTCTTCCTTTTTTTTCCTTCTTATATTACGTGCGTCGCACGTATAGACCTAGACTACCGCTTCCCTCACAAGCAGAGTCCATTTCAGGTGGATCGGGACCACCTGATCCGTTCAACAGGTAGGCAACATATATTTACCCGTTGACGTGAAAGATGGGATGGATCCGAATTAAGGTGGGGTCCACCATGATGATTGTAGGCTAATCCACTCCGTCTAGCTGATTCAGTTCGGTCATGTTGATCATGAACTAAAAACTAAAATACATCAGTTGATCAAGTGTGCCGCAACATATTAGAGATGGGTTAGGAGACACATTAAAACATTACTTACGTTACAGCAACACAAACATAGGCTAAGGCATGTATATATATAATTAATTCCAAGTTTACCCTTTTCTTTAGTATCGACTTCCACCACCTGTAGCGGTCGCGTACATCGTCAATTTTCGGTGAGACTTCACCAAGGCCTGTCATTTTTCGCGCTCTTTATATGGGTTAAGTTTGGGCATTGATCTCTTGCAAATGACCAAGATGCCTTTTTAGTGGTCCATCACACTCCGTGATCCAAAGTGATATTTGTACATATTCAATAGGAAATTTAAGCGGTAGCCTTGGTATTTATCCTATGATCTTCAAAATGATCGGTTCAGTTTGTTATTTGGGTGGCCCAATTAGCGGATACGAATTCGGTGCATGGTTATATGAAAGGCTAATTTTTTTTCTAATTAGATGTTCATGTTCTTAAGCACAAGTATGAGTTATTGTACGGTCAGTTTCTTAAACTCATATTTATAATATGGTCTTTGGATGGCCTATTGGTGAGACGTATACTCTATTAGACTTTAATGACTTGTCTACTCATGAGATTTCATCAGATCACAGTTTTGACGATAGGTTAAGTATATCAATGTATGATAAATAAGATGAACGGATCAGAATGTTAAATTGATTTGTGTATGAGCGGCCATGGAGATCAAGGGGTTTAGTTTACTATGGTCGGCTTGTTCAAAATCGAGGTGGACGGTTAGATTTTCCTATCTAGCAATGATAGATCATTCTAACGGTCCGTCTATTGACTTAACTAAGTACACTAAGTTTTTAGAGTTTTAAAAGTGTCAGAATACGTATAAAAGTGTGACGTGTGTGTATGCGTATGAACGACGCGGCCTAAAATTTAAATTCTAATGTGCGAACTATAACACTCGTGTACCTACTCGCACTACAAGAAATTCCCTTTTTACCGACGAATGATTTCGTCGGGAATCAGTAAAATTTCGTCGGGAAATCTTTTTCCTGACGAAATTTTTCGCGGCTAACATCGTCGCAGAAAGGCCGTCGGTAAAGGTTTTTACCGACGAAATCATTTTTCGTAGGTAATAATAAAACCATTACCGACGAAAACATTCGTCGGCAAAATATATGAATTTTGTCGAAAATAAAAATGATACGTCGGTGAAAAAACTTTTACCGACGAAATAATTCGTGGGTAAAAAGATGAAATAATTTTTTACCGACGAATTGTTCGTCGGTAATAAAAACTGTAAAACTTTTACCGACGAAATATTTCGTCGGTAAAAGTTTTTCAAATTTTATTACCGACGAAAAAATTCGTCGGTAAAAAATTGTTTCATCTTTTTACCCACGAATTATTTCGTCGGTAAAAGTTTTTCCTGTCCCGGTTTCATTTGTTTTCAAAATTCAGGAAAATTCCTGATATACACCTGTAAAGAAACCTATACATTTTTCTCCTATTCACATCCACATACATACAAATAAACAGAAACTACACCATCTATACACAAATAATCCATTCCACATCCACAAACAAACAATATTCATCAACACACAAATACATATAAGTTAAAAGTCGTATAGTAAAAAAAATAATCAAGAAGATGAAGGCGGAGGTGGCGGGGCATCGGCGCCAAGGCGTGCAGCGAGAGCCTGAAACATCTCCTGCATCCGTCGCTCATGCTCCTGTCGCTCCTGCCGCAACTCCTCGATCCTCCTCTCCTGCTCTTCCTGTCGCCTCTTCTCCTCCTCCTCCCTACGCCTCTGCTCCTCTCTCTGCCTCTCCAGCTGCTCTTGAATCTCATCGACGACGACCCGTAGCTGCTGAACCTCTCTCTCTGCGATATCAGCTCGGCGTTGAGCGCTCTCACCAGCTACGGATCGGCTGGAGCCAGCTCTAGTTTGTACCATGAGCTTGGCACCATGGCCAAGCCCACGCACATATCCAGAACGGGTGGTAAGCACCTCGCTCAGGATTTCTGGCTCACTCCGCTGACTACCATCGGGAGTGGGCTGACTGCGTATGGTGTCCATCGCCGCCTGTAATGAAAAGATATGAAATTTCATAAAAAATGACATGAATGACATTATTATCAATGAATGCACAATTAAATTTTACAAAATAAAGATTTTTACCCAATGCTCACTGGCTCTAGGATGAACCCAAGATCCCGTCGCCTGCCGACAGTGAGTCCCTCTGTAGAGGTCTACTGGTCCAGGCTCCTGGCCGGCGACGGAATCTCGCTGCGCAATCGAAAGGAAAAAAGACTTATATATAATAAATGCCAATCAAAATAATATATTAACTTAATAATCATCAATAATTTATTACCATGTCGTAACGATGTCGTACAAATAACTTAGAACCAGCTACGTGGTTCACTTGTAACTTTTCCTTGTTCGCAGAATTTATTCTACTCCTCTTCTGAACACATTATACAAAATACATTTCTATTAATTGCGAAATTAATTGTGAATTTAATTGTTACCGTAAGATATCGTACATGTAAATATTACCTGAAAAGCCTCCGACGAAAATCTCTCGCAGAGTATCCGCTAGTCGTCTGTAGTAACGTGTGGAGTGCGGACAGTACGGCCTCATCATGTGTCCTGCACCGCTTGTACCGCTGGTGCAACTCTCCGCGGTACTCCTTGAACCGCCCTCTAATCATGTCGTCGACGGCATGAGAACTGTAGGGAACATTCAAATCGAATTCAAATTTATCCTGCAGTTTCGTAAATTATAAATTAAGGCAATAAACTTATTAACAATAGGACTTAACCGTAAATGAACTTTCACAAAAGAAAATTTCAATTTACTAAACTTTACCTGAAGGCGCTGACGGATGAGCTGTCGCACATCATTTGTCACGTCAGTCCAACGGGGGGTGGTGGCGGGGATCAGAGATCGGCATAGGACACCGACCTCAGACGTAAATAGTCTGGCACTGTCCCCAACAGGTCTAAGGCAGTCCTGTGGGAACTCTACCGCCACCCTACCCTTACGCGTAAGTCGCTCTAAAACTAACCCACGCGTGGGTCCACGTCCTCGTCGGCTGGTAGAAGATGCTACTTGTGGACCCTCGCCAATTTTTCTGCGCTCCCACATGACGTCGTTCTCCCTTCCCCTTTCGGAAGAAGAAGAAGTGGAAGTGCGTGCTTGCAAAATCGCCGTTTGTGCCACTGGCTTGCCTCGTTCTCGAGGGCTTCGTTTGGTTGTCGTGTTGAGCTGGATTTGTTTAAGTGAGTTTATATAAGACCAGAGTCGCCACTAGCCAGTTATTTCGAATCTACAGTCGGCTAGACCCTGTAGAAACGCTAGAGAAGGGAATCCGAAGATTCCTTCCTCTAAAATGACTCCTGTTGATCTGCGGTCAGAGATTCAAGGTAAGGGATCACGGTTACAGGGTGAGAAGAGGTTAAGCACCCCACACACTACCCGTACTGAAGTACGGTCTCTACTTCACAGAATCGATCGGATACTTAAAAGTCTAGTTTAATCCTCGTATATTCTCATGGATGGCATGATGCATGAATGCGGGTCTGAACAGTAAGAGTTTCTGATGGGCAGGTTCCAACAACGGGCAAGCCCAGAGCGTACGCTCGAACTGACAGGTGCTTAATGTAAGACGTATGCAGTGTGCTTGACGAATCAAGGTGCTTTATGGTGAAGCATGAATGCAGGTCTGAACAGTAAGAGTTTCTGATGGGCAGGTTCCAACAACGGGCAAGCCCAGAGCATACGCTCGAACTGACAGGTGCTTAATATAAAGACATATGCATGTGTACTTGACGAATCAAGGTGCTTGTAGTGAAGCAAGGGGGTTGGAAGAAAAGTAAATGTTGCACTTATGCTAGATGCAAATGAGATGATGCTGGAAAAAGAGTAGCTGGATGGACGGAGGTGTCGCAAGGGTTGGCTTCGAGTGGTTGGATCAAGACTTGGATGGCTTGGGAGGCTTGGACCAGTGGTCAGGCTGGGCTGGACCAGGGCTAGGCTCTCCTCACTCGGGCTCTCCTTGGTGGAAAAATGGGCTAAGGGTGGAGAAGGATGACTCTAATGGACGGACTCTCTCTGGCCGGTTGTTCTGTTTAAAAGAGAAGGGGGAGGGGGTATTTATAGCAGCGGAGAGTGGCAACTCTCGTAATTTTTTTCGGGCAGCCTGCCATGGGCCGCCCGTACGGCCGCTCCTCTGTTTCCAGCGAGTACGGTCGCTCCCTCGGGGCTGCTGTTGGACTCACTGGTCGACTCAGTGAGTTGACTCAGCAGGTTGACTCGGTGGTTTGACTCGACGGGTTGACTCGACGGGTTGACTCGGTGTTTTGACTCGACGGGTTGACTCAGCGGGTTAACTCAGCGAGTTGACTCAGTGAGTTTGACTTTTTTTGGGATTTTTTTACTGGCTTTTCTTCTGGGGAGTTTTTCAGGGTGGTGTTTAGGACTGGGTTGACTGGGTTCAGGCTTGAACTGGGCTATGGAATGGGGCTTACAAGGGTGAGTTTGGCTGAGTTTGGACTTGGGATTTGGGGGTATGGTCCTCCGTTCAACCAGCTATCTCTACCAACAGTGTAGCCGAAGGTGGGGTGTCTACAGATGCCCCTCTTTGGCAGAGGTTGCGTGCAACCGAATGCCAAAGCGAGTGGACACCCCACTTCTGACCCGGTCATTCATGGATCATGTTCTGAAATCTTTGCTTGCCTTTGTATCTGTGGCAGTTGATCGTTTGGAAACAGATCACTCGCACATACCGCGGGAGTTTGGAGAAAACGTTGCGATTGTCCCTGCAGTTTGCTGCAACCTGGGTACCCAATCGCAACCCTTCCATTCCCGACCGGTACTAACATCGGAAAGGTACAGCAGAGCCTCTGCGTCGACAGTCTTACGAGGTTACTGACCCTGAGACTGATTGTGTGATGTTTGATGTTTTCCCAGATCACTCCAGGAGTACTTGTTTCGCTTGACTGTCAAAGTGGTTAGACGCCCTGCGTCAGATAGTCTTACGGGATTCTACTACGCCGACTTGGACTCAGTCAAGGTACTTCAGGCATCCACGCCTAGGTATGTGCGGGTGGGCTTTTTCCACCCGATCCGCTGGTTTCGATGCTTAGTTTGCAATTCATTCTTTCCTTGATTGTGGTCTGGAATCTTTGTTGTCCTTTGTATCTGAGTCAGTTGATTGTCTGGAAATTGATAACTCGCACATACCGCGAGAGTTTGGAGAAAACGTTGCGATTGTCCCTGCAGTTTACTGCAACCTGGGTACCCAATCGCAACCCTTCCATTCCCGATCGGTACTAACATCGGAAAGGTACAGCAGAGCCTCTGCGTCCGCTAGTCTTACGAGGTTGCTGACCCTGAGACTGATTGTGTGATGTTTGATGTTTTCCCAGATCACTCCAGGAGTACTTGTTTCGCTTGACTGTCAAAGTGGTTAGACGCCCTGCGTCAGATAGTCTTACGGGATTCTACTACGCCGACTTGGACTCAGTCAAGGTACTTCAGGCATCCACGCCTAGGTATGTGCGGGTGAACTCTTTCCACCCAATCTGCTGATTTTGATACTTGGGTTACAATTCATCGTTTCCACCTGTTCAAATGGTTCTGTGACCGAGCCTTTTGGCTTTCATCTTTTTTGTATCTTGGCATGTGGTACGACCGCACTGACACTGGAGTTCAGTTCGACCGTACTTTGAGTGCATTGGATCCGATGATCTCCGGGGAAACCGCGAGACATCGGATCTTATTTGATTTTTGCGTCGGCTCCTACCCAGAGATATGGAAGATCTCCTGGTGTTTTGGAGGTAGAACGCTCTACTGGAAAAATATTTTTGGATTTTTAAAAAGATACCCACTCTGGGGAGTGATACTCCGTGGGGTTTTTATTTGCGAATAAAAATATTTTTTTATCTTTTTGAAATGGAAATCTGGTTTGCACGTGCCTCCACTAGGGATGCCTGTGGGGTCTTTGGCTAACCGGCCTTTATTTTGAAAGCAGGTAAACATGATGATTGATGCGATGGATGCTGATGCATGGAGATGCATGATGAATGCATGGCTTGGCTCATTCTCTTTCAGTTTGATGATTTTGCTTTTGCTATGGGTGCAGAGAACTTTGAGCTTATTGCTTGCAGGGTTGTACTCCCTTGGGGATTTTTCTTTTTTATACGGAGGTTTGGACAGCGGGTTGGTCAAGATCCCGACCCGTGGTCGATCAGGTCCATCATCCCAAGATGCTGTTTCTTTGCGAATGAGAATGTACGAGGATGCTATCGGACTTCAAGATGTTCTTCTGGGCATACATGTGATTGAGATGGTGTTTGGTCGCCCGTTTTGGTCAAGATTCCAATTTGCGGACGATTGGATCCGTCATCCCAAATTGTGAAGTGAGTGGAGTTCAAGACTCCTGAAGTGTAGTGCTGGGGCTAATTTTTGTGATTTTTGCAGATATGTGGTCCGAATCTTTACCTGAGAGGGTAGAGATTGGTTTATTGAAAACACAGTAAATATTTTTGTATTTTTGAGGATATTTTCTTTGAAAGCAAGAGAAATATTTTTGTGATTTTTGACAATATTTTGATTGAAAGTAAGGGAAATATTTTTGTGATTTTTGCAGATATTTGATTTGAAAGCGATGGAAATATTTTTTGTGATTTTTGCAGATATTTGATTTGAAAGCGATGGAAATATTTTTGTGATTTTTGAAGAGGTGATTTTGCAATGTTTTTGTATTTTGTGATTTTTCTGAAATGCAGGGAAAAGATGTGGAATTTCCATCCACTTCCAGCTTCTACTGCTGGTAAGGCACCCGATCCATTTTACGTCAGCGAGCAAGACGGGTCTCACACAGTCAAGTGCCGTAGTTTTACATCTTCGGATGAGGAAATTTTGAGGGTTTTCAGTCAACACACCCACAAAGTTGCCTGTTCCTCATGTGCAATGCACATAGACCACGTATCGTCCGACGGACTCCTTCGGCCACAAAATGAGCCACATCCTCACATTTCCCTTAGTCAATCCAGTTTGGGGTCTTACGTTGCTCACAATTCCGTGAGGGTGAGCTCCACCTCCCAACAGCCTTAATCCCCTTCATGAGTTCTAGGAACAGGGAACATCCGTCAGCTTCAACAGCGACTTCCAAATCAAGGTTGTCTATCACGGTGCGTTCAACACGAACAGGATTGCGGAGTTCTGCCCGCCACAGCCCTTACCTGTTTAAGAGATTCCAGACACCCGTACGATCAAGTGTCAGCCATGCCTGGAACAGGTTAGGAAAGAAAGCCCCCGAGAAGTTAATCCCAGTGTAGTTTAAGGTCTTCGGACCGCTGGGGATAAAATGGTGCGTTTGAAACTAGTGGTGAATTTTTTTTTTGTTTTATATATTATTTTTTTTTGAAAAGGTTCCAGATTTCAACTCGGGTGATCAAGATTGATACTGGTTTTTATGGAAAGCTTTAAAATATTTTTGGTATTTTTGAAATGATCCGGGTTATCGAACCATGATCCCAACGGTCGAGGCCGATGCCGGTTTTTAGCTGAAAGCGAGAAAGGTCCCCCGAGAAATTAATCCCAGTGTAGTTTAAGGTCTTCGGACCATGAAACTGTACAAAAGAGGGGCAAACATGTTTTTTTTTATTTTTGAAAAGATGTCCGGTGTCAGCGGATGGACAATCCAGACTGATGCCGGTTTTTATTGAAAATCTCTCGGGATGTCGATCCCGACGTAGTTTAAGGTCTTCGGACCAAAAACTTTAAAAGAGGCAGATATATTTTTTTATTTTTCTGAAAATGTCCGAGATCGTTAGGTCTTGATTCGATCCAAACCGATGTCGGCTTTTATTGAAAATCCCTCGGGATTTTGATCCCGACGTAGTTTAAGGTCTTCGGACCACTGAATTTTAAAAGAGGGGCTGGTAGTATATATATATATATTTTTTATTTTTTTATTTTTTGGGAAAATGTCCGGTGTCAGCGGATCTTGATTCAATCCAGGCTGATGCCGGTTTTTATTAAAAGGTCCCTCGGGGTCTTGATCCCGACGTAGTTTAAGGTCTTCAGACCCGTTTTTAGGGTTGGCATACTTACCTTGCTTTTTTTGACTTCTGACGGGGCTGACTGTGATTTGAGTGGTCCGAATTGCTTGATTTGGCCCTGCGGGCCATTTGATGATCGGATCTTGGATTCCGGCCTTCTCTCTTGATGATCATGCCTTTGATCTTGCTGCTTTCTGACTTGTGTAAGCTTTCCAATGGTTTGGATCCTGATGATTTAGCCCTTGAATGGTTCAGATTGATAGATTCGGCCCTGTGGGCCCACTTGTGATCTTGGCTTTACTTTGGGGCACCTCTTTTGATGATTTGTGAGGCTAAGAAGGCTTCTCATGGTGTCGATGATGGCTTGAATGTCTCAGATCGCTTGACTTGGCTTTGTGGGCCCACTTAATGATTAGATCTTGGATTCTGGCCCTTCTTTTGATGATAAGCCCTTTGATCTTGTTGTTTGATGGCTCATGCAGGTTCTTCAATGGTTTAGATCATGGTGATGTAGTCTTTGAATGACTTGGATTGCTTGTGGCCCCCACTTGATCACCTTTCCTTCTCTTTGACTTGATCAGCCATGTTCTGGCCGCATTACTTCATGATTGGACTGGTGGGGCACCTTGTATATGATCTTGATCAGCCTCAATCGAAATCTGGAGTGGACCAGAGCCTTGGGCGGCCCATGGAGTGCCATCTGCTGACGTGGACTGTCAGCCTCACCTACCAAGAACCTTGGAGCCAATCCCGCGGAGAGAGAGGAACCGCGTCCGTACGGGCGGCCCACAGCGGGCCGCCCGAACCTTGCCTCTTCTGCGGTCTGGGCTGTCTCGTATTCGGACATTCTCAGCAGTCCACTGTCCATGTCTTCTTGATTCGGTGCACACGAGGTTTCAATCTAACCATAAATCCTTCTTTTGTCTTTACTTTTCTTCTTTTTTTGTTTTCTTCTCACTTTGTCCTTTCCCAAGCAATGGATAGTGGTGATATAGGCTAGGGGCTGTGGGGGCTGTCCATGGTGGGTCCCACATTCCAGATTTTCTTTTGAGCTTTGATGGATGGGGGATGCCTTTAGTAGATGGGGTAGATGGGGCTTTAAGAGGGAGCATTGATGGAAGCTCAAGCTTGGCGGTTGATGGAGCTTTTAATGACTCCATTAATGGTGGGATGGCTGGAATTTCAGATTTGGATGGGTCTTTGGATGATGGAATTTT
Source organism: Liriodendron chinense (assembly GCA_003013855.2). Classification (NCBI taxonomy): domain Eukaryota; kingdom Viridiplantae; phylum Streptophyta; class Magnoliopsida; order Magnoliales; family Magnoliaceae; genus Liriodendron; species Liriodendron chinense. The sequence continues at coordinate 4,362,704 of PVNU02002146.1, forward strand.
GGATGGTATGGATGAGATGGGGAGATGGGACATAGGTGAGGCTATGCATCCTTGGAGTGTGGGCCGCATGGATCGTGTGTTTGATGATGGAGACGGGGCCATGATGGACATTGATGGGCTGATCTTAGATTGCTTTCTGGTACCTGTGAGGAGAGAAAATACTTTAGCAAAAGGATTAAAGCATTAAAGCAGGAAGAGAGATACTTACCTTCTGGGAGGAATGATCGGGAGAAAGACGCTTGTACGAAGCACTTTGTGAATTGGCTGGGGGATGTTTATTTTGAAAGCCCTGTAAGATTTTTTTTTTGGAACATATATGTAAATCATGAAGTAAAAATTTGTGTCAAGTGCTTATCTGTCTGTGCGTGATTTGGACATGTGCTTTTAGACGTAGGAATCAGAATATTTGACTCAGCCTGATGTCATACTCGATTTTCTTAATTATTCACCAAGGGTCTTGGTCCCCTTAATATAGTGCGCAATGGTATCCTGCTCCTAGAATTTGGGCAGATCTTGAAAGAATTCTCGACTCATAGCCGCCATCCTTGCTTCCATTGAATCTTCATGTCGCTTGGATCTCTCATGTACCTGCTTTTTTTTTTCTTAGCCATTATTACCCGCAACGCCCTTTCGGGTTTTCGCTGCGTCCGGCTTACCCGTCATTTTTGCCCGTGGCGCCCTTTCGGGTTTTCACCACGTCCCGGGTGTTTGATCTTACCTGCCCCTTGGCAGCTATGCTGTTTTTACCCTCAGTGCCCTTTCGGGTTTTCACCAAGTCCGCTGTGTGCCCACTGTTTTTACTCGGAGCGCCCTTTCGGGTTTTCACTCCGCCCTCTTTGTTTAAGCACACATCTCTTTTCCTTTTTTTTTGTGCTTTTTTTTTTGGATAACTGCTGCGACCAGAGGTCGGGAATCCGTCGTTGCCGGCCGATGGTAACCTTTCGGCCCTTATCTTAAGTTACAATGGCAGAGCTGTCGGCCTTAGCTACAGACCCTTCTGAGGTGGATGGATGGATAGATGTGTTTCTTTTGGGTCGATTTTTTTTCTCTTTCTTTCTTTCTTTCTTTCTTCTTCTTCTTCTCTCTTTTTTTTTGTGGGTTGTGTGCCTCCTTTTTTCTTTTTTTTAACACCCCCCCCCCTTTTTTTTTGCAACATTCTTTTTTTTTTCTCTTCTTTTTTTTTTGGCTTTTGAACCCTTTATTTGGAACAGTTATTGGTGAACAGGAAGGGATTCTCAGAGGTCTAAGCCTTGACCTCTTGACTTCAGCTCTATTAAAGTAACATTTGATAAGGTCAAAATAACTTACCCGTGAAAGATCTTCACGTTGTCGGCGTTGGTTGGCTTAGGAAGATCCACCCCTCTCATGCTGGTGAGTCGGAGGGCGCCTCCGGGAAGTACTTCTCTGACGATTAGTGGCCCGTCCCACGAGGGTTTGAACTTTCCTCTGGAATCCGGAAGGTGCGACGGTAGAATCTTCTTCATGACCATGTCGCCTACCTTGAAACTTCTTTTTCGGACTCTCTTGTTGTAAGCCCTAGCGATCCTTTTCTGATAGTATTGTGAATGACATAGTGCACGCATGCGCTTTTCATCTGCTAGCTGCAACTGGTCGAATCTGGCCCGTTGCCATTCTCCTTCTTCAACTCCGCTTTCTAGTAGCACCCGTAGCGATGGTATTTCCACCTCGACCGGTAGGACTGCTTCCATTCCATAAGTAAGTTCGAAAGGAGTAACGCCCGTAGCAGACCGTACAGACGTTCGATAGGCCCAAAGTGCATATGGGAGCATATCTGACCAATCTCGATAGGTCACGACCATCTTCTCGAGTATCCTGACGATTGTCTTGTTTGCGGCTTCTACCCCACCATTCATCTGAGGACGGTAGGGGCTTGATCGATGACGTTGGATCTTGAACTTGCTGAGGAAGTCATCCATCTTCTTGTTGACGAACGAGGTCCCATTATCTGTGATGATTGCATTAGGGATTCCATACCGGCATATGATGTTGTTCTTCATGAATTTGATCACCTGAGATGCTGCAATTGTGGTGTAGGAGGCTGCCTCTACCCACTTGGTGAAGTAGTCGACTGCCACAAGTATGTACTCATGACCATTTGATGCTTTGGGACTGATCTTGCCGATGATGTCGAGTCCCCACACGGAGAAGGGCCAGGGGGTGGTCAGGTTGTATAACTCTGATGATGGGGCATGGATTTGATTCGCATGCTCCTGACACTTGAAGCATTTTCTGACGTGTTGGCAACAGTCTGTCTCCATGGTGAGCCAATAGTAGCCGAGTCGTAGAATCTTCTTCGCCATCATGTGTCCGTTCATGTGTGGGCCACAGATTCCTTCGTGTATTTCTTTCATGATCTTCGCAGCTTCTGTTTCGTCGACGCATCGAAGGAGGATGTGATTATAGGATCGCTTGTAAAGAATCTCGCCACTGATAGTGAATTGGCCGGCCAAACGCTGAATGGTTCTGCGATCTGTCGCTGTTGCTGATTCTGGATATTCCTGGGTTTCGAGATATTGCTTGATGTCGGCATACCAGGGTTTGTCAGGGACAGCTTCGGCTTCTTCTATTTGCAGGCAAAAAGCAGGTTCTTCTTGAATTTCGACTGTGAGCTCCCATTCTGAAGCTCCTTTTGGTATCTCGAGCATTGATGCAAGTGTGGCGAGAGCATCTGCAAACTAGTTCTTGGCTCTGGGCATGTATGAGAAGGTGATTTCCTTGAATTCTTTGATCAGATTGTCAAGATACACATGATATGGTATCAACTTCTCATCCTTGATCTTCCATTCGCCATTGGTCTGATTGATGATAAGCTGCGAGTCTCCAAATACTCGTAACTTCTTGACGCCCAAGATTATGGCTTCCCTTAAGCCAGCGATGCATGCTTCATACTCTGCCATGTTGTTGGTGCACTCAAATGCGATGCGCCTCGAGATAGGAATAGGGACGTCATCTGAAGAGTAGAGGATTGCTCCAATACCACTCCCTTTAGAATTTGCTGCGCCGTTGAAGAATAATGTCCACTCACCTTTTTTCTTCTTTTCTTCTTCTTCAATGAGCAAGAGATCTTCATCAGGGAAGAATGTCTTGAGCGGTTGATAGTCTAGGAGAGAGTGAGCGGCAAGATGATCGGCGAGGGCCTGTCCCTTGATTGCCTTCTGAGTGACATAGGTGATGTCGAACTCAGACAGGAGTAGCTGCCATTTAGCTATCCTTCCAGTGAGCGCCGATTTTTCGAACAGGTACTTGAGTGGATCCATGTGAGCGAGTAGGAGAATAGGGAATGCAATCATGTATTGACGGAGTCGCTGAGTTGCTCAGACTAGGGCGAGGCAAGTCTTCTCGATCGGGGAATACCTGGTCTCGTAGTCGGTGAACTTTCGACTCAAATAGTATATTGCTTGTTCCTTCTTCCCGGTCTCGTTGTGCTGGCCGAGGACACAGCCAATGGCTTCTGCTGCTACTGAGATGTATAACAATAGTGGTCGTCCGGGAGCGGGCGGCACTAGGACTGGAGGATTCATGAGATACTTCTTGATGCGGTCGAAGGCGACTTGGCAATCATCATTCCATTCTTTTGGAACGTTTTTTCGGAGGAGCTTGAATATGGGCTTACAGATAGGTTTGAGCTGTGCGATGAAGCGACTGATGTATTGAATTCTGCCGAGGAAGCCACGGATTTCTTTCTCTGTTCTAGGAGGGGGCATCTCGATGATTGCTCTGGTTTTGGTCTCGTCGACCCTGATGCCATCCTAGCTCACCATAAAGCCTAGGAGCTTACCTCCCATTGCACCGAAGACACATTTCTGAAGGTTGAGGCGGAGCTTGTACTTTTCTAATCTGTTGAATAACTTCTTCAGATCTTCAAAGTGTCCTTCAATTGTGCGAGATTTGACGATCATGTCGTCCACATATACTTCAAGCTCTTTGTTCATCATGTCATGGAATAATGCTGTCATTGCTCGCTGATATGTTGCTCCTGCGTTCTTCAGACCGAACGGCATCACCCTGTAACAGAAGGTTCCCCAGGGAGTGATAAATGCTGTCTTCTCACGATCTTCGACGGCCATCTTAATCTGATTGTAACCTGAGAACCCGTCCATGAATGAGAAGATCTTGTATCCAGCAGTGTTGTCGACCAGAGTGTCGATATGTGGCAAAGGGAAGTCATCTTTTGGACTGGCTTTGTTGAGATCTCGGAAGTCGATGCACATTCGAACCTTGCCGTCCTTCTTTGGTACTGGCACGATGTTGGCGAGCCATTCAGGATAGTTGGAGACTACCAAGAATCCCGCATTGTACTGCTTGATGACTTCATCTCGGACTTTCAGAGCCCATTCTGGCTTCATTCTTCGAAGTTTCTGCTTCACTGGCTTCATATCTGCCTTGGTTGGCAGATGGTGTACAACGAGCTCTTCATCGAGCCCCGGCATGTCTTCATATGAGAACGCGAAGTTGAACAATCTTGGAGCTAGGAACTCTATCATTTTCTGTTTCATCTCAGATAGCAACGATTTTCCAATGCGTACTTCCCTAGGGATCTCAGGTGTCCCCAAGTTTACTATCTCGAAATCATCGGCTACAACATTGGCTTTAGATTCGAACTTTTTGAGGAGATTCTCTAGTTCGGGAGCTGGATCATCATCTTCCTCGTCCCGAGCTTCGTCCAGACCCATGAGTTCGAAGTCTAATTCGATGTCGAAATCATATGATTCGACTTCAAACTCATGCGACTCATTAGACGAACTTGGCACACTATTGAATGCAGGAAAAGAAATATTTTTTGGTTTTTGAGATTTTTCTGAAATGAAAATACTAGATGTTTTTGGCTTTTGAAAGTTTTTGATTTTTTTGGGTTTTTGAAATTCACGGGACTTTGAACAAGCGGGCATTGCAGACCATGATTGATCCCAACTTGTTCCAAAGTTCCGATCGTTGCTTAAACAGGCGTTTTTTTTGGAAGCCAGAGCCCTCAGATGGCTCTTTGGCTGATTCAAAAGTTAGGGGAACAGATGACCATTCAGGACCCCACACTTCCTCCCCTGAAGAGGTGGGGGTTGATGATTTGGGCGAAGAGTCACGATCTGGCCCAATGACCATGACTTCTTGCTGGTCAGGTTTGAGATCTGAGTCGTACTCAGTCCCTCCCGGATCACTTACCTCGCATTGCAGTTCGTCTGGTTCCACAGTGAGACACAAGTTTGGAACCTGGACATCAGACCAATCTAGGGCTGGCCACTTCCCTTTCTTGGTCCAATGGATGGGCTGCTTCTGCCCCTGGCTGATGATTGATGATGTTGACTTTGCAGAGATGGGCAAGTCGTGCCCCTTGCTAATTGGTGCTGAGATGGGCGAGTTGTGCCCCTTGCTGATTGAAGTGGGCAGGTTGTGCCCCTGGTTGAGAGAAGTGGGCCGGTTGTGCCCCTGGTTGATTGATGCTGACGTGGGCAGGTTGTGCCCCTGGTTGGGAGTAGGTGTCAGGGTAACCTGGTCCTGAAGCTGCTGTGTTTGTCTTCCTTCTTCGTCTTCATCATTTCCTTCTTCTTCTGGAGGCTTAGATGGTTCGAGAATCTGATCCCATCGAATGGGGGGCCACGTGGCCTAAACTAGGCTCATCGGGAGGCCTTTGTATAGTGCAATGGTTGATTCCCTCCTGAATCTTTACAAGGTTCTCCTGGCTTGACGAATTGGATGGGTGAGCACCGAAATTTCTTCCTCCTTTTGTCCATGAATGTTGACCTGTATCCGAGTCCCCATTTGCGTTGGTTATATATCAGCGGTACCTTTCTGGACTTGAAGTGATTCTTCATTCGGTATTTGAGGCTCAGACGCTCTGCCGGTGAAAAGACACGGTCCACCCTTATCGGTTCTGGATTGGCGATAGAGTTCATAGTCTCGAATTCAAAACTGTGAAACGGGACGTCTTCTTCAGAGTGCTGGATATCGATGACCGGGATGTCTGGTTCAGTGGCAGCAGCATTAGAAGGAATGATGAGTTCCTTCTCTGCATGGATAGAGATCACTTGATTTCCACAGATGTACTTCACTCGTTGATGCAGGGTTGATGGCACAGCTCCAACCTTGTGCAGCCACGGTCGTCCGAGCAGCATGTTGAAAGAGGCTGATATATCCAGGACTTGGAATGTGATGGTGGAGACTTCCGGACCTATCTGTACCTCTATGTCGACCTCCCCTTCCACTGATCGGCGGGTGTTGTCGAATGCTCTGACGCATATGGTGCTGGGTCGGAATGAAGAAGGACTGATTCCCAGACGTTCTGCAGTCTTGAGTGGGCAGACATTTAAGCTTGAGTCATTATCGATAAGGACCAGCGGAACACAGAGGTCTTTGTATCGTAAGGCTATGTTGAGGGATCGCCCATGATCACGTCCCTCTGGTGGCAACTCATTATCTGTGAAGGTGATGGCGCGCGGAGCCAGGAGTTGTCCAATCATCAAAGCTATCATTTCTGGTGCCGTATCAGAGGAGACGTGAGCATCGTTTAAGGTCTTGGCAAACATTTCTCGGTGTATGCGAGATGTACAGAGTAACTCCCATACTGAGATTTGAGCAGGGATTGACTTGAGCTGAGTTGCCACATCGTATGCGGCTTCATTTTTGTTGCCGAGGCCTGAGAGAGCGCCTTTGGGATCCCCTCTGTTCTGATTATCTCTTCGGATGCAACGCCCATTGGGATTCATGTTCCCCACTTCCGCACATTCTGGATAGTGCCATGGAACCTCTTTGTAGTTTTCCTCCCTTTTGCCTTCTAGGACCACCAGTTCTTGCAATGGTGCTGTTGTGGGTACTAGATCTTCCTCGTATGGAGCTTTTGCCTTGAGAACTACATTGTTGCCTGTGCTGAAGGGGTAATATCGAGGCTTGTCTTCATAGACCACATAAGGTCGTGGTCCTGGCTTGACTGTTCCTGGGGCAGGAGGTTCCCATGGAATGAATACTGGTCCTCTTGATATGGCAGGAGGTTTCTCTGTTCGTCCCAGCTGCCGTAGTGTGATTGATACGCCTCCGGGACTTGCCCCTTGCAATAAGACAGGCTTGACTGGAAGAGCTCCTTCCAAGACAACGGGCTCTTGCTGCTGATGAGTGTAATCCTTCCATTGCGGATTGGATTGTTCTGGAGTTGCCCCTTGCAAGATGACAGGTTCGTATGTGGGCTCAATGTATGATTGTGCTCCTTCCAGGACGACTGGTTCCCAGCTTGAATGGTTGTAAGGTGCCCCTTGAACAACTGGTATATCATATGGAGGTGCTCCTTCGAGCACTACTGGCTCGGAGATTGAAGGAAGAAAGGGACTTGCCCCTTGCAAGACTGGAGGAGGATTTGTTGGCTCATAAGTGTAGGCGTGAATGGATTGGATGGGGGAGAAGAAGCGATCGAGATGATCCCCTTCTTCTATACTATTGACTGCAGGGCCACGAGACGAACTGGGGTCCGTCGGATGTTGAGGCAGAGGATTCTGAAGGATGTTGGTGGAAGCTGCTGGAGAAGTTCCAGGGACCGAGATGACGATCTTGCGGTCATCAATTAGGTCTTGTATAGCATTTTTCAAAGTATAGCATCGATCAGTGGCGTGGCCACGTCCTTGATGGTAGGCACAGTACTCATTTTCTCGGTAGTTTGGAGGCAGAGGATGAGGCGGAGGCCTAGGTGTCATCAGAGTGAGTAACTGCTTTTGTACCAGCGTAGTCATGATTTGACTAAGTGGTTGACTGAGTGGAGTGAACTTCCTGAACTCCCTGTAATTCTGCCTGTTCTGGTATGAGTATTGGCCATTTCCCCTGAACTGCTGCTGTTGTCGAGGTGGTTGTGGCTGAGGATTCGGTTGTGGCTGATACCGCTGAGGCTGATGCTGAACTTGATTCTGCTGATACTGTTGACGTCCCTGTGGGGGAGCATGTTGATTTCCTTGAGCAGTGGTGTTGATGTTGTTTACCTCTGTTGGGCGGGGAGGAGAACCACTGCGGTTTCCATTCCCGTGCCCGATAGGTCTTCCTTCCACTCTGTTCCTCTTGACTGGAGTGGCTTGATGAGGCCATGGGGAAATCGTCCCGGCACGGATTCCTGCTTCGACTTGCTCTCCAGCACGGATTAGCTGCGAGAAGTTCTCATATGGATGCGAGATGAGATACCCGGATATGCCTGGATATGTTGAATGAACAATCATGGAGATTTGTTCTTCATCGTCGATAGGCGTTCGCATTCGAGCTGCCATAGCTCGCCAACGTCCCACATAAGCTGATAGTGTTTCATCACTCCTTTGCCTGAGAGCTGCGAGGTCGGCTCTTCTGGGTGCCATGTTGAGATTGTATGCGAATCTGTCGACGAAAGCCTGGGAAAGTTGTTCCCATGTTCTGATGCGGTGGCAGTCCAATGAAGTGTACCAATCTAGGGCATCTCCCTTCAGAGATTTTTGGAACAAACGAATAAGGGCCCCTTCATTTCCTGCGATTGCACTCAGCTCCCCGCAGAAAGCCTTGAGATGTGCTGTGGGACAACCGCTGCCATCGTATCTCTTGAATTTCGGAACCTCAAAGTTTTGAGGTACTTGAGCATCTAGGAAAGGACACAAGTCTCTGAACTTGGTCGAAGGTAAGTCGATTCCTTGTTGTCGCTGAAGCTGATTTTGCAAGATCTGGAACTGCTCCCGCAACTTGTCCAGTCCTGAATGTTCTGCTCGAGCGACTGGTGCCTCCTGGAGTAAGGCACGTTCTTCTTCGGCATAGTGGTCGATGTCTTCGACCCTATGGGCTTGCTGAAAAGCAATCGCGGGTTGCTGAAATTGGTTTGATGATTGAACTGGATTCTGATGAACTTGAGCTTGAAATGATGGTAACTGAACTGGAGACTGTACTGAAGGTTGAACTGGAACTTGCTGGAAATTAACTGGATTTTGCTGAATTGAAGATTGCTGGAAATTAACTGGATTTTGCTGAATTGAAGATTGCTGAAAATTAACTGGGATCCCATCGGCGGGGACGTGCTGGAATTGAAAAGTGCTCCTGTTTGCAGGAGGCTGAGATGCTGGGAAGTGACCCCCTTGTTGGGTATTCGCCACTGTCCGCTGATTGATGTGGGCTTGACACTGACCCCCATTGTGGGTATTCGCCAGTGCTGTCCCTGTTGCTGGAAATTGAATTGAAATCCCATCGGCGGGGATGTGTTGAAATTGAAAAGGTGTCCCATCGGCGGGGATATGCTGAGATCTACTGAGATTGTTGTTTGCAAGATTGACTGGAAGTTGACTGGATGTTCCTACAACGGAAGTGCTCTGAGATGGCCTTGTCGTCACAGGAAGATATTGAGAAGGATGCCCCATAGCGAAGGGCTGAGATGGCTGTTGTCGGTAGTCTTGGGTAGACTCCGCTGGTTGTGCTTGATTTGAACTGGAGGCCGGAAGGACCCGGCATGGCTGCTGAGATTGCTGAACTGGGCCAACTTGATTGTTGGCTGCTGCGGTGGCTTGTGCTTGCATGAATTGCAAGAGCATTTCTTGCATTGCTCTCACTCCATGTGCCAATTCTTGTATGACTGGTGTATTGTCAACGGGCTGTTGCGCTGGAGGTTGCGCTTCGGTCATCTCAAGAGCAGGGAGGAGATGAGTTTCTTCTTCGTGGTCGGACATGGCTTGTTGAGCCCGAGTGCGGATTATGCTGCGGTAGGGAAGTTGTCTTCGCGTACGTTGAGCCCGAGGAGGCGCAATGATGAGGACTGTACTCTATTCTTTTTGGGTTTTGGGATTTTCTATTTTTTTGTTGGTTTTAGGATTTTTTATATTTTTTTTTTTGGGGTTTTGGGTAGAATGCTATGCAGATGAGATTGTATGAGGATTAGTGACTTTCAAATACAGGAATGATTCCGTTTTTCAAGTCGGATCACGACTAGTGGGACTAGCTCATCCCCAGTGGAGTCGCCATTCTGTGGACCCTCGCCGATTTTTCCGCGCTCCCACACGACGTCGTTCTCCCTTCCCCTTTCGGAAGAAGAAGAAGTGGAAGTGCGTGCGTGCGAAATCGCCGTTTGTGCCACTGGCTTGCCTCGTTCTCGAGGGTTTCGTTTGGTTGTCGTGTTGAGCTGGATATGTTTAAGTGAGTTTATATAAGACCAGAGTCGCCAATAGCCAGTTATTTCGAATCTACAGTCGGCTAGACCCTGTAGAAACGCTAGAGAAGGGAATCCGAAGATTCCTTCCTCTAAAATGACTCCTGTTGATCTGCGGTCAGAGATTCAAGGTAAGGGATCACGGTTACAGGGTGGGAAGAGGTTAAGCACCCCACACACTGCCCGTACTGAAGTACGGTCTCTACTTCACAGAATCGATCGGATACTTGAAAGTCTAGTTTAATCCTCGTATATTCTCATGGATGACATGATGCATAAATGCGGGTCTGAACAGTAAGAGTTTCTGATGGGCAGGTTCCAACAACGGGCAAGCCCAGAGCGTACGCTCGAACTGACAGGTGCTTAATGTAAGACGTATGCAGTGTGCTTGACGAATCAAGGTGCTTTATGGTGAAGCATGAATGCAGGTCTGAACAGTAAGAGTTTCTGATGGGCAGGTTCCAACAACGGGCAAGCCCAGAGCATACGCTCGAACTGACAGGTGCTTAATATAAAGACATATGCATGTGTACTTGACGAATCAAGGTGCTTGTAGTGAAGCAAGGGGGTTGGAAGAAAAGTAAATGTTGCACTTATGCTAGATGCAAATGAGATGATGCTGGAAAAAGAGTAGCTGCATGGACGGAGGTGTCGCAAGGGTTGGCTTCGAGTGGTTGGATCAAGACTTGAATGGCTTGGGAGGCTTGGACCAGTGGTCAGGCTGGGCTGGACCAGGGCTAGGCTCTCCTCACTCAGGCTCTCCTTGGTGGAAAAATGGGCTAAGGGTGGAGAAGGATGACTCTAATGGACGGACTCTCTCTGGCCGGTTGTTCTGTTTAAAAGAGAAGGGAGAGGGGGTATTTATAGCAGCGGAGAGTGGCAACTCTCATAATTTTTTCTGGGCGGCCTGCCATGGGTCGCCCGTACGGCTGCTCCTCGATTTCCAGCGAGTACGGTCGCTCCCTCGGGGCTGCTGTTGGACTCGCTAGTCGACTCAGTGAGTTGACTCAGCGGGTCGACTCGGTGGTTTGACTCGACGGGTTGACTCGACGGGTTGACTCGGTGTTTTGACTCGACGGTTGACTCAGCGGGTTAACTCAGCGAGTTGACTCAGTGAGTTTGACTTTTTTTGGAATTTTTTGACTGGCTTTTCTTCTGGGGGGTTTTTCAGGGTGGTGTTTAGGACTGGGTTGACTGGGTTCAGGCTTGAACTGGGCTATGGAATGGGGCTTACAAGGGTGAGTTTGGCTGAGTTTGAACTTGGGATTTGGGGGTATGGTCCTCCGTTCAACCAGCTATCTCTACCAACAGTGTAGCCGAAGGTGGGGTGTCTACACTACTGCGAAAAGATATATGTAAGTAACAATTTAAATAGAAATCACTAAATAAATGTCTAGACTTACATGCAGTGCCCGGTGTATGCTGAACCGAAGGATCAGATGGCTGTGATGCACCGTGCGACGTCGATGCTGTCTGCGTCGCATCACGGGTGGAAGGGGTAGATCCAGTGCGCGAACGACCTGATCTCCCACCTGGTGCCATGACTGAATATATCTGAAATACAAACTTATAAATTTAAACAATGTCAATGCAAGTTTATGAACATCATTGTAGAGTGAATTTGTGCTTATGCTTAGAGAGATGATAAAAATATGATTAGACCATTACACTATAATGCAAGCAGAATATAATAAAACCGTAAACAGAATATAAAAGTTGAAAAATTCATTACACATTGTCATTCTATATTAAATACATATATCTCATTGTAATACAAATCAACTTCGGATCAACTATTCGAAATACTCCCTGCGTAAGTTATCGTACGCTACAGATGTATATGTCAAGCTGTATGAAGCACTCGACATTGTTACAGCCAACATGCGAGTCACAATAGGAGAAATCTGATCTCTCTGGACTCCATTCAGATGTGCAAGTGATAATGTCGCATCTTCCATACGAAGTTTTCCGCGGTTATATTCCTCAATCAGGTCCGAAATTTCTTTGAGATTGTATAATCTTTCATCTGAGTCATCGTCTTCCTCCCTACATTTCTCGACCAGACCAGATTTAGGAATAGGTGTAGGTTTAGTTTAGGTGACATGAGTTTAGGATTAGGTTTAGAGCATAGGTTTAGATTTTTGGGTTCGGGATCGGGTTTCGGGTTTGGTTTTCGTGTTTGGGTCTAGGTTTAGGCTAGGTGAATGGATTTAGGAATAGGTGTAGGTTTAGTTTAGGTGACATGAGTTTAGGATTAGGTTTAGAGCATAGGTTTAGATTTTTGGGTTCGGGATCGGGTTTCGGGTTTGGTTTTCGTGTTTGGGTCTAGGTTTAGGCTAGGTGAATGGATTTAGGAATAGGTGTAGGTTTAGTTTAGGTGACGTGAGTTTAGGATTAGGTTTAGAGCATAGGTTTAGATTTTTGGGTTCAGGATCGGGTTTCGGGTTTGGTTTTCGTGTTTGGGTCTAGGTTTAGGCTAGGTGAATGGATTTAGGAATAGGTGTAGGTTTCGTTTAAGTGACATGAGTTTAGGATTAGGTTTAGGGCATAAGTTGAGATTTTCGGGTTCGGGATCGAGTTTCGGGTTTGGTTTTCGTGTTTGGGTCTAGGTTTAGGGTAGGTGAATGGATTTAGGAATAGGTGTAGGTTTAGTTTAGGTGACATGAGTTTAGGATTAGGTTTAGGGTATAAGTTGAGATTTTCGGGTTCGGGATCGAGTTTCGGGTTTGGTTTTCGTGTTTGGGTCTAGGTTTACGGTAGGTGAATGGATTTAGGAATAGGTGTAGGTTTAGTTTAGGTGACATGAGTTTAGGATTAGGTTTAGGGCATAGGCTTAGATTTTTGGGTTCGGGATCGGGTTTCGGGTTTGGTTTTCGTGTTTGGGTCTAGGTTTAGGCTAGGTGAATGGATTTAGGAATAGGTGTAGGTTTAGTTTAGGTGATTTGAGTTTAGGATTAGGTTTCGGGGATAGGTTTAGATTTTTGGGTTCGGGATCGGGTTTCGGGTTTGGTTTTCGTGTTTGGGTCTAGGTTTAGGGTTGGTGAATGGATTTAGGAATAGGTGTAGGTTTAGTTTAGGTGACATGAGTTTAGGATTAGGTTTAGAGCATAGGTTTAGATTTTTGGGTTCGGGATCGGGTTTCGGGTTTGGTTTTCGTGTTTGGGTCTAGGTTTAGGCTAGGTGAATGGATTTAGGAATAGGTGTAGGTTTAGTTTAGGTGATTTGAGTTTAGGACTAGGTTTCGGGGATAGGTTTAGATTTTTGAGTTCGGGATCGGGTTTCGGGTTTGGTTTTCGAGTTTGGGTCTAGGTTTAGGCTAGGTGAATGGATTTAGGAATAGGTGTAGGTTTAGTTTAGGTGACATGAGTTTAGGATTAGGTTTAGGGCATAAGTTGAGATTTTCGGGTTCGGGATCGAGTTTTGGGTTTGGTTTTCGTGTTTGGGTCTAGGTTTAGGGTTGGTGAATGGATTTAGGAATAGGTGTAGGTTTAGTTTAGGTGACATGAGCTTAGGATTAGGTTTAGGGCATAAGTTGAGATTTTCGGGTTCGGGATCGAGTTTCGGGTTTGATTTTCGTGTTTGGGTCTAGGTTTAGGGTAGGTGAATGGATTTAGGAATAGGTGTAGGTTTAGTTTAGGTGACATGAGTTTAGGATTAGGTTTAGGGCATAGGTTTAGATTTTTGGGTTCGGGATCGGGTTTCGGGTTTGGTTTTCGTGTTTGGGTCTAGGTTTAGGCTAGGTGAATAGATTTAGGAATATGTGTAGGTTTAGTTTAGGTGATTTGAGTTTAGGATTAGGTTTCGGGGATAGGTTTAGATTTTTGGGTTCGGGATCGGGTTTTGGGTTTGGTTTTCGTGTTTGGGTCTAGGTTTAGGCTAGGTGAATGGATTTAGGAATAGGTGTAGGTTTAGTTTAGGTGATTTGAGTTTAGGACTAGGTTTCGGGGATAGGTTTAGATTTTTGGGTTCGGGATCGGGTTTCGGGTTTGGTTTTCGGGTTTGGGTCTAGGTTTAGGGTAGGTGAATGGATTTAGGAATAGGTGTAGGTTTAGTTTAGGTGACATGAATTTAGGGATCGGGTTTAGGAAAAGGTTCTCGTGTGCAAACCAAGGTTTAGGTTAGGAATTGGTGTAGCATTAGGTTAGGTGATTTGAGATTAGGATTAGGTTTACGCATTGGTTTATAGTTTCGGGTTCGGGATCGGGTTTATGGTTAGGTTTTCGAGTTTGGGTCTAGGTTTAGAGTTATGGCCCGTTTGGCACCATGGATTCTAGGAGAAAGGAGGAGAAAGGAGGAGAAACTGGTTGCTTTATTCTGTTTGGCACCATGGATTTGATAAGAAGTGGATTTGAGAAAGGAGGAGAAACTGGTTCCCACCTTCCAGGGACCCCCGCTCAACACCCGGATAGCTCCGACGCACATCCGGGTCTGCTCCATTAATTTCGAGCTAATACATAAAACACGGGCCTGTCCAAATGGCCAGGCCACCCATATTGCTGTCCATAGGAAATGGACAGCTTCATCATGGTCATAACAGCGGTTCCCACCTTCCAGGGACCCCCGCTCAACACCCGGATAGCTCCGACGCACATCCGGGTTTGCTCCATTAATTTCGAGCTAATACATAAACATGGGCCTGTCCAAATGGCCAGGCCACCCATATTGCTGTCCATAGGAAATGAACAGCTTCATCATGGTCATAACAGCGGTTCCCACCTTCTAGGGACCCCCGCTCAACATCCGGATAGCTCCGACGCACATCCGTGTCTGCTCCATCAATTTCGAGGTAATACATAAACACGGGCCTGTCCAAATGGCCAGGCCACCCATATTGTTGTCCATAGGAAATGGACAGCTTCATCATGGTCACAACAGCGGTTCCCACCTTCCAGGGACCCCCGCTCAACACCCGGATAGCTCCGACGCTCATCCGGGTCTGCTCCATTAATTTTGAGCTAATACATAAACATGGGCCTGTCCAAATGGCTAGGCCACCCATATTGCTGTCCATAGGAACAGGACAGCTTCAGCATGGTCACAACAGCGGTTCCCACCTTCCAAGGACCCCCGCTCAACATCAACATCAATCAACTACTCTTAATCACAAGTATCATGTTCGTCATCTAATTTGCCACTAAATGATAATATAATAAAATCAGTCGCTCATCCAAGGATGGATAGATTGAAATGCTATCATTATTTCTATTTACATGCCCAAGCCTAAATTTCGACAGCATCTCCCCCTATCTCTCCAGATATATTTATCTTACATTTCATTTCCACGTCAACTATCCACACATTCTGTGGATTAAATTGACAATGGAATTAAACATAAGAAACATATCCAGAGAGAATAGGAGAGTTACTGCACGAAACTAATGACCCTACGCATGTAAATGACAAACAACGATAACATTCCAATCTATCCAACCTTGGACTGTCCAACAGGACAATTTGGCAGATTTCTATACCTCCAAAACACACTTTATCTATGCTCGGCAATATAGAAATCTCCAAATGGGCTAACTGATTCTATTATACTACCATTTGTGGACAAAAAATAATTATTAATAATAAGCCAAATACATCCACAACATACATATCCACATAAATCAACCACGGATAGCTCCGACGCACATCCGGGTTTACTCCATCAATTCTAGATACACAAACACATGAAAATGGCAGAATCATCAACACCATGAATCAAGTTTAATCAAATACCTAATGACTATTTTGTGAACAAATAAGTATGGGCGGCCCACCATGGGAATCGGATTACGTGCGGAGTGTAGAGTAAACTCAGTTGGGCCCACCTAGAATGTATGTGATTCATCTATTCCGTCCTTATGTTTTTCCACCTCATTTTAGTGGTTGAGCCCAAAATTTAAGCATATCCAACTCTCAAGTGGACCATGCCATGGGAAACAGTGGGAATAATGATTTCCACCATTCCCAGGCCCTACAGTGATCTTTATTTGTCATCCAACCTGTTCATAAGATCACATGGATATGGATGAGGGAAAACACAAATATCAGCTTCATCCAAAACTTCTGTGTCCTCCAAGAATTTTTCAATGATACACATTCAGTTCACACTTGTGGTGTGGTCCACTTTAGATTTTGATATGCTTCATTTTTGGGCACCATACCTAAAATTTCCTGCTAAGATGGATGGACGGAGTGGATAAAATACGTAAATCACTGTGGGCCCCACAGAGTTTACTCCACACAAATATATGCTTGATCCAAAACAGTGGACAGTGAGGGTGGGCCCCACGAGCAGTGGATAGCGACGGTGGGCCCCACATTTATTGTATATCATGATTTTTATTAATTTGTAAATCACAAATTAAAATCCCTAATTAAGGAAGGAATTAGGGGATTTTAATTTCAAAATCCCTAATTAGGGATTTACTAAATCAGTGGGCCCCACCAAATCGTGGACAGCTAAGGCGGATCCCAAGCACATGCAATGGACAGCGATAGCGACGGTGGGACCCACATGCAATGGACAGCAACGGTGGGACCCACATGCACTGGACAGAGATGGCGCATGGGACCCACATGCTTTGGATTTTGGCAGTGGGCCCCACAATGAACAACGAGGAGAGAGAGAGAGAGAGAGAGAGAGAGAGAGAGAGAGCGCGAGAGAGAGAGAGAGAGCGAATGAGAGAAAAGAGGGCGATCGGGTAAGTTAAAAAGACGACTTTTACCGACGAAAATTTTCGTCGGTAAAAGTTTTTTTTCGTCGGTAAAAGTCCGTATCAAAACTTTTACCGACGAAAATTTTCGTCGGTAAAAGTCATCTCTTTTTTGGCGGGAATCACACATTACACATTATTACCGACAGGCCACAGTCGTCGGGAAAAGTTTTCACTTTTACCGACGAAAATTTTCGTCGGTAAAAGTAAAATTTGCTGTTTTATTTTTTAGCGATAGGTATCTTCGTCGGTAATAAACTTTTTACCGACGAAATTATAATTTCGTCGGTAAAAGTGTATGGCGGGAAGCAAATCCGGCGGTGGCGGTAAGCTGGAATGATTTTTACCGACGATTTCTATATTTCGTCGGGAAAAATGATGTTTCCCAACGAAAATAATTTCGTCGGTAATACTTTCGTCGCTAATAATCCGTTCTCTTGTAGTGTCGTGTACTAAATTTTTGGGGTATTACATTCTACCACCCTTACACAGAATTTCGTCCTTGAAATTCAATTAAACCTAGTAGACTAATGGATAAAGATACGACTTTTCCATATATCTAAGCGTCTACTACATTCGACTAATCCTAGGTTTACGTGTACACAAGTGTAAGACTACCTGTATAAATTCGGGTTCTTACAGTTATCCTATGAGGAAGATGGTGATCGACCTCACCACGTCCCTCATTTGTCAAATTAATTCGTATTAGTGTTAGCAAACACAAAAGATCAAGACTATTCATCTACTCGACTTTATTTGGTGGGGAAAGCATTAAATTTTTATTGCATTAGGCATAGTTATGACAAATTTAGAGGCATGCGTATTTCGATTTTTTCTCTACAAAAGTTAAAAATTGAGATAGCATGGGTAAATGTGACAAATTGTCAATTTTCAAACATTTGTAACTTATGTTTGCCAAACAACTTTTTGTGAAAAATGTGTTAATTTTCAGACAAATTAATAAACAATTTTTTTAGTATTTATAAGTAATAAAATTCAGCACTTTTAAGTTTCTAGCCTTTAAATTAATTTTCAAGCTTTATATTCAATTTACCAAATGGCACCTAATTCAGTTCCCTATCTCTAGGGCTCTCACCATATTGTATTTGTCTTATCCTCACCATCCATTTGTTTTATCAGCTTATTTTGTATTTGTCTTATCATCAGAATCCATCTGTTTTATAAGCTTATTTTGGACGTGGTTTGGCTAGTGACGTTGCCATTGGCTAGAGCCAGTGGTTGGTGCTCTATGGGCCCCACCAAAATGTATGTATTTTATCTACTTTGTCTATCCATTTTTTCATATCATTTTAGGGCTTAATTCCAAAAATGAGGTAGATCTAAATCTCCATGGACGACACCACAGGAAAATAGTAGTGATTGAATGTCCACCATTAAAAACCTACTACGGCCCATTGTAATGTTTATTTGACATCCAACCTATTGATTAGGTCATACAGACCTGGATGAAGAGAAAAAACAAACATCATCTTCCTAGAAGTTTTTAATGGTAGGTGTTCAATCAACGCTGTTTCCAATAATGTGGTCCGCTTAGAGATTTGGATCTACTACATTTTTATGTTTATGCCATAAAATGATTTGTAAAAAATGGATGAAGACCGTAGATGAAATACATACATCTAGGTGCAGTCCATAAAGCACTTACTATTAGCCATTGGCTAATGGCAGGGTCACTAGCCAATACGGGTCCATTTGTTTTAGAGCATGGGCCCAAAATTAAAGCACATCCAAAGCTCAAGTGGATCACGCCGAAACAGTGGGATAATGACGTCCACCATTGAAAACCTTTCTAGGGCTTATAGTGATGTTTAAATGTCATCCAACCCGTTCGTAATCTCACACAGGCATGGATGAAGGAAAAACACAAATTTCAGTTTGATCGAAAACTTCTGTGGCCCCCTAAGAATTTTTCAATGATAGGTAATCAACTCACACTGTTTCTTGTGATGTGGTCCACTTAAGTTTTGCATATGCTTCAATTTTGATCTCCACCCTTAAAATGAGCTCGAAAAGCAAAATGGATAGCATGGATAAGACACATACACCACAGATGGGCCCCACAGAGTTTACTCAGTACGCTATTGCCTACTTAGTAGGCAACTCCCTTTCTCAACCAGACCCTTCATGTAGTGGGTCCCGACATTGATGCCCTTCGTTTTAAAAATCATACCTAGTAAAGAGTCCTAGCCGTCTCTTCTCTTCATTGTTCCAATCCATTAACGCTAGCCAAAGACGATTTTGTTCTTCGTGCATGGAATCTATATATATGACCTTAATACCGTCTTCCAGCCATAGCATGCTCTACTAAAATGAACGGTCCTGATTGACCAAAAACTTTTGTGGCTGCCAATTTTTTTAAAACATGGTGGGCCTTCAATCACGGCTTTGGCTTATTTTTGTCCCATGCCCTAAAATGATCTGCCTAACGGATGGACGGCATGGATCTAAAACACATGCATCACCCCACAGCGCCCAACATCATGTAGTTGGATGGTCTTGGGTCACCCACCATTCCGATTTCTTTCTGGTTTGAAAATGTCCACCCCACAACGGCCCCAGGGGAGCGAATTAGGTGCGGCACCGGCCTCAGTCGCGGCCGTGTAGCCCTTACCATGGGGCCCACCTCGATCTATGCATTATATATCCACGATTTCCAACCGTTCTTTCTGATCATTTTAGGGCATGAGCCAAAAAATTAAGCAGATCCATTTCTCAGGTGGGCCATACCACAGGAAACAGTGGTGATTGATGATTAATCAGCCACAAAAGGTTTGGATCGAGCTGATATTTCTTTTTTCCCTCCATCTAGCTTTGTGTGTCTTTATTAACAGGTTGGATGGCAAATAAGCATTATGTGGTCTCTAGGATGTTTTTAATGGTAGAACGTTCAATCATCACTGTTTCCTATCGTGTGGTCCACCTGAGATTTGGATCACCTTCGTTTTTTGGCTCATTCCCTATAACGGCTTAGAAAAATGGATGGACGGCTTGGATATATAATATATACATCAAGGTGGGTTCCACAGTTAGCGCCACACCATCGTGGTAAGGCCGGGCGAACTAGGCACGTGTATATTGAATTGGACGACAGCTGCCTTTTATGCGTGGATATGCAAGCAATTAAAAATTACTTAAATCGTGCATCTCGCGTATAATTAATTAAAATTAAGCTGTCCAAATTATGGGTAGCATTTTATTTATAATCAATAATTTAGAAAAGAAAAATGGTTATGCGATCCTAATCCCCATTCCAATCCTAATCCCCCATCCAATCCCTGATTCATCGCAGAGTTATGAACGGTATGGATGTCATATAAACATCACTGTAGACCCAGTGAGGATTCAACAGTAGTAATTTCCCTATCCCTTTTCCTTTAGTGAGGCCCACTTGAGTCTTGTATCCGGTTCATTTGTTCTCATATATTAAAATGAGCTCCCAAAACGGATGGACATGTAGATTTATCAGAAAACATCACTATGGCCCCACCTAGGTTCCCGTGCATATACTTTAAGGCTTTCGCGGTAAATCCGCTTCCCATATTAATGTATGAGCCGGGCGCGGATCCAAAGCCTTTCCAAGGCATCTCCTCCGCAAGGAATTTGGGTGGGGCTACCGTGGGGTTTGTGAGAAATTTATCCCGTCCAACCGTTTTGTAAGATCGTTTTAGGCGTTGTGACAAGAAATGAACGAGATCCCAAACTCAAGTTGCTGCACTAAAGCAAAAGGTGTATAGGGAAATTTTTAATGTTTGAAACCTCCATGGGTCCATAGTGATATTTATATGCCATCCATATTATTTTAAGACATGAGTCAAAACTTGAGGCATAATCAAAGCTCAGGTTTATCATACCATGAAAATTAAATGCCAACCGTTGAAAACTTAATGTAACAATAAAAAGTTTTGGATCAAGCTGATATTTATGTTTTACCTTCATCTAGTTTCTTGGGACCTTATCAACAGGTTGGATGACAAATAAACATCAATGTCCTTACTATCCCCACTGTTTTGGTATGATCCACGTGAGCTTTGGATATTCTTAAATTTTGGTTTCAAGCACTAATATGAGCTAGTAAAACGTATGGACGGCATGGACAAAATACATACATCACGGTGGGCCCCACAGAGTCCTCACTATGTTGGATTCACCCCACCATCCGCGCTCCCCCCGTGCTTTGCTTAAATACAGGAAGAGCTACGTTCCAATCCTAATCCCCATTCCAATCCTTGATTCATCGCAGAGTAATGGACGGTCTAAAACCAACCTCTGCAAATTCATCTCCTCTCACACCCATCGGATTTCTAGAGCGAGCCGCTACTGTCTATGGCAGCTGCCCGTCCATCATCTACAACGACAGTGTCCACACATGGTCCCAGACTCATCAACGATGTATCAAGCTCGCATCCGCACTCCATTCCATGGGCATCAACCCAGGCGACGTGGTAACGGACACGATCACCTTCATAACCATTATCATCCCCACCGTCCATTTTCTCACGATCTTTATCCTTGTTTGATAGGTCTCCGTCGTGGCCCCCAACATCCCCGCGATGTACGAGATGCACTTCGGCGTCCCGATGTGCGGTGCGATCCTCAACACGATCAACATCCGCCTCGACGCACGGACGGTTTCCGTGCTCCTCCGGCACAGCGAGGCGAAGATCGTGTTCGTCGATTTTCAATTCCGGCCACTCATCGAGGAAGCGATCGGGCAGTTGGAGAGACCGCCGGCTCTGATCATCATCGAGGATGGGGATGAAGAGGGCGGCCGTCTCGACCGTACATCATCTCAGCTCACATACGAAGCCGTGGTCGAGAAGGGCGATCCGTCGTTCAAATGGGTGAGACCGGAGAGCGAGTGGTCGCCGATGATCTTGAACTATACATCTGGAACGACTTCCTCTCCAAAGGGCGTGGTCCACTGCCACCGTGGAATCTTCATCATCACCGTCGATTCGCTGCTCGATTGGACGGTCCCGAAGCAGCCTGTCTATCTGTGGACGCTCCCGATGTTCCACGCCAACGGCTGGAGTTATCCGTGGGGGATCGCGGCCATGGGTGGAACGAACGTCTGCCTCCGTAGATTCGATGCGGCCATCGTCTACGCTGCAATCCAGAAGCATGGTGTGACGCACATGTGCGGCGCGCCCGTCGTCCTTAACATGCTCGCCAACGCTCCAGATACCGCACGCGTGCAGCTCCCGCACGTGGTTCATATCCTGACAGCTGGGGCTCCACCCCCGGCTGCGGTCCTGTTCCGGACCGAGTCGCTGGGGTTTACGGTGAGTCACGGGTACGGCCTAACCGAAACGGCCGGACTCACCGTGTCGTGCGCGTGGAAGGGCGAGTGGGACCGATTTCCAGCAACCGAGCGAGCCAGGCTCAAGGCGAGGCAGGGCGTGCGGACCCTCTGCATGGCTGAGATTGATGTTGTCGATGCCGAGTCAGCGTCCAGTGTGACTCGCGACGGGTCAACTCTGGGCGAGATCGTCCTCCGTGGCGGGTCCATCATGTTGGGCTATCTGAAAGACGCTGAGTCGACTCGGAAGAGCTTGCGGAACGGGTGGTTTTACACTGGCGACGTCGGTGTCATGCACCCGGACGGGTATCTGGAGATCAAGGACCGGTCGAAGGACGTAATCATAAGCGGCGGAGAGAACATGAGCAGCGTCGAAATTGAATCAGTGCTCTACTCGCATCCGGCCGTTAATGAAGGGGCTGTTGTGGCTCGGCCTAATGAATTCTGGGGTGAGACCCCTTGTGCTTTCGTTAGCTTGAAAGATGAGTATCAGCGAAAGAGGCCGTCGGAGAAGGAGATCGCCGCCTTCTGTCGCGAGCGGTTGCCGCACTACATGGTGCCGAAGACGGTCGTCTTCGTGCCGGAGCTTCCGAAGACGTCGACGGGGAAAGTTCAGAAGTTTGTGCTGAGAGAGATGGCTAAGAAATTGGGTACTTCGAGTCTCTGGTCAGTCGGATGTAGGCCCGCGTCAAGGCCTGGTCTTGTATTATTTATTATGTAGTGGATATTGGGCTCAAGGGATATATTATAGTCACCATGACTCGGTATCACTGGACTAAGTCGTACGTTGGGTTGCTCCACGTCACGGTAGGGACTGAGTTGGTGACTGAGTTATGCTTTGCTTATGGCCCGAGTTACCGAGCTCAAATGAGTCGGGTCCGGCTCGGGCTTTTGCTGATAAAGCGTTCGGTGGTCAGAGAATCATTCAGTAGCCGTCGCCTATGTAAAAGCCGTTTTTGGGGAAGCGGATTGCGTCCTGTCCCCGACTGAACGATAATCCGTTCATCCAGAGCCCACCATGATGTATGGACTTTATCCACGCCGTCCATCCATTTTTTCTATATAAGTTTTAGTGTAAGAACTCAAAAAATGAGGTACATCCAATCTCAAGTGGACCACAAAGTGGTGATTGAATGGCTACCATTAAAAACGTCTCAAGAGCCGCAAAAGTTTTGGATCAAGATGATATTTGTTTTATCTCTTCTTTCGGGTTTACATAATAAACATCACGGTGGCCCTTAGGAAGGTTTCAACGGTGGGTGTCATTATCAATGATGATTCCTGTGTTGTGGTCCACTTGAGCTTTGGATCTACATCAGATATATTCTAAAATGATATCCCAGAGGTTTTGGATAAAGATGAAATTTGTTTTATTCTTTCTTACATATCTACACGATCTTATGAAAAGGTTGTATGGAAAATAAACATCACGGTCGCCCTTGGGAAGGTATCAGTGGTGGGTGTCATTATCACTCGTGATTCTTGTGTTTTTGGTCGACTTAAACTTTAGATCTATCCCATTTGTTATATCATATTCTAAAATAATATATAAAGATAGATGGATGGCGTGGATAAAACCCATGCATCATTTTGGGCCCCACATATATTATGGTGGGATCCACGCCATCAGCTTGAGGATAAAAGGAAAGTCAACTGGGACAGAATCGGATTTCTTCCTCTCATGCCTAGAGAGACGCAGTGGACTACATCATAGGAAGTAGTGGGATTGAATGCTTACCATTGAAAACTTTTTGGAGCCCACATAAGTTTTGGATCAAGTTGATATTTTTGTTTTCCATTCATCCAGTGATTTTATGACCGAAAAGTAAATATTGTGGTGGCCCGAACTAGTTTTCAACTGTAAGCATTCAATCCTCATTGTTGATGTTGAAAATTGGTCAACAGACGAAATGAGGTCGAAAATTTCTCCTCCAATCTACAAGAACGAAACAATGGCTAAAGGAGGGGTTGGGGACCGGCCGTTAGTCCTTCGATGCTTAAGTCAGTTCAAACTTCCGAGATAAAGGAAGGATTTTCTATTTTTTGTATTGATTTTAAGATTTTTCGTACCTCATCCCCCAGAAGTAGTTCTATTTTATAGACTTAAGTTTTAGAGTCATACCTCTATAAGAAAACATAATTTTCGTGGAGGAAATCTTGGGTCTCTGAGATCTTCGGGTCGTTCCGCAATCGCTGGAGATATTTGTGCGTCGGTTGGTGATTCTCCGGACTCGTCTCCTATTATTTAGGCGCAAGCCTAAGATAATGGGATTGTCGTTGGAAGACCCAGCTCATCGTATGGCTGAGGTCGGTCTTATGCAGGTGTAGACACCCCACCTTCGGCTACAATGTTGGTAGAGATACTTGAATGAATGGAGGACCATATCTCCAAATCCCATGAACAAAACCTAGCCAAACTCACCCTCGTAAGCCCCAATCCATAGCCCAGCTCAAGCCTGAACACAGCCTACTCACCCCTGAACATCAGCTTGAAAAACCACCCATAAGATAAACCAGTCAAAAAATCCTTTAAAAAAGTCAAACTTCGTGAGTCAACCCGCTGAGTCAAATCACCGAGTCAACTCACTGGGTCAGTCCAGCCCATGCACCCAGTCAACTCACTGTGTCAACCCATCTTTCAAACTCAGTCAACTCACCTGGTTCCGAACCACAGCTTCGGAGCAGGTCCGGACCTCGAACCTCGGGCTTTTATGCTTCAGGTTCGGAGGTCGTACGCTCCGAAGCTGGAGCAGCGTGGCCGTACGGGCGGCCCCCAGGGTGTCGCCCAAACTTATTTACCACAGCTGCCACTGCTCGTAGCTATAAATACCCCCGCCCCTTCTCATTCACAACATCCACCTCCCTTATCTTCAGTCCAAGAGTTCCGAATCCATCTCTCCCTTTTAGTCCATTCCTCCACCAAGGAGAGCCCAAGTGAGAAGAGCCTAGCCCTGGTCCAGCCCAGCCTAACCCTGGTCTAAGTCTCCCAAGCTACCCAAGTCTTAATCTAGCCACTCGAAGCAAACCCTTGCGACACCTCCGTCCATCCAGCTACTCTTTTACTAGCATCATCTCATTCGCATCTAGCATAAGTGCAACATTTACTTTTCTTCCAACCCCCCTGCTTATCATGTCACTACAAACACTTTGATTATTCAAATACACAGCATGCATCCTGCATAAAGCACCTGTCAATTCGAGCGTATGCTCTGGGCTTGCCTGTTAATGGAAACCTGCCCATCAGAAACTCTTACTGTTCAGACCTGCATTCATGAATCATATCATTCATGAGAGTGTACAAGGATTAAATTAGACTTTCAAGTATTAGTTCGATTCTGTGAAGTAGAGACCGTACTTTGGTATGGGCAGTGTGGGGTGCTTAAAATCTTCCCACCTTGCAACCCTGATCCCTTATCTCGAATCTCTGGCCGCAGATCAAAAGGAGTCATTTTAGAGGAATGAATCTTTGGATCCCCTTCTCTAACGTTTCTACAGGGTCTAACCGACTGTAGATTTGAAGTAACTGGCTAGTGGCAACTCTGGTCTTATACAAACTCATCCAACATATCCAGCTGAACACGACAACCGATAAAAAGCCCTCGAGAACGAGGCAAGCTAGTGGCACAAATGGCGATTCGCGTGCACGCAACACACTCTCTTTTTCCGAAAGGAAGGGAGAATACGGGAGCACAGAGAGGCGAGCGTCCACAACAGGCATCTGGAAATGTCTCCACATTAGGTCGGATGGTACTGACCTGTCTTTAGGTCGGTCTGCAGTTGAACAGGTCAGCTCGAGTCTGTCCTAAGGTCGGCTCATATTTTACCCGTAACAGAAGCCGCCCTACTCTCGAGTCTAGCTCGTCTGGCTCGGGAGTAACTTGCTGAAAAAGACACGCCGATCTGGTGGCTTTTAACTTTTGGCAACTGTAACGCCGTCATTTTGGTTGGCGGGAAAGCGGCATTAAATGCGTCGTTTGAAATATGAAGGCGTCATCATTCTCTTGTACGGCGCGACAGCGCCTGTAGGATGCTGCTGAACGGGGTGCCGTCATGTGTCTCCTTAAGCGTTACTTTTCATACTACCTAGCCAAAACTTGCCACGTGGAGTTTTCGCATTAAATGTGGTGGGACCCAGGATCCCTTAGGCTATATAACTTAGGACTTAGCAGGAAATCAAAATTTTTTCATCCTTTCCATCTCTTGGGTTCTTCAATCCTCTGAACTCTCGAATTTCCTTTCCCCTTCTCCTTTTTCCGATCATCCTTCTTCGAGCTGGTGTACCAGCATACTAGTACATGTTCGCTTCCCCAAGTGTAGGGTTGCGATGTAGTAATAAACTCGGTAAGACCGAGGTCGATCCACAGGGACTATGTAGGATCTCACAAATTCATCCACAAGTGTCTATTGAAGTCTACTAATCAGATTGTTGTATAAAGTTGATGTGAGTAACAAAAGCTGAATTAAATCGAGAGTAATTAATTATAAAAGAGTACTAGGGTTTCAAGGATCCACTTGTAGCAATCCTTGATGTTCAATCCGCTGGGGTTTCTTATTCTCTCAACTAGAATTGACATTCCTGTCCGTCCAGTCGGATGATAGAACTGTTAAACCAACAGTCTGTAATATGTAAGTTCTATGCATAAGATTCACTCAGTCTAGGCTGAGCTGAGCATGCTCAATTGCATAGGTCATTCCCCTTTCCTGTAGGCCCAGTTCTCAATCATAACCATCCCCAAGTCCTCTCACAAGACAAGGTTAAATTAGGATTTGAACTAGATTCAAATCACCAGCACAGTCCTTACATATTCCAGAAAATCAACTAAAATAGAACTTTGGCCTGAAGTCCCTTCATGAAGAGCTTAGTACTAGAGCGCACTCCGATTCCTCGGATCATACAGGTCTAGACCGTTGCAAACGAATTAAGAAGATAAGTAATTCATCCAAACATCCATGAGTCATCACAAGACTAAGAAAAATTACTTAAAAACTTGTATAAACTTCAAACCTTAGTTCATAATCATGAATTCCAAACTAAAACCACTTAACTACGAATTAAAACATCTTAGATTCACTACAAGCTTCACCTCTTAGCCCTAGCTAAGAGGTTTAGCTGCTCATGATCCAAGGAAACATGAAACAACTACAAAAAGCATGAAAACAGCAAAGCAAACCAAAAGGAGTTGTGAAACTCCAATCTTCACTTCCACGGCCTCCAACCTCGCTTGAGCCCTTCTAGGATGCCCTAGGAACAATCCCTAGGTGTCCTCTTATGGTCTGGAAGCTCCACAACGTCGGAAGAATCAGAAATTTGCGTAACACTTACGCAGCGCAGAGAATTTCGGGAAGAAATTAGAAAGTTCTAACTTAGTACGCATGGCCGACCGGTCAAGACCGGTCGGCCTCAAGTGAAAACACTCCAGCAAGCATCTCCGACCGGTCATGACCGGTCGGGCCTATTCCTCCTTGGTCCAGCAAGCATCTCCGACCGGTCATGACCGGTCGGGCCTATTCCTCCTTGGTCCAGCAAGCATGTCCGACCGGTCATGACCGGTCGGACCTATTCCTCCTTGGTCCAGCAAGCATGTCCGATCGGTCATGACTGGTCGGACGCCTTCAGCACTTTTCCAGCACCAATGACCGACCGGTCATGACCAGTCGGTCCTCTTCAGTAATGCCCACATACATGGCTGACCGGTCACTGACCGATCTGGCTTCCTTGGCTGACCGGTCACGACCGGTCAGCTTCATTTTCTTCTTATTTTCTTCTTTTCTTTCATCTGCTTTCTTCTCTGCTTTGGTTCTTTCTTTCTTTTCTTCTTTGGTCCTCAAACATTCTTCATCAGAATGATCCCAAGTGAGCTTTTATGTCTTCAATTGAGTAGAGTCCACCCTCAATCCTGTAGTCACAAAACATGCATTGAATTAGCTTACAAACCATACAAACCTTGCACAATGAGTGATGAATTGGGGTTAGAATATGCACAATTAAGAGCTCAACAGTACACTCCTTTTTTTCTCTTTTTTTCTTTTTCTAGAAGATTTCTTCCCTTTCAATCATCTTTTAAATGTCGGGATCAGAGACCTCATGCTCTGAAGCGATCCTCAAGGTGAGGTTCGATGACCTTGAGTCCGATTTGCCTCCTATGGATCGTGAGGCCGGGACGGCTGATCCCATTGATGAAGGGGAATCTGAATTTCTCGGGTCAGTAGCCGGCAGTGCAACAACTCATAAGGACCTTTTCGAGCTAGATTACGTAGTCTAGCAGATTACCCAGGACGAGTTGGATGCTGCAAGAGAAACATACGAAGTCCTTGATTTTGTAGAGTTTAGGGTCCTCGACCGAGCCAACCTCACGCTGGGGAGGTGGTGATTTCCTTGATGTGTCTGGAAGCCGGGCTAAGGTTGCCTTTGCATCCCTTTGTACGTGAAGTCTTTAGCCTCTTAGGTCTTTCTCCGAGCTAGTTACAGCCTAATGCTTGGAGATGCATGGTCGGGTGTTACATATTGTGGCAAAGACTCAGGAATAAAGAGCTGACCTCGAACGAGCTCTTCTCAATGTACATTCTTAAGTCCTTGGGAGGCCAGGGACTTTACTATTTCTCTTCACTGCCGGGTTAGGGCGGCTCACTAGTTACCGGTTTACCATCTTCCACCAAAACTTGGAAAAAGGAAGTGATTCTTCGCATCGGGTAGTTGGGAGTCTTCACCGGACGAGCCTCAGCCTTTAAGCTTTAGGGTTCGAGCTGACTTTACTCTACCAGGTCGGACGACATTCCGACCTACCCGTGTTTTTGACATCTTGGTCTTTGCTCTTAAACTTTGAAAAAATCTTGTACCCTCTGACGCATATTCGCCTGTTTCTACAGTTTCGGGGACCATTCGGTGGCCTTATCCGCCGCACAGGAGAGGAAGATCAGGGAAGCTCAGGCCCTTCCTACAGAAGAGAGGGATTTCCATCAGCTGATAACCCTCAGCTCCATCCGTGACTCAGGTTGGTAGTTTGAAGAGTAATGATGTTAGCAACCTGCTCGTTCTTTACTCTCTTTTTTTGTCTAACATGTTCTTTGTATTTACTGGGACAGGTATGGCTTCGAAGGTGGTTTCGAAGACTCACAAGATCCCAGCTCGTGTCCTCGACCGTGGACAGAGCTCCGCTGAGCCTCCGAGGAAAAGGGCGGCTACCACCAAGGCCCAAAGACAGTCACGATTGCCCCAGTCCTTCATGTGTAGGTCTGGGCAGCCTTTGGGTACAAGCTCCTCCTTGGTCAGGGTTGAGCCTTTGGTTGCCCGGCTACCAACTGTTGACGTCCTGGTCGTTGATGTTCCGGACACGTCTGACTCACGGGCCGAGCCGGTGGTGGTCCGACCTGCGGCCCATGTCAACTCGTCCGGCACCCCTATTCAATCTGCTGAAGCCAGCTCTGGTCGACCTTCTGCTGGTGCTGGCCCATCTTATCCTCCTCAGCCAAGGGCCTCCACTGCAGCTCCTGCCAAGCATGCTAAACAGCGGGAGGATCAGGTTGAGATGCCTCCGATCATGGAGCAGTACTCGTCCTGGATTGACAGTGTCAATGCGTACATGCGCATCAATCACAGCATCCTGCAGGACTTAAACACCATAGCCGCTTCTGGTCAGGATCAGATGGTTGGGGTTGCGATAGAAAGCAACCTCAAGGTAATTTATCCCCTTCTCTATAATATATTTTTGTACCTGTGATCTTCCCATTAACCGTAGCCACTTTTCTTTACAGGACTCGGCCTTGCTGATCATGATCCGCCAGGTGATGGCTGAGCGAAATCATCAAATGCAGAAAGCCCTGGTCGCCGCGTATTCATGGAAGACGAAGACTGAGGCCGTGAAGACTGAGTTAAAGAGGTGCCTGCTCGAGTTGAAGGTTGCTCAGTCCGAGCTGAAGTCCACCCAGTCTGAGCTGAAGGTCACACAGTCCGACCTGGATGTGTCTCAGGCGCAGGCCCAGTCTCTTGAGGAGGCCCTGAAGGAGGTCGCGGCCAAGGCTCAGATAGATGAAAACAAAGCCGAATCCCTGAAGGCTGCCCTGAAGATGGCTAAGGAGGAGAAGGTGAACCTGGCTGGGCTCCTGAAGGAGGTTCAACTTAAATCTTTGGCAGAGGTCAGCAGTTTGAAGACTGAGTTGGAGAAGCTAAACGTAGTTTCTAAGGAGCTGTACAACCACGACTTTCAGGACTGCAGGCGCTTCGTCCTCAAGCACTTCCCAGACCTCGACCTCATGCTCGTGGACGATGATGATGATGAAGATGAAGATGAGGCTGTAGGGGAGGGGCCTGCTGAAGGACCCGCACCAACAGGAGCTCAAGTCGGGGATGCCGGGGCTGGCCCGTCGGAGGTTACGAAGGATTGATAGGAAATGCCTTCTCCAATTTTGTTTTGTTGTTTTTTTGTTTTTTTTGGAATGTATACATACACACATTTTTTTTTTATTATATATATATATATGCCCTTCTGAGGCAAGATTTTTGTGATTGGTTTAAGGCATCTGCTCCATTCTGCGTTTGAATGGTTAGAATCTGTCCAAGTAGTTCATACGACCTGGTCATGTAGCTTTTGATTAGGTCGTCCGAGTTGTCAAGCTCTTGACCCCTTTGGGGTCATGCTTGTGACATGTATAGTCTTACGACTCGGCGGTCGGGCTCGTTTAA
Source organism: Liriodendron chinense (assembly GCA_003013855.2). Lineage (NCBI taxonomy): Eukaryota > Viridiplantae > Streptophyta > Magnoliopsida > Magnoliales > Magnoliaceae > Liriodendron > Liriodendron chinense. Next base: position 4,393,546 of record PVNU02002146.1, read on the forward strand.
TATCGTAGAATTGGTCTTACGACGTAGTGGTCGAGCTCGGACTTCCTCTGCTGGGCTCTGACCTTCGTACAGTTGACCGAACCTAATCTCATGATGACCAAACTTAGATTGCCTTTGCTGAAGGTAAGCTCATCATTAGGAATAAAGATCTCGAAAGAGTTCTATCTTTATTGAATCAAAAGTTCGAAATATACACTTTGTACCATTCGATGATCCGGTCTATTCACAGATAGTAGATTTTGAGGTGATCAATGTTCTATGGGTGAGGGAGAGGTCGACCCTTCATATCTTTGAGCCAGTAGGTGCTGGGGCGACGTGAGCTGAGTACCTTGTATGGTCCTTCCCAATTGGGGCTAAGCACACCAGCTTTTTCTTTGATGTCTTTTCTGACCTTTCGTAAGACGAGGTCACTGGCTCGGAACCGTCATTTCTTTACTCGTGAGTTGTAGTATCGTTCAACTCTGTGTTGGTACGTTGCCACTCGCACTTGGGACGTTTCTCTCACTTCGTTGATCAGTTCTAGATTTATTCGTAACTGATCTTCGTTTTGGTCGGGTTGATGGCGGCTCGTCCGATTAGTGGGCATTCCGACCTCCACCGGAACTACAGCCTCAGCCCCAAATGCTAAGAAGAAAAGCGTTTCTCCGGTGGTTGATCGAGCTGTGGTTCTGTAAGCCCAGAGTACTTCGAGGAGTTCTTCCGCCCAAGCTCCTTTCTTCTCCTCAAGCTTCGTTTTGAGGTGGTTTTTTTATGATTTTATTGATCGCTTCGACCTGACCATTGGCTTGTGAGTGATGAGGAGAGGAGTACTGATGTGTATTTTATTTGTCCTCCATCAACATGAGGGTCCAATGTAGTGTAGAGATGGGAGTTCAATGTCGTACCTCAGGGACAGAAACTTAAGAAAGTTAAGGCAAATTCAATCTAGGTAAAAGAAAATAAATTTTAAAAGAAATTGTTTCTAAAAAGATGATCACTTAGATAATAAAGCAAACCAAGGCATAAGGATCCACATATATAATCATACATGAACCTAAGATGTAAACATTCCACCAACATTCATCAATCATGAACCATTCACCCATAAAATAAGAGATTTTTACATGAGAATGAAGCATTAGCACACATAAACCATAGAATGGGTCCTAAGCATCCAAAATCCATGAGAGAATGGATCAAAAGCCCATCTACATGTCATGTTTCCCCAAAAAAAAACTAATATGGATTTATGATCATATTCATAGGTGTGATTTGATTTACAACATTGAATAAGTATTAACAAACTTCAAAGTTGTAATACACACTTAAAATAGAAAAATAAACACCACAATATTCATCCATTCATCATGTAAAAATAAAAATCACACTACATCTCAAGTATGTATAAATCCTACATGCTTCCCCCTCTAGCCTTGGTTGGGGGAATTAGAAAGACATTTTAATTAAATAAACAAAACATATAATTTAAGAAAAGAAAAAGAAGACATTCTAATTAAATAAACAAAACATATAATTTAAGAAAAGAAAAAGAAGACGTTCTAATTAAATAAACAAAACATATAATTTAAGAAAAGAAAAAGAAGACATTCTAATTAAATAAACAAAAGAAAAAGAAGACATTCTAATTAAATAAACAAAAGAAAAAGAAGATAGAGACGAGAGAGAGAAAGAAAATAAGAAATACGAGAAAGAGAGAAAGCCTCAAAGAGAATGAGAGAATGAATGGAGAGAGGTAGCCGTGCCTCTTTTTATAGCCTTCTATGCATGTCATGCCCAACGCACCGTGTAGTGCACGTAAGTTTAGATTTTCCTTTTCTTTTTCTCTTTCTTTACTTTCTCTTTCTTCAAATAAAATTTGAGCCATCTATATTGTTCCTCTCATTGAACAGGTTAAAACTGACCGTTGGCTTGTCAAACGGACAATCACATCTCCCTGTGTAAGTCTAAAATGATCATGCACCTTTACCTTCTTTTTGGCCCACCTGAAACTCATTTTTCAGAAAAAAATCTACCCCTTAGCTTAAAACTTCGCTCTTGACAGTATAAAAGTTTCAGATCTTCCAAGTCAGATCTCAAAAATTACATGTATAATATGAAATCAAAATAGTAAATTAGGTAAGTACGATATTTCTAACTTTAACTTTTCAGAAAATGACAATGGTGTCTTTTGAGTTTTTCTTGAATAGTTTCTTCCATGGACTTCAGAATCTAACGAAATTTGATATGTAGGTGTTATTTAATGTGCTCTACCTGCTGTGCAAAAATTGGCCCAAACCGACACTTTGGTAAAAAATCAGTTTTTCAAAGTAACCATTTCTCCCGCGTTACCGCTCATAGTGTACCATGGTCCATATATACTTTTCTGACTCAATTTAAATAGTCTATATCATTTGGCACAATAAATAAACTATACAAAATATTCCTTGACCCTTGGTCGTAACTGTGGAAGCATACGTCTTCTTGTATTTTCAAATTCGGCACTTTATTACTCGGCGCGTTTTTTCTCTATTTTTTTCACTTCTTCTCTCAACTCTTGAATTCTGGTGACCCGTCTACACATTCTAAGATGTCCTTGATAGTTTGATTGTGTCCTTGCTAGATCCATACTTCCTGAAAATCCATAAAATAATTACTTTTAGTAGGAAAAACACGTACGTGGCCAAATTGCAATGCGTATGCAAACTCGATTTAAACCATTAATTTTGACTATGAAAATTAACTAAAACACTACTGATTAAGGGTATATATATGCAATATATGAGCTACAACAAGTACACATTTTTATGCTTAGGCCACTGCAGAATTTGTAAAATCTTTCGTTGTCGAACTATTGCCCATTGTTAGTGACTATGGTATTAGGAATCTTGAATCGACACACAATCGACTTCCAAATGAAGTCTATAGTTTTTCTTTCTGTAATAGTAGCTAGTGGTTCTGCCTCTGCCCATTTTGTGAAGTAGTTGACGGCGACGATCGCATATTTCACTTGCCCTTTACCTATCGGAAGACGACTAATGATGTCGACTCCCCACTGAGCGAACGGCCACGGTTTGGACATGGGAGTGAGCTCCTCAGGTGGTAAGTGGGGGTCTGGGGCGAATCGCTTGCACCCGTCGCATCTTTTGACAACCTCTCGAGCATCTTGCTGGATAGTAGGCCAATAGTACACCTGTTGGATCACTTTTTGCGCAAGTGCTTGGCTCGTGGAATGATTACCGCAGCTCCTAAAATGGATTTCACGTAGTACCTAATCGACCTCTTTTGGTCTTACATATCGTAGACATGGAAGAGAAAACCCCTTCTTGTAGAGGACTCCGTCGATCAACGTGTACCGAGCCGATCTATAACGGATCCGCTGAGCTTCTTTTTTGTTTTCAGGCAGCTCGGCTAGTTGCAAAAATCGAATGATGGGATCCATCCAGCTTTGAGTCATTGAAACCGGACAAACCTCAACTGGTTCTTCCTGAGATATTCTTCGCTGAGGGAGGAATTCGATGGGTATCGTCCTGTTGAGCTCGTCGTCCATCGATGGTGCTAGTTTTATGAGGGAGTCCGCATTAGTATTTTGAGTTCTCGGGACCTGAACGATCTCGTAACGATCGAAGCGGGACAGTAGCTCTTGAGTTTTCGCAAGATATGCGAACATCTTATTTCCTTTTGCTTGATACTCCGTGGTTACCTGCCCGACCACCAGTTGCGAATCGCTATGCACCTTCAATGCTCGGATTCCTATCTCAGAGGCGAGATGAAGTCCAGCTAGGAGGGCCTCGTATTCAGCTTCATTGTTAGAGGCTCAGAACCCAAATCGAAGCGCATACTGAACCTTCACTCCATCTGGTGAAGTTAAGATGAGGCCGGCTCCACAACCCTGTGAATTGGATGATCCGTCAACGTGTAGCGACCATGTGGGCGTAGTGTGATTATTTTCTGAAGGGTTTTCTGATCACTCTTCTTCTGGAGGTCGATTAAGCATGTGATCACGTTGACCTTTAAGGGGATCGGTTAACTTGACGATGAAGTCGGCCACAGCTTGGCCCTTAATCGCAGTGCGAGGTCGATACTGTATGTCGAACTCTCCGAGCTCTACGGCCCATTTGATGAGCCAACCTGAGGTTTCCAGCTTTTGTAATATTTTTCGTAGCGGTTGATCAGTCAACACGACTATTGGGTGCACCTAAAAGTATGGCCTCAGTCGTCTGGCCGAAGTGATTAATGACAAGCCCAGCTTCTCAATGTTAGGATATCACGTCTCTATGTCGAGCAGGACTTTGCTAACGTAGTAGATAGGTCTCTGTGTTCCTTCGTCGTCTCGGATTAGAGCCGAGCTAACTGCTGCAGGTGAAACTGCCAAATCTAGAAGTAATTCTTCCCCGTGTACTCGCTTGGATAGCAGAGGCGAAGAGCCAAGGTAGGCTTTCAGCTTGACAAAAGCTTGTTCGCACTCTGCGGTCCAGGTCATTTGCTTACATTTGTGGAGTAGTTTGAAAAAGGGAAGACATCGATTCGTAGCTCTTGAGACGAACCTATTGAGGGCTGTGATTCTTCCTGTAAGACACTGGACTTCCTTCATGGTAGTAGGTGAGCTCATGTTAACCAGGGCTTGGATTTTTTCTAGATTGGCTTCGATCCCTTGTTGATTTACTATGAATCCGAGGAATTTTCCCAAGCCCACGCCAAAGGCGCATTTGTTGGGATTGAGTTTCATTCGATATTTCCTTAATATGTCGAACGTGGTACGGAGGTTGTCGACATGGTTCTGTGACTATTTGCTTTTAACAAGCATGTCGTCCACGTATACTTCCATCGTCTTAGCGAGCTGATCCGCGAACATCTTGTTGACCAGGCGCTGATATGTTGTTTCGGCGTTTTTTTAGCCCAAAGGGCATAACCTTGTAACAATAGAGGCCCCGATCTATGACAAATGCAGTCTTCTGCCTGTCGGGAGCGTGCATTTGTATTTGGTTATACCTGGAGTAGGTATCCATAAAGCTGAGGAGCTCGTGACCTGAGGTTGCATCGATGAGCTGGTCTATCCTAGGCAACGGGAAGTTGTCTTTTGGGCAGGCTTTGTTCAGGTCGGTGTAGTCCCACAGACTCTCCATTTCCCGTTGGCTTTTTTTACTAGGATGACATTAGCCAGCCAATCTGGATAAAGAATCTCTTGGATAAACCCCGCCTTGCGTAATTTCTGTACTTCTTCTTCATCACCGTATATCTTTCTGTGTTAAAAGAACGTATTTTCTGACGAACTGGTTTGAAGGTCGAGTCGGCGTTTAGCCGATGGACCATTACTTCAAGACAGATTCCGAGCATATCTTTATGAGACCATGCGAAGACATCTGCGTGCTCCTTCAGAAAGGCGGTTAGTCCCTCTCGCACGTTGTTTCTCAAATGGGATCAGATCTTAATGACTCAGGTCGGGTCGGCATCCGATAGTGGAACTTCAATCAGTTCTTCAGTGGGTGACCCGCGCTCCCTTGTTTCCTCTCTTGAATCCAAGGGGGTCGTGTGAGAGACAGCTGAGATTAAACTCTTACTTTTCCTCATAGAGTGAGCTCGTAGCAGCGATGAGCTCCTGTTAGTCTCCCCTTATCATGCCGACCTCATCATCGGTTTCGAATTTTATAGCCAGGTGGTAGATAGAAACAGCGGCTTTGAGAGCCCACAGGATGGGTCGGCCGATGATTGCATTATAGGCGGAAGGGGTGTCGACAACAAGGAAATCGACCATGATCATTTTCTGGTTGGGTTCTTCCCCTGTTGTGACTGGAAGAGTTATCTCGCCTTCTGGCATAACGGTATCTCCTGTAAATCGGGTCAAAGCTGTTTTAATCGGTCTTAACCTGGATCGGTCGATCTTCATCTTTTCGAAAGCCGCATCATATAAAATATCTGCCGAGCTCCCTGTATCAATTATCATCCCGTGGAGTTTCTTGTTAGCAACCACCATTGAGACGACCAGGGAGTCGTCATGGGGATGTAGGACTCCTCGGGCGTCTTCCTCGGTGAATGTTATTACACGCGAGGTAACTTTTGTGACCTTTACCGGTCGGTTGGTAATATATATAGAGGGCCCCGGTTGCGACGTTCTCCCTTGCCGCACATAATTTTTACGGGAATTACCAAAATCCCCAGTGGTCGACCTGCCAAAAATCATGTGGATTTCTTCCACGGGATTATTGTCATTCTGCTCATTGGTTTGATCTACAGTCCTCCGGTCCTCTTAACGCTAGGTTATGTAGTCTTTTAAAAATCCTTGCTATATAAAGATCTCAATTTATCGCTTTAGGTCAAAACACTCTACTGTGTTGTGACCATGATCTTTGTGATATAAACAGTACTTCGATTTCGACCTTCTGTTAGGGTCGGTCTTTATTTTCACTGGTCGCTCGAACGTGTGCTTGCCTTTCTCCGCCAAGTATACTTCTTCAATGGTTTTATTGAGCGGCGTGTACTTCTCGAACTATGGTGTTGAGGTTTTAAACCCTCGGGCAGGGTTGTTCTGACTTGGTGACCTACGATCAGGTCTGTGCTTTTTCGAGCTGCCTCCTTCCTGGCGATCTCTGTTTTTGGAGGGCGTTCTGTGCGCATTGACCAATTCCTCTACGTAGATGTGTTTGGCGACTCGATCTAGAAATTCTGCCACGGACTAAGGTGGCTCTTCCCCGACTGACCAAAGGAATTTTCAATCACGCAGTCCTCTAATCATGGTATGGAGCAAAACGTCTTGAGAAAGGTTTTCAACTTGTGCGGCTTTGGCATTAAAACGTGTGAGGTAGTCTTTTAACGACTCGTCCTCTTTTTGTTTGAGTGCAGCAAGATGAGTTGAATGTTTCCTCGGGTCGGTACTTCCGATGAATTGAGTAGCGAAGGCTCTACTCAATTGGGAGAACGAGCTGATTGATCTTGGCTTTAAGTTGCAAAACCAAGTCCACGTCGAGCTCGTTAGTGATAATGGGAAGACTTTGCACATAATGTGCCCACTGGCTCCGAGGAGTTCCATTCGGACTTTGAAGTTTTCCAAATGTTCCGCCGGATCTTCTATCCCGAAATATTGTTTTAATTAAGGGATCTTAAATCCTTTAGGGAGTGGTTCTTCACAAATTTCTTCGGTGAGTGGTGACTCAGATGAATCAACTAATGCATTCACCGCAATAGGTGCTCGGGCCCGTTGCGCTCTCTGGATATCGCCCACTTGTTCACGAAGTTCTTTCAACTTGGCTTCCAGCGGATTTATATTGTTATTAACTCGATCAATGCCATCATGGTCGGCTCATTGATGCTCCAGACGAGCCGACCTCCTTTCTTCCAGCTTATGGCGTAGGTCGTTTACGGGTAAGTGTCACTGATCGAGACTTCGTCCCAGTCGCTCGGCTAGCGACTTCGCATTCTTCAACTGGAGCTGGTCGCTGAGAACGTTGTACTGGTTAAGTGTGATGAGAGCGTTGGGATTGTTGAAGCTTGAGATGAGACCGTTGAGGCTCGTCATGATTTCTGTAATCTGGAGTCGGGTGAACTAGACCAGTCAAGAGGGCTTTGATTTTGTCCAGTCTCAGATCTACATACTCGAATCGTTCATCAACGCCTCCCAGCCTTTCGGTGACACCTCCCACTTGTTCTTTGAGAACGGACAATCTAATCCCTCGATTGCGAGATCTCTGTTGTCCGCCTTGTTGAGCAAAGCGGGAGGAGTTCCCCCCCGAGCTAGATGACAGGAGTTTCGGGAATAGATCATTCGTCCTCGGAATGTGGGGCCTTCGAAGTTCCAGCGATTGCGGGAGCCTTCCCTTTATATTTTCTTTTTTCGGCAATGACAAAAACGTCGGAGTGTCTTGAGCGTTTGGGTGAGAACACGACTTTCCTATCGAGAAAAAGCACCAGCGTTTCCCACAGACGGGGCCAATCTGTTGATGCTGAAAACTGGTCAATAGACGAAATGAGGTTGAAAACTTCTCCTCCAATCTGCAAGAATGAAACAATGGCTAAAGGAGGGGCCGGGGACCGGCCGTTAGTCCTCTGATGCTTAAGTCAGTTCAAACTTCCGAGATAAAGGAAGGATTTTCTGTTTTTTGTGTTGAGTTTAAGATTTTTCGTACCTCATCCCTCAGAAGCAGTTCTATTTCATAGACTTAAGTTTTGGAGTCATACCTCTATAAGGAAACGTAATTGTCGTGGAGGAAATCTTGGGTCTCCGAGATCTTCGGGTTGCTCCACAATCGCTGGAGATATTTGTGCGTCGGTTGGTGATTCTCTGAACTCCTCTACTATTATTTAGGCGCAAGCCTAAGACAATGGAATTGTCGTTGGAAGACCCAGCTCATCGTACGGCTGAGGTCGGTCTTATGCAGGCATCTGGAAATGTCTCCACATCAGGTCGGATGGTACTAACTTGTCTTTAGGTCGGTCTGCAGTTGAACAAGTCAGCTCGAGTCTGTCCTGAGGTCGGCTCATATTTTACCCGTAACACTCACTGTCTCCTTTGGGTGTGGTCTACTCTGACCTTTGGATGTGTCTTGTTTTTGGACTCGTGCCCTAAAATAAATAGAAAATTGGATGGACGGCATGAATATAACACATACATCATGGTGGGGTCCACATAGCATTAACAGCAGCTGGCTGGCTAGTCATCAGCCAAACCCGGTCCCTAGAATGTAGGCTTAAGATGAGCACACCGTAGGGGCCCACCTTGATGTATACATTGCATAGCAGCCGTTCACCTGTTTTTCAGCTTATTTTAAGCATTGGTCCCAAAACTGAAGCCTATGCAAATTTCATGTGGAGCAAACCACAGGAAACAGTGGTTACCATTAAAAACCTTTTGTGGGCAACAAAAGTTTATCAACAAGTTGGATGTTCAATAAACATTAAGGTGGATGCTAGGAAGATTTTTACGGTAGTCATTCAATGACCACTGTTTCCTGTGGTGTGGTCCACCTGAAATTCTTGTCTGCTTCATTTTTGAGACGTTGTCTTTAAAAAATCTGAAAAAATAGATGGACGGCGTGGACATATAATGCATACATCGAGGTGGCCCTATGGCATGGGTCTCACTTCGCGCTTGAATTTCTAGTATTATATCATGTGCAGACGATATGAGATCATTCCCCAAGTAGCAGAATTAGTAGAAATGGAGACGTGTTTGCCACTACCCATCCAACCAATTAGAATTTCTAAGCTTTATGACTTGCATATTTAAAAAAATTTTGTGGGCCACAAAAGCTTTGGATCAAGATGATATTTGTGTGGTTTCTTCATCTAGGTGTTTGGGATCTTATCAACAAGTTGGATGGCAAATAAAAATTATGGTGGAATCCATGAAGTTTTTAATGGTGGGGATTCAATCACAACTGTTTTTAGCTTCAGTTTTGGAATCATGCCCCTAAAGTGAGCTTTCAAATTGGTAAGTCGCATACATCAATGTAAGCCCCACAAGGTCCCACCCACCGGGGTGGATCCGGGGTCTCACCTACTCTGCTCCCATTTTAAACAGTCCCCATCCAGGCAAGGCTCTGTGGGGGCCATCGTGATGTATGGGTTTTATCTATGCCATTCATCCATTTTTTCAGATCAGTTTGGATAATGAACAAAAAATTGAGGCAGATCCAAGGCCCAAGTGGCTGCTGGGATTGAACTCCCACCATTAAAAACTTCTAGTGAGCGGGGGAAGAGAAGCTTTGAATCAATCTCATATTGTATTTTCCCTTCATCCAGGTTTATATGACCTTATGAACAGATTATATGGCATATAAACATCACGGTGGCCCTTAGGAAGATTTCAACGGTGAGTTTCATTATCACCGTCTGCTTCTTGAGATGCGGTCCACTTGAGCATTAGACCTGCCTAATTTTTAGCATCAGTCCCTAAAATGATCCGAACAAATGGATGGACGGCGTGGATAAAATCCATACATCACGGTGGGCCCCACAAAAGCTGATACAAAGCCGCCCAACATATCAGCGAATTATGTGTTACCCCGGGAACAGCTTAGTGGGTGTTACCCCTACTGTATAGCCCACATGGATGATATTTTGTATATCCACTCCGTCCATCCATTTCTACAGCCCATTTTAGGACGAGATGCCAAAATTATGCAGATCCAAATCTCAAGTGGACCATACCATTAGAAACAGTGTGATTGAGTGCCCCACCATTAAAAATTCCAAAGAGCCCATCATAAGGTTTCGGTCATTTTTATTTGAAATCCAAGCTCTTTATAATGTCAATAAGGTCTTGATTAAGGGAAAATATAAAAGTTAGATTGATCCAAAACTTTTGTGGCCCACAAAACGTTTTTAATGGTTATTCATCACTGTTTCTAGTGGTATGGTCCACCTGATATTTGGATCTTCTTAGGGTTTTGGATCACATCCAAAAATGATATGGAAAAACAGGTAGACGGTGTAGATATATAAAAAAAATAGATCAATATAGGCCCCACACGGTTAGGGCAACACCCACTAAGCTGTTCCCGGGGTAACACCTAATTCGCGCCCTCAATTCGTATGAAAAAACACACATCTGCAACGTCACACTCAAGGCTGATCTTCTTAGGGTTTTGGATCTCAAGGGAGCGGATAAGGTGCGGCGGTGGCCTCACCCAACACTGGAAGACCCTCGATCTCCACAGATCTGGAACAAAGTCCCTCAGCGATTACTCTTCCACCCTTCCCAATTCGAAGCATCAATTCCCCACAACGTTCCTAACCAACATGACTGTGGGACCTATCTTGATGTATGTATTATATATCCATAGGTCTATCCATTTTTCCAGCTCATTTCAGGGCGTGGGCTAAAAAATGAAGCAGATCCAAAATTCAGGTGAGCCACACCTTAGGACACAGTGGTGATTGAACACATACTATTAAAAAAATCCTAGGGCACACATTAATGCTCACTTAATGTTTGTTTGCAATCCGACCTGAGGATAAAGTCACACAGGCCCTGGATGAAGGGGGAGAACAAATATCAGCTTAATCCAAAACTTCTGTGGTCCACAAGAAGTTGTCAATCACCCCGTTTCCTATGGTGTGGTCCACCTGCGATTTGGATCTGCTCCACTGTTGGTCTCACAACCTAAAATGAGCTAGTAAAACAGATGAACTAAGTGGCTGGCAACACTTTTATCCACATCAGGTAGCCAACAAGCTATTACAGAGGCGATGGAATTTAGTAAAAATACCAACGAAATGATAGAATTAGGTAATAATACTAATAGGCCAAGATCCATGCACTACAAGAAAACGGTGTTTTACCGACGAAATTTCGTCGGTAAAAAGCCATTTCCCCAACGAAATAAAGTAATCGTCGGTAAAATACATTCCAGTACACACTTTTACCGACGAAATCATGATTTTGTCGGTAAAAAGTTTATTACCGACGAAACTACCCGTCGCTAAAAAATAAAGTAAAAAATTTGGCTTTTACCGACGAATATTTCGTCGGTAAAAGTCTTTTTTGGCGACGATTATTGTCTGTCGGTAATAATGTGTGGCATATACGTAAGTTAAGGAAGATGACTTTTACCGACGAAAACTTTCGTCGGCAAAAGTCATTTTCCCCGACGATTATTGCCTGTCGGTAATAATATTTAATTCCCGCCTAAGTGAAAAAGTAGACTTTTACCAACGAAAAATATTGCTTTTACCGACAAAAATTTTTATCGGTAAAAGTCTTTTATTTCACTTACCCGATCGGGCCTCCCTCATTTCTCTCCATCTCTCTCACTCTCTCGCTCTCTCTCTCTCTCTCTCTCTCTGCCGGCTCACCCATCTCGGCTCTCCCTCAGCTCCGACCGCCGGCCGTCAACGTCACCGGCGGCCCACCACCTCAGCCGACCACCCCCCCCCCCCCCCCCCCCCAGCCGACCACTGTCGCCGGTCGCCACTCGCCTCCACCGACCTCCGTACGCCGCCGCCTCCTCCGGTAACCCTCTCCCCCTTCCTTCTTGCTCCATTTCCCCTCTCTCCCTCTCTCCTCGTTGTTGATTGTGGGGCCCACTCCCAAAATCCAATGCATGTGGGTCCCACCATCGCTGTCCAATGCATGTTGGTGGGTCCCACCGTCGCTTTCTATTGTCCATTGCATGTGGGTCCCACCGTCGGTTTCCATCATCCATTGCATGTGGGGTCCACCTTAGCTGTCTACAACTTGGTGGGGCCCACTGATTTATTAAATCCCTAATTAGGGATTTCGAAATTAAAATCCCCTAATTAGGGATTTCAATATTAAAATCCCTAATTAGGGATTTAAAATTTTAAAATCCAAAATTTTGTTTTACAAATAAAAAAAAAATGAAATACGTAATTGTGGGGCCCACCGTTGCTGTCCACTGGCTGTAGGGCCCACGTCGCTGTCCACTGGCTGTGGGGCCCACCTCGCTGTCCATTGCCTGTGGGGCCCCCGAAGATGGGAACCGCTGGTGCCAAAAAATGAAGCATATCAAAATCTAAAGTGGACCACAGCACAAGTGTGAACTGAATGTCTATCATTGAAAAATTCTTAGATCAAGCTGATATTTGTGTTTTCCCTTCATCCATATCCATGTGATCTTATGAACAGGTTGGATGACAAATAATGATCACTGTAGGTCCTGGGAATGGTGGAAATCATTATTCCCACGGTTTCCCATGGCATGGTCCACTTGAGATTTGGATATGCTTAAATTTTGGGCTCAACCACTAAAATGAGCTGAAAAAACATAAGGACGGAATAGATAAATCACATACATTCTAGGTGGGCCCAACTGAATTTACTCTACATGATAAGAGCGTGCAGAGTTACTCCGCACGCAATCCGATTCCCATGGTGGGCCCCATACATACTTATTTGTTGAGAAAGTAGCAGTCATTAGGTATTTGATTAGACTTGATTCATGGTGTTGATGATTCTGTCATTTTCATGTGCTTGTGTATCTGGAATTGATGGAGCAAGCCCGAGATGTGCGTCGGAGCTACCCGTGGTTGATTTATGTGGATGTATGTTGTGGATGTATTTGGCTTATTATTAATAGTTATTTTTTGTCCACAAATGGTAGTATAATAGAATCAGTTAGCCCATTTAGAGATTTCTATATTGCCGAGCATAGATAAAGTGTGTTTTGGAGGTATAGAAATCTGCCAAATTGTCCTGTTGGACAGTCCAAGGTTGGATAGATTGGAATGTTATCGTTGTTTGTCATTTACATGCTCTGTCATTAGTTTCGTGCGGTAACTCTCCTATTCTCTCTGGATATGTTTCTTATGTTTAATTCCTTTGTCAATTTAATCCACACAATGTGTGGATAGTTGACGTGGAAATTAAATGTAAGATAAATATATCAGGAGAGATAGGGGGAGATGCTGTCGAAATTTAGGCTTGGGCATTTAAATGGAAATAATGATAGCATTTCAATCTATCCATCCTTGGATGGGCGACTGATTTTATTATATTATCATTTAGTGGCAAATTAGATGACGAACATGATACTTGTGATCAAGAGTAGTTGATTGATGTTGATGTTGAGCGGGGGTCCCTGGAAGGTGGGAACCGCGGTTTAGACCATGATGATGAAGCTGTCCTGTTCCTACGGACAGTAATATGGGTGGCCTGGCCATTTGGACAGGCCCATGTTTATGTATTAGCTCGAAATTAATGGAGCAGACTCGGATGTGCGTCGGAGCTATCCGGTTGTTGAGCGGGGGTCCCTGGAAGGTGGGAACCGCTGTTATGACCATGATGATGAAGCTGTCCATTTCCTATGGACAGCAATATGGGTGGCCTGGCCATTTGGACAGGCCCGTGTTTATGTATTAGCTCGAAATTAATGGAGCAGATCCGGATGTGCGTCGGAGCTATCCGGGTGTTGAGCGGGGGTCCCTGGAAGGTGGGAACCGCTGTTATGACCATGATAATGAAGCTGTCCATTTCCTATGAACAGTAATATGGGTGGCCTGGCCATTTGAACAGGCCCGTGTTTATGTATTAGCTCGAAATTAATGGAGCAGACCCGGATGTGCGTCGGAGCTATCCGGTTGTTGAGCGGGGGTCCCTGGAAGGTGGGAACCGCTGTTATGACCATGATGATGAAGCTGTCTATTTCCTATGGACAGCAATATGGGTGGCCTGGCCATTTGGACAGGCCCGTGTTTATGTATTAGCTCGAAATTAATGGAGCAGACCCAGATGTGCGTCGGAGCTATCCGGGTGTTGAGCGGGGGTCCCTGGAAGGTGGGAACCGCTGTTATGACCATGATGATGAAGCTGTCCATTTCCTATGGACAGCAATATGGGTGGCCTGGCCATTTGGACATGCCCGTGTTTATGTATTAGCTCGAAATTAATGGAGCAGACCCGGATGTGCGTCGAAGCTATCCGGTTGTTGAGCGGGGGTCCCTGGAAGGTGGGCACCGCTGTTATGACCATGATGAAGCTGTCCATTTCCTATGGACAGCAATATGGGTGGCCTGACCATTTGGACAGGCCCGCTTTGTGTGGAGCAAACCCGGATGTGCGTCGGAGCTATCCTTAAGTTGCTTTAGTCTCCAAGACCTACACCCTAAACCCGAAACCATAAACCTAAAACTAAAACCTATAAGCTATGGCTAAACTGAAACCTAAACTCAATTCATCTAACTCTAAACCTAGACCCTATAAGCTACGAAAATGCGACCTTAAACCCGATCCCGAACCCGCAAATTCAAACCTATGCCCTAAACCTAATCTCATGTCACCTAACCTAAACCTACACCTATTCCTAAATCCATTCACCTAACCTAAACCTAGACCCAAACATGAGAACCAAACCCGAAACCCGATCCCGAACCCGCAAATCCAAACCTATGCCCTAAACCTAATCCTAAACTCATATCATCTAACCTAAACCTACACCTATTCCTAAATCCATTCACCTAACCTAAACCTTGACCCAAACATGAGAACCAAACCCGAAACCCGATCCCGAACCCGCAAATCCAAACCTATGCCCTAAACCTAATCCTAAACTCATGTCATCTAAACTAAACCTACACCTATTCCTCAATCCATTCACCTAACCTAAACCTTGACCCAAACACGAAAATGCGACCCTAAACCCGATCCCGTACCCAAAAATCCAAACCTATGCCCTAAACCTAATCCTAAACTCATGTCATCTAAACTAAACCTACACCTATTCCTAAATCCATTCACCTAGCCTAAACCTTGACCCAAACACGAAAATGCGACCCTAAACCCGATCCCGTACCCAAAAAATCCAAACCTATGCCCTAAACCTAATCCTAAACTCATGTTATCTAACCTAAACCTACACCTATTCCTAAATCCATTCACCTAACCTAAACCTTGACCCAAACACGAAAATGCGACCCTAAACCCGATCCCGTACCCGCAAATCCAAACCTATGCCCTAAACCTAATCCTAAACTCATGTCATCTAAACTAAACCTACACCTATTCCTAAATCCATTCACCTAGCCTAAACTTAGACCCAAACTCGGCAACCTAACCCTAAACCCGATCTCGAACTCGAAAATCTCAACCTATGACTAAACCTAATCCTAAACTCATGTCACCTAAACTAAACTTGACTCTAATCTTTGCATTGTAGATATGGATAAGAGTTGGATGCAAGCTAACAATCGGTTTGGCCCAGAGTATAAAGGTGTTAAGGAGTTCATGAAATTTGCGAGAGATCGGGCAGATTCAGGTAATAGAATTAGGTGTCCATGCCGAAAATGCAAGAACATGATTCACAAGACATTGGACAAAGTGGAAGATGATTTGTTCATAGTTGGGATTGACCAGGGTTACACTTGGTGGATTCATCATGGTGAAGACTTCCACCAAAGAGTTGAGGCCACTAAAGTCCTTGCTGACCCAATTGTGCGTAATGACGAGGATGAAGATGTTGACGATATGCAAGATATCATTGGGGATGTGTTAAGGGGAACAATTGCGGATACTGATTTTGCAGCAACAAGTACTAGCCAGGATATTCCTCTTATGGGTGATGCCGAATCAGAAAAGTTTAGTAGGTTGTTGAGGGATGCGCAACGTCCACTCTATCCGGGGTGTCGGAACTTTTTCAAGTTGAATTTCCTTACAAGGTTACTTCATTTAAAGACAATAAATCGTTGGAGTAACAAATCGTTCGACATGTTACTTGGCTTGTTGAAAGAAGTATTACCTGAAGGTGAGACATTGCCTAAGTCTCATTACGAGGCAAAATTGTTAATGCGAGACTTGGGCCTTGGTTACATCCTCATACATGCATGTATAAATGATTGTGTATTGTATTGGAAAGAACATGAAAATGTTGAGGAGTGTCCACAATGTGGAGAGTCTAGGTGGAAATATGACGAAGCTAAGCGTAAGAAAATTCCACAAAAGGTGTTAAGGTACTTTCCATTGAAACCCAGATTACAAAGATTGTTTACGTCGAGCAAGACGGCTGAAGATATGAGGTGGCATAAGGAGAAATGCCTTCATGATGATAATACATTGAGGCATCCCGTTGACTCTGAAGCCTGGCAACATTTTGATAAGCAATATGACTGGTTTGCAGAGGATTCTCGCAATGTTCGGCTAGGTCTTGTAAGTGATGGTCTTAATCCATTTGGTAATATGAGTAGCTCGTACAGTATGTGGCCAGTGATACTTATGCCCTACAATTTACCTCCTTGGTTGTATATGAAGGAATCATTTTTTATGATGTCGTTGCTTATTCCTGGACCCAAGTCACCGGAGAATGACATTGATGTGTATCTTCGACCGTTAGTAGATGAGTTAAACGAGTTGTGGAGTCAAGGTCGAGAGATACCCGGTCTGGTCGAGAAATGTAGGGAGGAAGACGATGACTCAGATGAAAGATTATACAATCTCAAAGAAATTTCGGACCTGATTGAGGAATATAACTGCGGAAAACTTCGTATGGAAGATGCGACATTATCACTTGCACATCTGAATAGAGTCCCGAGAGATCAGATTTCTCCTATTGTGACTGGCATGTTGGCTGTAACAATGTCGAGTGCTTTATACAGCTTGACATATACATCTGCAGCGTACGATAACTTACGCAGGGAGTATTTCGGATAGTTGATCCGAAGTTGATTTGTATTACAATGAGATATATGTATTTAATATAGAATGACAATGTGTAATGGATTTTTCAACTTTTATATTCTGTTTACGGTTTTATTATATTCTGTTTACGGTTTTATTATATTCTGCTTGCATTATAGTGTAATAGTCTAATCATATTTTTATCATTTCTCTAAGCATAAGCACAAATTCACTCTGCAATGATGTTCATAAACTTGCATTGACATTGTTTAAATTTATAAGTTTGTATTTCAGATATATTCAGTCATGGCACCAGGTGGAAGATCAGGTCGTTCGCGCACTGGATCTACCCCTTCCACCCGTGATGCGACGCAGACAGCATCGACGTCGCACGGTGCATCACAGTCATCTGATCCTTCGGTTCAGCATACACCGGGCAGTGCATGTAAGTCTAGACATTTATTTAGTGATTTCTGTTTATATTGTTACTTACATATATCTTTTCGCAGCAGCATCTTCTACCAGCCGACGAGGACGTGGACCCACGCGTGGGTTAGTTTTAGAGCGACTTACGCGTGAGGGTAGGGTGGCGGTAGAGTTCCCACAGGACTGTCTTAGACCTGTTGGGGACAGTGCCAGACTGTTTACGTCTGAGGTCGGTGTCCTATACCGATCTCTGATCCCCGCCACCACCCCCCGTTGGACGGACGTGACAGATGATGTGCGACAGCTCATCCGTCAGCGCCTTCAGGTAAAGTTTAGTAAATTGAAATTTTCTTTTGTGAAAGTTCATTTACGGTTAAGTCCCATTGTTAATAAGTTTATTGCCTTAATTTATTATTTACGAAACTGCAGGATAAATTTGAATTCGATTTGAATGTTCCCTATATTTCTCATGCCGTCGACGACATGATTAGAGAGCGGTTCAAGGAGTACGCCGGAGAGTTGCACCAGCGGTACAAGCGATGCAGGACACACGATGAGGCCGTACTGTCCGCACCGCCACACTTTACTACAGACGACTGGCGGATACTCTGCGAAAGATTTTCGTCGGAGGCTTTTCAGGTAATATTTACATATACGATATCTTACGGTAACAATTAAATTCGCAATTAATTTCATAATTAATAGAAATGTATTTTATATAATGTGTTCAGAAGAGGAGTAGAATAAATTCTGCGAACAGGAAAAAGTTACAAGTGAACCACGTAGCTGGTTCAAAGTCATTTGTACGACATCGTTACGGCACGGTAAGAAATTATTGATGATTATTAAGTTAATATATTATTTTGATTGGCATTTATTATAAGTCTTTTTTCCTTTCGATTGCGCAACGGGATTCCGTCACCGGCCAGGAGCCTGGACCAGTAGACCTCTACAGAGGGACTCACTGTCGGCAGGCGACGGGATCTTGGGTTCATCCTAGAGCCAGTGAGCATTGGGTAAAAATCTTTACTTTGTAAAATTTAATTGCGCATTGATTGATAATAATGTCATTCATGTCATTTTTTATGAAATTTCATATCTTTTCATTACAGGCGGTGATGGACACCATACGCAGTCAGCCCACTCCCGATGGTAGTCAGCGGAGTGAGCCAGAAATCCTGAGCGAGGTGCTTGGCACCCGTTCTGGATATGTGGGTGGGCTTGGCCATGGTGCTAAGCTCATGGCACAAACTAGAGCTGGCTCCAGCCGATCCGTAGCTGGTGAGAGCGCTCAACGCCGAGCTGACATCGCAGAGAGAGAAGTTCAGCAGCTACGGGTCGTCGTCGATGGGATTCGAGAGCAGCTGGAGAGGCAGAGGGAGGAGGAGCAGAGGCGATGGGAGGAGGAGGAGAGACGACGGGAGGAGCAGGAGAGGAGGATCGAGGAGTTGCGACAGGAGCGGTAGGAGCATGAGCGACGGATGCAGGAGATGTTTCAGGCTCTCGCTGCACGCCTTGGCGCCGATGCCCCGCTACCTCCGCCTTCATCTTCCTGATTTTTTTTTTAATATACGACTTTTAACTTGTATGTATTTGTGTGTGGATGAATATTGTTTGTTTGTGGATGTGGAATGGATTATTTCTGTATGGATGATGTAGTTTTTGTTTATTTGTATGTTTGTGGATGTGAATAGGAGAAAAATGTATAGGTTTTTTTTACAGGTGTATATCAGGAATTTTCCTGAATTTTGAAAACAAATGAAACCGAGACAGGAAAAACTTTTACCGACGAATTATTTCGTCGGTAAAAGTATGAAAAAACTTTTTACCGACGAAATATTTCATCGGTACAAAATTTTTAAACGCTTTTACCGACGAATTATTCCGTCGGTAAAAGTTTTAACATGTTTTTACCTACGAATTATTTCGTCGGTAAAAGTTTTTTCACCGACGTATCATTTTCATTTCCGACAAAAATTCATATGTTTGCCCGACGAATATTTTCGTCAGTAATGGTGTAATTATTACCTACGAAAAATTATTTCGTCGGTAAACGGGCTTTCTGCGACAATGTTAGTCGCGAATTATTTCGTCGGGAAAAAGATTTTCCGACGAAATTTTACTGATTACCGACGAAATCATGCGTCGGTAAAAATGAAATTTCTTGTAGTGATGGCTCAGTAGTGGATAGATTGTGTTTGTGGAATTTGGGTTTGAACAGAGCAACCAATCTTTCGCAATAAAAAATTCTCTAGTCCATTGAAGCATAGCTCTGTTAGCCAAACATCAAACTCTAAAAATTTTCAAATTCACATTCTAATTCCAACGGCCACAACCAGGCTTTTAGGAGATAAATACAAAGAAGTGGAGCAGGTAAGCGAAAGAAGGCTGGGATTTTCTAGATTAGATCGAATATAAAAGATAACATATAATACAAACTAGGATTTAATGTAATCGAATCTGCGAATATATTTACACGAGATTACATTGGAGGGCGTGGCAACCCCAGCACGCACGTAGAAAGAGGGTGGAGGAGCGGAACCGGGATTTGGATTCGGTAGTGACCACTCCATACTGAGGTCGTACTGGTTGGTGATCAATGGGTCCCACTATGATGTGTGTATTTTATCCATACCATTTTTTCAGATCAATTTAGGATATGAGACAAAAGAATGAGGCAGACAAAGATTTCAGGTGGACCACACCACAAGAAATAGAGGTGATTGAACGCCTACCATTGAAAACGTCTTGGGGCCACAGAAGTTTTGGATCAAGTTTATATTTATTTTTCCCCTACATCCAGGTCCGCCTGACCTAATCAACAGTTCGGATATCAAATAACCATTATAGTGGAAACAATGAAGTTTTCAATGTGGGCATTCAATCACCGCTATTTCTTATAGTGTGGTCCACTTAAGAATTAGATCTGCCTTATTTTTTGACTTATTGCCTAAACTGAGCCAGAAAAATAAATAGACGGCGTGGATAAAACACAAGCATCATAGGGACCCACAGATCACTGACCTGTACTTGAGTTGTCACTACCGATTAGGCCTGGAGGGAAGCTGATTGCGTACCGAGTTACCAAGTATGCTTAAGCCTACTGGCTAAATTCTGTGGGCCCCACCATGGATGTATGTGTATTATCGATGCCCTAAAATTATTTTGTGGCATGATACCAAAATTGAATCATATCCAAATCTTAAGTGGACCACACTACAGGAAACAGTAGGAATAATGGCATTTACTGTTTAACCTTCCTAAGGTCCTTAGTGATGTTTATAATTTGTCATTCAACCTGTTCATAAGGTCACACAGAAATGGACGGACGGAAACACAAATATTAGCTTGATACAAAATTTCTGTGGCCCCAAGAAGTTATCAACAGTGGGCCACTTGAGCTTTGGATATACTCCAAGAAGTTATCAACGGTGGGCCACTTGAGCTTTGGATATACTCCAAGAAGTTATCAACGATGGGCCACTTGAGCTCTGAAGATACTTCACTTTTGAGCTCATATACTAAATTGAGCTGATAAAATGGATGGAGGCGTGGATAAAATACGTAAATGAAGATGGACCCCACAGAATTTACTCAGTACGCTTAAGCATACTTAGTTACTCAATAGGCGATCCATTATATAATACTCTAAATGCGTATGACGATTGATTGATACGCAGGCACTTGAGATGATACATGTGTAATATATTAAATTAAACCTACTAAATTCTGTGATAGGTGGATACCTATTTTTGAAATATGACCATTGGATATTTTACATTTTTAACCGTCCAATATATATCTAAGTATTTTTTACCGTCCAATGCAATCTAGCAATCTTTTTTTTTTTTTTTTTTTTTTTTGCAATCTAATAATTAGATGACCAAATAAAAGTAGGTTTTGGTTCATCACACATCTAAGCTGGTAATGTATATCTTATCCTCACAGTTAGCTTGTCCAATCTAGACGATTGACTATTTTAAATGTTAACCATCTCATAGAGGTCCACCAATCAGCCAATTAGAACATTATTTCAGCATAAGGTATGGTATATGACATGTGGAAAGTGGGGCTCATGATTTGGACAGTTCAATTTGAGTTACATTCAAGCCAAGCATGCAATGTCTCTGCATGTGAATGAAACATTGAAGATATCCTCCCCGAGGCAAAAAAATATCCAATAAAAAATTCCTCTCAAGCCTTTTTTTCTTAATGCAAAAAGTTCTCTCAACCAAAAGTCACTAATGAAAAATCTTGATTAGTGGGCCATTGATGTAGAGCTGGCCACAATTGCATTCTTAGCACAGCTGGGCGAAAATAAGCTGAACAAAAGTGGAAGTAGCCTATTAGAACTGAACCCAATATTACATGGGGCATGATGTAACTGGACCACAAGCATCATCCAGTTCAAAAAGATTCATTGCGGATATCGAGAAATTACTCTTTAAAGTATTAATAGTAAAACAACAGTAACTTTTGATAAATTGACATTTGAAGTGTTAACCATGGAACAACTGCAACTTTTGATCTACACATCGTCACAAGACACGTTAGTTATTGTTCTTTATGTAACGGTGCATCCTAGGTCAACCAACTAGCTATGTGGGTGAAATTCATTTGTTTCATAAAAATACACACACCTTCATGTCCAAATCAAGATTTTCGATTTTTTACTATTTTTATAAAGTTTTTTTTTTCATTGTATCTCTCTATTATTGTAATTTTATAATTTTTATGTTTTTTAGAAGTGACTTGATTGCACCAATGCACCAATAAAGTCCAATTAGACATTTATATCTTTCGTAACTATAAATTTTGGAGAGATTTTACTATTTTGGACAATTACTAAAAGAAATGGGTTTTTATTCTTCTATATGAGTGATGTAATAGAGAAAACTTAGATTATTATTCAATAAAAATATTCAAATTTTCTATTCTATTTGTAGATTCAATAACTCACCCTGTGAATTCAAGATCCTGATTACTTGAGGAAGATGTTGATATCTTTATTGTTATTTGATACTCTTCCCTAGATAGGCCACGTAGTAGAGACCACTTGTAGCTCTCATAACCATTGTCGGGACATTCTTTGATTGGAAATGTCTACAATGCATCTTTTATGCAGTCAAAAAGCACCAAACTATATACGTCCCACCATGTTGTATGAGTAAAATCCACTCCATTCATCATGTACTATACATGATGGTTGGCCATTGAGCCAAAATTAAGCAAGTTCCACTGTTGAAAAAGTTTGTTTTGAAAATAATTTTAAAAGAAAAAAGGAGTTTTGTTTTTTGTCCCATATCAGATGGGAGAAAGATTTTTTACCTCTTTATAAGTAGGGTGTTGTGCACCTTACTTATTTATGGTGGAAGAGAGGGAGAATGGTGGCTTGCGTGTTCCAGTGCGAAGCACTGGAACACCGCGCACGGGCTCGGGCTCGGGCTCGGGCTAGGTGCGAGGGCGTGGGCACGTGAGGCAGTGTGGCTGTAGAGGCGCTAGTGGCGCACTTGGCACTTCGCACGTGCGCATCGTGTCGCAGATGGGTCACGACCTCGCTATAAAGAGCTGCAGGGCTAATTAGAGGAACCTGTGTAACTGCTCATGCAGTAACGGTCCAGACCATGCAGTAACAGCTACATGTGGCTAGCCCAACAGTTAGAAACGGCTAGCCATTGAGTCTAAACGGTCAGCATGCAGGTGCATAACTCCCACATGCACAACAGTCAGAAACTGCCATAAACGGCTAGTTTCTCACAACAGCCAGAAAACGGCTAGTGCCATTATGGCTCTGGACCAAAACTGCCAGCCACCCTTACCTATATAAACCGGATAGGTCTGGTCCATTCGAACACAACAACAGCAATCACAATCTCGGATACTGAACCAGCACTCATTTTAGTCTCTTAGCCTCTCGGTTTGGTTGAAACAAACGAAGTCACTTAGACCAGTGTAGTGGTCTGCTTGCTGCCAGAAGAAGACTTACGTTCTTTTCTCTCTTTCTTCTCTTTATCTGCCAGAGTGTGTTACTGAGTTCCATAGTGATTCCTTTGTTTTTGCTGAACGCAGAACCACATAAGGCTCATCGTATCCTAGAAGCAATCCGCCTGCAACCTATCAGCAGACTCAAAATAATTTGAGTAGGGGCGAATTACGCTTTAAGGACAGCGTGTTTTTCATGTGCTTCAGCCTGTCCTTATTCTCGAATTTTCTAATTTATTTATTTTTTAAAGATCAGAAATTTCTCAACATCCACAACTCAGGTTGGTAAAACCTAAGGGAACGATTGAAATGAGATGCGAACTATGTAAGTTCGATGGCAGTTAATCATCACAGTGGGTGCTAGTAAGGTCTCAACAGTTGTCACCGCTGCTTCTTGTGGTGTAGTACACTTGATTTTTGCATCTACCTCGTTTTGAGGCTTATACCCTAGAATGATATTTTAACATGGATGGATGGTGTGAATGAAACCATACATCATGGTGCCCCCTCAAAGCCCCTGTCCCGTTCCTAGCTTGGACCAGTAGGTGCGCTGCTGTGGAATGTGGATCCCTGGATCCATTGAGGCTGACCGTGGGGCCCACCATGATATATGTGCCTTACATCCATGCCATCAATCCTTTTTGATAGCTCATTTTAGGACATGATCTAAAGAATAAGGTAGATCCAAATCTTAGGTGGACTACAAGAAATAGTGGTGATTGAACACCCACCATTAAAAACTTCTTGGGGCGACCCGGATTTTTATTTGCCATCTAACCTGTTGATAGGGTCACAAAGACCTGGATGAAGGGACCATACAAAAACTTCTTGTGGCCCACAAGAAGTTTTTAATGGTCAATCATCACTATTTCTTGCGATGTGGTTAGCATAAGATTTGGATCTGCTTCATTTTTTTGGATTGTGCCCAATATGAGCTGTCAAAATATATGGACGGCGATAATGTAAGTCATGGTGGGCCCCACATTCAGGGATCCACCCACCTTGGTGAGAATCTACCTAAGTGGTGCCGGTCTGCCGTGTAGTACCCAATCCGTGTCACCTGATGTACAGAGTGGATTTTACAGGCCCACATTGTTCCAGTGCTCCATGAACTGCCGTAGTTTACTGAGTAATCTCTGTGAGGCCCACCATAATCAATCTCAATGACCTTATAAACAGGTGGGATAAGGTCATTGAGACACATACAAGCTGAGCCCCACAGAGTTAGTATGCAATCAACCCTCAGTCAAGGAAATAAGTGGATGACGGCTTGTCTAGAAAAGGACAAGTTTGATACTTCAGTTCAAATGTCGAAACGGATTGCTTGGTGACCCAGTACCATGGATGTCCTTGGTGACCCGACTCTGTGGGGCCTACCATGATGTATGTGCTTTATCCACTTAATCAATCTATTTTGGCAGCTCATTTTAGGGCCTGACCCCAAAATTGAAGCATATCCAAAGCACAACACCACAGGAAACAGTGGGGATAATGATGTCCACCGTTGAAACCTTCCTAAGGCCCACTTTGATGTTTATTTGCCATCAAACCTGTTTATAATGTCTCACATAGCTGGATGAAGGGAAAACACAAATCTCACCTTTGATCCACAACTTCCATGGCCCTAAAGAAGTTTTCAATGATAGACATTCAATCCCCACTGTTTCCTGTGATGTGGTCCACTTGAATTTTGGATATGCTTCAATTTTGAGTTCATGGCCTAAAATGATCTAGAAAAACAGATGGGCAATATGGATAAGAGGCATACATCCGAGTAGGCCCTACACAGTCCAATCACCACCCGTCTCCAGGTTAAAAAGGCAGGGGCTCCGAGTGGCCACAATGATGTATAGGGTTTTATCCACACCGTCCATCCATTTCAACGTGGAATTTTATGGAATAAGAACAAAAGTTAGGCAGATCCAACATTCAAGTAGACCACACCACAGGAAACAGCGGTGATAATGGTGTTCACAGGTGAGACTTTCCTAGGGCCCACCATGATGTTTATTTGCCATCTAACCTATTCATAAAGTTACATAGAGCTGGATGAAGAGAAAAAAACAAATATCCGATGGATCCAAAGCTTCCAAGGAGATTTCAACAGTAAGAATTTAATCCTCATTGTGTGGTACAGATATGAATTAGATTTTCCTGACATTTGGCCTATGACATAATTTCATATAGAAATGGATGGACAGTGTGGATAGAGCCCATAAATCACTGTGGCCACTCGGAGACCCTGCACATTCCCAGCTTGAGACCTGCGGGGAATGCGGATTGCATCCTGATCCGGACTCTCTGTGCGCCCACCATGATGTTTACGTTGGCGGTAGAAAAGGGATAATAGCAAAACACAAATATCAGCTTGATCAAAACTTTTGTGGCTCTGAAATTGATAATGATAGACATTCAATCCCCGCATAATGGATGGATGGGGTAGAAAAAATACCTACATCATGGTAGAAAAAATACAATCCCTGGACGGACACGGATTGTGTCCTTCCTCAATCTATGCTTATCTCCAGAGGGGCCCACCGTGAAGAATCTTTTTATCCATTACGTCCATCCATTTTCTAAAATCATTTTAAGGCATGAGGCCCAACGCATAAGTCAATCACACCAGAGATTATGGTTGCATTTAATGTAACCAATCTAACCATTTGGTTTGGTCCACCTGAGCGTTGGATTTGCTTCATGCCTTAAAATGATCTTCGAAAATGAACGGACATCAGTGGATAAACACATAAATCACGATGGGCCCCTCCACAGATCAGCATGGTACTGAGGTAGGATGCAATCTGTGTCTTGCCAAGACCCTCCCTGTACAGCATAACACAATATGAGCCTGTCACAACACCCATCTCGAACATAAATCTAGATCGGCTGCTTGGATTCAATAGGATTTTTCTGTTTGCCGAAGGCTGATTGGCCTAGCTCAGCATGCATCTGACTGCATTAAATGCAGCAGTGCTGACATTGTCAGTGCAGAGCTGGACCAATTAGGAGGTGGGCAAACAGGAAAATCCTGTTCAAGCCTAGCAGAAGATCCAGGCTCATCTGACGTACACACTGCACATCAGTCCACTCTGCGTATCACTTTTAACCGTCCTCTACGGGTGTTTGATTTTTCAAATGCATTATTATCCCTTACGCATGTTATTGTTTGGTGGGAATTTCTGCTTGGAAAGCCAACTTGAAAATGGCTAAATTAAATATGTGAGCCTGTTGTGACCTATGTGACTTATCCATACCCTCTATCTACTATACCATAACATTTTAGGGCATGAGCTCAAAAATGAAGTAGATCCAACGCTCAAGTGGACCACACTACATGAAACAGTGGTCCTAAAATGTCCACCAGTGAAAGCAATTTCTTCCCAAGATCCATATTGTTGTTTATTTGTCATCTAACATGTTCACACACAGACATGAATAATGGGAAAACACAAATATCATCTTGATGCAAAACTTTTAAGGCCCTAACACGTTTTCAATGGCGAGCATTCAACTCCTACTGTTTCGAGTGGTTTGGTCCACTTGAGTACTGGATCTATTACATTTTTCGGTACCTACCTTAGAATCAGTTGGCAGAACGGATGGACAGTATGGATAAGCCATATACATCACAGTGGGTGTCACTTTCTTTTTTTGCACTATTTTAAAAAAGCAAAACCATCCATGCTTGCATAGGAATGGTGTCGGAAACAACTTAGTAAATAATTATTAACACCCTCTCATAATGATTAAACAGAAAATTGGAGAAAATATGTCATTGAAGTCAATGTCTAATTTTTTTAACACATTCTTTTACCATTGATCAAGTTATATAGCTTTCAATATTCCCGATAACATTTTTTTTCAACTTATAAACCCATATGCAAGCAATATCTTTTTGCGCTTTGAATTATCTAACTAAATCCTAAGAACACCACAGCAAGAGAGCGCTTAAAGTCTAAAGAAACCAGGCTTCACTATACAAGAGGAAAGAAAGGAAACGTTCGTAAGTGTTTCCATATGGGTGAAGGCACCCACAACGTCAACACATCCGACATAATGCTAGATGAAATGGGTACAAATTATCTTTTAAAATGACAAGGATCTCCTAATCTCAAAGTTTTTGAACATAAGAAGAGGTTTGCTATATATAATCAGTCTAAGCTTGTATTTTATAAGTTGTAGCTATTGCATCTCTTATTATATTGTGCGATTCAAATTTTTAATATGACAAGATGCACAATTAATGAAAAAGGAGGAGAAAATGGAGAGAGATTTTCCAAAGGAAAGAAGAGAGAAACTTGTATGCGAAACAACAAGTGTATGATGGAGAGAGAGAGAGAGAGAGAGAGAGAGAGAGAGATTTAGTCGTGTAACATGAGCTAGTGCAATAGATGTAAAGACTAGATGTCACACAACCATCAAGGTGGGCCCCTCAAAACCTTTGTTCGCATGGCTTTCTATTAGGAGTCATTTGGCACTACAGATTTGGGGGGATTTTAGAGTATTCCAAATCCATCGGTTGGCAGGATGGATTAATGGTATTCCAAATTCAAGGAATTTCAAATCCTCACTTTTTGTGAGTTTTGCAATCCTTTCCTTTGCTTGGGTTTCTCAGCTATCCTTTTTTTTTAAATCATTTCTAAAGGTAGGAGAGCCGTATGTGTACCATATATGCTACTAGGCTACTATTCTATTGTGCACATGGCCCACCGATTATATCCCAAAACAATCAAATTATCAACTACATCACTAAAATTACTTCAATAGAATGATCTAAGCATTATCCATGTTAATTAATAGTTAAAAATTGTTGGTTAGTTGTTCAATTGTGATCATATACTAGTGGCCCATTTGATGCTCGAAATTTCATCATTTTTTGTCAAAGGATATATATTCAATGAGCTTATTATAATCATTTTGATAAGTTTTACATATGTATACTAATTAGGATTATTAAAGTTGATTTAGTAATTAAATTTAAACTGCTGTAAATATATTGCATAATTTAAGTGCATAGTGACTTTTGAATTACAAGGGATACTGAATCCAAGGTGCCAAACATAACAAGAGAATCCAAAATCCTGTATTCCAAATTCAGGGGATTTTCAATCCAGGTATTCCGTGTCCACCATGGCAAATGAGGCCTTAGATGTAATGCAAACCGCATTCCATATAAAGAGGAGGAGATGCAGTGCAAACTATTTACACAAAGGATTTGAAGGTACAAAAATACCCTTAGAAAAAGCAAACTTGTATCTAAATATAGGAATACAATTGGCCAATTGTAAAATCACTACATGTTACATTCTCAAAATACTCCTCTCTTTGGTTAAATTATCACAGTAGGGACAAAAACGTCCAGAAACTTATTACACTGTACATAGTACATAGATAATAAAAAAAGAGAAGAAAGAAAATAAATTAAAAAAATAAAAAGGAAGAGAGCCTGGTTTTTAGCTTGATTTGGATCTCTCCAATATAGCAGGCGTAAATGCGTTAAAGCCTATTTGGGTTTAAAGGCCCATTCATGTTTTGAGTGGGCTTGTGCCTCTATTGTCTGCATTCTGCGTTCAGCTGAGTTGTATTAGCTGACATGCACGTAGAAAGCCACTGTTTAGGCGTCCGGTGGTCTGACAACCGGTCCGAACGGGTCGATTTGGATGTCACCATGAAGAAATAAAGACAAGACGGATAATGATCATGGCTCGACAGTTGGACCACAAAACCCATGTGGTCTGGAAATTCCAATACAAAAAAGGAGTATTATACATCCATCTGGCCCAGAAGGATGCTGTGACAGACATTCCTAATGCGGGAGGTAGCTGACAGGGACGCTAAAACAGTGGCATTAGAGCAATCAGATTCTATCCATTCATGGCTGGGTCCACCAGCTGAACGGTTAAAATTCAATAGGACAGTTGGTGTGAACTAGATAGTCAAAACAAGTTATGGGCCTTTTATCTATGTTTTCAGGAAGCAAGAAGGAAAAAAAAAGAAAAGAAAAAAGAAGAAGCCCAAGTGGCACATGGGCGTGAATCTGGTGCGTTCATCAGTGGGGCCATTTCAGATGGCCCAGGGCCAAAAATCAGGCAGGTCGCTCCTCCAGGGAGCCAATCTGAGAGTTTTTTTGTACGGATACATGGCCACCAGTTATATTAGACCGTTTGGATCATTGAAACATGGCCCCCACTCAACTGGTGTCCTTAAATACACATGCATGGTGTGCGTGTATTGTTCAATAACTGCGTTTAAACGGTCCTTTTAATAAATAAATAAAGGTGGCCAACTTGAAGATTGAGCCAGGCCAACTAGCCGTGCTGGGCTATTTATCATTAGTCTAAGCCCAGTCCTGCACATTTAGGGGGCCTATATTTCAAGCCTATAACTGGTCCTTGAGTCAACCTTAGGTGCCCAAGCCCTGACCCTACAGGTGGTGCAGACGGAGCTACCCCTACTAATACCTGCCCAGTGGGCTCGATGACCCTGAGCTTGAATCTGCGAGGCCTGACCCGTCTTTGTGACGCTGTTTGGCTAGTGACGCTGTTAATTCATGGAATTGCGAGGCCTGACCCGGCTTTGTGACGCCCAGTGGTCGGTTCTATGTGGGCCCCATCATAATGTACATATTTTATCAACGCCGTTAATTCATTTTTACAGATCCTTTTAGGGATTTTTATTTATTTTTTATTTATTATTTTTTTAAGAGTTAGCCATGCAATGCACCCACCCTTTTACCCACTTGGTTAGTCACACAATGCACCCACCCCCATTGGGGTTAGTGTGTCTCCTTAGCAGTCGAACTGAGACCTGCTGTTGAAACGCCTAGGCGTCTTCCAGCTGGGCTAGCAGGGATTGATCCCAAAAATGAGACATATAAATTTCAGGTAGACCACACTGCTTGAATTCCCACCATTAAAAAACTCCTAGGGCCCACTGCAATGTTTATTTGACATCTAACCTGTTGATTAGGTCATACAGACCTGGATGAAGGGAAAATACAAATAAAATCTTGATTCAAAACTTTTGTGGCCCTCAAGAAGTTTTTAATTGGGTGTGCTCAATCAACATTGTTTCCTGTGATGTGGTCCACTTGAGATTTAGATCTACCTCATTTCTGGGATCATAACATAAAATAATTTAGAAAAATGGATGGATGGCATGGATGAACCACATACATCATGGTGGTGGGGCCCACAGAGCAATGACCACAGGGTCACTAGCCGATCCGTATCCCCGGCTTTGGAATAGGCATGATTCATGAAGCCTTGAACCTATTACCACACGCACCCTAAGTCATTTTATCCGGACCAACTTCACGTATAAATATCTTGTATACTAATATGACATTCTCATCCTTAGGCAACTTCTGTGGACTCATGAAGTTTTCAATGGTGGGCGTTGATCTTCATTGTTTCATGGGCATGGCCCGCTTGAGTTCTGGATCTGCCAATTTTTGGGCTCATGACCTATAATGAGATCGTGAAACTGATGGACAGTGTGGTTGCTACATCGACATCACGGTAGGCCCCACAGAGCTTCCTCAATGGACAGCGTCTCTGGGCCACATTCCCATTCACGATAAAGCCCATCAGATCAACGATCTGGGACCGGGGCAGGCATGTGGAAGGTGGATTCAATGCCTCTGAAAAGATGGAACTCATTCATGGCTCAGATTCAAGAAGAAACGATTCATTTATTAGATGGTTAGGATGGTCCAATGAAGGCAATTTGTGGTGAGTGGCCAATCAATCGAAGAGCCTGTTGGATGCAATGTTCAGATCATCATAGACGCAAAAGAGAAACAAATATCAACGCCATTAATCATCGTGCCGGAGAAAACGAAAAGGCAAAAACTATCAACGGCTTGAAGAAAAGTTCATTTAAAAAATCGTCACGGTTGTCCAAAATATCAATTTTTTGTCAATGGCCAATCGATTGAAGAGGATGTGTGATGCACAGTTCAGATCATTACATACACATTCCTTGAGAATTTTATACAATACTAAGGCACGGAAATTCCATATCATGGAAGGTACTGGATCTCTTCCAGGTGGATGAATAATTGAATTTTGAATGCGGATCTGGTCGCGTGAAAACGAGAGCGGATTAGCTGTTACCCCGGGACAACTTAGTGGGTGTTACCCTAACCGTTTGGGGGCCATATTGATGTATTTTTTTGTAAATCCACGCCGTCCATCTGTTTTTTCATCTCATTTTAGGACGTTATAACTAAACCTAAGAAGATAAAAATCTCAGGTGGACGATACCACTAGAAACAGTGATGAATGACCATTAAAACCTTCTTGTGGGTCACAAAAGTTTTGGATCAATCTTATCTTTATATTTTTACTTCATCCAGATCTTATTGACATTATCAACAGGTTGGATTGCAAATAAAAATTACTAAAACCTTACAATGGGCTCTATAGAAGTTTTTAATGCTGGGGCACTCAATCACCACTATTTCCAGTGGTATGATCCACCTGAGATTTGGGTCTTCATAATGTCAGGGACCCATACTCAAATGCGCTGGAGAAACTGATGGACGGCGTGTATATACAAAATAGCATCCATGTGGGCCACACGGTAGGGGTAACACCCACTTTGCTGTTCCCTGGGTAACACCTAATTGTGGGACAAGAAAACGTGGGTAGGTAAATGCCCACCATTGAAATCTCCCTGGGTCCACTATGATTATAATATTCCATACATACCGTTCATAAGGTAGTTCCTACTGGGATGAACTCGAAACACAAAAAATGAGCCTGATTCATAACTTATGTGGTCCCACGAATCTTAACGGTGGAAGTTCAATCCTCTGTCGTGCGGTCCACTTGAGTTTTGAGTTTGCTTAATTTTTTGGCATATTATCTAAAATGATATTTCAAAACGGATGGACAGGGTGGATTTCTATCTTCCCCCTTCGCAGGCAATCCAAGTCCATGGCTCATGTGAAACGCGGGAGAGAGACTGCCTAGGAGAAAAGCGGCAGGAAGCACATGCATGTAAGATCAGAACCGATGATTAGATGGTGCTAACAGTTAAACTTCCATGGCTCATAACTCAGTTAAATTGACTCATTACACGAGTCACACTAGACGTGGAAAACTTGGACAGTTTTAAAGAAAACAACCAACGGCCTACATTCAACATACAAGTACGGCCCACCTGATAATTAAAGCGGCGTGACTAGGCAAGGCATGCTCACTTTGAGCCTCATCTGCTACATGGCTAGGATCTCGTACAAGTGAGTCAGTTTTACACGTGCGTAGCGCACGCCCGACCACGATATTATGGGCGCGGCTTCGCTGGATCCCCGGATCCACCGAGGTGGGTGGATCCCTTACCGTGCCGTCCACTTTGTGATTTGTTTGTATTAAATCCACGCCGTCCATTCATTTTGAAAACTCATTTTAGACGATGATTCAAAAAAATGAAGTAGATTCGAATCTCAAGTGGACCATTATACAGTAAACAATGTTACTTAACCATTAAAAGCTTCTCCTGGGTCACAAAAGTTTTGGGTCAAGTTAATATTTGTTTGGTATCTTCATCAAGGTCTTTGTGACCTTTTCAACAGGTTTGGATGGAAAATAAACATTTCAGTAGCCTCTTGAAGTTTTTAATGGTGTGGATTCAATCACTACTATTTCATGTGGTATGGTCCACGTAAGATTTTGATTGCTTCACTTTTGGTATAATGCCCTAAAATGAGCTTTTCAAAATGTATGGACGGTGTAGATGTAATGTACATACAGCGACCCCACAGTTAGGAATCCACCGACTTCACCCAAACCGCGCCCCGACATTATGGGTAGAGGAATCAAAGGGGAGCGAATTAGGTGAGACCGGACGCGGATTAGCTACTGACAGTAACGCTACTGAAGTGACGTCACCATATTCTCAGGACCCCAACATGATGTATGTGTTGTATCCACACCGTCCATCCATTTGGAGAGACCATTTTAGGGCATGATTCAAAGTATGAGGTAGATCCAAAGCTCAAGTGGACCCCACTACAGAAAGCATTGGGGACAATGACATCCACCGTTGAAAACTTTTTAGGCCCATCATAATATTAATGTGAGATCCAACCTGTTCATATGTTCACAAAGACATGGAGGAAGGGAAAACACAAATATCAGATTGATCGAAAACTTTTGTAGCCCCTAAGAAGCCCTAAGAAGTTTTCAACAGTGGATGTCATTGTCCCCAATGCTTTCTGTGGTGGGGTCCACTTGAGCTTTGGATCTACCTCATACTTTGAGTCATGCCCTAAAATGGTCTCTCCAAATGGATGGACGGTGTGGATATAACACATACATCATGTTGGGGTCGACATAACATGGTGACGTCACTTCCATAGCGTTATTCGCTACTCAACCTGTCAGTAGCTAATCCGCGTCCGGTGAGACCCATGTCCACCAAGGTAGGGCCACTGTGATGTATGCGACTATATTCATGCCATCCATCTCTATTGAAAGTTCACTTTAGGGCATGATCTAAAAAATGAATCAGTTCCAAATCCTAGATGGGCCATAGTATAGGAAATAGTGCTGATTGACCATTAAAATCTTACTGTGGGCCACAAAAACCTTGGATCAAGATGATATTTATGTGGTCTCTTCATCTAGATGTTTGTGACCTTACCAACAGGTTTGATTGAAAAATATTGGCAAATAAAAATTCCAGTGAAACCCATGAACTTTTCAATGGTAGAGATTCAATCACGACTGTTTCTATGGTGTGGTCCACCTAAGATTTGAGTCAGCTTCATTTCTGATATCACACCCTAAAATGATCTTTCAAAATGGTTGGTTGGTGTGGATTTAAGACACATACATCAGTGTGAGCCCCACCTTCAGGGGCCCCACCCACCTAGGTGGATCCGGGGTCTCACCTAATCCGCTCCCGCACCACAACGTCACAAAGAGTGCAATGGGAAAGGGGGCGGATTAGGTGAGACCTCCGATCCACCGAGGAGCGTGAGACCCTGACTGTGGGGCGTAATTTGATGTATGTGACTACATCCACACCGTCCATCTGTATTGAAATCTAAGTTTTGGAGAAAAACCAAAAAATGAAGTAGCTCCAAATCCCAGATGAGCCAAAGTACAGGAAACAGTGGCCATTGTCCTTATCATCCGGTTGGATGGAAAATAAACATCCCCGTGGAATCCATGAAGTTTTTAATGGTGGGGATTCAATCACAACTTTTTCCCGTGGTGTGGTCTACCTAATATTTGAACCAGCTCCATTTTTTGTATCATTCCTCAAAATGAGCTTTAAAAATAGTTGGGCGGTGTGGATTTAAGATACATACATAATTGTGATCCCCACTGTCTGGGGTCCCACCCACCTCGGTAGATCCGGGGTCTCACCCAATCCGCTCTCTTATTCCTTTTTAGCATTTTACTAGAAATTAAAAAAATCAAATCAAATCAAATCTTTCCTTGCATGGTTGACGTTGACCTTATGGTTTTACGTACATGTGGTGTCGTCCATCTACTCTCGCGAGTCGTGAGTTTTGTTAGCTACAGCCCGCACACGCACCACTTCTGCACACGGGTGTGCAGGACATCTGAGTCGTGTATCAGGTGGACGGGATGGCCCAAAAATCAGGCCGATAATCTCCCAGAGGACCTACGTGGTTGTGCGACCTGATACATCACGTGGTGTTGCACTCTCCTCACATGTATAAAAGACGTATACGTGTGCAATATCCGATCCACACATCAGGCGATCCAACAGTCACAAATGTCTTTAAGCCTATATGGGCACAGGTCGGTCATGCCGCAAAATAAATGAACGGTGAACATAAATTATAGATCTTGACCCACGTGATCATCACGTGCTGAGATTTGGGATCGTGGAATCTACAAGTGAGGATCTCCTAGCAAGCGAGTCATAGCATGCACACTTATGGCTCGTTTCCACGTCTGCAACAGCGGACGGGGATTGCCGCAAGTAGTTACTGGACGGTGCTCTGTAGGCCCGACTATGAAGTATGTGTTTTATCCACACCGTTCATTCATTTTTACACATCATTTTAGGGAATGAGACACTAAATGAGGAAGATCCCAATCCCATGTGGACCACACCACAGGAAAGTGTTGATTGAACGCCTGACCATTAAAAACTTACTGGGAGCCACAAAAAATTTGGATGAAGCTGATATTTGTGTTTTCCCTTCGTCCAGTTCTGTGCTACTTATTCAACAGGTTAGATGGCAAATAAACATTACAGTGGCCCTAGGAAATTTTTAACGGTGCACATTCAATTACCACTGTTTTCTTGGTTGTGGTCCACTTGAGATTTGGATCTATCCTATTTTGGGCTTATGCCCGAAAATGATCTGAAAAAAAGAAAAAATGATAGAGATAAACGGGTAGATAAAACACTTACATCTTCGCGTAATGCAGCAACACCTTCGTGACTTAACGTTCCCGTAAAGATATTTTCACGAGGAATTACGTGATCCTGATCCTCCAACCTTATCTTTTTGGCCAGGAGGAGCCATTACTTAGGATCCAAACCATTGATCTGATCGGCCCAGCCTTGAATGGAGAGTTACACTGACTTCTCTCAACTTGTTGTGCAAATATTCTATCCTCTCTGGATCTAATCTGTTGGGAATAGAAACGCCAGTAGCAGAAGCGAAAGCCGAACAACACAATAAAATATGTGATCAAACTAGAAACAAAATATAATCAAAACCACACAAGCATTCAACCACAAGAAGTGATCCGATTTTACGTGAAAAAACCCTTCAACAGGTAAAAAACCACAACACAAAGCGATCCACTATAATTCCAGAAAATTACAGAGATTGACAACCCACAAGCAAGGAAAAACATAAAAAACCCAAGCTCTCTCTCTCTCTCTCTCTCTCTCTCTCTCTCTCTCTCTCTCAAAACACTCTCTCATCTTTCTAACACACTTAGGAAACCTTGGACACCTTAGGATTACTTCTAAGTCTGGATTACACCCCTTTAAATAGGAAATAACCCGAAAATAGAAACATCTTATGCACAAACACGTAACAGCGGAAGAAAATGCATGCACAGCCAACCGGTCGCCCGACCGGTTAGAGTTAACACAAAAAATGTCTAAAGGAAAAATAACAACACAGATTCCACATTACCTCACCACTGACAGGATTTTGTACAACAACCTCGCTATGCTCTTTGGGCCCAAGTCAGATCGGTCGGGTGACCGGTCTGAGCACTCGATATTTACACACTTTGAAGGCTCTCCAACAATCTCCACCGAGGCATTAAACGTCGAATAAAAAACATTCTTGCTTCATCATCTCAACTTTATCATAGCTCCATCGCTTTTCATGCCTCCATCAACCCTAACCTTGCACTTTCACGCTCTTTTCTGCTCTTCTCATGTGGCCCTTGGGCACTTGCCACCTACGAGCAACCATGGTTCCCGCTGCCAATCTCGCACCTACACTGTGAATTGTGCTCCCAATTAACTTGTAAAGATAGCCACACCTCCGTGCCTTCATCCACACTAGTGCTCCCTTCATCACTTTACAACAACGATCGCGGCCAATGAACATGCACCCTTTCGCCTCGAGTGCACCGAGAGAGATCACATTCATCTTCATCTTGGGGACATGCTTTACATCTTTCAGGACTCGTTTGATTTCATCAAACATCCTGACGCGCACCGTACCAATACACACTACCTTATGAGTGTAGTCGTCGCCCACAAATACCGATTCACCATCATACTCCCTGTATGCCGTGAATGAACTCCGGTCAGGGCAAACGTGACATGAAGCCCCTAAATTCAAGATCCACTCTCTACCATGAGATCCCTTGCTGGATACAGTCAGAACTTCATAAATATCGCCACCGTCCTCTACGGTATTAGCTCCCTCTCTAAAAGAATTTTCATACCTCTCTTACTTCAACTTGGGATTCTGACAATCCCCTCTCATGTGGCTTCCTGACCACAACTCCAGCACTGCACCTTGGCTTTTCCTTTGCCCTTGGCCTTAGATTCCTATTTAGAATATCTCACACCATGCTAAGAATTTCTTCCCCTCATAATCAGTGCCTTTGAGGAAGAACGATAACTTATGTCACCTTTTTTCTTTCTCATTGCCTTCGACTGGAGGGCTAAGATAACGGTTTCAATGTTGATGGTCTTCCTCCCTGTGCACATAGAGTCCCTAAATGACTCATATGAATCTGGAAGAGAAATTTAGCCGGATGCATGTTTGATATTTATCATTTATTGGTTCATCTATCTCCACCAACTTGCAAACTAGCCAATCGAATGTGCTTAAGTGGTTCTCTACATCCATCCCCTCCGCCATCCTCAAGGTGAACAACTGCATCAATAAATACATCCGGTTCTCTAGAGATTTTTTGGCATAGACATTCTCTAACTTAGCCATTGTATTAGCCGTCATCTTCTCCTTCGTGACGTGATAGAGAACATCATCTGTAAGACATAACAGGATCGATGTTCTAACCTTCTTGTCGAGCTTCGTCCACTCATCATCTTTCATAGCCTCTGGTTGCTTTCCAAGAGGTTCATCAAGCCCTTACTGAACTAGGAGGGATTCAACATTCACCTTCCATAGTTCAAAGTTATTTTTGTCAGAGAACTTCTCTACATCGAACATTGTGCTTGATCCCATCTTCTCATTTCATATCTGAATTCTACTCCACCCCAACTTCAGCTCTGATACCACTTGTTGGGAATAGAAACGCTAGCAACAGAAGCGAAAGTCGAACAACACACAGTAAAATATGTGATCAAACAAGAAACACAATATAATCAAAACCACACAAGCATTCAACCATAAGAGACAATCCAATTTTATGTGAAAAACCGCTCAATGGGTAAAAAAATCACGGTACAAAGCGATCCACGATGATTCCATAAGATTATAGAGATTGACAGCCCACAAGCAAAGAAAAACAGAGAAAACCCAAGCTCTTCCTTTCTCTCTCTCAAAATACTCTTCCATCTTCCTACCACATTTAGAAAACCTTGGACACCTTAAGATTCTGTATTACACCCATTTAAATAGATAATAACAAAAAAAAAATAGAAACATTTTATGCACAACCGCATAACAAGCTAAGAAAACCTGTGTGCAGCCGACTGGTCAAAGCTAACACAAAAAAACGTCAAGAGGAAAAATAACAACACAGATTCCATGCTACCTCACTACCGACTAGTCGCCCGACCGGTCGGACCCCCTGCAGACTGGTCGCCTGACCGATCTAGGGTGACAGGATTTTGTATAGCAGTGCTCTTTGGGCCGAAGTCAGACCGGTCTGAGCACCGATATTTGCACAGTTTGAAGGCTCTCCAACACAATCATGTCAAGGGTATGGATTGCTGATACGGTGCCCACTTGTTCAAAATGAAGGCTGAAGGGTATTGTTGACCATTGACATGTGAACAAGGCTCCATTATTAGAAAGAGTCCGGATCCTCTGTTGAAACCAAGCAGAGAAACTCTGTTCGTCACTTCTCTGATTGGTCCAACTCAGCCTGACTGTGTCAGAGCTAAGAGCATTGCTCTGACACAGTCAAGATGAGCTGGACCAATCAGAGCAGCAGAAGCAGAGGTTCCTTGCTTGGTTTCAACAGAGGATCCAGATTCTATTAGAAATATATTTAAAAGTATGTATGAACTTAGAAACATGCCTAACTGCCAGTAGTGAGGTGGCTATTGGACAGTGCTCCATGTCCTGCCATGATGTGTGTGTTTAATTCCATACGTCCATCTATTTTTGCGAACATTTTAAGTCGTGAGCCCAAAAAATGAGAAAGGTCCAAATCTCAACTGGACCACACTTTAAAAAAGAAAAAAAAAAAAAAAAAAGTGGTGGTTGAACGCCCACCATTAAGAGGTTTCTAAGGCCCACCATAATATTTATTTGCCACCCAACTTGTTTATTAGTCACAAAGAGCTGGATGAAGGGAAACCACAAATATCGGCTTCATCTGAAACTTTTGTGGCTCCCGAGAAGTTTTAATGGTGGGCGTTCAATCACCACTGTTTCCTGTGGTGTGGTCCACGTGAGATTTGGATTTGCATCAAAAAGTTCATGCCCTAAAATGATCTGGAAAAATAGATAGGCAGTACGGATAAAACACATACATCATGATGGGTCCACATAGTACTGTCCAGTAGCTACCGGCCACTGCGTCAGTAGGTAATCGGCGTCCAAGCTTAACCCGATTTTAAACGAATCCAAGTTTGTGTGCAAGCTTCCCTCATGAAAACCGGATAGAAAATGGTAGACTCAAACCGGATCCGATTTCTAAATGGGTCTAAGAAATTGGACGCGAGATCATGAAACAGAGTCGGGTCTATCAGTACCCACGACAGCCGGAACCGGATTGCGTCGTGTACACACACCACGAGCTTGGTGGGTGTATTGACGTCAGCAAGTTCTATGTGTCCTACAAAGAGGTATGCATTATATCCAATACAAAGAGGTATGTGTGTCCTACAAAGAGGTATGCATTATATCCAATACAAAGAGGTATGCATTATATCCAATCCGTCTGTTCATTTTGAGAGATCTGCATAAGGCTTTATACAAGAAAATGAGATGGATCCAAAGTTCAAGTGGACCATGTTGCAGAAAGCAGTGGAGACTGATTGTCTACTATTGAAACCTTCTTGGGTGTCATAGAAGTTTTGTATCAATCTGATATTTGTTTCTACCTTTAATCCAGGTCCATGTAACCTTATGAACAATTTCTATGGAAAATAAACATCATGGTGGGCCTTATGGATGTTTTAACGGTGAGAATCATTGTCCCCATTGCCTTTTGTGGTGTGGTCCACTTGAGCTTTGGATATGACTCATTTTGAGTATCGTGCCCTAAAATGATCTCACCAATTTGATGGACAGTGTGGATATACAAATACATCATTGTGAGTCCACAGAACCTTAATTCTTTTTATGCCGTTAGTACGTTTGCTGTGCTCGAGGACCGATAGACTCGTCGGAGCTTGCCACTAGGGCTCTCAATGGGTCGGATCTGGATCGGATCCATTTGGATCCGGCTCCAAGTCCATATATCTATAGAAGGATTCGAATCAGATTCGGATCCAACTCGGATCCAAAAGGTGATATCCATATGCGATCCATTTATAAATTGTTAGATCCATTTCCGATCCAAAATCCATATGACCATCAGATTCGGGTCGAATCTAGGTCTGAATCCACCTCCATTACAAATATATATATATATATATATATATATATATATATATATATATATATATATATATATATATATATATCCACCTCCATTACAAATATATATATATATATATATATATATATATATATATATATATATATATATATATAATATAACATATTTAATTTAGTAGAAAAATGATGCAATCCCACTATTTACTATGGTATGGTCGACATGGCCTAAAATAATTTGTAAAACGGATGGCGAGGATGAATAGAACATATACAGCACGGTGACAATGAGTCGGATCTTAATCGGATTCAGATCAAACTCGGATATGTTCCTATGAATCCATATCCGGTCCATTTAAGTAATCGGATCTATTTTAAGTTCCAAATCTGGTCCATTTAACTAATCGGACCTATTTTAAGATCCAAGTCTGCATTATACGATTCGCAGCGAATCGGATCTCGGATCTGACCCGCTCCATTGAGAGCCCTACTTGCCACGTACCCACTGACAGGTTGAGTAGCTACTGAAGTGACGTCACCAACTTCTATGGGCCCTACAGTGATGTATGTGTTGTATCCACACCGTCCATCCACTTGGAGAGATCATTTTATGGCATGAGACAAAGAATGAGACAGATACAAAGCTCAAGTGGACCTCAACAAAGAAAACAGTGGGGATTGATCTCCTACCATTAAAAACTTCTTGGGGCTACATAAGTTTTCGGTCAAGGTGATATTATTGTTTTCCCTTCTTCCATGCATGTGTGAACTTATGAACAGGTTGGATCTCAAATAAACATCATGGTGGGCCATGGGAAGGTTTCAACGGTCTGGTCATTGTCCTACTGTTTTCTTTGGTGGGGTCTACTTGAGATTTGAATCTGTCTCATTCTTTAGATCATGCCCTAAAATGATCTCTCCAAATGGATGGACGGTGTGGATACAACACACACATCACGGTGGGGTCTGGTGACGTCACTTCAGTAGCAAGATAGCTACTCAACCTGTCAGTATCCAATCCGCGTCCCCTGCCGACTGAGAGGCTCATGGGATGGACGGCGCCGGGTATAGTAGCTGACCGTTGACGTACTAAAACTCATCCATGCGACCTGCATGCAAGCGTGGGCTGAATCTAACAAAAAGCTGCCTACTTTCACGCCACCAAATCGGCGAAGGCCGCTCCTGACTTTCTTTGGAA
Organism: Liriodendron chinense; assembly: GCA_003013855.2. Classification (NCBI taxonomy): domain Eukaryota; kingdom Viridiplantae; phylum Streptophyta; class Magnoliopsida; order Magnoliales; family Magnoliaceae; genus Liriodendron; species Liriodendron chinense. Next base: position 4,435,399 of record PVNU02002146.1, read on the forward strand.
TCGGATTGCATGCGGAGTAACTCCGCACGCTCTTATCGTGCGGAGTAAACTCAGTTGGGCCCACATAGAATGTATATGCTTCATCTATTCCGTCCATATGTTTTTCCTGCTCATTTTAGTGGTTGAGCCCAAAATTTAAGCATATGAAAATCTCAAGTGGATCATGCCACGGGAAACAGTGGGAATAATGATTTCCACCGTTGAAACCTTCCCAGGCCCTACAGTGTTGTTTATTTGTCATCCAACCTGTTCATAAGATCACATGGATATGGATGAAGGGAAAAAAACAAATATCAGCTTGATCCAAAACTTCTGTGTCCTCCATGAATTTTTCAATGGTAGAAATTCAGTTCACACTTTTCTTGTAGTGTGGTCCACTATAAATTTTTATATGCTTCATTTTTTGGCACCATACCTAAAATGCTCTGTTAAGATGGATGGACGGAGTGGATAAAATGCGTAAATCACTGTGGGCCCCACAGAGTTTACTCCGCACGCTAGCGTGCGGAGTTACTCAGTACGCAATCCGCGTCCACTTTCTTCGCCCCCAAAACAGCGGATCTTTTCTTGTAAGCCGGGCTTGGGACGCGAATTGCGTGTGCCCCCTGCCCACATGAAGTTCCTGTGGATGGAAGCTATTTGGAGCCCGTAAAGATTCCCTTGAGAAATCCATTCCGTCCGTTAGTTTGTAAAGGTCGTAATAAGACAAGAGTCCAAAAATCAGGAATTTCCAAAACTCAGGTGGACCACACTACATAAAAAAAGGAAGGTATTAATGGTGTACGTTTTCATTCTCATAGTTTCCTGTCCTATGCTCCACGTGAATTTAGTGTCTTATTTTTTAATTTCTGTCAACCGTAATCTTAAGAAACTGATGGATGGAGTGGATTTTTATCGGGAATTTATGTGAGCCCCACATAGCTTACGACCACAGGATCTTCCTGTGGGTGGGGGCACGGGCAACTCGCGTCCCTTGAATTGTAGCTCGGTGACACTGGTCGTTCCCTGTACAGAGCCGAAGAACCGGAATACGGTATAGAGATGTATCAATCAGGTCCATTCAGGTACTGGGTCCTATCTTGGATGGCTTATTTTAAAAATATATATATATAAAAATTGACAATTTTATCATTCAGATTTGTGGCCATCAAAGCAACGGTGCAAACGAAAACAGTTGATTGACAGACATTCAATGGGGTAAATTGAAGGAAGGTGTGGACATGGACGGCTGATAAGTTTGATTGTTGACAAATAAGCTACCGAATGAATGATCACGCTACCTACCACTTGTAATGTTGGGGATGGGTCAGATGGCTCTTCCATGTTCCATTCTCGCATGCATGGATGGAGACTGACCATGCACCGACTACTAGTGGGCCACCGCGCAAACCTTCGGATCGTGGGCCATTCACACGAGTGCTTTGTAATGACTGTTCGCATAACTCTATTAATAGATTTCAACGTATGTATGGGTGCATGAGTGTCGATAATGGGTTTGCTAATTCCACACGCGTGTAGAGACATATACATCTACACGTGGGCATGGGCATAAGTGCAAACATGAAACACGTGTGACAGAATGAGCATTTTCGACCTTGCTAAATATTAGAGAAACTATTTATGTTGGCTATTCAATTAAACACGAGGTCATACATGTTAACAAAGGCTCGCATTTAATTAAACATGCGTTATTAGGATAATGCGTGCATGCCAAAGTCATACTCAAATCAAGTTCAATTGAATGCTTCTCAACACAGGTGCTAAATTATGATGGCATTGGATTGTAAACTCCAGATATTCTACAACAAGGCTGGATAGAGGTGGAGTAACTAAAAAGTGGAACTAAGACAGTATTAGGTTGTGCAGAGATATTGTGTCTGGCATAGGCCTCGATGTCCTCATGCACTTCTTATATAGCTCTTTCAGAAGCTGAAAAGATCCAAAAGTGTTATAGATCATCTCATGAAAGTCTTCCCATTTGGTTAGAATTGTGTGAGATGGAATTTCCAAGTATATATAGATTGCCATAGGATCCCAAACATGCTTACAACCATGTGTTGTTTTGCTTTTGGCAAGATGGTAAGATTTTGTTAGTGACTATACATGGAGGCATCTCATTGATCTGTGTCACATGCGTCGGGACAGGTGAAAACAATTTGTTCTTCATGTGGGGCCACGATCTTCCAAGTAAATTAATAGTTAAACATTTTTTCTGCCAATAATTTACTTTGACACCCACACTAGTGGTAGACTGAGTGAAGATAACCTCGTCTCAACACTAAGGTCAAGGTATCGAATCCCAACGTGGGGGTGGCTAACATTGGAGGGTGACTAACAGTGTGGACTGCGTACTAACAGTGGGATGTGTGAACAAACTAAAAAAAAAACAAGAAGTCAGAAATAGCCTGATTATTATGCCGCAAGATCTAAAGATTGTAGATCACCTTATGGAAAACCAAGATAAGCAACACATGCAACTACATGAGGATGCGTATGGATCTTACACATGTGTGGAATTAGCAAACCTCACCAACTGTATAGATAAGCCTAGTGATGAAAAAGATGTCCATTCCATCGTTTACCCTCCCAATTTCGTTCTTCTCATTATTTTTCTTTTTGTAATGTTAGGCCAATCACGCTTTGATTATGTGATCGGACAGAATTGATATACACACCGATTATCCAGTTTATATTACACATTAAAAAAATCCTAGCCACTGTTGTGTTTGTGGAAATCCATCTTGCCCATCCATTTTACAAGCTCATTTTAGGACACCAAACAAGAAATGAGGCGGATCCAAAACTCAAGTGGCCACATGAGAGGAACCAATGGGGATTTAATGACCACCACATAAACATTCACATTCGTATGGTTACAAAAGTTCAGCATCAAGCTAAATATTTTGTATTTTCACTTCATCCAAGTGGGAATGACCAGGAAGGTTTAAACAGTAGTCATTTCTTTTCCCAAATTTTCCTCTGGTGTGGCCCACTTGAGTTTAGGATCTGCTTCATTTTTCTATGCGTGTCCTAAAATGAGCTCACAAAACAGATAGATGGGGTGGATTTCCCACATACATCACAGTCCGCCACACCTCCGCAATCCAGGGACGGTTTTGGTGGATCCCGAATGTGGGCCACTATTATCCATTCTGACAGTTCATTTTAGGACATGTTCCAAAAATGAAGCAGATCCAAATCTTATGTGGACCACACCATAACAAACAGTCATTATTGAATCCCCACCATTAAAAACTTAATGGGGCCACCAAAATGTTTACTTTTCCATCCAACCTGTTGATAAGGTCACAAAGACCTGGATGAAGAGACCACACATGTATAAGCTTGATCCAAAACTTTTATTCCCACGGCAAGCTTTTAATGATTGATCACCCATTTCTCTGTATCATTCTAGGATATGAAATAAAAATGAGGTAGTTCCAACTCTTAAGTGGACTACAAAGTGGGTTTTTAACTACCACTATTAAAAACTTCCTGGGATCGAAGTTTTGAATCGAGCCGATATTCATGTTTTCCCTTCTTGTCAATATGACCCTATGAACATGTAGGATTTGATGGGGTTTCCTCCTCAGGATAGAGGAGGGCTTTGTGCAGATTTAAGGTCTCATGACCGGTTGAATTTTAACATGGGAGACCTGTTGCATGCTGAACTGTTTCCAATGCATCCGACCGGTCGGTAGACAAGTCAAATTAAGTTTATCCTCACAAAAGCCCACTAGATTGTTTTGGTTACATCCGACCGGTCGAGGGCTTTGGCCAACCAGTCGGCGGTGCACGCGGACTGCGATCCACAGTTTCCTAATTTGGCTAGAACTCTTGCGTAAAGCTATAAGAGGGCTTCTAATTTGAGATTTAGGTATTCAATTCAGAGGTTTACATGTCCAAGGTGAGAGAGAGAGAGAGAGAGAGAGAGAGAGAGAAGAGGAGGCTTTTACTTGTGAAGGTGATTCGCGGTGCAATCGATGTCTTGGCTCTTCAACGTCCTCGTGCTTGGTGAGATCTCTCAGTTTTTAGTCATTTTACTGTTTATCCACTCTTGCGTGAGTGAAGAAGGTTAGATCCAAGTAGGTTGTACTTATGATCGAGGTTGTAAACAGTTTACTACATGGTGGATTGTTTCTTTGGATGAGGTCTCGTGGTTTTTACCTCTTTGAGGGTTTTTCACATAAAAATCTCTTGTGTACGTTTGGTTGATGAATTTACCTTGTTTATTGCATTATCATATCACATAATTCATAGAGTTTGGGGGACGAGATCTTAATTTTTTGTGCAATGCATCTAACAAAAGTGGTATCAGAGCGTCTAGGTTTGATAGTGGGATTAGTGTGAATTATGGAAGGTGGCTTATCAAGGATGACCAGCCTTAATGGGTCTAACTAGCCCATATGGAATGCAAAGATAGAGAACTTGCTTTATTGTAAGGACTTGTATGCTCCTATCAGGCATATCAGCAAAAACAAAAGATATGACTGATGATGATTAGAAGAAGTTGGATCGAAAGGTAGTGGGGTTCATTAGACAATGGTTGGATGATTTGATTTTTCACCATGTGTTTACGGATAACTCAGTCGCTAACCTATGACAAAAATTGCAAGGGCTATATTAGTGGAAGACAACCGGCAATAAAATCTTCCTTATTAGAAGACTTCTGAATCTCAAGTTCAAGGAAAACGATTCCGTGGCTAAGCACATGAATGAAGTCAGCAATATTGTGAATCAGCTCTTCGCTATGAAGATGGTCCTAGACGAGGAGTTACAAGCCCTGCTATTGCTTAGCTCGTTGCCTGATAGTTGGGAGACATTGGTTGTGTTTTTGAGCAACTTTACGCCAGACAAAGATGTGTTTATAGAACAGGTTACTAATTGTCTCTTTAATGAAGAGACAAGAAGGAAATCTTAGGAGTCTACTCAGCAAGAGGCCCTTGTGGCATAGGATCAAGGGAGAGGAAAGAACAAAAAGGGCGGAAAAGCCTGGAATAAATCTAGAGGTAAGTCTAGCGTAAGGAAAGATGTTAAGTGTTGGAACTATGGTAAGAATGGTCATTATAAAAACAAATGCCACAAGAAGACGGACAAGAATGGAAAATGAAAGAAAAAAGAAAATGAATCAGATTCTACTGCGGTCTCCTCCGATGGTGACGTTGTGGTTATTCTCTAGGCGGATCATGATGTTTGTCTCACGGCTACGAATTAGGACACTGATTGAGTGATTGATTCAGGAGAGTCATTTTACGCAACTCTACGAAAGGGATTTCTTCACAAGCTATAAGCAAAGAAGCCTTCGTACCGTGAACATGGAGAACTCTAGAATATCCCAGATAGTGGGAGTTCATGATATCTGTGTGAAGACCGATGTGAGCTACACGTTGGTTCTGAAAGATGTGAGGCATATTCCCTACCTTCGCTTCAACTTGATGTCAACGGGAAGGTTGGATGTGGCCGACTATGAGAGTCAGTTTATTGGTGGGCATTGGAAGCTCGTCAAGGGTTCGATGATCACAGCTAGAGGGAAGACATGTTGCACCCTGTACAAGAAAAGTGTCAACGTATGCAAGGGTGAGTTGAACGCAGTGAAAAATTCAGTGATAGACATGTGGCACAAGCGGCTTGGCCACATGAGCGAGAAAGGGCTTCAGCTACTAGCGAAAAAGCGCCTCCTTCGAGAGTTGACAGGTATACCTCTCAAAACTCGTATTGATTGTTTATATGAGAAACAACATAGGTTTTCTTTTGTTAAGATTCCTTCTCATATTAATAAAGTACATGTATTAGATTTGGTTTATTCTGATGTGTGTGATTCAATGAGGACAAAATCCTTGGGTCAGACTTTGTATTTTGTTACATTTATAAATGAGGCATCTATGAGGGTTTCAGTTTATGCATTGAAATCTAAGGACAAGGTCTTTAATGTGTTTAATGTATTTCATCCTATGGTCGAGAGAGAGAGAGAGATAAGTAAATCATTGAAGTGCATCTGCACTGACAATGTTGGTGAATACATTGGAGCCTTTCATGAGTATTGTAAGTCCCTGGGTATATGGCATGAACAAATGGTAACCAAGACCCCCCAACACAATGGTGTAGTTGAGCGTATGAATCGCACCAGTGTAGAGAGAATCAGATGCATGTTATCCCATGCAACATTGCCCAATATGTTCCAGGGAGAAGTAGTGCATACAATAATATATTTGATAAACAGGTCTCCACCAACCCTGTTGAATGAAGAAGTACCTGAGAAGGTGTGGATTGGACACGATCATTCGTACAGTCATCTCAGGGTGTTTAGATGAGAGGCATCTGTTCACGTACCCAAGGACGAGAGGTCCAAGCTCGATACGAAGATTAGGAAGTGTGTGTTCTTAGGGTACGATGATGAGAAATTCGGTTACAGATTGTGGGATCCGACTGAGAAGAAGCTCGTCAAGAGCAGAGATGTGGTTTTCTTTGAAGATCTGTGTATTGAATACATTGAAAAGCCAGAGAAGGCCCAACCCAGTGCAGGTGAGCTGGAAGACATGGATCCGATCACTCCTCCCGTGGTGCCTGATGACGAGGGAGTGCAGCAAGGTGTAGAGGACGGGGGAGTTCCTATAGAAGATGAACTAGGGGAGCAGCCCCCACATGATCCACCTATTAAGCCATGGGTGAGGAGGACATCTAAGGATAGACATCCATCCAAGAGGTACTTGCCACATGAGTACATTATGTTTACCGATGGAAAAAAACTAGAGGACTACTCTGAGGCCCTAGTCAACAAGCATAAGAGAGAGCGGTTAAAAGTTATGCATGAGCAGATGAAATCCTTGCATAAGAACCACACCTATGATCTTGTGAAATTTCCTAAGAGTAAGAGAGTTCTGAACAACAAGTGGGTATTCAGAAAGAAGTTAGAGTAGAAGAATTCATAAACGAGGTTCAAGGGAAGACTTGTGGTGAAAGGGTTTGGTCAGAGAAAATGAATTGACTTCGAAGAGATATTCTCACTGGTGGTAAAGATGATGTCCATTCAGATGTTGCTTAGGTTGGCGACAAGCATGGATCTGAAGATAAAGCAATTAGACGTTAAAACTGTCTTTCTTCATGGTGACTTAGAAGAAGAGATCTATATGCACCAACCAGAGGGGTTCGAGGTCAAGGAACACATGGTGTGTAGGCTTAGGATGAGCTTGTATGAGCTGAAGTAAACTTCGAGGCAATGGTACAAGAAGTTCCACTCGTTCATGTTAAAGCATAGATATGACAGAACAGAGTCGGACCACTGTGTGTGTCACACGCAGGTTCTCAGATAGTGATTTCTTTATTCTGTTATTATATGTTGATGACATACTTATCATGGAAAAAAAGACATCAAGAAGATTAACAGGCTAAAACAGGAGTTGGACAAGTCATTTGCGATGAAAGACTTAAGCCTAACCAGACAGATATTAGGAATGGAGATAACCCATGACAGAAGCAGCATGAAGTTTTGGCTGTCACAAGAGCGGTATATTAAGAAAGTCCAATATGAATGCAGCGAAGTTAGTCAGTTGTTCACTAAACAGTCACTTCAGATTGAGCGACAAACAGTATCCCAAGATAGACGTGGATGAGATGTAAAAGATACCATATGATTCGACGATAGGAAGTTTGATGTATGCTATGGTGTGTACACGCATAGACATAGCATATGTGGTTGGGGTTGTCAACCGATATCTTGACAATCATGGCATTGAACACTAGGCAATAGTGAAGTGGATACTACGGTATCTGAGGGGCTCATCCAGGTTGAGCCTATGCTATAGTGATGGGAAACCTGTGTTATAAGACTACACAAATGCAGATATGGCAGGTAACATAGACTCTAGTAAATCTATTTCGGGATTCATGTTCATGTTTGTAGGGGGAGCAGTCTCTTGGCAGAGTAAGCTACAGAAGGTCGTAGCGTTGTCCACGACAGAGCCTGAGTATATCGAAGTCATAGAAGCATGGAAAAAGATGCTTTGGATGAAGAGGTTCCTACAGTAACTTAGCCTGAAGCAAGAGAAGCACGTGGTCTATTGTGATAGCCAGAGTGCGATACACTTGAGCAAGAATCCAAATCAGCATTCTAAGTCGAAACACATAGAGGTTCGTTATCACTAAATCAAGGAAGCATTGGAACAGAAGGTGTTATAGCTTGAGAATGTCCACATGAACGATAACGGGTCAGACATGATGATCAAGACTTTGCTCAAGGGCAAATTTAAGGCTTGCAGAAGCCAAGCTAGGTGGTGATCTCCTCTTGAGTCAGAAGGGAGAGATTTGATAGGGTTTCCTCCTCAGGACAGAGGAGGGGTTTGTGCAGATTTAATGTCTCACGACTAGTCGGACCACATTGGTCGACCGGTCGAATTTCGCCCCAAGAGACTTATTGCACGCTGGACTGTTTCTAATCCATCCAATCGGTCTGGGGCCATCTCCAACCGGTCGGCAGACATGTCGAATTAAGTTTTTTCTTACAAAAACTCACTAGATTGTTTTAGTCACATTTGACCGGTCGAGGGCTTTGGTCGACTAGTCAGCGGTGCGTGCGGACTGTGATTCGCAGTTTCCTAATTCAGTTAGAATATATTCTTACGTAAAGCTATAAGAGGGCTTCTAATTCGAGATTTAGGTATCCAATTCGGAGGTATACATGTCCAAGGTGAGAGAGAGAGAGAGAGAGAGAGAGAGAGAGAGAGAGAGAGAGAGAGAGCTTATTGGAAGAGGGGGCTTTTGCTTGTGAAGGTGATTTGCGGTGCGATCAACATCTCGGCTCTTCAATGTCCTCGTGCTTGGTGAAATCTCTCAGTTTCTAGTTCTTTTATTGTTTGTCTACTCCTACGTAAATGAAGAAGGTTAGATCCAAGTGGGTTGTGCTTGTGATCGATGTTGTAAACAATTTACTACATAGTGGATTGTTTTTCTAGACGAGATCTCATGGTTTTTACCTCTTTGAGAGTTTTTCACATAAAAATTTCTTGTGTACGTGTGGTTGATGATTTGATCTTGTTTATTACATTATCATATCACATAATTCATAGAGTTTGGGGGGCGAGATCCTAAGGTTTTGTGCAACGCACCCAACAGATGGAAATTAAGCATCACGGTGGGATGTGGGTTGGCTGGTGATCAGAACACGAGCAGCAAGCTGGTGTCAAAGCTCCGTTAGACCCACCATGATGTATGTGTTTTATCCACACCAACCAACCATTGTTCCAGCTCATTTTAAGGCATGATAAAAAAAATAGAGAGCGGATTGCCTGTGACCTCGGGCACAGAGATATCTCTGTGGCCGGGGCTGTGTGGGGTCCACAGGGATGTCCGTGACAAATCCACTACGTGCATCTGTTTTTAAAGACAAAAATAGGACATGAATAAAAAAAATCAAGTAGATTCAAAACTCAGGTGGGCCACACCAACAAAACAGTGGGAACACCAACGTCCATCATTGAAACCTTCCTGGAGCTGACCATGATGTTTATGTGCCATCCGATCCGTTCAAAGAGTTATTAACACTCAGATAAACTGTAAGTAAAAAATAAAAAAAATAAAAAATTCCTAATGCAAAACTTTTTTCACCGTTAAGTGTTCAATGCCCACTGTTTCCTGTGGTATGGCCCACATGAGTTTTGGATCTGCATTATTTTCATAATACTGTCCTACCGTGGTCTTAAAAAACAGATGGATGGAGTGGATTTGCCACTGACATCTCTATGGGCCCCACACAGCTCTGTGCCCGGGGTCACAGCAATCCGCTCCCTACAAAATATGAGGTAGATACACAGCTCAAGTGGACCACACATCAGAAAGCAGTTAAGAGAATGATGTCCACCATTGAAACCTTCCTATGCCCACAGTGATGTTTATTTGTCATCCAACCTGCGGTTTCACACTGGTAGTCCGTAGAGCATCTCCCTGGATTCCCTATCAATGACCAATTTTTTTTTTTGTACGCATGGCAGTAGAGCATCTCCCTGGATTCCCTATCAACGACCAATTTTTTTTTTGTACGCATGGCAGTCTACGGTTTCACACTGGTAGTCCGGGACGCGGATTAGCTGTTGAGTAGCGATCTAGCTACCGAAGTGACGTCACCAACTTCTGTGGGCCCCATCATGATGTGGGAGCGGATTAGGTACAACCCGAGCCTGTCCCGAGCTCAGGACAGGCCGGTACGTGGCGAGGAAGCATTGGGGGAGAAGAGGCCTGACATGACTATGTCAGGCTTGCTGATGTAGCAGGTCACCTCTGACAATGTGCCCTGCACCAATACAAATGTGACACGTCGGTACCACATAGGGCCTGTCCTGAGCTCGGAACAAGCTCGGGTTGTACCTAATCCGCTCCCGATGTGATGTATATGTTTTATCCACACCGTCCATTCATTTGGAGAGTTCATTTTAGGGTACGAGATAAAAAATGAGATAGATCCAAAGCTCAAGTGGACCCCACCAAAGAAAACAGTGGGGCTTGATCTCCTACCATTAAAATCTTCTTGGGAACACAAAAGTTTTCGATCAAGCTGATATTTGTGTTTTCCTTTCTTCCATGTCTGTGTGAACTTATGAACAGGTTAGATCTCAAATAAACATCACGGTAGGCCCTAGAAAGGTTTCAACGGTCGTGGCACTGTCCCCACTGTTTTCTTTGGTGGGGTCGCTTGAGCTTTGGATCTGTCTCGTTCTTTATCTCGTACCTAAAATAAACTCTCCAAATGGATGGACGGTGTGGATAAAACACATACCTCATGGTGGGGCCCACAGAAGTTGGTGACGTCACTTCAGTAGCTACAGCGCTACTCAACCTGTCAGTAGCTAATCCGCCTCCGGTAGTCCGCATAGGAAGATCGAACATGGTGAATGGGCGCTTCTGCAGGAAGTTCCTGTGCTGGGAACAAGGTGGGGCCCAAAGTGATTTTTTTTAATAAATCCACCCCGTCCATCAGTTTTGGGAGCTCATTTTAGGACACCACAACAAAAATGAACCGGATACAAGACTCCAGTGGGCCGAAAACGTAAGGATTGAACGTCCACAGTTGAAATATTTGTGGAGCCACATGAGTTTCGAATCAGAATAATATTTGTGTTTCCAGTTCATCCCAGTAGTAGTGACGTTATGAACGGTATGGATGTTGTATAAGCATCACTGTGGACCCAGGGAGGTTTCAACGGTAGTAATTTACCTACCCACTTTTTCCTTTAGTGAGGCGGCAGTTGAGTCATTTTTGTTCTCATATCCTAAAATGATCTCCCAAAACTGAGACGGGGTGGATTTATCAAAAAAACATCAATGTAGGCCCCACCTTGGTTCCCAGCGCCGGAACTTCCTGCACAAGGCTTTCGCAGGAAATCCGCGCCACAGTGAACCACAAAGCGAAAGCAGCGGTCCTAACAACTTACGTTTCTTTCACGAGTATACTTTAAGTAATTTTGACGGGCGTGAATTAGGTGTTACCCCGGGAACAGCTTAGGGGGTGTTACCTCTACCGTATGGCCCACATGGATAATATTTTGTATGTCCATTCCGTCCATCCGTTTCTAAAGCCCATTTTAGGAAGAGATTCAAAAAATTATACAGATCCAAATATCAAGTGAACCATACCACTAGAAACAGTGTGAATGAGTGCCCCACCATTAAAATTTCCAAAGAGCCCATCGTAAGGTTTTCGTAGTGTTTATTTAATCCAAGCTCTTTATAATGTCAA